>CAOLHI010000188.1:0-600000 GCA_948474755.1 Ctenosaura bakeri | reverse complement strand
GTCAGTCTTTTAGCCTAAAGGACATTGTCTACATTCCCATTCAGCAGAGGGAAACGGTATAGAGTTAAGGATTTCCCATTCAATGCCAAGGCTGTTTTAACTGTGACTGACCTTTGCTAACCAATATCCAATATGGGGGAAGTCATGACAATTCAGGGGCCCTCTCTTAGTGTTACTTTGGGGTGTAACACAGTCATGTACAGCACTGGAGGTACATGAATCCTCCTACACTCCCTGGCAGCAAGAGAGTCCACCAAGAGAATTTTACCTTGGCAGAGAGCCTTTTCGGTTAGTCCAGTGGCTCCAGTGCTGGGCCAGTAGGTCAGACGTATCAGTCAACAAAACAGGTGAGTTGATCAGTACCTGGATCCAGACCCATACATCTGCCAATCATATTGGCAACCATAGCCAATAAAGTTGTGGCCCTTTTTCCCCCTTCCAATATTGGGCATGTGTGGGTTTATTGTTGGCATCATCACTCACCACTGAGCATACAAACAGCAAACATTCATGAATTTCCATTGAATAGGTGACATTAATATTTCATAGCAGTAGTACTTTTCATAGCATACTGTTTCCTGTTTCCTATATCATTGACAGTTTCTTGGTGTCTGGATGACAGTCTGAAGGGGAAACTAACATGGCTTCACATATGCTAACCTAGCAAAATGCCTTTGTATTGTCTTAGTCCTCTTCCAGAAGAACAAGGTGTTGCTTGAAGGTTACATGGTATATATAATTCCCTAGGAGGCTAAGGGACTGGGGAATTGTTGTTTCCCTCAATGGAGGCTGTAAATGGCCAAGAGATGCTTAGGTGATGGTCAAAACTTCTATCAAGTTTGCTAGCTTGATAGAGTTTTCCCAGCACATGATCTTTGCAGTAGTAACTTGGTAACCTTGACAAACGATATTACAGTGTACTATTTCATGGCTCAGGGCTGCCATTCTGTTCAGATTCTGTTCTGTCAGATTGAGAGACAAAAATGAATTTCTTTCCCTAAGTAAAGTTAGATCCTTGATTCACCAGGCCTGGTGTTCTCATTTCTCCTAGAGTTATGGGAGAAGGAAAGTCCCTTTCAAGTCATTGAGAAGATTTTTTAAAAATTCAAAATTTAATATAACTACATATTGCATGTATATTAATATATCGTTAATTACTGTGACAAATTCAACTAATTCATTCAATTTTACTTACTTGTGAAATACAGATTACTTAAAAAAAAATGCCAGCAGCTTTCCATAACAAGTAACCTAAAAAATGACCTTCCAATAATCCCATTTAGGGTACTCTGTTAAAAGAAGTATAAATGTTGAAAATCCTTAAATGCAAAACAGTCAGTTGCAGTTGTACTTTGTATCCAGAAATCACAAACAAATGTCTCAATGAGTAAAAACACGTCAATACCAGTTAGGATGCTGATCAATGGTATAGTCTACAAAACTCTTGGATCTGCAATAGGACTTTCTCAATGACACTATCCATCTAAGAAGGTGAAAAAACAAATCCGCAAAGCATGATTAATAACCAGGAGTAAGCTGCTACAAGACAGACCAACAACAGAAAATGACAGAACACTCGTAGTGGTCACTTACAGTTCCTAGCTGAGACCACTCAAGAACATCATCACAAGCTACAACCAATTCTGTAGAATAATACTGCTTTCTCACAAGTTCTTGGAGGTAGGCCTTTATTGGCCTACAGACAGCTTCCAGATCTTAAACTTATCACTTAAAACAGGATGCCCAACATGGATGGTAGATCAGGGAAAAAACTCTACGACAAACTCAGATGCCAACTCTGTTGTTACATCTACTCTAGGGCCATAATGGCAGAGGCCATTAATATCACCTAAAACATCAGAGCTACATTCACTGGTTCTTCCTCCAATGTGGTATATGCCATCCTATACCAGCAATGTCCCCCTTCACTCATAGGTCCTTTTCGCATGGCGGTTTGAAAACGTATTAAACACGCTCCCTCCCCCCTTCACGAGCCGCCGTACCGCATGATGTTCCCGCCGACCCGGGGCTGTCACGATCGTGAGTAGTGCTGGAGTCGCGTTTTTCATTTTCGCCTGGAAGCGAAAATGACCTCCTTTTTATGTATCGCTCACGCAACCCGCGGGCCTGCGGAGCCCTCTTACGCGAAGGATCCGGGAGTGGGCGGGGTGCGGGCAGTCCCAGCTGGCTGTCCGTCACGCAGCAACTCTGTAGCTGGGCAGGAAGCGCCACCCAGCAACAGAGACGCCGCTGCCGCCATGGCCTCAAGGAACACTGCCCGACACATCGCTGCAAGAGCCCACCCCGGGGTTGCGTCGCCACACTCGAGACGACAGCAGCCCCCGGGGTCTGGGCAACTTTTTTTTAAAAAAAAACGGCACTATCGTTAGCACGTTAGCACAGTAGCCCGTTAGCACAGTAGCACGGACCAGCGTCTCCTCCGGACTGAGGGTCAGCCCAGTTCGACAGCACAGCGACAACCCCATTCCCCCGCCACTGCAGTAGCCGACCCACCGCCCACCCCAATGGAGGACCCTCCCATCTATTTCCCCGTCCCACTCACAGACATGCCAAGTTGCCCTTGGCTGAGTCCAATCCCTATCCACTGGCCATGAGACATCCACTCCCCACTCTGACTAGCTAAATAGAATATCCTTGGGTCACTCCTTTGTACTGTTGTCGCAATGCACCCATTCTGAACGTCTGGAGCAGGACTGGAAACAACCTTCCTTTGGCCTTCTCCTCTTCTGCAGCTCCAACATCAAGGAACACAGTAACCACACACTACACCTCTTCCTACCACCTGTCTACACGTGGATGTCTCTCTCGAGAGGTTCACTGGGCTAGCTGGAGTGTGAGGGTGCCCCAATTCACCTCCCCCTCTCCGCAGAAAGAACCACACACTACTGTTTACAAACGGAAAAAATTTATTGCACAGAATCTCAACATATAAGCAAACAACCAACATACAAAAAATACACAACTATATACATTCAACACACAACAGACAACTATATACAGCGGGCGCCGCCAGCGGCACTTCACCGAGGCCCCGTGACCTGCTCCCTCCACTGGAGCAGCTGTGCAACGGTCTGCTCCATGGCGGCTAGGCGGTGTTGGACCGTGGCCTCCAGAAACCCCAGCCTCTGAGCCACAGCCGTAGCCATTGCCTCCACGGACCTCAGGAGGGTCTCATCTGCAGGGGATAGACAGGTGGACACCAAGGCGTCAGTGTGGCCACAGAAAGCCCGGCGCCAGCCCCTACAGCATGCCCCAAGGGGTGGTTGGGCAGTAGCCGCCCTGACACTCACATTCCCTCCTGTTGTGCTCCTCCGACGAGGCCACCCGCTCCTCCAGTTCCCGCAGTCGCAGGAGCAAGTCCAGCACCGTGGGTAGCTCTGGCCCGTGGACGACTCCAGCCACACCTGTGGGAGCAGCAATCTGTCACTGTGTGGCCATGGCTGCACAGGAGTTGCCGAAGCTCCCACAGGCAACCACCGTCACTGCGGACAGGCCTGGGACAGGGGGACCCCCATCAGGACACCACCCTCCCCGTACTCACCTTCGTCGCCAGCCGCCAGCGCCGGAGAAGCCACACGCCGCACAGCCGCCCCCAAGGGCTCCACGCCGGCCATCCGCTGCTGGAGGAGGACAGGTCCCTCTCCTATCAGGGATGACATGACAGCAAAAGCTCAGGGGGAAAGATTCCCGAGCTTCCGTGTGCAGGGAAACTGGGAGAGGTTCACACATGGCTGTCCGTGTGCCAGCAGGCCAGTTCCATCGCCACTCACCAGGCACATGGCTCGGCCCCACAGGGAACAACATCTGGCACTCGCTGCCCGGCATGGGTTCCCTCTGCTGCCTGCCTGTCACCGCGTACGGAGACTGCCTAATAAACACACATTCCTGCCACCATGTCTGTGTCCTTCCTGTCCAGCAGTTAAGAGTGGGTGTGACAGGGATGCCTCAGTCATGGGCGCCTCTCCTGCACTGGCTGCCCCTCGGCATGCCCTCTGATGTTCCCGTGGCGTGTCTCCCCCTCCCTCTGCCAACGGGGACCACGGACCATGCTGGCAGCGCGAGCCTGCTGTGCTTATGGCAATGAGGGTCCACACAAGGGGTCATGGGGCACCACGTGTACCATTTATTCACAGAGGCAAAGGCTGATGCATACAGAATACGTGCTGTGCTTCCATGTTTCGTCACCAGATCGGGGAGGGAAGGCACACGGTGTCTTTGGCTGCGGCTGGGGGCAGAGACGGTGGATCAGCCAGCGATCATTCTGGCGATTGCGTCCCTGACCCTCTGGCCCTCCCGCAGCCTCCTCTGATCGTGTGCCGCGTAGACGTAGGCACCTGGGGGGATGGTGACGGGTGCGGGCGGGGGGAGGCTGGGATGCAGTGCATGGTCCTTGCTTTCGCAGATGTTGTGCAGGACCACGCAGGTAGCGACGACCGGCAGGAAATTAGGCTCCGAGACGGTCAGTGGAGCTGACAGGCAGCCCCACCTGGCCTTCAGCCTACCAAAGGCACACTCCACGACATTGCGGCACTGATGGAATACTCTGTTGTAGGCCATTTGCTGGGGGTTTAGGCGACCTCTGTAGGGCTTCATGAGCCACCGTCCCAAGGGGTAGGCTCCATCTGCCAAGATGACAAGCCCGACCCGCACGCCGTGGATGGTGACGGTCGGGTTGCCGGGGACGAATCGCTTGGCCTCCGTGGCCTGCCACAGGGCTGAGTGGCAGAAGACATGTGCATCATGGGTGCGACCCGTATACCCCAACTCAATATCCAGGAACTGCCCAGAATGATCCGTCAGGCCTTGCAGCAGGATGGAGAAGCTGTCCTTTCTGTTGAGGAACTCCTGTGCCCGTGCTTTCGGGAGCCGTACAGGGACATGGGTCCCGTCCACGGCGCCAATACACTGGGGGAATCCCATGGCCTCGAAGCCGTCCATGACCTAAAGGTGGGATGTGAAACTGCCATCAACAGGGGACATCAATGTCTTGGGGGCTTCGCTGACGCCACTGGGATGTGACATGGCTCGGGGAGGCGGGGACTGACGGGAGGATGGAGCCGCCGCCCCCTGCCTGGTGACGCCTGCCCACCAGCCCCGGCTATGTGTCCCTAGTGGCAGCGTGCCACCTGAGCTGTGGGGATGGGAGGGGGCGCGCGCCACGGCTGTGCATGACATGGCAGTCGCCAGACGGTCATGCTGCCTGATGCACAGCTGCTACTGCTGAGCGGACTCACCATGCGGTGGTTGTGCAGGCGGACAGTGGTGCTCAGCAGGACATGTTCTATGGCGAGGCAGACTTCCACGCCGATCTCTGCCACAGTGGAGATTCCAAGTCCGAAGGTGTTGGCGGTCTTCCTGTAGGTTAGGGGAGTGGAGAGCCACCAGATCGCGACGGCGACCCGCTCCTCTACAGAGATGGGCACCCTCATGACGGTAGTGGCACGCTGAAGCTGTGGGCACAGATGTTCCACGATTTCGAAGAGGGTGGCCCGTGTCATTCTGAAGTGGTACAGCCACGTTTCGTCATCCCAGGTTGCCAGCACTTCCTGGAGCCACCAGTCTCGATGCACACGGGTCCTGATCCACCATCTCCGGGGGCGCGGAAGGGTGCCCAGCCAGGCATGCACTGCGACGTGGGGATCGGCTAGCTGCTCCCCGTCGGATGCTGCGGAGGCAGTGGTGGTGGCGGCTGCTCGGGTGCAGACGGCCACAGCCGCCCCCACGACGGCTCCCCCGCCCCGCCGCTGCTGTCCTGCCGTCCAGGCTCGCACAGCAGTCACGTTGTTCATATACAGTTGTATAGCCAGTGTCCCGAGGAGCTCTGTCTCGCCAGGCTCCATGGCGGGTCATCGGCGTAGTGGGGAGGGCTGCTGCTCCAGCTGCGTCACAGCTGCAATGCTTCCAGCCAGTCTCCACCTTTTCCGGGGCGGCTCGTTAGGAGGAGTGAGCCCTGCTACTGGGCTGCCCTTGGGGCTGCTGCGATGACCCGTTGGCAGGATCTATCGTGCTAACGTTAGCACGGTGGACCGAAAAAAAAATTAAAAAAAACCCACCGGCCAATCAGGGCCGGTGGGGCGGGGACAGGGAGGGACCTGGGCGTGGCCCTTGACACTCACATGCGGAAAAGGCACCGGATGGGGACCGGTGCTCTCTCGCAAATGCCCTGCTGTGTGCGGAGTGCAAGGGGCTTTTTTGCGAAGTTTACAATAGCGCGAGGGCTCTCCCTCATTGCGCTAATGACCTACATGCGAAAAGGGCCATAGTTGCCATACTCATATCTGAACAAGAAAATTACAGAAGTGGACCAGAAAGAGAAACAGCTGAATTGAACCATATTCACAAATTCCAATCCATTAGCAGAGGTGTGAACAAAGACAATGTCTTCATGGCATGCTGCATGTATTAATATAAGAGTCCTTGCTGCTGCACATGTAACAGACAGAATCTTCTCAGAGTAGGTTCCAAACTGAAGGAAACTGACTTTTGATAAACAGATTCATTGCTTGCACATGCATCAGTACTAACTGACCACTGTAAAGATCTGAGAGGCCTGTATCACCTCATCAGATTTTGGAAAATTTAGGGCAAAAGCCATACTTTGCATCTTTCTGGATCCTATTACATTCCATTCCACTCCCATTCCTACAACTGTGTAAATAAGCTTTATATCCTGAGGCTTGGATATCACTCTGTACTTCATCTGAAGAAGTGGGTTTATATCTGTGAAAACTCAATGCTAAAATAAACCCAGATAGTCTTAAGGTGTTGCCATATTCCATTTCTCTCTCCTCCTCCCTTTCTCCTTTTTAATGTCTACAAATGTAAGATATGCTTCATAGGAAAGAAACACCAGGAGAAATATGACATTACCTTTTTGAAAAATAAAAAGTGACAAATTTTTGCTTCAGTTTAATATAATCTTGTATCTATATATGTACCTGTATCATCTTATATTTCAATACATAATGCTGCTGTTGGTGGAGATGACAAAGATTATGAACATAGTGACTATGATGAACCATAGCTCTCTCTGTGTGTTCAGTGCATATACAGAATGGGGAAGAAAGAATTGGGATCTTACCCACTGCTTCTGGTCTATGGATGCTTCTTTAGAATTCTTAGTATCAATTTGTGCACAGGTAAGGTCTCTACACAGTCTGCGCTGAAAAGGACAATGCCCTGGGTTGCATGTACATGTGTGGACATATGCTAAATTCATACGTTTAGATCCATGCATGGAGTTTGTAGGTGGGATGCCACAATCTTGTCTTCACTATCACTGTCCCTCCATCTTAATCTATATAGGAACATGGTTACTTCATATCTGAAAAGAGCTTCTTTCCTGAAAAATCACAAGACCCATTTCAAAAGGGTGAGAAGAAAACAGATTAGGATTTATTGGGATACTTTTTTTTCCATAAAAGACCTCTTTCAGCACAGAATAATTTCTCAAAACTGGGATGTTCAAATTCTGTGAAAGAGTTCCAGGGGTAGGGGGATATAAACTCTTCTCGAAACAGAGAAGGATGAAATACTCATTCAGGTATCCTGAAACCAAGAGCAAGTAATACCCCCCCTCTCTCTCTCTCTCTTTATTTGTGTGTGTGTGCACACACACACACCTTCAAGTTGCCTATCAACTTATGGTGACCCATGAAATTCACAGGGTTTTCTTAGGCCAAGAATACTTAGAGGTGGTTTTGACAGTTCCTTCCTCTGAAATATAGTCTTCTCTGCTACCTGTTAATGTGCAGACCCAACAGCATGACACAGTCTAATTTTAGAATGAAGCAATTCATATAAATCAATGTCAAGTTGATAATATCAAAACTTAAGAACTACTACCTTCCCTTTGACCTTAAACTATGGATCATGAAGGAAATCTAGGAGAGAGTGAAAAACTGCTAAAAGATTCTACTTATGATGGACAATCCAGGTGATAGCTTTAATGAATCAACAACAAGGATGTGGAATAAAATGAAACTTAATTAGCAGGCAGTTTAACAAAGCACTACCTTTCCAAACACTGGGTAATAGAACAAAGGATATTTACTGCCTGCACAGGTTAAATGAGACAAGTAAAAAATATTTCAATGTCACAAGGTTTGAAGGTAGCAACATGCACATGTAGCATTTCTTGTCAAATTTGTTGGTATGTGAAGAGCTTGTCAACTGTGCATACACAAATAGGAAGCAAACTTCCCAAACTCCCTGTAAAAATATCAAGCAAAAAGATGAGACAAAACAAAACCAACTCAGTCAAATTAAAGTTAATTTGAGTTCAGAATCTAGCTCATTATACTAAAAAAATGCTATGGAGAGGATTAATTAATGAGCAGTAATCACGTAGAACAGTAGCTCGATTCCATACAGTAATCAAATTAAAGAGGATCTGGTTCTATTCCCAAGATCACATGTTACCTACATACAGACACAGAGAGAGATAAATGCACACACACACACACACAATGTCCACATATTATTATAAATGGAAATGTATGGAGGAAGATGAACCTTTGCATGGTTTAGGTCTAAATTTGCATATTCTTCCTGCTGCATAGGTCCATGCTCAACACATTCATTTAGGGAATGGGACAAGAAAGCCACATTACCTCAGGGGCAGTGACATGATCATTCTTCCACTGTCTAGAGCAACTCCCTGCATTTACTGCATGTATGAAGAAGACATATGTTGTTCTATAAACTTTCCCCAATGAGAAGAAATACTAGAAGTAACAATAGTCAATCCTCAGTTTTGCTATTTCCATGGTCAAACAAAACAGGAGCAGACAACTTCCAAAGGACCAGGGGATATATTACCCCAGGATCTCAGATATCTTCCCCTTTCAACTTTCTACATACTCTCCCACTAGAGGCCAAGTGGCCCCAAACATATAATCACATCCTCTGCTGTCAGTTGACCATTTTATCTTAATCTCCATCCCTTCCTCAACATGCCTCCTTTTTGTTTATTTTAATAGTATTTTGACTGATTTTCCATTGTCTCATTTTTGTCCCCTGGTTTGTATTCATTATTCTGTTGCTAAATCTATCCTTTTGGCCCATCATTTTCATCGTGTTACTCCAATTTTGTTAACTCTTCATTGTGTTACCCTGATTTCTGGGATCCCTTGGGGGGACACCTCAATGTGCTCCACGTGATGGGGAATGGAAACTAACCAGTGCACGAGCAATAGCAATGTGAGAGGCAGGGTAACCTGGCGGGGTCTTTTAACCCAGTTTTTACAGGGTCAGGCCAGGCAAAAAACCAAACAAAATGGTCTAATAAATGATTTTATTGAATAAAAGTCTCACACACCAATGCAATCACTCACACACTCACCAATGCAATCACTCACACACTCACTCAAGACCTATTAAGAAGCAAAAGAGAGGAAACTGGATAGGGGAATATTGAAGAGGTTGTAGCTGGGGTAATACTGCATCTTTTCCTGAAGTCCTTGGTCCAGGAAAAACAGCGGAGAAGTGGGGCTCAGCATGGAGAGGGCTGAGGCGATTACTCAACGGATGGAGAAATGGGATGACCAGGAGTGATCCAAAGAAACATTCAAAAACTGGGACCATTTGTAGGGGGAAAAGTACCTGGAGGGATAATCCTTTCCCAGGGAGAATAACGGGTGTTGCAACGGGACAGAAGCTCAACAATGGTAACTTCCTTTGCGTGATGGGATTACAAGGTGTTGCCAAAGTCTCAGGATCTTCGGCTTCATTTGGTTGTGGTGTGACTTCATGTAAATGGTCCTCACCTGATAGGATTTTATTGCTATCAGTGCTCAACTTGGGGCAAACACGCTAATCCCCTCAAGTCGGCTTCTCAGGGGCTGAGGACCCTTTGTTTATTGTGGGTTTGCACAGCTTGAGGTCTCCTCAGGATACGTGATGGGGGATTTTACTGGCCTGACCTGGTTTAGATCATTTTGTTTGGTTTTTCGCCTGGCCTGACCCTGTTTGACCATTGCTGCCTACATGCTCATCCGGGCGACCTCTCAGGTACAAAGAATCATATTCGATATCAAAATTGTAGACCCCGTGATAGTTTTTTTCCCAGTGGAGTAACAATTCATTGTCTGTTCTTTTCAGGATTCAGTACAAGCTTTCTTAACTTTCAAAGTCCTACGTGACCTAGCTCCCCCTTCCTTCAACCCTCACTTCTCTTTTGTAGCCTTCTCAGGATCTTTTGTCCTAGGAACTCTAGGCTAGTCATTCAAGGAAGGGTTTCTTCTCCTTCGGCTCAGCTTTGTCCTCGTTCACTTGCTGCTCCATATTCCTGTTTCACTTGATATTTGTGTGCCAGTCTTTGTACCATTGTTTTTAAATCTCAATTAAATACTTTTTTGTTTTCCAAAGCTTTTGGAATTTTGGCTTAATTTAGTTTCATAATTTTGCATATTTTCATTATATGCATTTGTTAGCTTGCTTTTTCATATTTGGATAACTTGTTTACAAATGTTTTCTTTTCTTTTAATGTCCCCATATGTGTGTGTGTGTGTGTGTGTGTGCATGCACTCACACATATAGATTTAGACTGTATATTTTTGGCTTCTTTTTTTATTTGTCATGCATACTGCTGGTGTTATATAAATAAAGGATAACATCAACAACAATAATGGCTGTAAATGCATCCCTTCTCCCCAAATGGTCACTTCTAGTTTTGAAGAAAACAAACTACGGGCTTATATCCTGTGGAAATTGATACGGTAATAGAGAATGTGATTAGTATTCTGGAGAGGAAAAAAAAAAGAGTGGAGAAGTCTAGGGGATTGGGAGCCTGGGGGCCTCATGTGGCTCATCCAACAGAAAGTATGTTTTCCCAGGGTGTTAAATAAGCATCACCATCATTACTGGTCACTCAAAACATAGAGGCACCACAGTCAGGAGCCGTTGCATGTGTGTTGTGGGATGCAGACAAGGAACATGTTCTTGAATGCTGAAGGATTCTAGAGTTGCAGTTCTAAAAAGTCACATTTTTTTCTATGATCTATCTAAAAATTAAATTTCTCCATCATCACCTATTAGAAAGGGACTGGCTATCAGTGAGTAATGTGATCATACAAAAAACCAGAGAAGATGCTTAATATATTCAATTAGGTTGGTTAGCTTCACAGCTTTCAAGTAATTTGTTTTCCTCT
Organism: Ctenosaura bakeri; assembly: GCA_948474755.1. Taxonomy (NCBI): domain Eukaryota; kingdom Metazoa; phylum Chordata; class Lepidosauria; order Squamata; family Iguanidae; genus Ctenosaura; species Ctenosaura bakeri. The sequence goes on along the minus strand of CAOLHI010000188.1, from coordinate 588,829 downwards.
GTTCAACTTTTCCCAATAAACCCTAGTTCATGAAGTTAGTACAATTTGCATTGTAGCTTCATGTACAATGGCTACATGAAGGTCTTAGGGCTAATTTAGTTCCCCTGGAAACATTGTGGTCTTAGTCCCTTCATCAACATGCAAGCTTTAGAAAAGACATTAAAACATCAGAAAATGCTTTAGTGGTTTGCCTCTAAAGTTTAGATTTTGTTTTCTGGGACAGAGATGCAATGTGGTCTTAGAGGATGCTTTGGCACACAGCCTCTTATGTTATCTACCATAGAATATGTCAACCATATCCTATGCAGAGGGATCCTGTTGCACTCATTTCTGGAAACTGTGGTTCCCAACAGAAATAATGGCCAAGAGGCAATGGAAAATCCAGCTGTTCTTCTCTGAAAACAGGCATACTTGGTAAAACAAGAAAGAGATTCAGAATTAGAAAAGTGGTATCAACAGTAACATAATACTTTGCCAGAAAGAATTGTAATTCCATCAATTAGTATGCCTCATCAGCACTTTGGTTCAAAATATTCTATACTGTATGCAAAAGTGATCTAGTCAGGAGATCACAAATTAGAACAACATTGCTCATAATATTCTAACAGCATTGATTCCAAAAAGGAAAATACCTCTGCCCTAAAGTTGGGGTTGGAGGTGTGGCACCTATGTCACCTAGGGAAATAACAGATGTGAAGTTGTAGCATTATATTTAGGGCCAAGATAGAGAGCAATGTCCATAAAATATGTACCACATCAAAATTGGATACAGCAAACAGCTAAGCAGTTTGACATTTGCTACTGCTATGGAACAGGGTCAGACATCCATTCCAGTACTGAAGAAACAGTAATAAAAAGGGACAAATCTGAAGTATGTGTAGCTTTCCAGGAGCAAAGAAGAAATAAAATGTTCTTGTTATTAACAGAGGCTAGCCAGGAGGGAGAGAGAAGAGACATATATTGTGGAAAAAAACAGATATAAGAAATCTATTGTCATTTGAAATACACTAAACAAAAATAGATGGGTTTCATTCCGTACTCCTTTGAAACGAAAGTCTGTTCAAGTACAGTAAAGCACTGAGATCGTTCTTAATAATACTGATGATATCTCATTCTTACTTACAGAGTATATAGTAAAACAGACTAATTCAGAAAAAAAAAAACAGACGGACATCAACATCTTCATCAATGACTTGGATGAAATTGTAGAGGGCATGCTGATCAAATTTGCAGATGACACCAAATTGGGAGGGGTTGCTAATACTCCAGAGGACAGGATCAAATTTCAAAATGACCTTGACAGACTGGAGAGCTGGGCCAAAGCTAACAAAATGAATTTCAACAGAGAGAAATGTAAGGTCTTAAACTTAGGCAGAAAAAATGGAATACAGAAATATAGGATGGGGGACATGTGGCTGGATAACAGTACGTGTGAAAGGGATCTAGAAGTCTTGGTAGATCACAAGCTGAACATGAGTCAGCAGTGTGATGCAGCAATCAAGAAAGCCAATGCAATTCTTGGTGCCACCAATAGAAGTATGGTGTCTAGATAGAGGGAGATAATGGAACCGCTCTATTCTGCATTGGTTAGACCTCATTTGGAATACAGTGTCCAGTTCTGGGAACCTCAATTCAAGAAGGATATTGACAAGCTGGAGCATGTCCAGAGGAGGGCGACCAAAATGGTGAAGGGTCTGGAAGCCATGCCCTATGAGGAGCAGCTTAGAGAGCTGGGTATGGTTAGTCTGCAGAAGAGAAGGTTAAGAGGGGACATGATAGCCATGTTTAAATATTGGAAGATATGTCATGTCGAGAAGGGAGTGGGTTTGTTTTTTGCTGTTCCAGAGACTAGGACAAGGAGCAATGGATTCAAGCTGCAGGAAAAGAGATTCCACCTGAACCTCAGGAAGAACTTCCTGACGGTCAGAGTTGTCTGGCAGTGGAATATGCTGCCTGGGAGTGTGGTGGAGTCTCCTTCTTTGGAGGTTTTTAAGCAGATAAATGTGCACATCTGTCCAAATGTGATATACCCCCAAACCATGGAAATGACATAGTGTTAATTCCCTTGGTCATGCACATGAACACTCGTACCCATGTTCATGTACAATTTTCCACTCAGAAAGGTCTCCCATGTGTAAAGTATTACTTCCATATGTAGATAAATTTGCTAAGAAGGGATGACTGTATAGAATTGGTCTGATTATTAGCCTTTTCATGACTTTTAGGGCAGGTTTTAGTTTAAACTCTAAAGGATCTTTTCCAAAGGTAGATTCAGTAACTTGAAGAGCAACTTCATAGAATCTGAAACACATTGCCCATTCCAGTGATATGGAAACCACCACCTACTCCTGGTATAAAGATAGGATAAATAAAAGCTCTTTATTTATGTTTATGAACAGATATGAACAGTTGTCATATACTATTCTCAGATATCTATGCAATGGTTTTACACTCTGTCTTATTTGAATCATTATTGTATATAGATATTTCAAAAGACTTCTTTCTAAAGTAGCTACTAAGTGTGCAAACAATTGTATTCCAACTTGCCACCATTGGGAAAAATGACACTGGGAAATCCACTCAGAGATCTCCTCTGTCATGGCTAGTTTTGTCCTTAGAGAGCATTATTTCGTCCACCTCTGCCTGGATATTAAGAGTCAGAGGAAAATTCTAATCTGAAGCCCTATTCCGAAGCCGAGGGAATTAGGAAAAGGAGTCCAAAGAATTATGAAATTCTTTCTCTATGATTAGGTGAAATCAGGAAAACACTCCAGCCGCAACCCTTCCATTTGAAATCTCCTCATTTTGCCAGAAGTGGTTTGAACAATCATGTTCAAATGAATGTGGTTACAGAATGCTGCATACTTTATCAGTATTTCTGATACTATGGAAGTCTATAATCACAACCAAATACAATCACAGTTGTTTTTCAGACTTTCCTTGGCAATGCAAGAAGGAAGAAGGGTGTGTGTATGGTTTGATAACACATCTCTGGCTCCTTCTATTCAAGTAGAGAACACCTGCATAGAATTTAAGTGTCTTCCCCTTCTGCAATGACCTTGGGAATCAATACAAGTAAGGTTTTGTGTCTAGGAAGGAGGCAACAGACAACAATCTTTTGGTAAAATGTTTTCCTACTACATCCATTGTATAGAAAACATCCCTTCTAAAAGAAGGCTATGAAGCTTTTTGCCTACATAATCTCCTTCACCCTTACAGTCCATGGCTGAATTGCATGGTGAGATGTTTGTGTGGTTCTTCCTCCTTAGAAATTATCCTAAGTTTACCAGATGGTCCTCCCACCATGATGTCTGCTGTGTCTGGTATGGCCAATCTTGTTGCTTTCTATACTAGTTTGCACCTCAATTTCTCTCCCATCCTTCCATTTACATATCAGTTCACAGAAAGTTAGCACAAAAGAAGCATATAATAAAGATTTCATAAAACAGGGGAAAATCCAGATCCTTTGTGGAAATATGGTAAGAATTAAAAAAAAAAATCCCTAATGTCCAATAAGCAACGACCAATCTGCGAGTGATGCGTGTGATGGATTCCCCACTGGCTAGATGAAGCCAAGACATGTATCAGAAGTTTTGGCCCTAAAAATCTACAAGTGCCAAGATTCTTAGACAATTCAAAGTGCTATTATAGGCTTTGATCTAACATTCCTTCAGCATATATTAAATATCCACATGAAAATCTATGCTATGCTAAGTCATATAAGCCAAATATAATGTAAAGCTGTTCAAACTGCCTCACATGACCATTTCATGCTTTGTGGTAAGCAGGCAGGATTGGAGAAGTCTCCAGCTATACCCCCATAGCCAGAAACACAGTGATCACAGCAGAATTCAATGCTGAAATCATCACTGTGGTCCTTTCCGCAATGCACCTTTTCACGGAGCTGGGGTGTGGGGATCACACAAGCAGCCTCTATCGAGAGCCTCTCAGGTCCCAGTTCCTTCAGCTCTGCAGCTGCCGCTTGCTCATGTGAGAGCCCCTCCTTTTCCTTCCACAGTGCAGCCTCTGAGTTTCCCAGGCAGCACAGGAGCAGGAAGCATGAGCACCACGGGCTTTGGAACTCTGCATGCATGGCATGTGCACACGGGTCCCCAGAGCGATGTGCAATTGCACATCATTTTCAGCTCACAGAGGAAAATGAAAAAGTGCACAGTCGGCGCCTGCTAGCCCCTGGAGTGTCATGCAATTGTGAGCGCATCATGGAGCCTCACATTCGTGCAACGCTCAAGGGGCCCTTTCGCATGGCAAATGTCGTGCGAAAAGGGCCTGTGTGTTTGGCTGTGAGGACATAGCCAGATATTTCTATGATTCTGTTTACTAACTGTGAAGCATGGAATGGAATGGTGGAGGGGGGGACATAAAGAACTTTACAGTTAGTAAGTGGGGCTTAGGGTACTATGGAAGGAAAGACGGGATACCAACCCCCACAGCACCCATTATGCTGGCCATTATCTCTCTCTTGGGCTATTGAACTAGGTGGCAGAATGCAGGAAGATCTGCTGCCCCCTTCTTGGGACTGTGGTCACAACAGTATCATACAACCTGTGGGAAAACACACTGTAACTCCCAATGTGAGATGTGGTTGCATAGTATGACCTGCAATTGGCTGAACACTGCATTGGGCTCCCAATCCAGAGGAACACATCTTATGAAATGAAATATAATCAAATATAAAATTGAGAGGAGATCAGTTGGTTAAATTCAATTGTTAGTCCCAACTAGACTAAACTCATTGAATCAGTGGACTGTATATAAGTGTTGACTTATTCATTTCTCATTGCTTCTATGAGTCTGTTAACAAATAAATTTAGACCATTTTCTGCAGTGTTCTAGTAATACTTTTCTACGAAAGCAGAATCTTAATGCTGGTATCATCCAGACATCTGTGGTATTTGCAATTACAGTGCAACAAATTATACATGAACATGTCCATTCTTTACAACCAGTCTTTTGTATCTTTCCTCTTTGTCTTCCCTTTGTTCTTGGTATGTGCAATTATTTAGTCCAAGGGTCATTCCTCCAACAAATGTTTTCTTTAAAACATTCAGGTACATCATTTGAGGAAACTAGCTTTCACCAAGGTACAAATATGAGAGTTGAAAACACAATTAACAGTTTTTTAGGAAAGAGGGAGGGAAGGAAGGAAGGAAGGAAGGAAGGAAGGAAGGAAGGAAGGAAGGAAGGAAGGAAGGAAGTGGGTTCCATGTTGGAATTGATATTCATCATGGTAAAGAGTTTTGTTTAAGGGGGGAGAAAAGTAATTGTGTTACATTGCAGAATGATTGATTAAAGCTACATATTATGAAGAGGCCTAGTTTCAAGTGTGATTGGGTAGCGGAACAAATTGCCACAGGGATCCCCAATTCTGGAAGTATTTAAAAAGAGATCAGATAAACATCTGTCAGGGATAGTTTAGTTAGAATTAATCCTGCCTTGATGCGGGAATCTGGGGTTTGGGAAAGATGACCTCTTGAGATCCCTTTCAGCTCTGATTGTATTAAATGAAGTTATTTGAGCATGAAAAGTTAATGAGTAAAACTGCTAATTCACGGCTGGGCACCTGCATAATACTGCAGTTCCCACAGTTCTGTCTCCAGAGTTCCTAGTCAGATTATCCTCCTTGTCTCGAGGGAGAAAGTAGATTTCTAAAAAGTGAATAAATATGTTTAGGGAAAGCATTTTCAGTTCACTTTTCTGATCATATGAATCTAAAGGTTAAGAACTTTTAGAAAATGACAGTCTACTCACCTGCTATTTTAGATCAATATTCTGCCGACCAACCACAGAAATAAAGAGAGCAGAGGACAAAGACTGAGTTGAATAAGGGACACTTTATCTCAACTATTCACCTATTTAACATTTAACTCTTTTGATATTCAAATAGGGGAGCAAACTAGTGTGGAAACAGCAACCTAGTATGAGAGACTTCCTCTTCACTTCTCCTGGATAAAACCCCTGATCAGGGTCTTGCCCTTCAATGAACCTTGGTCATTACCCTCAAACTGAATGACCAAAATGGTTGGTAGAGGCCCTTGCACTCCACAAACAACATTAGCAGCAAGCCATGATACTGAACCCCCCCCCCTTTTGTGCAGTCCTAGGTGGAATCCAAAATGACAATTGTGTGCCTGGTGTACTGCTCAATAGATCCTGCTATGGCCAGTGATCAGGACTCAATGCCTCCCTGGCCATAAACTAGAATCTGAAACAAATGCACTACACCTAGAAGAGACACCCTTCAACTGGGAACAGGGGGAAACAGGAAAGGAACAATAATCCTGCCTTCTGAAACCTCCTTCTGAATGTTCTCCCTAACTTCTGAACCTACAAAAGTTTTCAAATTCCTAGTCATATGAAGGTGACAAATTCCTTGAAATAGAACCATAAAACCTACTCTAACCTCTTCCATCAAATAATATCCCACTACTTGATCAGGGTACAATCTCTCTTTTCCCTGCAGAAGAGAGCACAATGTACACTTCCACAGTGTAGCCAGGTACTTTTGCAGGATGTGCTGATGCAAGAAGCACATCCATTGCACTTCTGCAACTTCTGCAAGACAGGTAAGTCCAGGATGGTGGTGCAATCATGGGTCATTGACAGGGAAAGCCCATCAATTACTTAATCCATGATTGCACCAGCTGGGAACAGGAGAAGGATGGGACTGTGACAGCATTACGCAGAAGCATCATCATGATCCTTTCCTTCTCCCATCCCCATTGCAAGATGGGATGGTATTGCAGAAAAGACCAGAGAGTCAGAGTGCCAGAAATGACAAGAATGTACTTTTGAATCAGAGGCGCTGGAGACTGAGGCAGAGGTGTGCCCTATTCTGCAGCAGAAGGTTGAAGATACATTGTAGTCATTTGCTGAGCATAGGAAGGACAATGAGATTTAGGTCAGTCCCAGGGATTCTTAGGTAGGAAACATTAACTAATTAAGCACCTGCTACTTTGAGATACCTGGCTATAAATCTCCAGCAATTTTGCTGGAGGCTTTGTTGTTTACAACTGTCTATCTTGATAGTATTTTTCAGTATTTCACATTCTCTGGACCTTGGATTGGCTATTTACAACTCTGTTTTACTCCTTACTGGCTTTGTTTATTTGAACTATTGAGTTGCTGTGTGGCTTCTGGACTGGCTGACTACCATTCTCTTGCTTCTCCCTTCATCCTGCTGAAGAACTCATGACTGATCTGGACTGCCTTAACTACCCAACAGACTTTTCATTCCAGCAACCTGCTTCCTGGCACACCTGTTGACTAGAGCTTAGGACAGCTGCTAAACTTTAAAGATTGCTGTTTGACAAGCTCTCAGCCAGTCTGATCCCTCCAACAAAGTCCAACTAAAGAGGAATAGGAGGAATGGCAGAAGCTTATAATCCCTTCGGTCCCCCACCACCACCACAATCATTGCACACAGTACCATGGCCTCTTCCCTAATGGAGACCAGCAAAAGTGCCTCTCCACACCAAATGCTGCATAGTACAAAAGGAGAGCCAGATTCCTCCAAAAGTTTGTACCAATCTGAGGAATTTATTGGTTGAAATCAGTGCCCTGTTGGCCATAAATGGAGTTCCATCCAAAATGCTCCCTAGTGGAGGTGTGAAAGGGCTTGGAAAATTATATTTTAAGAATTTTGATAACAACAGACTGAAGTCATCTGTAACTGATCCATGGTAGGATGATGCTGTTGGACCAGAGTACTGTACAACTACTCTTCAGTTAAAAATGGCTTTGTCATGTCATTACATGCATTCTTCGTAAAGAATCTTTCAAAGCTCTAAAAGAGAGAAGGAAGTAACTTTACTGATTCTTCCCTCACTCAGCAGTCAACAGTATCACCTCCCCCATTCTCTTAGCCTTCCACAGTAGATTTTTAATGGAGGGAAAGTACTGAAGAATGAGGAGAATCAGCAAAAATGACCTCTTTCTTACTGCAGTCAACAGAAAATCTTAGCTGAATCTCAAGTGTCCCATACAGTAGATGGAGACTGCTCTTCCTCTAATGGAAGGTGTTTGCTAAATCCAACTGAATGATAAATGGCTTAGATGGCATGCCCATAACTTGTGTTTGTATTACAACTGGGCATCATACACCCATGGATTTGTGTGTTATCCCAAAACTACAACATTTAAAATTAAATTCACCTATTTCTAACCAATTCTAACCAGCGCCAATGCAAGTGGAAAACATTTCTTTTCTCTCTTCACATTGATATAAAAAGGCTTTATTCTCATCAGTTAAAAATCACCCCTAATGGTTGTGTTTTGATTTAAGGAGAAGTGGATTGCATCCAAAAGACATGATCAAAGGTCCAAACACACATGGACTTCCTTATTGTGCAGAGTTAGCCTTTCTCAGTTCATTGACCAGAATGAAGCAGTCTCTATTCACAGCTAGTAGGTTCTTGTCTTGTTTTTTGTTCTGCCCATGGTGATGGACAGTTACATTACTGTTTACATCCTCTACATTTGGTACCTCTAGAATGTGCTCAGAAACTTCAGCTGATTCAAAGAGCTGCAGCCAAACTATTAACTGAGGTTGATAAAGGGGAGCTCTGTCATGTCAACAGCTCCACTGGTTAATGGTTAATTTCCAGGAATGTTTCAGAGTGCGGTAAAGCCCTATGTGGCATGAATCCAGGCTATCAGAAGCATTGCATTTCTTCATAAAAATTTCACAGAGCTCTAGGATCTTCATGGAAGCCTTTCTACCCATCCTAGCTTCTTTATTTCCCAAACAGATTTGGTTGGAATGAAACAGAGGATCTTCTTAGTGGCTGCTTCACAATTCTGGAATTCCTATCCAGACAAAGACAAGGCAAATAACTTTTTAATTCAACATGCTTTTGGCACCAGAGGAAGGGGCTTTTAACCTTCTTGTGCTTTTAAAAATAGATGTAACTATTAAAATCGTTTGATTCAATTTTTTTAAAAAAATTATACTTTCTTAGATTGTTGTTTTCACATAACCATCTTCCATGGTTCCTTCCTTTCCTCTTTTTAATTGCATTCTTTTTTAAAGAATTAATTTTGCTGAGATCCACCTCCAGTTTCATTTCTTTGAGTAAAGAGAAGAAACAGAAATAAGGAGAAACAGAAAGTTTATTTGCTTATTTATGACCATGGGTGCCTGATCCAATGGGGAAAAAAACCCACTACATTTCTTGAGTTCCAAGGGACTAAGAACAATCCTGGACTGAGAAAAATCTTTACAGTTCAGGACTTATTCTACACAAAATTTTCATGTGCTTGTTTTGCACAAAAAAACACATTTTCTGCACTGTTTCCTATGTGAAAAATGGCCACATCTGATATGTGAATTTTGTGCATAGTAAGTCAAGAACTGTAAATAGTCTTTGAAAACTACACAATGGTCAAAGACTTGCTTGAAGCAAGAATAAAATTACTAAAATTATTTCTTGCTTTCTTCAAGAGAAAAATAGTGAAGAAATATATTCCTAGTGGAGGATAACTAAGCCTTCCTACTTTTCAGTACAGAATGTCAGTAACTGAACCTTTGATGTTCTGAAACTGTGCTTTCAGCCACTGAACTGTGCATCACCTCTCTAGTCCCTTGGGACAGTGAGAAAAAACAGAACTTCCCAATGGTTTACCATATGGCCTACTATGGAAAGACAAAGTCTTCCCATTCAGGAATTTAGAAGCCTAGCCACAATTCCACTGTGTGGAATTGGAAGACTCAGAAAGAGAGGAGTCAGACTGCCAGGAATTTATGGCTATAGATAATGGTGGCCAATTTGGGTGTGAGGAGCTAGAGGGTAAGACAGTTGGGAGACCCACTCCCCAGCAGGAAGTGGCAGATGCTGAAAATTCATCTCTGTGCTTTGAAGACTGCCAAAGAGTCAAGGGGAGGCTGCGCAGATCCTAGCATCTGTTAAATAGGAAAAGTCTGACTCATTAAGAATGTGGTGTTCTGAGACAGCTGCCTATATATCTTCCAGCAGTTCCTTGGCATCTTTGTTGTTTGCAATAGTTCTACCTTGATGGTTGGCGTACTCTTGGTGTTCCTGTGCTCTTGATCTTAGACTGGTTACAATTGGTGACTCTGTGTTTTACTCCTTATTGACATCATTTATGTGGGTTGCTGACTTGCTGTAATGACTTCTGACCAGGTGATGCCTTCCCTCTTGTTTCTCCTTTCATCTTACTGGATTGCCTGTGATTGACCTGGACCATCTTACTGACCATTGTTACCCTGTATGTTGGGGGTCCCGGGAGGGGCGCCTAAATTACCAAATATAAAACACAAGTTGGGGGAAATTAGCTTGAGCACTCTCTCAGCTAAATGAGAGGCAGGGTAACTTTAGCAAGGATCTTTTAACCCTGTGCATACAGTGTAAGGTCAGAGAGCAATTAGACAAGGTTTTTAAAATAACAAACAATATTTTATTAATGACAATAAACACAAAAGACAAGACATAGACTAACTAGCTGAGAAATAGAAATGGAGAGCTTTTTCGGGAAGGGTAATACGACACCTGGTCTCGCAGTCCTGGAGAGAAGTGGGGTTCTGGGAGAGAAAGCTCAGCGTGGTTAGCTGAGGGGAGTTTCCTTAGACAACTGGCAGCAAGGTGGGATGGAAGTCCAAAGTAGTCCGAAGAGGGGAGGCAGACAGTTATGGAGAACTGAGGGGAAAACTTCACTGGACAGAGCGGCAGCAAGGCTAGATGGAAGTCCAGGATGATCCGAGGAAGTCCCAAAAGTGGGGACCTTTTATAGGGTGGATTTTACCTACAGGCTATGTTATGCTCAGTGAGAACAGAGGGAATTTGGAATTGGACAAAGGAGTTGGAAAAGGTCAAGTTTTGCATGATTGGTTTTGCTCTTGATGACAATAGTGTGGTCTCTTCGCTAATAGCCCTATACAAAGGAATGGCTCGGCTCTCAGCCATATGGCTTTGTGTGGGTATGAGCAGAGCAATGCCAGTTTGCAGGGAGGTTTTTCTCTAAAGCAACAGAGAGGCTTAAGTTGCCTGCCTGAATGAGATCTTGGAAAGTACAACCATTAACGGCCGCACCCCAGACGTGCTTGTCCAGAGGACCTCTGCAAACACGTGGAGTAGAGTGGCAGAGAAAGGTCAAGCAAAGGCCAAATTATTTGATATCAAAAGGATATCTAGTGCTCTCACCAGACATATCACCACTGTGATAACACCATCTGACTTCTGAGTCACTTGCTGACTGGAGAATGGGACAGGTTGCTCTTACCAGAACCTTGTTCAGGCATTCGTCTGCGTACATGTAGGCATAAAACCAGGACAGGGACATAAGTGTGCATTTAAACCCCACCCACAAAGTCCTGAACACCTTGAATTAAAATTCAGTTGAGTGCAAAAGGCTGAAGAAGACTCTGAGCATGATTATAAAACTCCCATAAGCAGGAATCTTAACAAGGGTTTGGGACTTTCATATTCATTGTGTGAAGTTCTAACTTACTTCTGTGTGCTTGGGCACGTTGGAGGCAGGGCTTATATTCCAACTGGATCTTAAACAGATGACATTGATCCCTGTATCTAGTTTTAGCCTACACATGCTGAAATGAATATGTGAATGTGCATAGAAATATCATGAATTATAGCTTAATGATAGAAGGGAAAAATATTCTTGTTAACTTACAACTAAAAAGAATTAAGAAGTCTTACTTACCCTTAACTAAGAGATGATTTATCATGACCACCAGAGAGAATATAATTCATGCCACTGTCACACTGCAACTTCATGTAAGTAACTGAAGCTTCTCTTCCTAATGTCCTTAAAGCCACTGACCTAGAAGGGCCCCTCCAGCATGGCTGAGACTAATAATTTGTCACTTTATCAGCCATAATCTTACAAACTGGTTTCTTGTATTTGCTGCAGTCGTAGTTCAAACTGTGAAACTGTCTGTAAGATTTATACTTCTACTCTTCTATATTTTATTTAAAAGAAAAATAAAAAATAAATCATGCATTTGAAAAAGCTATTTTCAAGTTTTCTTTATTAAAATAAATGTTGAGATTACGACCTTCACAACTTTAATTAATATCTGTCAAGACAACAACTTGTTCATACCATTAGCTACACTACTTTAAAAGATAAACAAAAAAAAACTTGTTGCCTTTGTATATAATCTGCTAAAGAAAGATGCTGTTTATAGTCAGTCTTCTCCAATACTTTTTTTTTAGTGGCCACCAGAGTTCTTGATTGCAAAATTTCCAATATTCATTTAGATATGCTAAATCTGAACTATTTTCCTGTCATTAACCTTTTATATAGCTTTGTGGTAGCTAGCCTTTTTGTCCTATTTTTCCCTGCAAACAATCCAAAATGCATGTCATTTTGGCAGCTCAGCAGCACTTCTCAGTAAGTTAACCGATCAACGTCAGGCATAAGCATGATTGGTAACCCCACAGCTGCTCAGTTCCATAGCGGGGCTCCATTTCCATCTTGTAAGAAACCCGGATCCCAGCAGCTGAAGCAAAACATGCCATGATGTTGGCATCAACGGCATACTAAATTAAGAAGCCAATAGGTGGCCATCAATAAGCATGCAAGAATATTGATGTGCTAGCATTGAAATTCTTGATGCCAGAGATGATTCTCAAAAGCTCACAGGAGAAACAAATGCCTAGATGCCACTAGAGAAAAAGAAACATCCTGCATATAATCGTATAACCCTAGAAACTTTCTATTTCCACCAGAAATAAAGCAATGAACAAGGAAATGAAAGAACAAGACCATATTTGCAAGAATTGTAGGCAGGTTACCAAATAACTAGCAAAATATGAAATGTTATCTCCATAGAAGTTACAAAGCTATGGCACTTTGTCAATGGCATATCATCCAGTGAATCTCAGTGATTTAAGTGGATTTCATAGCAATCATCTATGTGTAGGAACCATGACAAAACAGAAAGCACCTAGGGCAGGATATCTCAGTCTAGTTTCCTCTGGGGTGATTGACTTACAAACTGATCCCTTCCCATTAAGTGGAAGGGGAAATCAATTTTGAACTAGAATTCCCTTTATCATTGGGAATTCTATCTGGAGATTACAGGAATTGCAGTACAACACATAGAGGAGGTACCTAGTTGATGTCTGGCCTAAAGTCTGGAAAGAAGCTTCATTGAGAATCTAATATAATATGCTGAATCCTGCTAAATTAGCTTCCTTTATATTGGAAACCCTTCTGGATGCAGACCATGCAGCCTGCAACTGGCCTATACAATGTCTATCTTTGCATGTGTCTATGACACAATGAAAATAGATTTTAAAATACCAGGTTTTCAAATGTAACACACACACACCTCCAAAGTTTTCTAAAGTTTCTTCAATAATGAATGAATCACATTGGAAAGAGATCAGGTAGATCAGAAAATTCCTCCTCAGTATCTGGCCACAGACTGCAGTTAGCCAAATACCTCTGGAAATCCCCAAAACAGAAGAACAGAAAGACAACAGTTGTGATTTACAGATGAACAGCAGACTCACCTCAGCCATATTTCAACCATATATTGTGGTCTGCCAACTGTGACTCCTATGAAAGCACTGGCATTATCCAATTTCTTGAAGTTTGTTGAGATTTATGTACAAGCTTCCCCACCTCCTTGCCTGAGGTGGACATTTGTGCGCATTTCTATGCACAGTTTTCCAAGCTGAAGTACATATTTTTGTACATTTGGTCATTGTACACATTTTTCTCTAAGCAAGGGGTAAGAGAGTTTTTGTGCACATTTTAAAATGTCCACCTTTTTCTATTTTTTACACATTTTTTCTAAGGCATTTTTCTTTCATAGATTACATTGTGAAGCCAGAAAGGTAGGGACTAATAATCACTACTCACTTTCAAGTCTGTGTTAAGTTCTGGGAGGTGGAAAATCAATGAAAATGAACTGAAATGAATTTTTCACTCAGGCCATTTCTGCACTAGCCTGTTATAGTGCCATCATTCCACTTTCAACATCCTCTGGAATCCTGGGGTTTGCAGTTTAGGGAGGGGTCAAGCGGCCCCTCCTTAAACTGCAAACCCTAGGATTCCATAGGATGTTGAAAGCAGAATAATACCACTATAACAGGCTAGTGCAGAAATGGCCTCAGTCCTAACAGGGAACGGGGGAGGGAGATCGCTATTCTGGTTCTGCCCCCCTCCCCTTTTGGCTTCTGTCACTCAAGTAGACTATTAAAAAAAAAGTTCTTGACCTAAAAAACTCTTCCTTTTCTTAGCTGAAGTTTCATACTCTTCACGCAGCCAAAAGGGAAGATCATTACTATGTATGTACCCAGTGATAAAAATTCCCTCTGAAATTAATAAGATCATTCATTTCAATGGCAGCTGCACAGACAGCAAAAGAATGAAAGAAAAATCTTTAGTCAGCATATCGCTGGTGATTAGGGACTTTACAAATCTTCATCCTCAATCACCCATTTCAGACTTAAAGCTGTGGCAAAGGATCCCAAAAACTGGCACGCAAATCTTTCATTATGGAGTCATTTACAAATGAGCTTTCCAGTCGATCTCAAATTGAAGTTAGTGAAACAAGCTGCTGGATTGCAATTTTTATGTGTATATGTGTGTCTAAATAAGAGAGTTATTCAGGAGTAACAGAATGTTCATATACAATACAATTTTAGGGAAGGAAGGTGTGTGATATATTAATTAATTTTCCATTACACATACTGCAAATCCTACTGACTGATTTCTGTAAACAAAAGGAGGCTTTCCTTGTATTTGCCATTTCTTGTTTAATGAGAGGAAGAGAGTAAAGCTTATGCTGTATAATTTGATTTCTCCCTCCCTGCAGCCCCTCTTTTAAACTAGCAGAAACCAAGCTAAGCTGTTGGCTCAATTAGAAGTCAGTTGTGATTGGAGTAGGAAAAGAATCATTGGAATTTTTTTTTCTTCCCCACAACTCTTTCTCAAATCAAATATAATTTGGTGGCTAGAGAACTTTATTGACTATATGAGTGAAATGTTTCCCCTCACTTTGTCACATATTAAAGCATTTGGAATAATCTTGTCTCAGAGTTGACATTCTGTCAGTTCCCATTAAAAGTTTTTTTTTCTATGAATACTCACATTACTAGAGAATACCAAATTATATTACTTTTCTTGTTTGAACATTATCTGGATGCAAATATTATAAACTAATGAAAATAGGGTGACCTGTACACACACACACACACAATTTCTTTCAAAGTTGCTTTATACATAACAATGCCTGAGGCCATTCCACACTACACTGTTATAATACTATTATCCCACTTTCAACGTCCCATGGAATCCCAGGCAGTTTAGGGTGGAGCATTTAGAATTTTCAACCAGAGAGTTCTTTGGTCTTGGTAAACTACAAATCCCAGAATTCCACAGGAGGTTGAAAGTGGAATAATAGCACTATAGCAGTGCAAGGTGGAAATGGCCTGTGCCACATTCTAAATGGCATAAGGACATGGTACTTAACTAAGCCTCACAGAATATCTTTGCCCAGCCACATGACAGCATCAAGGATGAAGGGTAAGGGGTTGACCATGCTCCAAATTATTTATCCCTACACACAACTTAAGGTATGAATATAGCATGCCAAGATATTCTTAAGGTCAAGCTACAGGTGGCATTAGCTAAACACTGATGTCAGCTAAAAATGGAAAGAATATTTGAAAATACTCAAAAACAGTTTTTCTCAAATATTGAG
The DNA here is from genome assembly GCA_948474755.1 of Ctenosaura bakeri. NCBI lineage: Eukaryota > Metazoa > Chordata > Lepidosauria > Squamata > Iguanidae > Ctenosaura > Ctenosaura bakeri. The sequence continues at coordinate 573,117 of CAOLHI010000188.1, read as the reverse complement.
ACACTTTGATGGGGAGAATGCTAGACTAATATGAATCCTTGTAGTTTCGGGCTTATTCTGCATGAAATGTGCGCTTTTTAAATGTTCTTTCTTGTGTGTGTATATGTGTGTGCGAAAAAATTTTCTCTGAAGGAAACAACTTCTGCACAGCAAATAATGCTATTTCCATGAAAAAAAGGTGTGTATTTTGTGCAGAGTAAGTTCAGAACTACAAAAGATACAAGCTGCAGTTTTCAAAGACTTTCTTAGGTTGGAAGAAATTGTTAATCTTACTCATTGCTTTGAGAATGAAATCGGAGATTTACACACACACACCAATACAATTATGCACAATTTGAACATTTTTATTTTGGAGGAAAAATAGCTTCAATCCAGAAAATATTCCAGTCTTGTGCTAATATGTGTAGGTGTGTATAAGAAGTAGTAGGGATTTTCTGCAGAAAATCAGCATGGGATTCCAACACAGATTGTTCTGGATTGTGGGCCCATATATAACTTTTCTCTCCATTTTTATGGAAAGAAAAACCCTATGTTTAATTACTCACTTAAACTAGCACTAACTTTTCCAGGCTGTAAAAAAAGTAAATTAATATATTTCATAAGAATTGAGGAACATTTGTGGAAGTTCTTGTTGTTAAAAATGAAAAAAAAAAAAGTCATCTCAAAGTAGTATCTTGGCTACACTCAGCAATCTAGAAGCATCCCCTTATAATTTTAAGCCAAAATGCCCCATGGGAACTATGCCATGGACTGTAATGCCTTTGGAATCCTAAAGCAGAACAGTTGTCAACCAGATGAACTCATGTCAACATATGTGACTATCAGCCTTCTATGTGAGGGACGTCACCTTGGAAAGTGCACACTGGCCAGGTCTGAAAGTAAAATTTCAGGTGCTGTATTCTGGGAGCCCATGAAATTAGCCTTCCAGTTAAGCAGGGAGAATTTTGGGGGACTTCATTGGGTCACATGTCAATCAAATCAATCCATGCTTTCCAAAGCTTTGCAGGTATTGTTCTACTGAGGCTTCCAAAAAAGCTATAGCTTAACTTTCTCTGCTTCATTGTAAAAAATCAAACCACTGGACTACATCATCCAGGCCATACTATGGCAGAATGTTGCTTTCTAGTTATTGTTAGCATGAACAGCTAGAAGTACACCAAACTGGGGAAATCAATCATTGATTAGCCATAATGCGGCAGAACAGAATAGACCTTTCATATACAAGAAGCCCAAATTAAGTGGAAACTATGTGAGCAATCTGGCTACCAGACAACATTCCCTACATTTTGTGACTCCTCTTCACCCACAGCTCTTTTCAAACAGCCAAACAGGATAATAAACTATGTTCCCTGATGAGACCCTTACAATTAAACATATTGGAGGAAAAAAAATGCCTTCAAGTCATTTCTGCCTTATGGAGACCCTAAGGTTAAATTATAATGGGGTTTTCTGGTGCTGTGTGTGTGTAACATGCCCAACATCACCCAGTGGATTTCTATGGCCAAGCAGGGAATTGAACCTTGGTCTCTAGCATCATAGTCCAATGCTCCAACCACTACACCATGCTTCTTTAAAATGTTTAGGAAAAACTGACCCTTAGATTTCTTCTTTTTGTTTTGGGATGATCTCATGCCATCAAGATGGGCCACAACTTGGGAGTTTCTACCATTGTCTCTGCATGCTTCTCATTGTTGATCTTCTGTTTTCACACTTGAGGAATGTAGGTTGCAAATACATGGCTATTTTCTCTGCATATTAACTCTAATTAATAAAAAGTTAGCCCCAGGTTAGGGATTCAAAATGCTAATTCCTTTGCTTTGAAATGTGGCTGACATGACAAACTCTTTTATGTTCAAAAAGCTGTTTCTATGAAATGTTGGCTATAACATTTTGTTTTTCCTTTCATAAAATAAAATGTCAGAGTTTTGACAAAATAAAACAATACCAGCAGTAAAACTGGAGTAAAATAAATGGTCATTCTTCAAAGGGGAAGTCAAGAGGTAGTCAGAGCAACTGCATAGTTAACTTGACATTGGTGAATTGGTGAACAAAGGAACATTATACTTTATACTTATTTTTTCATAACTCATAACTTATTTCAGTACCATTGGCATACTCTGGATCCTGTGTGTTCAGTGACACTAAGGCCATTTCCGCACTACATTGTCATATGGCTATTATTCCACTTTCAACATCCTATGGCATCTTGGGGTTTGCAGTTTAGGGAGGGACATTTAGAATTCTCAGCCAGAGAGCTCTTTGGCCTCAGTAAACTACAAGCCCCAGAATTCCACAGGATGTTGAAACTGGAATAATAGCACTGTAACTGTGTAGGGCAGAAATGGACTAAAGTAGAAAACATGTGCAGCCCAATCCAATGTGTTTCCCTAAGAAACAAGTCCCTCTGCCTACAGCACCCAGTATTTCCATGCCTCTCATCTATGTACTAGCCTGGCCTGACTTTGATCAGCTTCTGAAATCATACAGATTAGGCACGTTCAGGATGACTGCACTGTAGGACCTTCCTGTCAAACCTCAGCTTTCAAGCTTCTGAGTACTGAAGACCATGGAAAAACAACAGAAGAGGGATTTGGATTTTCCTGCATTAGAATGCACTGCTAATTCCAGGTCAAGTGATTGTGAAACTTTTGAACGATCTCCACTACAAAATGAGGTCTTGCCTAATTGATGGGGGGGGGAATTATGTGTGATTAGAATAAGCTTCTGAATTTAAGAATCCACTCAGGAAATCTAAAAATGCCCATAAGCTCCAGTTACCCCAAAAGATGAGTGACTCAGAGATCCACCTGTGATGCCAATGCCTCCTTGAAACAGTGGGGAATATTAGCTCAAAGGGGAGACCTGCAAGAGAGGGTAACCAGCACCTCTGTATACCAGTACTAATGCAGGGACACTAGTCAGAGATTCAAATAATATTTTGTTTTATTGGGGGAACGAACAATCACACATGCACAACGCAGTCTCACAATCACACAAGGCTAACTGAAGGAAAAGGGAATTAAAATTGGATAGCGAGAAGTTAGGGTGAAGTGAGTAATATTTACCTATCCAGAGCTGGGGTTTAAATACCGTGTTTCTGCCCTGAGGAGGAAGGTATTAATGGCTCTCTGGTAGAGTAAACAATGGGGTCTAGAATGGGCTAATGGTCATAGCATTAGGTGACAAAGGACTGATGGGAATAACCATAGGTCCATAATGTCTGGGCAGGTGAGGAAACAAAAGAGAAATCTGGTGGGAAGAGGGATGTTACCGCAGTTTCTAGCCCGAACTTGAGGGATATTAGATATCACTTTGATATCAATAATTTGGCTTCCTTTACCTATTCCTCTTCTCATACTGTGAGGTCCCCCAGACAAGCTCACAGACAGGCATGGCCACTAATCGCTGTAATATTCCAAACAATACAGACTGGCCAGAAATAGCCATCCCACCACTTCAGGAGACTTCAAAGGCAAGTACTCGTTTATGTATGCACGCTACTTACAAAGACTTCCCTGCCCTGAGCAGGCAGCTTGATTAGAAGAATCCTCATCTGTCAAGCACTCTGCGTTTGCATACTGTCTACTCTCTTGTCAATTTGGACTTAACTCAATCATGCTAAATTCTGACCTTTCAGAGGCTTTGTCTCCAGCCCGAAACTCATTGTTTTCCCCAGGTACGGACTAGCCTATGGTCACATTTTCCCCTATAAAAACCCCTGACTTTGAGAGCTTCTTCGGATCACTCCCAACTTCCATCCAGCCTTGCTGCCACTTTGCTTGGCGAGCCTTCCCCTCAGTCCCACCTACTGAGACTCCATATCTCCAAACTCCTGCTGCAGACTACCCAGGCTTCAGGACAGGTGTAGTATCACCCAAACCAACAACTCCTCTTAAAAATCCCTCTATCCCACTCCAACCTTTATTTCTATAGTTATCTGTGTGAGTGTGCTGCATATACTGTTTGACTGTATTTTAATAAAGATCACAATTATTATTTCAATTCTGTTTGCTCCTTGACTTGGCCTGACCCTGTAGACATTGAGTGAAAGATCTCGCTCCGTTGCCCTGCCTCTCTTGTTGCTAGCTTGTGCTCTTGGCTAATTTCCCCAACTTATATAATTGAGAGCACATTTAGGTGTCCCTCCCAGGACCCCCAGAAAACAGGGTAACAGGGAGCAGCTTGAAGATAATCAGAAGCAGTTTCAGGTGTTATTGTTTCCAAAGGTTGAGTCATTCAGGGACATCTGAAAGTCCATTATTGCAGGAGTTTCCCTGACTATGACCTGGCACTGCCCTGAGGTCCCATCTGACCTACTTTCACATTGCATGTATTCAGCCAGTCCTCTTTCACCAGCATAGCTCTACAGCCAAGTCAGTGTATAATTTATATTTTATGCCAATCAAATATCTGTGAATTATATCATATCATGGAGTGGTGGTGTATGGCCTTGTAACACTCCCAGTTTCCCTATATTTAAGAAGACGTTAAAAAAAATAACTTACTTACTGTGGTTAGAGAAATTTTTGCCAGAATTAGGGCCAGAAATGTTGCCAGAATTAGGGCGAGAAGGCTCTTTAGAATATTGTTACTAGACCTGTTACTTAAATAAGAATCTATTGAGAAACCCAGAGGGAAGCAGTTCTCAGCATCAGAATGGTCATATAACACCTTAGAATGTTCTAACACTGAAATGCTTATTGATCTTCCATATCAGAAGGCTGAAATTAGAACTACAAATACAAGGACTTCTGACTTCATCATGTTGGCAGTATGTCTCAGAACAGTAAATAAGGTCATTTTAGCTCCCCTCCTCAATTGAACAACACAGAAAACTATTAAAATTTGAAGCAATCATAGTGTCATTTAAAGAAATATAAGGAGGACCTAAACAGGGGCTTTTCGCAACGCCAAAAAGATAGGATTATGCTGGTGCTATGGAGTGCAGATGATGCCATTCTTCTGCCACATGACCTGTTGAAGACATAAAGGTTTCTAAGCATACCCAATCCAAAACCTTAGCTTTTGAGAAAGGAACACTGATGACAACTACATATTCTACTGCCGTAACAAGTTAATGCATGTAAATACTAGATTTGACTTTTAACAGCTCAGGAACCTGATTCACACATTTGAAAGCTATAGCTTTTTCAGCCAGTCCAACTGTTATGCCATTCCCAGTTTGTCAGCTGGACCAGGTGAGAAACAGGTGGTTGCTTTAGTGAAGCTTGATAAGGACAAAGTAGTTCTCTGTGCAACAAAAGTCTAAGTCCACTTGGATATTATGGCACTGAAATTAATAGGACACAAATTTCTATCCACAGCACTAGTATTTAGAGCCATCTCCATGGCTATTGTCTGACTGGAGACAGTTGACAATGTTGTGGAACCCCTTTTCCAGAATGCAGCCATCTTTTCATGTGCGTGGAGGGTTTTTTTAAAAAGCCTTCTAGCTGGCCTCACCTTTGATTTTACTGGTTTAAGAAGATACAGGTAATCAGTTCATCTGCTTGTGAAGGGCTACAGTAGTGTCCAGGAAGATTTCTAAACAATTATGCTGATTTTTCAGCTTACAATGAAACCTGTAGCTAGCTGTCATTACAACAGGATATATAAAGCACTTGCAATTACTTTTTGAAAGGTGCTCCCCTTTTTGTCCCTCACTTATCCAAATGAATTGACATAGGTTCTGACTAAATATAGACTGCATGTGCAGCTGAAAAAGGTCCAGTGATGATATTTTGTGAGTAGATGCTACCCTGTTTGTTGTCCTAAGGTAGAGGATATGGTGTATTTTCTAGGCCCTTTTCGCACTGTACCTTGCCGCAGCAGTGTGGAGCGGCGCTTGTGCTACCTCGCGTCAGCAGCTCACGACAGCCCTTCTTCCTCCAGCATCAGCTTCCTCCTTAGCGCGACCGGCGCGCTAGCACCCCGCCCCTTCCTTCTGCAGTGCAGTCTTGGAGCTGTAGGCTGCACTGGGGGAAGGAAGCATGACCCGCCTGGCTCGCCGACGCACCACACACAGGTAAGTGCGCGAGGGTGCCGCGAGCATTGCACAAGCGTGGGGCATTTTCGGCTTAAAGCCGAAAATCAAAAAATGCACACGCCCCCCGCTTTAGCCTTGTGAGCTTTGCACAAGTGGGAGTGCATCGTACGGAGCGGCGTTCCCATTTGTGTGATGCTCAAGGGGCGCTCGCGCTAAAAAAAAATATGCGAAAAGGGTCCAGGTGGAATGCCCTTCATACACTCAGCTAAGATATCAGTATCTTGAACTTCAACAGCCTCCTTTATGTATAACTCTGTTTTTATTGGCTGGGACAACTTACTAAACATCATAGTGGGCTTCCAGAATTCTTATATCGGCTTCAATGATGTAGAAGTCACTGATTGCTTCATATGATTATATATGTCAAGCTTTTATTTTCTGGACTCCGTGAGTAAAGAATTATAAGCAGTATTATCATGGTTTGGCGTAATGTAAATATTTATTTGGATGTTATATGTTCATTTTACAAGGCATATAGCATTATGTGTGTTCATGCATAAGACTGGATAGGTCAATGAGAAATAAATCTGAATCTGAACAAGACCCTGCCATATCATTGAAACTTACAGCACAGTCCTTACCTGTCTACTCAGAAGTCTGCCCAGAGTTCAATGGGACTTAGTACCATGGGAGTGCTGAATAGCAGCATTACCACTTAGGAACTATATCTGGGACTGTCAGTTTGGTTGGCTGGAGAATCATCAGAACTTTTTTTATGAGCATGATAGCACTTATAGGCCAGCTTTCTTAGAGTAGTAAATATAAGCGATAGCCTTGGGGGGAGGCATTTTTATCTGATTAAAACCAGATAGTATACAGATTTTTGGTTCATATTTACCTGTGAGTAAACTTCAATGAACACAGCAAAGTAGACATGCATAAGACTATGCTATTACAGGGCAGTCCTCTACATTTACCCACATGTGAGCTTGACTGAATGTGGTAATTTTAAGATACTACAGGTAAATGTGTCTCTGTACTCAGTGATGAACTGATCTATTTGGAGATATTTTTTTTTTGTAGAGTTCACTTCAGTAACAGTCGCTGGTAGGGGTGGAAAGACTATTCAACAATATTGAATCCCATGGTGAAAAGGGGTTTTCTTGGTTTTGGGAAAACACCAATGAGAATTCTCCTGTGAGAAGAATCTTTGGACTTTTCTGCACAAGAAAATCTATTTTTAATTTGTTTTTGTTCAGAAATATTGAATCTTTCATGCAGGAATATCATTTTAAATACAGAAAGGATGGTTTGTGATGTTAAAATTACAGCATGGGCTGACAACATCATTTCTTCAAAGAAAGGGAAAGTACTTTGGAACTTGCTGTTGATTTTCATTAAATTGGGGGTTATATTTTATACACTTCTCCTTAATTTCATTTTTTCTTTACAGAGAACAGCCTAGGGTTGGAGTCTTCTCTTAGCTGATTCCCATTTTACCAGATCCACACCATGTGTTAATAAAGTTGCCAATCTTTTTTTATTGTTGTTGAGCGAGAAATGAGACTAGTGTCTTACATGCAGATTCCATTGGAGACAATTTGGTTTCAGCTGGATTCAAATAATAATGTGCTATTGTATTTATTGTTTTCAAGTGCCATCTGTTTGTAGTATATTTTTCTTTAATTTCTCTTGAAATGTTGGGACTTTGCTTTGAAAACTTTAAATTCTCAGTACACATTAGGAGGTGAAGCATCTGTCAAAAATGTAAAACAACATAGTTCATGTACTATAGTGCAGTTCCTTAAAAACAGTGCATAACAATAGATATATCTACAATTTCAACAGTGTCTTCTTTTCCTGGCCAAAAAATAAAAATAAAAATCTCTATATCAAATTCATTCAACAACCAGATGTCCCTTTTTAACCATAATTTAATAAAAGATGAAATCATAGTTGTTGTTGTTTTTCTTAAAAAAGTGGGGTATCTAATTATTAAGCCAGCATGGTGTAGTGATTAAGTGTTGAAATTTGACCAAGGAGACCAGCTATGAAAATCCACTGGGTGACTAGGGCAGATCACACACACCAAGCCCCAGAAAACCCTGTGATAGGTTTGCCCAAGGGTCACCATAAATCAGAAATGACTTGAAGACACACAACAGCATCTAATTAATCAATCAATGTGGATATTTCATTAATACACTAGCACACCAGACTTCCAGATAGACCTACCACTGGGGAAGGAGCCTCCTGGCTTGCTACTGCCCTTCTACAATGAATGCACATAAAAGTGACTTCAAGAATTTATCCTGACGTCTCATGTACTGTGCACCCTCTTCTTACTTTTATGTGTCATATGCTCTCAACTTTGGAAAACCCCATGAGGGTTGCCATAAGTCAGAAACAACTTGAAGGCACCTGCAAACATATATTTGTTAAAACATTTAATAATTATTTCCTGCTGACATTAGATTCCATAGCAACTAGTGGCTTCCATGTCAGCAGTGTGATAAATCCACTGTTGGTCCTAGTTCTAATGTTCAATGAGTTATTCAAAGTACTCACTCTCCACAATTATATCTCCAAAAGAAACCTAGTCCTTTAGATAGCTCATTTAAAATTCTGACTAAAACCCAGAGCAGACTCATTACCCCACTGCTATTGCAAATTAAGCTACAGTTCTGTATAACTTATTAGGGAATGATATTTGAGCAAATTCATGTAGAATTGCACAACTAATTACATATTTTAAGGATGAATTGCTGGATCACAATAGTATATGCAAATCAGCTGACTCTTGAACCCCAAATCCCTGCAGGAAGGTGAGTATGAGATCTTCAATTTTCTTTCCTTACTCCCCTCTCCAAATAGCACATAAAACTTTTGTCATTACATTAAAATTTTATTACATATTCTAATCAGAAGATGTTCTTTGGAGAGTATCCTCTGTCTCCTGTTTGGATTCATTCCCACCACTTTTGCTTTTTAAACCTTAGAAAAGATTTTATTCATACAGCTAGAGCTATCTGGTGCATTCCTATACCTTCCATTTGTAGGCTTGGAAGTCAGTGAACTTCTCACAGTGGGGTGCTGAGCTTTCTGAAGGTAAGGGAATCTATTCTGTCACACAAGTTTTGTGGAAGGCAGAGCAGCTTGTAAAAGCTCACAACACATACTGAATAAAACATGAAGCCCATTCAAGAAGGCTCATTTCCTCCAGACAAGGGGCACCCAAAGTGCTGCTCCTATGCTATTGTTGTTATTTTATTGCGTTTTGTGTGGGAATTGTTGCTTGGATTACTTTCCCACAATTCCTATCTTTTTTTAATCATCAGAGAAGGTTTTTTATTATTATTATCTCCCAATGATTTATGCAATAAATCTCCTACAGTTATTTATGCAATGCATCAAGATCAATTGCAGGATAATGGTTCCCAAAGCCTCTGAATATAATAATAAATTCTTTAGATAGCAGTTGGTCTAAGGGCAGGGATAAAATTCCATTTTATCTTTCACATTTCTGTACTTTAAACTATGCCCTAGTGATGCTTTAAGCATTATGTTGGGCTGCTTGAGCAATGTGGCATATATGGACATAAAAAGGCTCAGTGCAAAATCATGACACATATTTCTTGTCCTTCTCTCAAATGCCTCTTCAGACACATACATGTGGACATTTTCTTAACATTGTACTAGGAATGTCTCTATCTCTGTAAAACATTATTTAAACTAGTGCTTCACACACACACACACACACACGAACACATTCTTAACAATATACTAGGAATGTCCCCTTCTCTGTAAAATGGTATTGAAACCAATGCTTCTTAAGATATCCCAATTTGACAAGGGGAGGTACCATATTTGTGCTCATTGACTACAACTTCTGTCTTTCTTTTCCGGAAACTCATTTATGAATCAGCAGCCAATAATTTGTGGATTAACACAGGTCCATGGACCACCACTTTGAAAAGCTGTGGTTTAAACAACTACCAGAATACAATTGTTAATAGTGGGCTGTCTTCTCTGTTAAGCTGTTGGCTGAATCAATTTTTTTTTCCCCCAAGCAGATTTTTCTTGTTTGTCTGGAAGGATAAGATTCCTCTGCCTTGCCAAGAGTTGTTTCCTGCTGGGGAAACCAGGCATGTGCACATGATGTGGCACATTTCCCAGAAGAATTGTTGGGATTTGGTTAGTTCAAGAAACCTTGCTGAAAGCTCAGAGGTCAGTGTGTAGATGGAGATCTGTATCCACAAGACGGCACAAATCCCAGGGTGCTTGAGGGAGTGATGCATCCCACTATACCTGAAAAATTCCTCATTGTGGTGTAGAACCTTCTTGGTTTATGATCACAATCCATGAAAAACTCCTCATTTTGGTTTTAAATCTTAATGCTTACTTTCAACAACAACAACAACAACCAGCAAAGCAGTAACAGACATAGAAAGTCAAACACCTGCAAAATACAGCTTGATGTTGTGAGTGGAATGGTCTCTCCTTCTCTCTCTCTCTCTCTTTCTTAATTTTTGTAAACCCCATCATAAAATTTGTTAAATAATAAGGGACTGCTCTTAATTTGTTAGGATGCAGTTACTTTATAATGGCTCTGAGTCAAATAGATGGCTTTAGTCTTTGACTAAATTAAAGTTAATTGAAGTTAAGTTAATTAAAGTTAACTTTACATTATATTATAGTACAGCACCTATAGAAGGCCAGTGGGTATGATTACTAACATGGCTTTAACATAAGAAGTCATAATAGATCCATGACATGTAGCTAGCTTGCTCGCTTTCTGGCCAGATTGAGGAGGATCCCTGTTAACTTCTTTGCACCCTGCCTGTGTCTTCCAGTTTTAGCTGACTCCACAGAAGGAAATGATTTTCATCCTCAGCCTAGGAGGGATGGCTTTTGTCCTCCTTTGGCTGTCATTTGCACAAAGTGGAAGACATTTTAATCTTCAAGGCCACTTTCCATTAAGCTTGAGGCAGCACTGCCATTAAAATACTTTGCATGATCTATAGTATCAACTGTATAAGTAACTAAGGATCAGTATAGGCATGTGCCAAAGCCACCTAATTTTAAAATGCTTTTGTACTGACTGCTGTGTTTTGCTATAGATAAGGCTGCCCTTGAAGTCTGCACAGAAGGTTCTGTTAAAGAAGAATGTCATGGTCTCCATTGTGTCAGATGGGATAGGAAGTGATAAGATGCTAAAGCCACGGTCATGTCATATAAATACACACACACACACACTAGAGTATTCACCCAACATTGCCCAGGATTTTATTTTCTCATAAGTAAGTCTTGTTAGAAATACCTTAAGAATTACCTTACCTTACCTTAGGAATTAGATGTGGTTGAAATAAACAGATGTGAGATCCTGTGTCTCTAAGGCCATTTCCACATGCGGTATTTAAAACAGAGGACGTCTGCACCTTGGAGCAGACTGGGTTTGGACTACTTACCGGAGATCCACACCTCAGTCCACTCCGGAACGAACCCAAGTGGTCCTCCAGCATGCTTTTGAAAGACCTGCTCCCTTGTGCAGATTTGCAAGTTCGCACCAAAGCGAGCCTGCAATCTGCCAACGGCAGGCTTTAGGCTGGAAAGCTTCACTGGTTGGTCGAGACCCTGGACCAACCAGAAGCCGCCATTTTGGATGCTGGAGCAGTGCGGAGCGATGACCACACACTGCTCCTCCTCTCCCCGGACCGGACTGGATCACCAGAGCTGGTAAGTAGTGGTGCGGGGCAATTCCCTCACCCCGTGCGGAAATGGCCTAATTCTCCAATCTGTCTTGTCCAGTACCTGTAACTTTTCCCCATATTCTCCGATCTGGGTTCAGAGTTGTTAACATATAGAGTTTGGTTTCCTGAGAGAATACACTGCCCTCCTTTTTGCTGGTAGGCCTCATCTCTGACCTCATATGATTAGCTGCCTATGAAGATTATATGGAATCCTGGGGTTTGTAGTTTATGGAGAAACTTTTAGAATTCTCAGCTAGAGAGCTCTTGGACCTGAGTCAAATGTGTCTGTATTGAATTGGCCAGTTGCTATGGAGACCAGGCCTAGCAGCAAGGATGAAGGCTGTGTATTCCCTCAGCAACCTATCTTCTGTATGTTAATACAGTAACTCTGAATACAGATTGGATTGGGGAATATGGGGAAAAGCTACAGGTACTAGACAAGACAGTTTGAGGAATTAGAGGCACAGTATCTCTAATCTTTCTAACAAGTATTATCTATGAGAAAATAATTTTTTGGGCAAAGCCAGGTATGTGCAGTAGTATATATGTGTGTGTGTGTATGCATGTATATGTTCATCAAAATCCTGCATTTAGAAGTTTAGGAGATACAAGTACACTTTTCTTTCCTGGAGGCTTTCCTCAATTAATTGCAAGAAATAAATGACAAGACACTTTACTTTTATTATTTCAGCAGCATTTCATGGTGGCATGAGATGCTAAGTGGGATATAAGTGCTCTATATGAAAAAAAAAAGCCTGAAAATTACTCTAAGCCTCTTAAATTGACTCCTGGAAAATCCACCTTCTTATATCATCAATTGCATTACTTTGAAAGAAAGATGATTTTGATGAGGGAAAAGTATCTCAAGATAACATGAGAACAGTCTTCCAGACACAACCTAGATTTTTGCCCTAAAGAAAAACTTGTTGTAATGGCATGCACTTAAATATTATATAAAATTTTTCAAAAAGCATATTTATTTTGTATCACTAGACAGGCTGTAATTCAGGATGCTGTTTAAACTGCCAGAATGAGATGAGGATCCTAGGTTTAATGTGTGTTCTTGCACAAAATCTCACAGGGCTCATCAACTCTGACAGTTTTACTAAGCTCTATTAACCATTAGTTAAATTAGCCATAACTTTTAAACATTATTGGCTAATTGCTTTGTGAATCTGAGGAACGCCAGAGTATACTACAGAGTATATCAATACAATAAGTTTTTTACTTCACAGTATGATATCAGACTACGTACTTAAACCTTGATTGATGGATACTCTTCAAGAACCCAAGTGAACTTTATTGCATTCTTAAATTGCAAGAAATGATTTGGGAGAGTTAAGTCCTTAACATCAGATTTGAATATCAAGTTTCCTGGCTGTACTATACTGAAGACATCTGTGAAGGTGACCGGCTGACTTGTACTAAACAGCTATTGCAAAAGCAATGCTGCTCAGGAACTCCCTAATAGCAGAGAAAGTGGTTTTGCTTCCTGTCCAGTCTGACTTACTGAATTTCAACGCTACTTTTCCTTTCCCGTAAAATTTTATTGAACAAAAGGCAAGCTGAAAATTCTATTTAAAAACAACAATCCTTACCTAGTACTAAGATAAGAAAAAAAAATTAATTGCATTTGCTTTTCTCTTTGAAAATGTCTGTTTTGGATTGCCTGAGACTAACACCCAGATGATGCCTGTATTTCTTCAACAAACCAATATTGCTGAGGTTTATGATGTGTTTCAGTGCAGAAAAGAAAGTTGTGCATACATCTGAAAAATAAGCATTACTCCGAAGACCGTATATACAGATATTAAGCTGATGTAGATAAACATGCTACTAAATGGCTTAGTGTGTGCATGTGTGTGCATGTGTGTGCATAACATAGGTGCTTTCTTGGACATCTAAGTGCAATAGAGCATCACAGATCTGTTATTGCTCACTGTTTGGTATCTGAACACCACTTGTCCTTTGGAAGTGTGAGTTCTTTTTGTGAAAGTTTCAAATATAGTCTTCCAAAAAGTTTGAACCTGTGAACAAGACTACTGCATATGGATCTGCAATCATTTAACATTGTAGCTCCTCCAACATATTATACAAAGATTTTTGTTTGTGTATTATAGACAGCCAGTGTGATGTAGTGGTGTGAGTCTTGGACTAAGACTCCAGGAGGAATTTGAATCCTTACTCTGACAAGAAAACCAATTGAGTGACCTTTACAAGTCACACTCTCTCAACCTTAGAGGAAGACAAAGGCAAACCCACTCTGAATAAATCTTTACAAGAAACCTATGTGATATGGTCACCTTAGGGTTGCCATAAATCAAAAATGACTTGAAGGCACACAACTGCAACATACTTTAAGTATCATGTATTTGTCAGCTTCACTTGTGTGGCTGAAGTAAGTGTTTATGCAATTTGGTAAGGCTTATTAAGAAGCTCAAAGAGGAACTAAAGCCATCAAGAACTACTTGCAGACCATCTATAGCTTATATTACAAAATAAGTTATAAGAACTCTCTGGTCTTTGTCTTTGTTTGTAGTCTGAGCTACTTATTTCTTTCGTTTCTGTCCCATGTTTTTTCCCCAGCTATAATGATGCAAATAAGAGTTACAGAATCCAAATAAAACAATGGATATCCACCACTTAAATAAAAAAAAAAGGTATCTTCCTTTCTTTCCCCATATCCCCAATACCTTGTCTTGAAGCTCACCAACCCATTCTGATCAGATGTGGGGGCATGTAAGGGCTATGGGAATGTGTTTGTTGGGGGTTCTATTCTTCCAGCAGGATCTATTCCACAGGTAGATGGCAGTCAAATGATTTCATAATAAAAATATTAAACCTAAAAATACAAGCAAGAAAAAGCAAAACGGAAACCATAAAAAAAAAAACTAATGAAAACTTTGCCAGTAGAATCATGACTTTATCTAAGGGCAACAATCTAGATACCATTGAGTGCCACGGTTGAAATAACAAAATAAATACATTTGAAGGGATCGAATGAGTTGTGCAGCTCAGTCCATCACCCAAGAAGAGACATCTTGTATCATGAATGTGTCTTGCCCACTCTTCCTTTGATAATTTGGAAAGAAATGAATTTCACCATTTCCCATGAATTTGTTATTCATTTCTGACTTGCTATGGTGGGAAGTTATTCCAAACACTTCCTCTGATCTATGTGCCTATATTTTAAAACCATTGCTCTTTCTTCTATTTATAGTGGAGAAGTCAGCCAGTTGCTATTTGTCTGCTTACTGAGAGATAGATCTTATTTTCCACACACACACAAAATGAAAATATGAGGCCATTTGTATGTATGCAGGAAACACATTCTATTGTCTGATCTACAATCCCCACCACCACCAAACAGTTCCATTTAGCAGCAAGGTAATAAGCAGCATGTAACTTCCACTGAATGCAACAGAACTTTCTCCCAGTTAAGCTATCTATGTATATCTTTATACATAGAACAAATAATTTCATCAATTTTTTCCATGTTGTGATTTTCAAAGAAGTTCTCAATGTAGAGGAGAACAAAGCTTCCTCCAATTTATTCTCCTCTCCCCCATTTTGGCTGTACACTGAAGTTGGGTACAGATGAGACACCATTGTCTCTGCTTTGATGATGGCATCATCTGCCAGAGCTGTAGAAGGACCCCTGAGAAGTCCCAGAGGAAGCCTTCATTGTTGTATACCAATTATCAAAGTCTAGTTGGCAATGATCCTCAGCCATGATTCATGCTATCCCTATCCATCACTACATTGCAAATTTGAAGGGACAGACAAAAGATATCTCTGGGTTGGGGTGGACTTGGCAGGGTGGAGAATGAAAAATGGTTTTCAGCATTCTCCTCACCAGGAATTCCCAATACTCAACAAAGTCCCTTTTCATCCCTCCTTCTCTGAATATTCTTCCCATTCCTACTTCTGTCTAAAATAGTATGACTGGCTAATACTGTCTGCTTTAAGCATATTAACTTAATTCAATGAGAGTTCCCTCCCTCATCTGGAAAGTCATGTAGGATTGAAGACAAAGATGTATTACGTAAGGACGTACAGTACTAAAAGAAGAAGGTAGGTCTTCACCTTCTTGCTGCCAGTCTTTCTTTTTCTTTCCTGTAAGGAAGTGGACTGCTGTGTTCAACTGAGATTCAGGCAGCCCAGTGAAAGGAAGACTCCATAAGTGCCTACATCACAGCTATTCCTGATGGACACCTATCCTTGATGTAACTGCTACCAAAAGGAGAAGGTGAGGGAGATGATGGGGCTTTTGGTTTCAACTAGATGAAAATATACTTTGCCAGCAGAAGGGTGAGGCAACACATTATGGGGCATAGACCAAGTGGTGCACTGACAAGGAATACTCTTAGAAAGTACCAATATTACTAGATCATAAATGCAATGATTAAATCAAATTTCAAGATGTATTTCTGGTCATTTATCCAATGTAGAGTCAGTTCCCTCCTAAATTTCTCCTCCAAGAGTGAACTGCAATGGTAGAAAGTGCAAAACTTTTGTTCAGCCTACTCAGTTCAAAGATCATGTGTTTTTGTGCAGAAACAAGATTTTATAAGAAATTTCACATGTATTCTTTTGTGCAGAATTGGTTTTTTCTTTTTGAGCAATACACACACACATGCTAAAAACACAGTTTTTAGAAACATAACTGTGTGTGCAAGTGTGCACCAAAGTATCATGTCTTTTTTATTTAAAGCCTACTGTTTTTTTCAAACCACCAGTGTGTTTTGAAGCAGAGACAGAGAAGGAGCACCATGTATAAATTTCCACAAGGATGCTCCCTGAAAAGCTTCATCACAGAGCCACAATATTCTCTGCATACTTTCTTTGCCTGTGGTTAGGCAAATGAAAAGGTTGGATATGACTCTAGGCCTATAGTTACTGTTCCCTGTCCCCTAAAATGATAGCAATTAATTTTATATAGCCATATTTCTCCAAAATTGTGTAAGCCTGGCACATAAAAATACATTCTAATCCTATTCAGTTGCATTAAAAAAAATTAATTTGGGAAATACTTCTATAGCTAAACATTCCCATAGCAGGAATCTTTTACAGTTTACACTATTTCCCTACATCTTCCTAAAAATATCTCAAGAAATGGTTCAAGTTATCATATACAAGTGTATCGTATACAATGTTCAACATTCTAGATTTTCTTCATCTAAATTTATATTACATACAACAAAGGGAATGCAGATAGGAAGAGCATAAAAGGTAAAAAGAAAGAAGACAAAAGAAAGAAAAAACCTTATCTTTTCGACATTATCACATTGAGATAGTTGAAAAATCAACAAAGCTGTCAATTAAAAAGTAGAGCTATGACACTACCTTGGTACAGAAGTACTTTTTTAACTTCCAATAGTTGCCAAAGTGGCAGTTTTAGTAATTAATTTCTTGTTAAGTTCAATATACCCTAGTAAAATTTGAAACGAAGCCAACCTTTGAATAAAATTTTCAGTTCCTTCTGTACTTCTTGTTCCCATTCTTTGATTTCCTGTTCTTTTTGTTAAATATATAGGAGTGACATTGAAATCCTATTCTTAAAAAAAACAACTCTATAAAATATATTTTGAATTTCCAAGCCATGTTCCCTTTGACAAATGACATCCTAGAATATCAGATTTGATTCAAGCAATAAAATTACCTTCTTTAGGGAAAGAAAAAGAAAAGCCCTCTACATTTCTTAAGATGTTTTGATGAAGTCTTCTTAAATTTTGCCGTACTTCACTTCTAACTGAATAGCCAGGATGGGGTACCTGGAAGAAAAAGAAAGTGTGATTGAATTTTAAGAACTGTGCTATGCAGTTTTAACTTCAGGATGAAGTTACAGGTACACTGCCGAACTGAGGGTCTGAGATGTTACCTTCCACGATCTGTTTCCTGCTGTACTTGTGCCACTAAGTTGTATTCAACCTTTATGTGCTTAGATTGACTTCTTACAGCAGCACAGGAAATGCCTAGCGGCATATGTGCACCACATTCAGTTGGTTCCTGACCCCACAAATATGTATGTTCATTTAAAGGAAGCACTCATTATTATTGCAGAAGCCTAAGCCTTAAACCTATACATTCTTGTTTCTATATTTGTGTATAATGGCTGGTTGCTAAAATACAATAAACTGGCTGACTGACTATACATGCTCCATTTTTCCTACTACCTATCTTCCCTACATCAGCACTTTTCCATTGGGAGAAGTGAGGTTGCTCTTTCAGGTGGGTGATCTGGGGTGTCATGCACAACAACAGATCTTTAAGTATTCAATAGATTGTATCAGTACATGTATAATGTTGGGGATCACTGTTTGTGGGATTTGCTGCCTCAGGAGCCAGAATAACATGGCCGACTAGAAGTAGAATGCACTTTGATTTGATGGGCCACCATGCCCCACACTGCCTTAAGTAGCAAAATATTGTGGGTCAATCTTGTTCCCTCCTATAAGCTATTAAGCTGTGTTGTTCTGTTTTGTTTTTTATTTCAGTGCAAGTTAGGTGGGCCAAGATTGTGAGCTAATGAGAAAAGAAGAAAAGAAGAATATGAGAAGTGTAGTAAAAAAATGAGACTGATGGATTTTCACATCCCTAAGAGCAAGGCTTGCTGCTTGACTTTACATGATGTTACTTGCTCACATTCAAGCTTATACATTTTTGAGTCATCCTTATCATATTGAACCATTAATATAGGAACACATATTCTCAAGCTAAAACAATTGAAAGCCATGCCAGCGCAACAAAAATTCACCTAAACTGCAGCACAGTATATGGAACAATATAGAGGAAACATTTATATGAATAATTCTATCCTTCTTTCTTCTTTTCCTTCCATTTCTTGATGACTCAGCACATTGGTGTTCAGGCTACATTACACAATTTCTCCCTACATTCTGTGCTCAGAGATAGTTGGAAGACATGTCTCTGGATCTTCTTTTGTGTAAGGAAAAACACACTCGTAGGCTGTGCATGTGAACAAGCTGTTATGTTGTATGGACTTCCAGATGTTGTTGAAATGTAGCTCTCAGAATTCCTTACTATTGGTTTTAAATCCTTTTTTTTTTGCACTGTTTTTAATTATTTTCTAATTATTCAATGATAATGCTTTTAAGTGTTTTTCTGTGCTGTACATCATCTCAGGGTCATAGCAGATCAAGAGGTGATAAATAGCTTAATAAAATAAATTTAAAAAATAAACATAAGGCCTATATGTAAAATTACCCCGTTTCCAAAATTGCAACTCAACTTTTCCAGACACCCTTTTGAGGGGGACCTGTTACCCTGATTACTGGGGGTCCCAGGAGGGACACCTATATGCACTCTTAATTAACTAAGTTTGGGGAAATTAGCTAGGAGCACAAGCTAGCAATGCGAGAGGCAGGGCAATGCAGCGGAATCTTTTACCCAATGTCTACAGGCCAAGCCAAGGAGCACACCAAAGTTTAAGAATAATTGTGATATTTATTAAATACAGACAAACAGTGTATGCAACACACGCACTCAGATAACTATAGAAAATAAAGGTCGGAGTGGTATAGAGGAATTTTTGAGAGGGATTGTTGAAGATTGAGTGTCCTGTCCTGAAGATTGAGTTCGTTGCTATGGAGTCTTAGTACGTGGGACTGAGGGGACAGCTCACCAAACAAAGTGGCAGCAAGGCTGGATGGAAGTCCAGAGTGATCCGAGGAAGGTCTCAGAATCAGGGGTTTTTATAGGAAGAAATGTAACTGCAGGCTATTCCATACTTGGGGAAAACAATGAGTTTTGGGCATGAGACAAAGCTTTGGAAAGGTCAAAATTTAGCATGATTGAGTTAAGTCTGAATTGACAAAGAGGTAGACAGTATGCAAATGCTCAGTGCTTGACAATTGAGTATTCAGCTTGCCAGGTTGCCTGCTCCGGGCAGGGAGTCCTTTGTAAACAGTGTGCATACATAATGAGGGTATTTGCAGAGAGGTCTCCTAAAGCAGTGATCTGGCTATTTTTGGCCTGCCTGTATTGTTTTGGGATATTGCAGCATTTAGCCGAGCGTAGTTCCGTGCTTGTCCGGGGGCCTCACAAACACATGGAGAGGGGTGGTGGAAGAGAGCCAAATTATTGATATCAAAATGATATCTATGTCACCTTAAGTGCAGCCTAGGAACTGCAGTAACAGACCTGCTACTGACACAGCTGATAAAACAGTAAAAACAACAACAACACCCTTCGGAAGGATTTTCTGATTTCTTTCTATATTTATCTAGCAATTTTCAATTGTGTATTGATATACTATTTTTGTTTGTCAGCTTTACAATGGAAATACATGATATAAATATTACATACGAACAGAATTCTGAAATAGTTAAAAACACCCTTTCTATGCTGAAGTTAATAACCATCTATTTATCCTATAAGTGAGCTTAAGGTAGCAGTCCTATGTAAATTTTCATGGCAGTAGATCCAACTGAAAACATGGAATTTATATCTTCCTTAAGAACCACAGGATTGCTCTGTACTGAAGACAATTGGCATTCAGTTATGAATCACAAGTGAGTCATGAAAAATAATTACTAAGTGGAATAATGCACAAATCAAACCCTTAAAGTGCAGTGGTAAAAATGTTGCTATAATGCTATGGATACTGAGATTCAAATCTCCAGTCAGCCAATGAAACCTGATGTGACCATAGACCATTGGACCAATTGCCACCCCTCAGTATCATCATTTTGAAGACTATTGTGCAGATAAACTGAAGGATAGAAATTCCCATGAACTGCCTTGAGCCTTAGCAGGACAAATGGGATATTAATGCAGGTAATTTATGACCAACCATGAAATAATCAGACAAGACACAGGAAATTGGGTTAAATAAGTGCCACTTTATTTGATCCAACCTATTTTTAAGTTATGTTGGCCTGGAAACAGAGCAACAGGGAGGAGCAACCAGATGGGGCTTCCAGCTGAGGCCCGATGTTGCCCCCAATAAACTCCTCAGCCTTCCCTTGGGCAAAACACTTCAGCTTTAGGGGCAATCCATATACTTGGGTTGCTCCCCAGCTGGCCATAATTCAGGGTGATCCAGGGAATTACTACTCAAGCTGCAAGATACTATAAGTGAGAACTTGGATTCCAGATTAGCCTCAACGGTAGACTCCTTCCCCACTTCCTAGGATGACAACCTGACAAAGGAGGTTCCAGTGTCCTATCCTAGACCAGAAAGGTGCCAAAAGTATACACTGAAGTCTTATATTCTCCCTCTCCCACTACCTTCCAGGTGAAAACATATTTAATGACACCCCCAAAAGTTAATTGTCCAAATCCCATAGATATAGTATGGGGTGGAGGACAAAGGAAAAGGGGGTCCTACCTCACTCGAAAGTGATCAGGTGGATCTCACACTGCACTGACGGTGGGAAGGTGGGCCATGCTGCAATGATTCGAAGAGGGCATTTGAAGGGGAAAACAAATTTAAATAACCTATAGCCCTGACCTGTCACACACAATGATCTGCTATCAAGCACCAGTCACAAATCACCCTGACATCTCTCATTGATGCTGTCAAATTATTGCCCTCCCCCATAGTGTCATTCATCACACAGGTCCTGTGATAGATGATGGATCTGATGTTGATGAGCAATTGATTGTGCCAGAAACAGAGCCAGTGATAGATCAGACTATCTTGGAAACACCTGCATCAGCTGAAAGATAAGCTGAGACAGAGTTGCTGCAACCAGTGCCAGTGCAAGAGGGGACCAGCAATGATTTAGAGGAATTAGATCTACCTTTGCCCCCCAGCTCCCAATCATGGAAGAGACAGAAATGAGCAGCTCAGAGGGAAGCTGTTTTGGCAAGTTTGAGTAAACAGAACAATGATGAATAACACCTGTTTTTGTCAGCATATAAGCTGGTCGGCATGGCTTGCTGTTTGCTTGTAGCAAATCACTACACAAGCCCATGGTCCTTGTGTTCTGGTTCTCTTGACCCTTTTGGACTACCTTCGGCATTCTGGACCTTTTAAATTTGACCTTGACTTTGGCTCAGCTCAGTGTTCTACTTGATTGTTTGCAGTGGACACCCCCACTGCCTCTTCCTCTTGGGCAAGTACTATTGCCTTTCTTTTGCTGGCAGAAAGGCGAGGGCAAGGAATTGAACTCTGATAGGTCTAGGAAAGTATAATATTTGGCCAAACCAATCAAAATGCAGGGCACAAGGAGATGCTCTGTTTGAGATAAAGAGGTACTAAATAACCAAAACTGTATGTTACTGTTACCCCAAAATGTGGGTGACTCAGGAGTCCACCCATGATTCTGGTAACTCTGTGAAAAGGTGGGAAATATTAGCTCAAAGAGGAGGCCTGTGAGAGAGGGATAAATTTATGAGATCTTTTACACTTATTTCTACGGGTACTAGTGCAGCTAAGAACCAGCCAGAGATCCAAAAGTAAGCTTATTTGTTTTATTGGGGGAATTAACAATCACACACACAAGATCTGAGCAGCCACACAATCACACAAGGCTAACTGAAGGAAAATGGAGGAAAGTTTGAATAGCAAGATTTTCAGGGTGAAGTGGGTGATATTTACCAATCTAGCAGAGCAGTGAAGAAGCAATGTGACTTAGAAGGAAGTCTAAGGACAGTACACAACTGGGAATTAGAGCAGCAGAGTGACAACCAGCAACCAGTGTACTATGAGTTGGCCAGCCCAAAACTGGGCTTTAAATATTCATTTTCTGCCTGGAGGGCTAAGTTGCTAATGGCTTTCTGGCAAAGTAAACAATAGAGTCAGGAGAGGGGGTCCAGAATTAGCTAATGACCTTAGCATTAGATGACAAAGGGCTAATGTTAGACTTGATAACCCTTTAATTGTCAGAAAGGTGTGGGGACAAAAAGGAAGCTTGCTTGGTCATAGGGAAAGGAGATGAGAGTCAGTGATCCTGTGGGAACATCTTAGACGTTATTGTCTCTTGAAGGTTGAGTCATGGGAGGCAAACTGTAAGTCCATTATCCCTCAAGTTTCCTGGTGATTTCCTGACCATGGCCCTTTTCATACGCAGTTCCTTTTGTGAGAGGGCCCCTTGAGCATTGCATAAATGGGAGCGGCAGTCCGTACAACGCACTCCCATTTACGCGACGCTCAAGAGCCGAACACAGAGCGGACGCGCACCTTTTTATTTTTGGCTTTAAGCTGAAAATGTTGCGCAGACGTGCAATGCTCCAGGGGCCCGTGCGCACTTACCTGCTGTGCAGTGCGTCGGGAGCTGGGCTGGTCACGCTTCCTGCCACAGCGCTAGCCTACAATTCCCAGGTTGTGCTGTGGTAGGAAGGGACGGGGTGCTTGCACAATGCTTGCACAACCAGGAGGCGCTGTAGAACTCAAGCAGCAGGGAAGCGGCAGCGTTCCTGCTGAGGCTTTTCGCGTGATACCCCCCCCAGCTGCGCAAACGGATAATGTGCGGAAAGGGCCCATGACCTGGCTATGCCTTGAGGTCCCTTCTGACCTGATTTTGCAATGCACGTGTGTTCCCAGCTTTTCCTCTCAGCCAGCATGGCCATGTAGCCACAGCAGCGTATATTTTATATTTATGCCAATTGATATTTGCTAATCAAATCATGTTAAAGTGTGGGCTTTACAGTCTATTAACATTATCTTCTTACCATCTCTGTTAAAAGCATACCTAGTTTCATGGACACAGAGGATTTATATTTGATTCTACAATTTCTGAAAGTTCAGAAACAGAAAACAACTCTTCATAAATATTTACAAATAGTTTATTGTTCCAGTGTTTCACTTTGGCTACCCATTACTTTTTTTTCTTTTCAGCACAAAGCCCAGGGAGCCTATATCTGTCTGGAAATTGTTTTGTACTGGTTTAGTAATAGGCATCAATATTTCTGTAAGTAACTAGAACAATTTTAACCCCTTATGATGTTTATGGCTAGAAAGATATATAGTAGATACCAGAATGCTCCCATACTGTGCAACAGTTTATTAAATAGAATTTGTAGTCAGTTCATTGCTGGAAGAGATATATATATATATATATATATATATATATATATATTCTTTACTTTGCAGATGCAAGTTTTTAGATTCTGAACTTTTTTTAACCTAATGCCTAGGCAAGAGATGACAAATGCTTTACTTGTCATCCAACAAAGTTTGCAACAGTATGTCCACCACCTGAGCCCCTTAGAGAAAAGTGTTATGGAGAGAATATGTATATGTAGGCCCTATCTCCAAATTACATATGCAATTCAATGTAGTTGTGCTAATGGAGGGCTCTGCTCATCCTGTTTAGAAAACTGGCTTTTCAAATGGCAGCATGAACATTAATTTTTCACTTGGAAAGTGAGGAATTCTGGCCCACATCTTAATTTCTCCAAAAAGTTGCATGTTTCTGGTCACTGTGTTACTTGTAAGTCATTCTCTCCAAAGAGTAACTTCTGGCTGCTTTTATCATAGTGACTTTCATGACCACCTGAGCCACAGTCTGAAGAACCTAAAAATCAATGGGTTTAGGAATGTCCAGCTTTGTGTTGGATTATGGCCTTAGTTTACTTCTAGCATGCCCCTCTACCAGGGCAGAAAATGATGTGATGATGGGAATGGTGGCGATAGCGATGGTGGTGATGGTTATGATGATGATGAATAAAAATTAAGCAGCAATGCAGAGATTCTGGTCTATCCTATCTATGAACATGCATAGAAGCCAAGCCTATAACCCAATTTATGCCCATTTATTGTTCACTTTATTGTTGAAAATATTGTGCAATTTTGGACTGGGACTTGGAACATCCGGGTAGAAATCTCCCACTAAATCATGAAGCTCATTAGGTGATCTTCCGTCAGTCTCTCTCTTGCAACGTGACTTTCTTCACAAGTGGTTGTGAATATAAAGTGGAGAGGAAGACAGCCTTACTGTTGCCTTGAACTCACTGGAGGAAAGGATGAGACCTAACTATAAATAATAATCACAGCACCTAAGGTCATAATAGTTCTCATGTAAAAGTTGTTATGCCTGCTGTAACTGATAGTGATTAGATGGATAGGTGAATAAACCATGAGCTCTTTTAGACTGTATAGTTATAGCACTATCACTCCATTTTAACTACCATGGCTTCAGAATATGAAATACTGTTTTTGCAGTTGAGAATTCTCAGCCAGAGAGCTCCTCAAGTGGTTCACCAAGCTACAAACCCCACGATTCCATAGATTTCCACAGGATTGACAGTTAAAGGAGAATCAGCGTTATCAAGGCCTACCTATCCATTGAGCACTTTAGGCATTGTACCTAGGACCTATGAATATTTTAGGGCCTACAAAAACAGGATTTTCAGGCCTATGAAAACACCCCTAGTGGTACATCAAAGCAAAACAGGGAGTCAAATACAAGGGTGTCTAGGATCTGTGAAAACTTTAATGCAGCCCTGAGCAGTATAAGACCATTTCTGCATTGTTCCACTTTCATCATCCTATGGAATCCTGGGGTTTTTCAATTTAAGGAGGGGCATTTAGAATTCTCATCCAAAGAGCTCTTTGGCCTCAGTAAACTACAAACCCCAGAATTCCACAGGATGTTGAAAGTGGAATAATAGCACTATAACAGAGTAGGGCAGAAATGACCTAAGTGTATGATGTGGGAAGGCATCATAACATGGACAGAACTTTCAATTCAGACATAAGACTTTTTAATGGAGGCAATTTACACATCCAGTTGCTTTTGGCTAGCAGGTGATGACCAAGAGTAGAGAAATGAACCAACCCACAGATGTCTCCTCATTAACAAAAAATGACAAAATGCAATCCCAAATTATCAATCCATCTGCCAACGTTCTCAGTCATTTCACAGTTAGGCATATGAGATATTGCCTGTGGTGGTATTAAAGAATGGCCTAGGGGAATTTACAACAAAATTGAGCCTGCACAGCATATTGTGCATAAAAAAGATGCACTCACCTCTCCTTAAGTACTAAGAACTACCTGTTTCTATTATATATGGCTAGTCAATTATAAAGCATCCAAGGGAAGTGCTTTGCATTCCAAACATTTCCTTTGCAGACATACAGAATATCATCCGCAGTATGTGTCCAAAACTACCATAGAACTGCATATGTGCCTTAGGAATTATAAGTCTGCAATCCTGACCAGGAAGCTAGAGCAACCAATGTGTCCTTTCTCCTTCTTCAGACATTTTGGACCACAGGGAAATATTTGGGTCTATAGACTTAAGATACTAATGCCACATGGCCTCATCTTGAAGAATAATACCATCATCCATTAAAGGATGATGGAAAGACAGTGTTCTAAACTGTCACCTCTATCCAGCTCAGTTCATCTTTAGCAACTAAGGATGGAAGCAAAAACATTTTATTTATGCATGTATGTTTGTGTGGCTAGCTAGCTAGCTAGCTAGTATTAGTTTATCAGTTTCCCAGTGGGGACTCTGGGCTGAGAGGGCCTGGAGAGTATTCATGGGTGTGGTGTGTTTTTTGTGTGTGTGTGTGTTTTTTTTTGTTTTTTTTTTGCTTTTGGGGTTTGGAAGGTGGCTTGATTTTGATTTGTTTTGCTTAGAAAGAGAGTCAGTGTCTAGAAACAATAAAAAGGGAGGAAATGCTGTCCCAGGAGTGAAGCATGTAGAGCTCTGCTCTTAAGCATTTGGGTGTGTGTGTGTGTGTGAGAGAGAGAGAGAGAGAGAGAGTATTCACTTTTTTTCCTGCTCCTGCTGAGCTGCTCACAACACCTATGCTTTTTACTGTGAAAGAAAACCACTACTGTTATCTTTCCCTTTTAGGTTTGATAGAATATCAAGTTTTGCATGGGTCTCATTCATACCTTTGAAACTTTAGTGTTAAAATGAATATGTTAATGGCCAGAGTCAACTATGTGGATCTGTAATAGTGTAACCCAGTGTTATGCCAGAGTAAGCTTCACCTCAGGTGTTACACAAGGAGGTATTCAGTATCTTTCAGCACAACGCCTTTTCCCTGGCTCCCCAACAGCAACTGGAACATTGGGGCATACTCAAGTGGTCAGTCAGTAAACTAGGCCCTGAAGGATATCTAGCTACCTTGCACAGCTCTGAGGAAAGAAAAAGACTTGAACCTTTCAGACTTCCAGGAAATGAGAACTGGAAACATCTATTACCTCAAAAATGAGTGACCCAGGGGTCCAACTGTGATGCCAGTGCCTCCATGAAACAGTGGGAAATATTAGCTCAAAGGGAAGGCATGTGAGAGGGGGTACCTAGCAGGATCTTTTACACCTGTGTATACTGGTACTAATGCAAGAACACCGGCTGACGATTCAAGGAATGTTTATTGGGGGAATTAACAATCACATGCATATAAGATCCAAGCAGACTTACAACCACACAAGACTAACTGCAGGAAAGGGAGGGAAAAAAAGGGATAATGAGAAATTAGGGCATAGTGTGTGAGATTTATCTATTCAGAAGGAAGAGATGAAGCTATGTGGCCCAGACTAAGGGTATGAGGGTAGTACCAGAATCAGAATTGGAGCAGCAGATTGATGGCCTATTTCTAGAATACTATGAGCTGACTCAGAACCAGGGTTTAAATACTCTTTTTCCACCCAGATGGGGAAGGTGTTAATGGCTCTCTAATGTGAATTGTTTTAGCTCCTTAATGATGGGACAGGTGAGGGGACAAAAGGAAAGTTTTGGTGGATAAAGGAGGGGGTCACATACAATCAGTCATTCTGCAGAAGTAGTCTAATGCTCTATGGTTTCTGAAGGTCAAGTCATTGAGGGACATTTATAACACATGCATGCAGCCAGTTCCTTTTTGCCAGCAGGCTTCCCAGCCATAGCAGGGTATACTTTATATTTTATGCCAATTTATATTGGCCAATTAAACCATATCATGGAGTAGGGGAATACAACTTGGTAATATAGCTGTCGCCTGTAGGACCTCTAGCTAGAGAAGTCCATCTATCTTGGCTTATGTGAACACTAATCAATGAATAGTAGTTAATAGTCTCAACTCATTTCACAAGCCATTAGTAAGCCAACTTGTCTTTAAATTTAAAAACTAAATTTCAGTTTTTAAGGACCAAAAAAAGTCACCTAGCTCACCTAACATTCCTCAAAAGCAATGAATACATGTCAAACATTCACTTTTATCACACCATGATGTTTGTTGTCTCTATGACTTAAGAAAAAACTTTTGAGATTTTTATTTTAGAAATGATGATGAATTATGGGTAACATTTTGTTGTTGTTGTTACATGTCAAGGTCTTCATTATTTAAGATCTTAACAACTTGATTTCAAACTACAGTGTGCAAATTGGCTAGACCCTTTCCATGTGAGCTGACAAGCTGTTCCTCTCATCATAAAATGTTACCTTTAACTATAAACTTTCTTAATCTACAAAGAAAATGTATATTCTTTGTATCATTAATGAATAGAACATTCTGGTTTTCCTGTAACATCATTCCTGGCAGGGAGGTGACGATTTCCACTGTTTTGTTGTTCCTTTATTGTTTCTAAGTCCAAAGTTGAAGTGGCAGTTCATATAATCAGTATATCTTAGCTATGTCATCCCCAACTGGTCAAAATCCATACACTCCAGCCTGAAGCTGATAACATGGAGACTGTTAATGCCTGAACTGGATCTAAATGTCACACACATAAGTAAACAATCATGAACATACAAGCACAGCATCCTAACAAACAAGACCACCTAGGTAATGTGATTTACTGGTTCTTTTTTGCCAGTGTAATTCTCAAGTGTGCTTCAGGCCAAGTTAATTGCTTTCTTTTTACTCTTTGGCAATTTAAAAGTGAAATTCACAGAGCATGTTAACAATTTCCCATATTAGAGATGAGAGATATGCATGAACACTTAGTGTATCATGATGCTTCATGCTCTACAAGACTATGTAGATAGGCAGCTTTTTGTCACTCATTAAATCGGGCTCAGTGTCTGATTCCTTTCATTACAAAGATGAGGAGCATGAGTTGCAACACCCTGAGGATAAGCAGAATATAACACAAGCTAGCTTTCAAAGTTTTTGTTGTTAAGGTTTAAAGATAGCTTTCACCAAGGAAAATGGTGTTTACCTTCATGAAAGCTTTCCTATAGTAAAACAAGAGGCTCTGCCCCCCCTTCCTTAAATTAAGATCAGACACCAAGACTTCAGTTTATTTAAGTTAAGTCAATCTGCAAAGATAAAACTGTTAGCAAGACTAATCTCAGGCATTACTAGCCTAGTAGTCCTCCCATAAGGAGTGTTTACAGGTGAAAGAAGAAAGAGGGGGTGGTGGTAAAGTGCAGATTATTCTTCTCTCTCCTCTCTCACAGACACTTTGCTTTTGGCTGATCTCATCTAAAGGTGAGAAAGCAGCCATTTTTTTTCTGCCCATACAATACACACACACACACGCACATGCACACACACACACACACACACACACAGGGGAAGGAGTGGCAAAAATGCTCCTCTGTCCAGACTAAGAAGGAGGAGGAATGGCCATAATAGTATAAGCTAGAATTATGACAAATGAATGCTATTCATTAACTCTGTATAAAAAGGCTATGTTTAGTTTTAAGCACCTTACCATTTTTTTAAGTTTTTAAGTTAAGTTAAGTTAAGTTAAGTTAAGTTTTTAAGTTAGGACCGTGCAATAGATTCAGGCAAGTGCAGAAATGTGGAATGATTCAAGCTACTTCAGATCAGTTGTGTTGCTTTTGGAGATGATATAGCCTTCTTTTTGAAGCTATGAGAACCAAAGTTGGTGGATGGGTACACTAGTGGACAGACTGCATGGTGTAGCAGTTTAAGTGTTGGAGATCAGGGTCTGAATCCCTGCTCAGCCATGGAAACCCACTGGATGACCTTGGCCATGTTACACTCAGCCTCCAAGGAAGGCAAGGGCGAACTCCTTCTGACCAAAACCTGTGATAGGCTCACCTTAAGGTCACCATAAGTTAGAAACAACTTGAAGGCACTCAACAAAAACAAAGGAACTACCCTAGGTGCTTAACCTATTGGGTTGTATGTACTGAACCCTACCATCGTTCAGTACCTTGGACAGCTCCTTTAAAGCCTAGAACAAAACCCAAAAGTGGATTCACTTCACCACTGACATGGAAGACCTCAGCCACTCAACAGTGGAAAAGCATTATCTAAAAAATGGCCAAAAGAGGATGCAGATTCACATCACATTTGTGTATCATAATTCTTATATACAGAGGTGCAAATATGTAAATAATTACTACAGTTGAAACACAATGCATCCCAGACTTAAGAATGTAACAAAAATTTATAAGCAATATGATATACAACACGTGGAATAAGTATATGATGATAAAGGATCTGGAAAGAGATAATAATGTAACCTATTTCATTGTAATGTTTTCTTTTTCATTTTTATGGTAATCATGTGGTGTTATGTTTTGTTTTGTTTTGTTTTATAATTAATACAAAATTTTAAAAAAAAGAAAAGAAAAGAAAAAACATAATGCATCACATCTCTACACAGATTTCTTCCAGATGGAGAAATCTGTGGCCTTCCAAGTCTGCTGTCCTATTGCAGCTAAGCCTCTGCTCTCCCTTCTTATGGTTCTTGATCTTTAGAATGGAGTTAGATTTAACTGCCCTTCAAATACAGGACACCTTCTAATAGAGATCTGACCTCTGATTGACCTTCCAAGACAAGACTGCAGGACACAAATTTCAAGTGCCCTGATCAGATTTAGTGTGGGCCCAGACAGCCACTTTTGGAAATTCTGCTCTATGTATACAACTAATCAGTGTAGATAGTTTGTATGTTCCAGTAAAGACAGGTAAGTATTTTTGTGATGTTATCAAACTGTACAATTTGCTGGTTCCAGATGTTTTGAATTTGTTCAATTTGCACTACCTCAGAAATAATCAATCTATCATCTATCTATCTGTCCAGATATCAGCTATCTATCTATCTATCCACCTGCCCATCCATCTATTTATCTAGACAGTATCTCAGGAGCCATAGGATATGGGCCTTATGGGAGGAAATCTGATCTCAGATTGCCCATTCAAACCCTTTTGGAAACATCCATTCTCTGAGTCTGACTTCTCCAAATTGTTTCCCCCATTGGAGAGGGGAAATGGAAGGATGACAGAGTGTGTCAGGGGGCTATCTGAGACATCTTTGGTTCCCAGACATGGCTTTAGAGATAAATCCCTTCCCATTGGTTTCAATAAGGTAGCTACACTATGTATTACATTCATTCATTCATTCATTCATTCATTAATGCACTTTTATTTCATCCTTTCTCACAGGATTTCAAGGCAGCATCTAAAATAAACAATTTAAAACATTTCCAGTTTAGAAATAATAGATAATTTGGACAAGTTAAAGACATATTAAACACAGTAATAGTTGAAACCAATTTTAAAAAACTACAATTTGAAACCATATAGACAGACAGACAGATAGATAGACAGGATAGAGAGATTTGATTAGTCCCAAAAAGCAATAATTATCTATGCCAGTCAGACCTCCAAGGGGAGGGCTTTCCACAATCATTGTACCCACGTACTCCCACTTTGTATTGCCCACACTAGTAGGACAGGGAGAAGGGCCCCTGCTGCTTTTCCTATAAACTAATGATAGTTTAATGGTACTTTAATTGCTTAATCCTATGGAATCATGAGATTTTTAGTTTGATGAGGTACTTGGAATTATCTGCTAGAGTTCTAATGTTGCAGTTTGCTGGAGTGGCCTAGATTTCACTAGATGAGTACATCACGAGAATGAGGTTCATTTCCCAGCAAACTGCCCCAAATTAGCAAAGCAACATGAGAAGGAGTAGGGGCAAAGGCAAGGTTTATTTGTGCAGCAGAAATAGGTGCACACTTTGTGGAGATCCAAAGTGAGACAAAGAGGTGGTTTCAGGGTCCACAATATATATACTTTACAAGTTTTTATTGTCCTCACATAAGCATTCAGAAGGCTAATAACAACTTAGTTCAAAGCATATCCTCTCTCACATCTGTCAACACTTGAGACTGTCCTAGAGATGTCTTTTTTTGTTCTGATCCATTCATTTTAATGGATAGTATGTTCAGCTTGGGCTTGCTTAGATTGGAGAGTTTGTCAGTTTAAACAAGGAATGTAACTAAGGAATATAGTGAACAGCTGGAAATCAAGGAGGAAACTCCCTTTCTCACCTGTGTGTTAAAACACAGAATGGACTCCAGGGGTCAGGTAAACAAGGATAATTTGCAGCCTCTGTGACCCTCTTGCTTCCGGGGAATGGGGATCTCAGGGCTGTGAGCCCCAGTTTGTATTGCCTTCATCGTAGAACATAGGGAAGGGTCCCTCTTGCTATTACTACAGAGTGACAGCAGATTGACAACATTTTAATTGCTTAATCTTATGGAATCATGAAATGTTCAGTTGGCAAGGTACTTAAAATTCTCTGCCAGAGTTTTAGCGCTGTAGTTTGGTGGTGTGAAGTAGATCTCACTAGATGGGTATCTCACCAATATACAAATTCCCATTATTTTGTAGCATAAGGACAGGAGCCATAAAAGTTGATGTGTAACAAATTGCTGTAAGTATGTAGTGTTAATATATTCATGTGAAAGAACCAGTTATCAGAAAACAAAGCCACTGGGAGGATGAAAAGGAGCAGAAGTTCAAGTCCTTTCTTATTTGAATCCTACCAGCATGAGCCAAAACACACACACACACACACAAATTGCCAATTAAACTTTCTTTCTGCCTTTCAGTTCAAAGCATCAAAACATCTTTCAGAAAGAGATCATCACACTGACTATTTACCAAAACCAAGAAGATGGCCATTTGGGTGTACTCATCAATAATCTGCTTAAATTATTTTGTCAAGGGGAAATGATAACCCACAAGGATGAACCGAGTCTGTCAAGAGCTAGCATCATATCATAGCAAGGCAACACATTTTTGAATCAATACAAATGAATCTAAAATTCAATGGCCTGAGCCATTGAATTTTGGAAAGCAAAATTGCCCCCCTTCATGTAATGGCTAGATGGGGAAAACTGTCGATACTGAAAGACTATCCACTAATTTCATTTCACCTTTTGGTTTAATGAATAGTGGCATTGTTTTCTTTTGCTCTTTGATTCTGCTCACATGAAAGCGCGGTTGGCCCTCACAGGTGTGTTTTTAATATAATCAATATTATGAAGCCGTCAGATCAAAGGAGCTTAGATAAAGCCACCGACTTAACAGCTACCCAACTAAGCAAAGGCAGATGCTCCGGAAAGTGCATGTCATCCTTTGTGTAAAGAACTAAATAACTCAAAGTGAAATTTTGTTTCTCTGCTGGCTTGTTTCTAGACTAGTAATCTTTACAATGGCATAGAATGAGGAGGATTTTCAGTAGGCCCCAGAGAGCTAAATTAAACAATTTCTGATGCATTCAGGACCAATTTTTCCCCCTGCCTAGTTTGTTTCTTTGTGCTAAATATTGTTGTTCAGTCAAAGGGAGGCTGTGCAGTGCTAGCATGCCCTGACAATTAGTGAACTGAAATATAGGAGGTATTCCACAGTAAACACAAGAAAGAAAGAAAGAAAAACCCAATAACATTACATCAAACAAGCTCAAGGGAGGGAGTGTGCTAAGAATCTTAAATACCACTGTCTGCAGTCATCCATCATTCCAGAGAGGTTTAGATGCCTTGACAGTCATGCAGAAAAGTAATAAATAATGAAGACATCCATGGCCTAGCAAAGAGGAGGGGAAGGAGTCATTGGAACTGGAGGCTCAGATGATCCCTGTGAAAAATTATCTTAAAGAACTTGCCTGAAGAGAAGCCTTGGATATATATTCATGCGGACACCTTTGTGTCACAGAACTTTTGACAAGCCGCATCAAAGGACTAAGGGAAAGAAAAGGTGTCAAAACAAAGAGAATTGTTGATTTTGGATGGTGCACATTTAATCGACAGCATCCACTTCTGTCCTTCACTCCTCTTTTGGGCAAAATGTTGGGGAGTGGAGGAATAAAGTTCATTGTTCCAGTTGTAACAATAACGATTCAGGCAGGCTTTTGTCAATTGAACCATTACAGAGGACTAAGCGTGTTACCATTTGAATGTTTTACTTTTCATAGTTTACATTGTGTTTTTAACTACTATACCTATTATATTAACTATTTAAATGTATGTTGCATTGACAGTTGGATTTGCTTTGTGTTTTAAGGCCACTATTTTTTTTTAATTCAATGCCACTGTGAGCTACCTTGAGTCCTATATTTGGGAGAAAGCTGTACTATAAATACAAGGAATAAGAAAACTGGATAAACAAAATGTATGTTGAGTATCATAGAAATGGTGCCCAAAGCAGGAGAAAGAAACAATTTTTTGAAAGCAACATAAACACAGCTCATTTTAATTATCTGGCACCTAGCACTGACGTGCAATACTGTATATGGAAAAAAGAAAAAAAATCACACTAGGTATCTCCAGGCTCTCTTACACACTGATTTAGGGTGGGTTTTTTATTCTGTCTACAAGACTCCCAAGGAGATGCATAACAAGTCCCTAGGTAAAATTGTGCTATTTCTAAGAACTTTCAAGTCTGTCTAGTTGACTGTAACTTTGCACCCTGGATAATTTCATCTCTCTTAGAATTCACCTGTCATCTCTCTTCTTGCCACTCAATTCTCCTTAGAGAAAGTCTCTTTAAAAAAAAAAGCTGGTGTTCTTTGCTACACATTTATTTTATTTTCCCCCTAAATATTAGCATAGCTACTGTCCAGATATTTCTTTTGAACAAATTCTTCTGTTTTATAGGTACCCTGAAGACAGAAATATACATATATATATATATATCTAATTCAGTCATTTTGAGGTACAGCAAGTGTATCTTAATGTTTGCATTTTCTTGAACACAGAAAATAAGCAGAAACAGTTGTTTACTGCTGGCAGGCATCTATACCTTTGCATTTTAATTCTGAATGTATTTATCTAGAAAAGTACAGATTTCAACTGAAAATTGGGTGTTATCAATACACAAGTACAAAGAAAACTAAATATTTAAAATAATATCAGAACGTGCCTGAAGAAAGCCTCCATGAAACCTGGACAAAAAAGACACCCATAAAAGATTTGGACTTACATTTTTATCCACCAATGTAATTACTATATGTACCCTTTACTAAAAACATTACTAAAAACTTTACTAAAACCATTAAGTATAAAATTATCTATTTAGTATTAAAATAAATAAATAAATGCTTGTGACTTGCTTTTGCACCTTAGCTCTAATTAACTGCTAAATAAATCATAGCCCACTATTTATCATTTACAAACTAATTGTTCTTTTGCTGGAGGGTATGCTATTATTAGCTCCACACTCCCTATGGGTGAATAGTTTTTGTTGGTTGTGTTTTGTTTTTCCACAATCCATGGAGACTTTGGCCTCATTTTGGCTAAAACTGATCTAAGACCAAGGAATAACAACAATAAAAAGCTTGGAATAAAACCAAAAACAGAAGTGCATTTAGCAACCTTGGATGGAACAGCTATACTTAATAAGATGGCTGTAAACTTGCAGACTTCTGCAAAAACATCAAGACCTTTGGTATACTTTCCAAAGACCAACAGGCTTGTCTAGCTTTCTCTCTAGGGAATGAGATGGTCGCTGTTCTGCTAAGTGCTTATTATTTAGAAACAAATATTCCCTGCACTCTAACAGAACAATTTATTTGAACAGTTGCCCCCATTAGCCTCTTCTCGGGTGATTCATTTTATATATCCCCAAGGAATGATGGAGTGTCAGGGAATCTTCAGGAGTTAAAAAAACAAACAAACAAAAAAACACATTATTGTTTCCAGAAAGATTCACCGAAAATCCACTTCCACACAAAGCACATGTTTTATTGCCTTTTATTCTCACTCCCACAGCAGTTTCCATGGACTTTTTCTGCAGCATCCCATCTGATTGTCACAGACTGAACTGAAAGACCTACTTAAATTTAAGAGAGAAACTATGCTATTTGCCTTCTAAGCTTTTCAAAGATGATTCTTGTGTTTATTAATTTTTTTGTATGGTATCTAGTGTGTGAAATCTTTCCCTCCAGGACCTTTTGAAGAGCAAAAGTCTCTTATTCAGGTGCATCTTCTAAGGTCAGATCAGGGAACACGTTAAGCTCCAACAGTTCACAGCTGAAAACCAGAACACATGTGGCCAAGCAACATTAGAGGCCATTTCCGCACTACACTGTTATCATGCTATTATTCCACTTTCAACAATCTATGCAATGCTAGGATTTGCAGTTGAGGGAAGGGCATTTAGAATTCTCAGCCAGAGAGCTCTTGGCCTCAGTAAACTACAAACCTCAGAATTCCACAAGATGTTGAAAGTGGAATGATAGCACTATAACAGTGTAGTGCAGAAAGGCTCAAGATGACAAACTTATTAAAGAAGGAAGAACACACAAGCTAGAAGAGGCTGCAACAGTTGCTTTTTCTGAAGTCTTTAGGGAAGGGTGAGATTCTGCCCCCCTCATGTCCTTCCTCCCCTGGTGGCTTAAAGGAAGTTCAAATTATTTTTGCTCTTTGATCTCAATTTGCTGCAACTGGAGTAAGCCAAAGACAAAGGAAGAAAGGAGAAGGAGGAGAAAGAAATTGAGACATTTTAAAATCATATCAAGAGCAGGATGAGAGATTACTAATTGGGACTGTCTCTACCATATCAGGACAGTTAGAGGTAACTCTGCAATAGGAAGTGTAGTTTCTAGTATAGTAGAAAGTGAGGGAGGAGATGGACACTGAGGCCCTTTCCACACGAGGCGAGGGAATCGCTCTGTGCCATTACCTACTGCTTCTTCTGGGGTCCAAAGCAACATGGACTGTCCCTGAAGCCCTTCTGCAGGGCTCCTCCTTGGTCCAGGGCGAATCGGAGCAGTGTGAGGTCTGAAGATCTGTACTGCTCCAGCTTCCAAAACAGTGGCTTCCAGCTTCCAAAATGGCGGCTTCTGTTAGGTTGTGGGTCCCAACCAACCGCTGAATCTCACCACGCCTAAAGCCCGCCCTACGCAGATCGCAGGCTCACATTGGTGCGAGCTTGCAAATCTGCACAAGGGAGCAGGAATGCAATGGCGTGTTCCAGGAAAATAAAGACTTGTTTTTTCCGGTCTTTCAAAAACAAGCTGGAGGACCACTTGGGGTCATTTTGGAGCAGACTGAGCTGCGGATCTCCGGTAAGTAGTCCGTTCCAAGGTGCAGACAACCTCTGTGAGAGGATGCACTGCCCCGTTCTAATTGCCTGGTGTGGAAAGGGCCTGAATCTACACAGGCTAAATAATGAGTCTTTACTTTGATCCCAGTCTTGTTGGAACGCATAACATTCCTTCCTTTCCATGTGAAAACACTTCTTTTTAATGCCTGAGGGCTTTAAGGTGATTTTTAAAAAAACTTTCAGTTTACTCTGCTGTTTCGGGGAAGAACTGGGTTTTTAAAATGTGAGGTTTTATCTCTGAATTGGAAATGTAGTGGAATTGGAGGTAGGGAGCTGGAGGTGGGTGGGGTCAGGTTAATGGGTGGTCATCTTGCTCAGGTAGTTATCTAGATCACCTAATCATTCCTTCCACAGAATGATAGTTTGTATCAGCATCCAGAAAAGGTGCATCATCATCATCATCATCATCATCATCATCATCATCATTATTATTTGCTTGTATGCACACATTCACAGGCCAGCATTTCCCCTTCCCCTTCTATACAGGTTTCACTTTATAAAAGACCAGGTAAGCAATCAGAACAAAGGAACAACAAAGGCTATTTGGTTAAGCAAATATGCACATGTGTTGCTGGAATCCCACCCCTCCACTCTGGCTGCAGTTGTGTGACCAGTCATAAGCCAATATGATGAATATGTGCACATAGTAAAAACAGCCCCTTGTACTGATGTGGCTATACAACGGGGTGCCATGCAGCTTTCTAAACCAATTTTAGTTTCAGGTGAGTGTGGCAGTTAGCAGTGTCAAATTGGGTCAGAGATACTATTCAGTGGAAATGGAATACAGCCCTCTCATAGATTCACAGTCAGAGACAGGGCACAGCCTCATCTACAGCTGGGACAGATACCTGGGACTTATCAGAATGATACTTTATAGATCTTTTCTTACAAATACTCAGTACTGTATTGTAATGCTTCTAATTCTAAACTAGGGATGAAAAAAGAATGTACAGCAATATTATCTCTTGTGCAGAAAAAGCTGTTTTCTATGCAAATCAGCTCATGTGCAAATTTTGTGCAGAATTGGTCTCTGATTACACTTTTTCTGCATTTTCTTTAAAAGAAATAATATTTCTGTGTAGAAAGAAAATTTCTTACATAGTAAATGCAGCTTCTTATATGTAAATACAGTTTTCTGTTCAAAACCAAGTGCTAATTTTGAACAGAATTAGTCTCAAACTGTAAAGATTTTCACCAGTCCAGAATTCTTCTCATCAGAGTTTCTCAATTCTCAAGAATTCTTTTTTAAATAATTTTTCAAATGGTTTCGAAAATTATTTCCATCCCTCCTTAGGAAATTGTAAGTAAGGCATAGTGCTTAAATTATTTTGCTTTTCTTATTGTTCCCAATTCATTTTTATTTTATGTTATGTTTTTTTAGATCTGGAGTGGGCAGATTTTAGTCTTCCTGGATCTACTTCCTTTTTAAAAAAAAATGTAACTTCAAGGTCTACCAACTATAGTTGGGTTCAAAATGTTCACAGGGGAGGGGCTGATGATATTGTTGTCATGTATCTTCAAGTCATTTCTGATTTATAGTGACACTAAGACAAACCTGTTATGAAGTTTTATTGGCAAGATCTTAAATTAAAGAACTATGTGTCTTTGAGCGAATGATTCAACCAATCAGTCATTTTCAGTACAAGAACTAAACTTGCACTCCATTTGCACAAAAATCTGCTACTGTTCCCAAGCTGTCTTCATTTCAGAAGCACAGTTTAGTGTGTGTGTGGGCAGGGGGCAGAGCTTTCCATTGCTGCTATTGATGATGAAGGAGTTAGAAACACTTCCAGATCCTCTTCAGATCAACCAAAGATTGACTTGCATATCCAGGTCTAGGGCTTTTGCTTTAGCTTGTGTGCCTGAGTACATGGAACTATCTTATTCCAAATCTCAGTGAGTTGCTCAGCAAATCTTTTGCAAAAGCAAAATATCAGAGCAAAAAAACTGCTTTAAATAAACTAATTACTTCTGCATATAGAACCACTATTTTTTTCTCCATTTTTTTAGTGCAGAGTACTAGAATCAGAAAAAGGTTAGAGGCTATATCATTTCCTAAAGTAAGAAGGATGTACTCTAGGTCTCTTTGCAAAGGCACACAACAGAAATGGCCATTTTGAATTCAGAAGTCTTGTGACAATGCTAGAGTCTGGTTCACCCACCAATCTTCCCATGGACACTCATTGTGGTGGAGAGAACACAAAACGGCAAACAATAACTGAAGGGTCACTTTTTTCTAATTTCTCAGCTGTAAAAAATTGTGAATGGTTTTGAAATCATAACTATAACTGTAGCAATATGTTAAACATAATATGTTAAATATATTAAGCGTACTATGTCCCAAAAAGTTGGTATTCTGCTTCTTTCACCAAGTTACTCTTTCTTTTAAAGGGATCATTTATAAACAATACAGCTGTAACTTTAAGATGCTGGCTGTTTTAAAACAGTAGTTCTTTTCCTTAACCTCATTTTATCCAATTCACTTAAGAAAACCTACCCCAGTAAATTCATTGACTGGCACCAAGAACTTAGTTAATTGTCTTCTTTCTGTTCACTCTTGGGTATATGTAAATGAGCCTTTTTTTTTCAACTCTTCTTCTTTACTCTTCACTGCTGCTGTCCAGCAGTCACTGTGACCCCCAAATTCAGATACTCTGGTTACAACACTGTTGTCTTGGGAGTTTGCCTTTTCTCAATTGCAGACCTTCTCAAGCTGACATTTCACATGATTTCAGCTCTTGGTCAAAGTTTCCCTTCAGCCTTTGCTGCAATTACAAATTCTGCAGGGTTTACTGAGCTTCCCTTCAGCGGTTTGTTGAATTCCCCCTCTTTTTTTTCTCTTGCTAGCATCTGCCTTCCTGACTATCTCTGCCAGTATAGGACCTCTCCTGAAATATTCTTCATGCCTTTGCCAGCCAGTCAGTTTATATGGGTAGAATTTCATGCACATTAGTCTCAAATACACCAGAAGTGTTTTGTCTTCTTTTTAAATACAACCCATAGTACCTGGTATTTCTTTAGGCCTGACCCCCATTTACAGCTTTTCGGCACCTTATCTTTTCACGCTGCTGGGTTGGGGTTTCTGCCTAAGAAGCCTTGGAAGGAATGCTCTCGCAAACTTCAGCTCCACAGCTCTTTCCTGCTCGCATGAGCGCCCCTTCCTTCCTTCCTTCCTTCCTTCCTTCCTTCCTTCCTTCCTTCCTTCCTTCCCTCCCTTCCGCAGTGCAGCCTGGGAGTTGGGGGCTGCACTAGGGCAGGAAGCATGACTGGTGTAGCTCAGGAGGCTTCGCACGGCGGGTGAGTATGCCCCAGAGCCCTGAGCGATGCGTGAGCATGGAGCATTTTCAGCTTGAAGCCGAAAATGAAAAAATCCATGTGCACTTTGCATCAGGCTCTTGAGCGTCACATAAATGTGAGTGCATCATGCAGACCACTCCTCACATTTACGCGATGTTCAAGGGGCCCTCTGACTTCCAAAACGCCGTGCGAAAAGGGCCTTAGCTTCCAAGACCAATCAGGATTTGGCACCTTAAACACTCTTATCATTTGTAAATAGGTGGGCATTCTGCTTCAGTTTGGATTTTTAACAAAATTCAGTAGCATCCACACACACACACACACACACACATTTGGGTTAGAAAAAAACTTGAGGCTAATGGAATTCAATTCACCCATATAGGACCAAAGTCTTGAGTCCTTAGCTCTTGAGAGCAGATTCCTGTCAGTCTATTATAGTAGCAGTTGCACTTTTCCAGGTTGAGCAGTAGTTTCAAGGCAGGGAACACAAACCTCTGTGAGTTCCAAGAAGCCAGTTTCTTCAGGGTGTTCCTTCCTTCATAACTACAAGATAAACACCCAACTCAATGGTGGAATTCCCTTCACAATATTAGCAAAATGCTAAGGGCTTTAAAAACCCACATTCAATTTCACATTTGTGGTGTAGGAAATACTACAAATCTGAGAGGAAGTCTTGTCAGGTTTACCAGTGTTCTTGCTGCTTGCCACTTTCACACACCTTTTAGAAACTGATCACGCAGTTCTGAAAATGGCAGAATCTGATATGTAAAATGTGAGGACTAATGGAATAATATTTTGGTGGAAGTGTTAAGAAAGGTCTGTTTATCTTATATCTCTGTGGCTTCTTTTTCATTTAATTTCATTCATCACCAATGCCTTGCTAGAAAGGAGCTTCCATTCACATGGCTGAATGTTCAAAGAATTGCAGTAGGTTATACAAACTGGAGCTGCAAGAAAATATTAAATATTATTATAAATATTAAATGAATAACAGCCAGACAACCAGACAGCAAATGCTTCCATTCTCCAGCACAGTTTGTTCCCCAGTTGCTGCCCCCGGCAGCTAGTCAGCATTCCGTGGACAATGAACTTTCACAATCCTTGCTATATTTTTAACCCCCTCTTTTTTTTAAGTCCTGCACACTTTTTTTCTTCTCTAAGCTTGATGATACTTCCCTTTTGTGAGTGGATGATGCAATGTTGGTCATACACAAAGAGAATGAGTTTAGCATTGATGTAAAGAGTTTCCTCTTCAGTTCTATAAAACACAGATGTATTTTTGTATCTTGTATCTCATAATACAAGGAACTATTCTATTAGTGAATCCCCTCACACATTCTGGCAAAGCCTTCTGCCATTTGAAGGACTGATTTGCTATCTCATGACAATTTAGTACAGAGAGCAGGATTTCGTTGCTCTAGTTGAGCTCTTTCTTTTAACTCCAAGGAGGCGATAGTTCAGGAACTGTGTAATAAGAATTTTGACTAGTATGAGAAAAATCAAGTGTGGGGATGCCTGGTCCAAGCCCTTAAGAGCTGTCTGAGAAAATTCAGTGCCTCTAATTGTGTCCAGGAGGCTATACAACCTGCCATTTGTGCATTCTGAATTTCCCAGGACCATCAGGAAGTGTCCTACAGCCTTTAATTCTCCTTCCAAACAGTTCACAGAGGCAAGGCTGATATGAAGCCCCAACTCATTATGCTGAGTGGCCAATTTGAGAAATTGTTAACAGGGTCAAGATTTTGCTCATTGCTATCTAACAGAGGACAAAGTTCAGCTTTTATTTGCTTGCTCCATTCTATAAAAATCTCAGCTAACATGCACTGAAATAAACATGAAGAAAGAGATAAAACATTTATTCCCTGGCAGTGGATCACTGACTAAGAGAGTTGAGTCTGAACTCCTTTAAGGAGGTCAAATATTTTGAGAGTACTGGCAGGGTAAATCAGAGAAAATATATCTGAAGATTGAAGGGGAATGAAATATAATTATACTCTCCCCCACTTACTCTGAATGAGTACCAAAAATTATGACAATGTTCTGGGTTTTTTTTTTTTAAGCCCTCATAATTAGTGATCCATCTCCAAACTGAACTGACAAGAGTTAGTCAGTTAGAGGAAGCCTGGACTGTGGGACTTCTTTGTGAGCAAGAAATTCTCGCTCATTTTTCACAGTTCCTCTGAAACAGTTACATACACACCACCTCCCTTCTACCCACTGTTCCTGTTTTATCAATTCCCCTCTTACTCCTCTTCCTTTGGCCCATTCTTTCAGCTGCTGAGTTTTTGACACTTAGGCCATTTCCACACTAGACTGTTATAGTGCTATTATTCCACTTTCAACATTCTATGGAATCCTGGGGTTTGCAGTTTAGGGAGGGGCCAGCTAGCCTCTCCTGAAACTGCAAATCCCAGGATTTCATAGGATGTTGAAAGTGGAATAATAGCACTATAACAGTCTAGTGCGGAAATGGCCTCAGCCATCCTGAGTGGTGGTGAGGTTTAAAAAATATGCTAATATTTTGGTCTTATGATTAAAAGAAAATATCCCTCCATCTTATATTATTCTTTAAAGATGAAAATTCTAATTTTAACCACACAAAGTAGAAATGAAAGCTACATGTTGCAGATGGGAACATGAAATTGGAAACGGCATATGTTTATATGGAAATAAACACTAATCAATGTGTAATTGCAAGGAGAAAACCTTTGGATTCCTAGATTCATTAAACTCTGAAAAGCAATTGCCTGCAAGACAATTGGTTTCTCACTTATTCTGAGTGAAAATGGTAAAAGAGTGAAGAAAATAAATTAATATTTTATTATATTGGGAACTTTTTTTTAATAAAAACTACTCTGATTTTTTTTTTAAAAAAAATGAAGTTCATAACTGCTC
Organism: Ctenosaura bakeri; assembly: GCA_948474755.1. NCBI lineage: Eukaryota > Metazoa > Chordata > Lepidosauria > Squamata > Iguanidae > Ctenosaura > Ctenosaura bakeri. The sequence goes on along the minus strand of CAOLHI010000188.1, from coordinate 529,967 downwards.
ATCCCATTGGAATAACAATTTCTCTAGCTGCTTGGTCATGTTATCAAATCATATGACGCCATAGCCTTGTTGAAATTGATCGTCTCTTGGTTTGGTCAATGCCTAGACAGAAAACTGCCTAAAACCTCTCATACACTGATTTATGCATCATGAATGTAACAAATGGAACAAAATTCCAGAAATTCAGGATCTTCTGTCATGTCGCTATGGACATTTCCAGTTAGAGTGCCCAGTAATCTTGCATTGATCTTAAATAAACTCTTTGTGCTTCATGAAAAATCTGCATCTAATGGGTCACTGCTGAAGACCCAGAATAAACATTTGTATACCAGGGATTTGAGAAATACTCACAGAATGACTCGTTTTCGAGGAGAGCCATGGCCTCAATGTGTCAAGGCAACTTGTTGAGATACTGTGAGCTTCAGTGGGAGTTCTCTCCTCCACCATAAGAATGAAACCAGGAACAGGATATTTTTTCTTAATGTTTTCATAATTTGCATAGAAAGTCTCTGGATGAAACTATGGTTATTTTCCCCCCTTTGTGAGGCAAAGCAGATACACATATGCAAGCATGCAGAGAGTAGAACTGCAAACAACCCATGTGATCTTTCTAATTTGTAAGATTTCACAGGAAAAGGCAGCAGCCAATGCAGTTTTATGCAGTATGCACAATTTATACAATTTGAACAAACATGATTATCATAAATGAGATAAGTTCACATTATTTCCAGAAACTATCTTTTCATCTTTCAGGCAAGAAGAAATAAAAAGATTTCCTATTACCACACATGCAAATGACACAAGAGAGAATTATGTTCTTAACCTGTACATCAGATGGCCTGCAGGATCTCTAAGCCTTTTGTAGCATTTTTCCATTTCTTGACAGTGTTGGCAGGAAATAATTTTCAAGATTTTAATGTAAGACGAAAACACTTTCTGTGTGGTATACACACTAATTCTTTATAACCTCTTATTGTTCTGGTTTTTGAAGCACAGCAATTAGTGAAAAGACTTCCTACTAGAGTTGACAGTAGGGCATACATGTGTTTTCCATACTATATTCAACACGGAAAAGGAGATGATTTCTCTTTTGCTCTAGTCTTAACAGCAGAACCATGCAAGCATGAGAGTGTACATAAATAGACTACCTAGAATATAGTACCTATGAGATTTTTTTTCCTGTTTCTTAACTATCTAACAAAGTACACCAAAACAAATTAATGTGACTGGTTTTTGTAGTATTCTGTAGTTGCTTCTACTCCACATCTAGAACTTCCATGCTTTGTTGCTATGGAGTAATGACTCTAGCCACGTGGATTGCTGCATTTTCTCACTAATTCCTGGTTCTCCATTTAAAGAAGAGGATGGTTAATATGTTTGTACAATCTTAAAAGCAATGACATCGTTTCAAGGTGGTCAATAAAGTGTTCTCCTCTATTTGGAGTGCTCTTAAATAAAAGACTGAAGCCAATGCTAGTCCTACCTTAAATATACTCACTGAAATAAATGAGGTTTGAGTCAGCTGTGATTAACCACTCATTTCAGTTAGTCTATTCTTCAGTAGATAGGGTTAACAATGAATTTAGCTGAAGGCTATGCTTCATTTAAGCCAGTAAGTTTCATTGTTTTAAACATGTGAACCAATCTGTTTCACCCCCTGAAATCACAGTTAATCCAAATATACCCACCCTATTAGGCACTTCTGCATACAACATACAAATAACTGTAATTTCAGAAATACTGTATTTGCTGGCACTGGCATATAAGACACATCTCACTTTCAAGAGGTATTTTTCAGGAAAAAAAATTCTTAGTTACCTGGTGAGGGGAATGAAAAAGAGTGCTGCACCAGTAGAGAAGGGGAATGAAAAGAGTGTTGCACTGGGAGAGGAGGGGAATAAAAAGAATGTTGCACCAGGAGAGGAGGGGAATGAAAAGAGTGCTGCACCAGTTTTTCTTGGGCTCTAAGAGAGTCAAAATGCTCAGGAGAGGAGGAGAAAGTAAGGAGTGTTTCACCTGAATTCCACTGCTCCATCCCTTCCTGTTTGCTTTGGCAGGGAGAACTTTGGCTCCCAGTTCATTCTGTATGTTTTTAGCGTTACTGTATTTGCTGGTGTATAAGATGCAACTCACTTTCAAAGGGTATTTTTAAGAAAAAAAGTGTGTCTTATATGCCAGCAAATGCAGTATATCTATAAAGTTTCTTACATAGAAACAGTATCAATGCTGCTGACTGCCATGAAATTAAATTTCAAATATAGTCAATGATTAAGGACCCCACCTCAGACTAATTAAGGCTATCCCATGTTGACTTTGATTTCACAAAATCAGGAAATCAGATGTTAACATCAACATCTTAACAGATATGACCTGTGATCAGGAATCAAATACAATGTCCCAAAATATGCTTGTTCAAAACCTACCATCTATGCATCCATGCTTTACCTTCATTCTCCAATTTCAAATGTAGCGGGGGAGGATGGAGTCCCAGGGATAAGCATAGATATTTTATCTTATCCAGCCTCTGTACCGTCTTATGAAAAATCTCAACTGTCCCATATTACCTGATAAAATCTTATGTGAATTGACTAATACCCATTTGTTGCTTACATCAACAACTAGTTGGATGGTGAAAATAGTGGAGTATGAAAAAACACACTGATCTCTTTTAAATTATCTTTTTGTTTCACTTTTTGTCAATAAAAAAACAGTAGGTATCTTTGGGCACAGCTACAGTTGGAGCAGTCAGTTCCTCAGTCCCAGGATCCTAATCTTAATTTGTTAATTTAATAGTTTGGAGTGATATAGAGGGAAAAAGTTATACCCATAAAGTACCATATTCTAGCTTAATGCTAACTCAGTGGCCACATTAACTAAGGAAGCTTTTCTTTTCTTTTCTTTTTGGGTACACATTTAATTTCATTCAAAGGGGCATCAAGTTACCAAGTTACCAAAGAAAACCATAATGTCTGGAAAGATATATTTGGGAGGATATGTTTCTTGAAATATTCAGCCCCATATCATGAGTGAGGTAGTGTGTTGAAAACCATCAAAAACTACAGTACCCACGTAAGTGCTGTAGGAGTTGATCAGTCAATCAGATAAAGACATGGGTAAGAGTTAGATAGGCTGTGTTATGTGGAGGTTCTGGAACAATGACCATATAAGGGAATTGTTGTTGATGTTCCTGAGTATGAAAGGCAATGTTGTACACTTGAGCGAGGCTCTCAGACTTTATGGAATGATCCCACTGAGGCCCTGCTAGCAGTTCAATAAAATCCTGCTTTCTCTCAACTGTGGGGCTCAATTCTGGACTTGATTTCCATTACATTTTTCTGGGGGCTCGTATGGGATAAAGGCAGCATTTGGCCTGCCCTGACCACCATCTTGCGTTTGGGATCACAGTAGGAACGACTCCGATCTTGGTGTCATTGGCCTTTTTGTTGGAAGATAGGCCTCAAGACTACTGTGATAGCCGAAGCTGATGTGTGCACCATGGAACCCAGACACAGGAGATGAAACCAGGACACATTATTGGTGAGGCAAGTAAATGGGTGTGGAAACCTGTTGAAATTGTTTTGGTATACCTTTCCCTAAGGGAAGAAGAGGGGCCTGATCACCTCCTAGGTTCAACCCTAGTACCAGGCTCTGAAGAGAGTTTGTGAAACTGTTGAATGAGGTAAAAAGGGAAAGAAGGTGGGAGACCGTATATTGGCATGAATGCTGACTTGCTTGATTGTCGCAGTTCCTAAAGCAGGCCATTGAGTTTCCGGGTGCCTAGGCCGGTGATGAGTGCTTGTAGTGTCTTTCCCCTTCTTGTTCTGACTGTTGAGACCCCTTACTCAATGGTCACCCACCCCAAATCCTTTTGTGTCTGTGATTGTCTTTGCAAGGGATGGTCATGGGAGGCAGTGGAAGTAAAGACATTACTTCACTGGAATGTATGTTGAAGAACTTTAAAAAGGGATTTAGACAAGATTATGGAGGGAAACCCATGAATCCACAGAGACCGAGGACATTGTGTGAAACAGAATGACCCTCTTTCAATGTAGGATGGCCGACTGAAGGGTCCTTAGACCACTCATTAATAAGGAGGGTGTATTCAGTTATAGTGGGAAATCCAGGACACCCTGATCAATTCCCATATATTGATTTTTGGGACACTGTAGTCAGGGAAACCCCTCAGCGGTTGAAGAAATGCAAGGAACAACAGGCAAAGATTATGGTTGTATGAATGGAGAAAATAAATAATAAAAGTGAAAAGAGGCCCATATATCCAGAGTCTCCTACAGAGGCATTAGAGCCGATAGCACCTCCACCGTATGGGACTTTGTGAAACCCTTTCCAAGAGATCCCAGGAACACAAAATAATGACCACTTTTTGGACAAAGTCTCAGGAAATCAGACGCAGGAAATCAGACACAGATTAATGATGATACACATGAGGGAAAAATAAAACAATCCATACAGATACAGAATTCAGAGGAAGGGCAGTTGATATCAGGAACGCCAGCATATGATCTTAGATTCTGCACTGTAAAGAAAAATCTTCCGAAGAGCCGGCCGAAGGCAAGAGGTGGACAAAAGTCTCATTATAGCGACAGAGATCTGTCAGAGTCAGAGGGGGATAGAGAACCTATACTACCCTTAAGATGAGTGACACAGACTATTCTAGATCCAAATGAAGGATGGCATCAGACGAGTGCAGTTATATATATACACTCCTTTCACTATGTCAGACCTCTTTAACTGGAAGACACATTATGCTTCATACACTGACAAGCCTCAGGAAATTATAGAACTCTGTTCTAGTATAATGGCGTCCCATGTTCCAAATTGGCAAGATTGCCAACAACTGTTAATGACTCTGTTTACCACTGAAGAACATAGGCAAATAATCCAAAATGCTGAATGGATAGCCAGAAATAGGGTTCCCCCAGGAGAGGCAAATCCGGAACAATGGATGTGGAGAAGGGTCCCTCTGGTCTACTCAGGATGGGATCCAAACAGACCCATTCAATTGGCCAGGCTCACTGATTACCAAGCCTTATTGGTGGAAGCAATGAGAGAAGAGATTAAGAGACCTGTTAATATGTCTAAGGTCTCGGAAGTCCTGCAGGGAGCCACTGAACCCCCTGGAACATATTTAGAGACGTTACTTAATGCATACCGACAGTTCACTCCTCTGAACCCAGATGATCCAGACAATCATAGGACAGTATATCTAGCTTTCATGGCTCAGAGTTACCCAGACATCAGGAAGAAACTCCAGAAACAAGAAGGATTTGCTGGAATGAACTTAAGCCAGTTGTTGGAGATTGCTCAGAAGGTATACATCAACAGGGATCAGGAGGAGAAGCGAGAAAAAGATAGGCGGATGGCTCAGAAGGCAGAATTATAGGTGGCAGCACTAACAGATAGAAAGACCGACTGGGTCCCACAGGGAAGGGGTCACAAAGACAGGAGAAGACACAAAGAAAGGGGGGACGACAATCCCCATTGGGCAGAAACCAGTGCACAATTTGCCAACAGGAAGGCCACTGGAAAGGAGAATGTCCAAATTGCCAGAGAGGTGGGGAAAAGGAAGCCAAGGTGCCACTCAAGGGTGATGGCAGCGAGGAAAGGTCACTGATGGCCGATATCAGGCCCCTACTGAACCAGAATATATTGGGTTGGCCAAGATGGAAAAGCTGGACTACTAGGATAGACCGAGTACCCTATATCTTGGCCCCCGGGAACCCTTGGTCAAAGTTGAAGTGGGGGATCGAGAAATTCCTTTTATGATAGATCCCTATCTCAAAATCCATGGTTACCAAACCAATTGCCCCTATTACCAACAAGGCTATAAGTGTGCTAGGTGCCACTGGAATCCAAGAAAGATGCCCCCTTTTGGAACAAAGAACTTGTCAATTCGGCAGTCATCAAGTAACACAGAGATTTCTTTATATACTAGAGTGCCCTATTCCTTTAATGAGCTGGGACTTGTCATCTAAATTGAGAGCACAAATAGATTTCGAGGATGAGGGAACAACTGAGGTCGCTTTCTGAAACCTGAGAATTTTGTCATTAGCATTCCTTATGGAGGAAGAGTGGAGACTACACCAGGTCCTGATGTGCACCAAATTGTTATGGAAAACTTTCAAAACCCCAGGTGTATGGGCCAGCTTTTGTAGAAAAAGTAATCCAGCTGCTAACATCGATGTTCCATATTACCTGGAAGCTGCATTGTGCATATAGACCACAGAGTTCAGGGAAAATGGAAAGAATGAATAGGACTCTGAAAAATCAGCTATCTAAGCTCTGCCAAGAGACTAAACTTAAGTGGACCAATGTTCTATCTTTAGCTCTGTTTAGGCTACAGTGTACCCCATACAAGGACACGGGTCTATCTCCTTTTGAACTCTTGTATGGGTGACCCCCATTAGTAATAAGCGGTCTAAGGGGGGATATACAGGAATTGGGAGGAGTGGCACTGTAACAAGAGGTCCAATTACTGGGAAAAACCTTAGCCAAATTGAAATGGTATGTCTTAGAGCAAAGACCGCCCTTACTCCAAACTCAGGTGCATCCCTTTCAACCAGGACATGAGGTATGGATAAAGGAGTGGAAGGCAGAACCCCTAGGGCCCAAGTGGAGGAGACCATTAACAGTTCTGCTCTCTACTCCCACAGCGGTCAAGGTGGCAGGGATTAGACCTTGGGTGCATTGGACCCATGTAAAACGGGCTCACACTGACTGGACTTCTGCATCAGTGCCTAACCAACCCCTACGCCTCATGATCGGGAAAAAGATTGGGGAATAGAAGATCGGGACTAGGCCCTATTGCAATCACACCGGAAGCTGGTTGCTCTACATATGGCCAGATCCCCACCGGAAGTGAGGAACTGATGGCCTCATTGCAAATTGGACTAATTGTCTTAGGTGGGGTTTTAATGATACTGGCCCTTGTATATATATTTTATGCTTTCAGATGATATTTTATTGGGAGTCCCTTTCATTTTCTTATCCGAGATACAAAGGAAGTAAGATGTATGTTGAGGGGACTGGTATTTGTTGCAGGATTAATACACTTGGCAAAAACAGAGTGGAATACAAATGAATTCCATAAACTACTGTATAAGATTGTAGGGGATGTTAACATTACTCAATATTGGGCATGTGCTCACAGGCCATCCTCCCATTTGCAGGGATGGCCGATGATGCCAAGTTCAATATTAACCTTACTAAGTTGGAACAACACTTATGTTTATGGAGGAAAAAGATCAACACAAATCCCAGATCAGACCAAAAAGTACATAGTAGACCCAGACCAATTCATGCTCAGGAAAAGGGGAAACTGGCCCATGACTGCCCTCTGTATTCGCTGGTGGGACACCAGCTCCTCCCTACAGAGTGGGAACAAAACATATACTAGGATACCTCTGGGAAATTACCCAAAGTGTAATGTGACAATAGTACAGAATCCAGCAGGTGTGTGGTGTAATCAAACAAACCCGAAACTAACCAGCCCTTTATCTTGCTATGAGAACGTGGAAGGAAGAATGGGTTATGTATGTCTGTACAATAGTTCTAAAGGAGGAACTCCTCTAGGATGAGTCCAAGACCAAGTCAGTATTCCCCAAGGACATTATCTTTATGAGTTAAGCCAGGGTCTCTATTTGGAAAAGTGGAAAATGGACAGGAAAGGTGTAACCCCCAGCATGGAATGGTACCTGCACGATAGGTAGTCTGACTTCCTCCAGGCTAACCTTCCAAGAGCTTAAGCAGCCCTTGGAAGCATGGGATAAGCAGTTTGGGTGGTCCTGGATCAAGTGGGAATATCAGGAGGATTATGGATATGACCCCAACAACACTTACCTGTGAAGGAGAGAGATTTGGGGCCATTATATTTCCCATGGCAGGGGTAGCTGTGAACATTAGGCAGATCTGGAGAATTTCAGCCCAATTGGAACTGTTGGCTAACACCACCACCAAAGGGTTGGCAGCCATACAGACCGAAATTGATTCTATGGCCGGAGTGTTAGCTCAACATAAATTAGCCTTAGATTACTTACTTAGCAAAGAGGGAAGACTGTGTGTTTGGCTAAATACAACCTGTTGCCATTATATTAACGAGTCAGGAGAGGTGGAGAAGAGTGTGGAGAAAATACATCAGGTAGTTGCAAACATTCGAAAGACCTATACTTCCAAAGGTGACTTATAGAAGTGGCTAACCTCATGGTTTCCTGATCCCCAGTGGATAAATACTATTTTTGTTGTAATTTGTTTATTGATATTGATATGTGTAATAATTTTGATATGTATACCATGCATTGTAAACTTGGGACGAAGGGTGTTAGAAAGATCAATAGAAAGAAAGGCTGCAGCTTTTGCTCTGACTACCTGGGAATACCAACCATGAGGTAATGCAACAATTGCAAGGATTGTGCATTAAAGGGGGGAATGAGGTAGTGTGTTGAAAACCATCAAAAACTACAGTACCCACGTATGTGCTGTAGGAGTCAATCAGCCAATCAGATAAAGACATGGGTAAGAGTTAGATAGGCTGTGTTATGTGGAGGTTCTGGAACAATGACCATATACAGAAATTGTTGTTGATGTTTGTTTGTGCCTGAGTATAAAAGGCAATGTTGTACACTTGGGCAGGGCTCTCAGACTTTATGGATTCCGCTGAGGCCCTGCTAGCAGTTCAATAAAATCCTGCTTTCTCTCAACTGTGGGGCTCAATTCCAGACTTGATTTCCGTTACATGAGGACATTGAATATAACCAGATCTAGTTTATTGACCTGCAAGGGAACACATCTACTCATCCAGCTGTTTTTTTCCTCAAAACACAAATGCAACAGAGGGCAGGGAGCATCAGGAAAATGTCACAGGGAAAGGTTAATTTCACCTGGCCTCCGATAGTTGCTTGACTGTGAAATATAGCTATGAAATTAATATGTACTGCTTTATCTAACTTAGTAATCTCTTGGCACAGAGACACTTTTGATATGGTCTCTCTCTCTCTCTCTCTCTCTTTTATCCATAGTACACTATAATCTAGATTTAATGGACTAGTCCAGTGTAAGTATGAATTATTTTACATTCACAAGGCTGGATTTACCAGCCTTTACGAACTCTAAAATGTTATGTAGAATTCTGAAAGTATTTATAGTAAAATCCCAGCAATGTCTACTCAGATCTAATACTCAAGGCAAGTGTGTACAGGATTGCCAATTAAATCCAGAAACAGCAAAGAATAGAGACATTACAGAAAGGTTGTCAAAGGAAAGAAAGAAGGCATCTGAGCTAATCAGCTCAACCTGGATTGGCAGAAGATAAGAGAAAAGAAACAATAATAAATCTGGGGAGATAATGAAAGTATAATTATGCTGAGCCAAGAAAAACTGCTTTCTTACTACTAGAGCATAATTAGTTCCATGTACTTACATATATTGCTTGAATTATGTACCAAAATTTAGATATAGTCAGAATGATCTATGAGCTAAAGTCTGAAAAAAATCCCACTTAAAATAAGGTGATGCTGCCTGTAATTATACTGGTGATCAATACATTCACAGGGTTGTCGTGCTTCTGCAGTAATTAACTATAAAAAGCGACAAGCCAAAGTGAGTTAAGGCCACTGAACTTTCTGTTAGTTATTCATTTCAGTTAGTATAGTAGAACAAGCTGCCCAGTTTGTTGTCATTATTTTCAGATCATAAAATAGATGGTTTCAGTATAAAACTATGTCCTGATTTAGCATACTTTTTTGGATACAAAGCTTTCTTAGACATAAGGATATTTTCTAGATCAGTGGTTCTTAACCTTTTCTTTACTGGGGATCCCTGTAAATATAATTTGTGGTCCCCTTAGACTCAAGATTTAAATATTTAAATTAGAATTTAAATATTAAAATATTTATTCAAATATTTATTTGTTTAAGGCTTCTGGAGACTAGGATTCAAATCCCCATTCAGACTCTTGGTGACCTTGAGCAGGTCACATTCTCTCAGCCTCAGACAAAGGTACAGGAAAAAACCCTCTGAACAAATTTTGCAAAAAAAAAAAAAAATTGTAATAGTTTCACCTTAGGGTTGCCATGAGTCTCTGAAGTGACTTGAGGGCACACAACAACAAAGTGTCACTGACAGGAGAAGGTTCTCTCTAGCCATCATGTCTCCCCCTTTGAAAACTGACTTATGGAAACCTTAAGATGAAATTAACATGAGGGTTTCCTGGGCAAGAATACTTGCCATTGCCTTTCTCTGAGGCTGAGAGAATGTGATTTGTCTGATGTCACCCAGTGGGTTTCCATGACCATGTAGGGATTCAAACCCTGGTCTCCAGAGTCATAGTTTGAGTGTTTGCACATGTCTGCCAGCATGTTCCCTTTGTCAGGAACACGGCAGCAGGGGATGTGGGTGCCAAGGGTCATGGCGGCAGGTCTGCGTGCACGCCCAAACTACTCACTCATTTGAAAATGAGTTTGGGCACCCACACACTCCCTGCTGCCTCATCCCTGTTGCTGCCACTGCTTTGGTTAAGACTCACTGAAATAAATGGGAAAGACCACTTACCAAAAATAAAACAAAACAAAGCAAAACAGAAAACTTAACTCTGTATGTACATTGGTGTTTATACAAACAACTGAAAGTCATTCATGGAATTTAACCTACCTGCTCTCAGTCTTTGGAAAGTGAGCTGGGTTGAAATACTGAAGGACTCGCTAAAACAGAAATTGTTGCACCCCACTGAGAATATTGGAATTAATTCTTGAGCATGTCTGGGTGCTAAGTGGTTTGGAAGCAAAATTTTCAAAGGTTAAGAATTCGCAAAGATGAAAAATAATGTTTGTTGAACACCAGTGGATACCCAATAGAGTGTGATACTGCGTAGCAGACCAATATGTAAAATCCACCTCAGCAGTGAAGGTCAACTTTGGGTTCCTATTTTTTTTCTACCTTTATTGAGCTGGAGTATACTATGATAGCCTAATATCTTTAACACCATTGAAATCATACCATAATAACATGACATGCTGCTTATGATACAATATTGCCTCTTTGATTTGAGTGTGGTTGAACTATATTTAACCTTGTCTGAATCCACTCAACCAGGTCTTGGTCCAGCCAATATAACCATGGCTACCTTAAACTGCATTAATTTCAGTGGTCCTAAGTATGATTAGACCGGGATCTCTGTGCTGGTACATATTGTGGATACTTACAGAGGACAGAGTTAGATGTTATCAGAATTGTAATATGGCTGAAAAAATTAATGCTGTTTAGTTTAGTTCTTCCTGCCCTTCCTTATAATATCTGTTAACAGCAGTCACAGCACAACATGGTGTTTCCCAAACCAGTGGGAGTTGATGATGTAGAACATGTTTCTGAATATTTGGCTTTCCAGATGTTCAGCTCCACCCCCTCCAGATGTCTCATTCAGAATAGCCAATAGTTAAGCAGTCTCAAAGCTGAAATACAAAATATGTGGAAGACCAATTGAAAATCACTGATATAGATAAAAGCCAGAGGAAACTGTGACGTGATAGTGTTACATGAATCTCATTGCTGCCAGCTATGAGAGTTCTATCACTGGTATCAGTTTTTACGCTATTGTGTAAGGTCTCATTTGACTATGCTCAGTTGTGATAGACTTGAAGGTATAGGTAATGTGGTATTCTTAAATCAGCAGGTTATGTCTTTCTTTTTCCTAGCAGCTAACCAAACAATTTTTCTTGTATTATTGTAATGCTGATTGGAGAGTAATCTTTTTTGTTTCTTTTCCCCTGAAGATATGGGATATAAATTATGGTTGAATTCATAAGAGAGAGTTGGTTATGTCTAGTAATACTTCCACTGTCACCAAATAGAAAATTAAAATGCTGATTGTGAAGGCAGAACAAATTAATTAAAGAACAAAGTAGCTACAAATTATTCAGCTTTTCATTTTACATTTCACACCATACATATGACAATGGAAAAATGCATTCATAAAACTATGAAACATCATTTTTGTGCCTATAAGATAAGACTTCACAATTCCACAGATTATGAATGTTCAAACTGAGTCCCTTTATATCTTCTTTGTGAATGAGTTAATTAAATTACTACCTGACATTAAAAAAATGAAGACATAATTTGTATATGACCTGGGCCATATACGAGTAACTTAGAAAGACAGTTAACAGAAAGGAGGGGAAAATGTTAATTTAGGAATTGATGTTTCTGTAAATCTGTAGTTTTCTCTAAAAGGAAGTTTCAGTAAATTAGCAGAGGCCATAAGTGCTTATGGGTAACAAATAATTTCACTTTGGGGGAAATTGTAATCAGATAACAATGGACTTTTTCTCACTTTGGGAAGAAAACGGGACAGTCTGTTACTCACCGGACTGGCGCGCTCCCTCCGATGATCCACGCTGATCCAGAGCAGTGCGTGCCTGCGCTACACACTGCTCTGGGGATGAAAATCAAGGCTTCCGGTTGGTGGAGGCTCTCCACCAACCGGAGAAGCTCGCCAGCTGGAAACCCGCCCCCGGAAGATCTGCAGCCTTGTGCTGGTGTGAGCCTGCAGATCTACACAGGAGCGCAGCGATGGACTGGGGCATGCCAGTTATGAGTTTGTAAGCCATAATTATGGTCTCATAACTTTGAGGTGCATGTTTTCATGTTTACAGACTTCATGAGTGAACATGACACCCAAAACCTAACTTTACAGCTAATCAGTGTCCTAATGAAAGAGTTTCTGAAGCACTGCAGATCAACAGTCACCCAATTGTGGAGCACACTGAGAGAAGTAGTTGCAGCAGAACCTCAAGGGATCTCTCCAGCTTTCAGTTCTCAGAATATCCGTGACTAGGAGAGAATTACATACATCACTTCCCAGTTCTCCCATCAAAAGCTCTTCAGAAATTCTTCAATTGGGTCACTGCCTGCTTGAACAGTTAGGGTTTGGAGAGTTGGCATCATTAGACATAGCTATAATGATGGAGCTCCATTGTTGTGGCTATGTCTGACAATACAGTATCTTGGTCATTATTTTTGCAGAAAAGAAATTAAGAAAAAATCAAGAAAATATTTCTATCATGCCTCTTTTTAGGGGAATAATATAGTACTGAGAATACTCAAAAAACATGGAGGTATAGGTAAGATACACATAGCTATGATATTTCTAAAAAGAACATACTATGAATTGGCAATAAGAATGCTAAACTGTTAATTGAATAAAAAAGAAACAAAATGAAAACTCTGTTAATGCAAACAAACCTAAAGATGGAGACTTAATAGCATCATTAAGTAGTATAAATAATGCATTCAGAAAATACTACATGGATTTATATAACATTAGAAGGCACTGATTTCTAACCTCATTGCCAATGAAGCCACTAAAGATCATAGGGAGGTTGTTAACTCTTCAGTCACAGAGACAGAGATAAAATCAATTGTAAAAAGTTTAAGAATTAGCAAGGTTCCAGAATTTGAAGGAGAGTTAACACCACATTTGACAGAATTATTTAATAGCATATAAAGTGGAGGAAATGCCAGATTCCTGGAAATCAGGAAGAGCTATTGTCATTTCTAAACCTGGAAGTGATGCATACAAATCTCAACATTCAGACCAGTTACATTGCTAATAAAGATCAAAAAATATGTACAGCAATTCTGGCACAAAGGCTAAACTCTTTTTAATCTAATGTATATAAACCAGGACCAATCAGGATTTATGCCATACAGACACTTAGCAGATGCAATGCGGAGGGCATTTAAAAGATAAAAGTGAAATTGCTAGAAGCAGTGCTATTATCTCTGGAAGTCCTCATGTGTTTGTTGATGTAGAATGGTCGTGCATGCTTGGATTGCTGAATAAGAAGAATATGGGTGAAAAATCTGAGTAATCTCTTTGGAGATTATATGAAGAGTGTAAAGCTGTCAAAAAAAGAAAGGAAGAAAGAAGAAAAAAAGAAAAAGAAATAGAGACTTCAAGCAGGATTGTCCATCATCATCCCTTCTATTTGTTACAGGAATAAAGATTTTCACAGAGAAGAAATTAGAAGGCATCAGTGTATCTTTAAGGAGGTGTATATTTTATATTCAGATGATGTGCTATCTCTTTTTGATTAGATAAATAGTCCACAGCCTTTAAAGAACAGGCCAGAACAGGAATTTGACAATTAATTTTGAAAAATTCTCAATTAAGGTGTATACATGACCCACTAAATGAACAGAAAATTATAAAAGCTTGAGGCCATTTCTGCACCATACTTGTTCTAGTGCCATTATTCCACTTTCAACATCCTGTGGACTTCTGGGGTTTGCAGTTTAGGGAGGGACCTTTAGAATTCTCAGCTCTTGGACTGCAGTAAACAACAAACCCCAGAAGTCCACAGGATGTTGAAAGTGGAATAATAACACTATAACAGTGTAGCGCTGAAATGGCCTGAGTCAAAATTTACCCTAAAATACCAAGGAATAATGCTATTTTTTTTAACAAAAACCTGAACAATTAGTAAACTGTAATTATAAACTGACTGTCTTATAGATGAAGTGAAAACCCTAAGTATATTCATATTTAAAGATGCCATTTCTAAGAAGGCTACCACTGCTAAAGGCACATATTTCTTGTTGTTGTTTTATTTTTCCCAAATTGTTTCAAACTAAAACCTATTACTCAAAAAAAAAAAAAGTAAAATGGAAAAAACTATTTGAAGACTTTGTTTCAGGGAATAAGGAAGTGAGACATGTAACAAATGTTAAATATGGTTTGGCTGCTGGGGGAGAAATACCTGGAGAAATATTGCATAGCTTTCTCAGTTAGCAGAAATAAATAAATTCATAAGCATTGTTAATTATATTGTTTGGGTTCATATGGAAATAGAAGAAGGTAATACATTAATAGACTCAACAGTTTCCTTGTCAAATGTATGGGCAAGGATTAATAAAATGCACAAAGGAAATGCTAAGAATTTGAAATTCATACACTGAAATATTTGCCCCAGCTGTAACTCCCTTTAGTCCATTTTTTGAGCATCAGAGTTTAAAAATTAAGTTGTTCGTTCATGTCTTGGAGAAAGTGAAAGCTGTATAGAATCAGATATCAAGGAAAACCTATAACAACACAAAGACTATAAATCACATTAAAGAACAAGAATGTTCTATGGTTGGAATTTCTGCAAATCTCTTCATTTGCATCTTACTTATGCACAACCCTGAGATCAAGAAGATTATTAACATTATTTGAGACCTGATGCTTGGCAGAAATTAATACAACAGTTGATTAGTAATGGAAATATATAAAACAGTAATAGACCAATGCTTTGGTCAAAACTGGTGTAGAAGTCTGACCTAGCAGCAGCAGTTTCAGAAAAAAACTGAACAAATTTTATCCTTCCCTCTCTTTAATTCTGTTTCAACATCAGCAAAGGAATGTGCATTTAAAATAGCTCACAGGTAGCATATATGTGCAACTAAACTGGTTAGAATTAAAGGATGTATTTTGAAAAGCTGTTAACGAGAAATGCATGTGATTCCAAAATGTTAATGTGAACCTGTTTTAGAAACAATATTGTGGTCAAGTTTAATGATTAACCAAACCATCCACAGTATCCTTTTCTCCATCTTTCATGGTGACAATGAAAAGCTTTTGCATAAAAATCTTACTTCTCTATTACTAGGAGCTGCCTGGATGGGAATTGAATAATTATTGCTGTCTATCACTGGCCAAAGGGACATAAAGGATAATATTTTTGTAAGATTCAGCCATCATTTCTCCTCTGCAAACTTCAACATATGAACAACCCACAAATCAACTAGAATTTTTGTTACAAAGATTTACAATTGGAAATGAGACCCACGAGCAGCTTTAGGGCTTGATGTAAACATGCTAGGTGGAAGACTTTTAAGACTATAATAGTTCATTGTACTAATTCAACCAATTGCTGGTGGAAGGAAGTTATACTATTGTTTTCAAATCTATTTAAAATCTGATTAATTTTTTTAAAAATAAAATTTTTTACTCCTTTCCTTAATGTTTCTTGAATAAACCAAAGGAAGTAGAAGTAAACCTGGACTAATTTTATTCCTCAAAAATGTCATTTCACAATTTTTATCTTTAGATCAAGAGATGAAGTATCCTTCTAGAATCAGCATCTCCTTTTGTGTCATCCAGATCTTATGGTTTGCATTCAAAGAGCCACATAATACAAAGACTTTTTTATCTTGTGTCTTTCAAACAGCAGTGTCTCATACCTTGACACAAACATCTTTTGAGACTGATGGAAGATTCAAAAGCAGTTTTCCACTTGGCGTGCAGGTCTGCCATTCAAATAAGTAAAGAAAAGCTCTTACTCAACATGCCTAAGTCCTTTAGCATTCTTGAAGCATATCTCTGGGTTACGAGAGTAAGCTTTTCTCTTGTCCAATTGTATTATTTGCTGATATATTCTTCAGATGGATAGGATGCCAATGGAATTGGGGTTTGCAATGGAAGATCTGTGCCTGAACAGCTCATACACAGGGCTTTCTCTTCAGATGCCTGTATTGAATGCATAGACATGTCACCTGAGGACAAGGACTTTCACAGCCATGTCAGAGGCTGGGCCCACACAGAGTGATCCATGAAAAAGGGCAACTTTAAGAATATGGATATCTTACAGAGGGAGCAGGAACAAATAGTTGTTGTTTTTGTGCTTACAATAATTATTTCTGGGAGGAGGGACAAGTGAGTCTTTTTGATATTACATTTTCAGTTCCTTTTCACTGTAAGTATTCTGAAGGAATACTCGTCACTTTCAGTGTTCTGAACCAGTTCTTATTACATTGATCATTTCCTTCAGAAACTGCATACTAAACTTCAAACTAACCTTCCTAAACTTCAGTCTGATTTGAAATCCCCACCTTCATCCTGGAACAGTCATGTAGAAGCATGGGGGAGGGGGGTGGGGGGATTTTCTCTGATTTTGGGGGCGTTCCAGCTCATAGCCATGCCCCCATGCACCGTGGCCATGCCACTGGCACCCCGGCCATACCCCCATGTGTCCTGGCCATGCCCCCATGCACAGTGCCACACCTCTTGCACCATAGTCCCACCCCTTCCCCCACACCCCCTCCACACACTCCAAGTTTTGCCGCTGTCCTGGAACAGTGGCTGAAGAATCCATTATACATTCAACATTTTCTCTGATTCTCTATCTCTGTATATGTGGAGAGAGCATTTCCCTCTCTGTTTTGCTCCATTTTTGAAGTGTGCAGAGGAGTGTTAATGGACTTCTTAGTCTTATCAATGGAAAAACAGCATAAAGAATATCCACAGAATTCCTTTAATGACACGTAAGTATATTTCTGATTGAAGAATAGGACACCTAGTGCTCTCCTTCCTTTGCATCTTCTGCATCATGAAATCTTTTCCAGAGTTTCCCTCAATCCACCAGAGCATCTAGCACTGTATGAATAATAATAAACACAATAAAGGAGTACAAAGAAGGTTCATCTCATATGCAGCTCATCTTGTATAATGTTGACAATAATGTCCAATTGAATGCAAAATAAAACAGAGAAGATTTGAAGAGAACCAGAACAAACTCTTCCTTCCCATAAAGATCCATTCAACATCCACATATGTTAGGGAGGGGACACCAAATTTCAGATCTAAAGATCCTAACATTTTGAAAGGGCTATTGCTGTCTGGTGGCTTTATTCTCAGGGGGAAAAAAATCACCTCTCATTCCACACATGCAAATTCCATTTCTTAAGCAAGGCTTCACTTTTGTTCTAGGCAGCAGCCCAGAACCAGTCTGCTTAAATGAAAAGGATATGAGGATGATAGGAGTGCATGATGAAAAACTCTCTGGTGGCCAAAAATGGAGAAAGCTCATGAAAAGCTGTTGGGAAGCAAACACCTGCCTTGTGTCTCTGCTGGTCAGATTTGGACTTCCAAATACTGTACATAGATGAGCTTTATGAGGATGGAGGGATATACCTTTGACCCAAAGGCCTTCCAAAAACAATAAACAGAGGAGCTAAAGAGCAACTCTCTAACCCTTAATGCAACAAAAAAAGGCCAGGATGAATATGGCCTCACAACCCCTCAGCACTCAGAGAAGAATGTTGCAGGGATTTCCAGAAAGGAATCTACCTTATGTGTACCTCACATTGCAAGAAAAGTATGTACTTTTTGAGTTGTGGTATGGCAACATGTTGGCTGGTTCTCCATTCTAGTCTGAATGTGCAGTGCAACAGAAAGACCCACTCCATAGTAGTCTTAATCACTAAAGGTATTATGCTAGTTTTTCCTAACCAAATCATTGCATGTTTAATTCCAGAAATTGATCTCCACTTCTTAATTCCTTCCTTCCCAAAATGTGTTCCATATATGTTTGTGAAAATAGAAACCTGTATTAGGAATTTGTTTCACCCAGCTTTTGGAGAATATTTTGCCAGAGCAATTTTTACTCCAGCTCTTGCATATATGATTTGTCATGCTGACTGTATGGGCTAGCAGCAGGTCTGATTTAATACGTCACAGTCATCATGGGTAACCAACTCAGAAAAGCTTTCAAGTGCAAATCCCAAGCACTATTGTTCTCTAGGCTCAGGTGAAATAAGGCAACATCTCAGCATTCTGACAAATCCCTTTCCTAAAGGCAAACACAAGACTGTATTTTACAACAGTTACCAGAGATCTTTTTTGTCATTTATCCTGTTTGGGTAAAAGGTAATTGTAAATGAGATCAAATTGTCATCTGTTGATAGTCTTTCTGACACACTTGGCCAGATGTTAATTTAGGAGCAAAAGTATTTTTTTTCCTCCTTTCATGATTCCTTCAAATCTTGCAATAATGTCATCTTGGCATATTAATCTAGTTTCATCACAGTAAGGAACTATAGTGTAGTTCTGGCATTATTATACAGCTAACTGGCATGTCATTTTATTGCTTCACAGTGCACTCTACATATGTTTGCTCAGAAATAAGAAGAGACTTATATTAATGTACAATTGTATCTTGGAGCCATAGTCATTTCCTTATATAAAAGCATTAAGTAATATACCAGCTAATCTACAAACTGGTGGAATTTTAGACTAGATTTTCAGTTGAGCAGTTACATATAAAACACCCCCATAATCTGGACCAGCTGATTTTCAGAGGCAATAGGCAGCCCTGTTCAACTCTAATTAATTGTATTAGAATGTTTCTTTACAGAAGGGATTGTGACCCAGGTTCCTACTAGCCTTTGGTCCTACCTGCATCGTACAAATCTCCATATTGATAGCCAGATAAGAAAGACGTTACTTTTCAGGACCGTATCCAACTCATGGACTAGCAGCTATGGATCCTTACACAGGCTCAATTTAATCAAATCAAAAAGAAAGTGAAATTCAGTTGTGACCTTGTTTTTCACACTAGGCTTCCTCTTTTGTTGCTGCACACATATTTGGCTGATGACAATCTGTGACTGTTGGAGGTGGGGTTATCCTGGTTACCATTCATCTTCAATTTTGCAAATGGAAGGGGAGAAAGAGTATGGATGGAAAGAATCTCAGAAAATAGTCAAAAATGGTGGAAAAATATGTCTCTTCAATTTGGAAAACCCTAATAAAGAGACTTATTCTATGCCAAATCTGCATGTGATTTTTTTCCCCACTCAGAAAATACCATTTTCCTTGCAGAATGATATTTCTGGGTATTCTTGTTCTTTCCTGTGCAGAAATGCTGTTTTCTGCAAAAATGTTATGTTTGTATTTTATTTTGTTTTAAATGAGTTTATAGTAATGATTTTAGCTGTTATTTTCAATTTGTATTTTATATAGAAGTTTGGTTTCATTGTGTCTTAACTTGTGTATTAATAGTTTATTAGTTGTACAGTGGTTGTGAGCTGCTTAGAATCCTGCGTTGTGAGAAGGGCAGAGTATAAATTAATTAAAATAAAAGTATAAATAAATAAACCAAAATGTGCAAATTTTGTGCAGAATAAGTCCTGAATCACTAAGTAATCAAAACTACATAGTTTTCAAAAACTTTCTCACAGCAGGAAGACAATTGTTAAAGCTATATATTGCTTGTTTTGAGAAGAAGATTAGCAAAAATTACATCTGTAAACAAGAGCCATCCTTGTCCTGGATCTCCCTCAAGTTCTCATGAAGTTTGAGAAGCCAATGACTCTCCCTTTGTCCTAGTTACAGAACTGCAGCTGGATTTTTGTCTGGGATCTCCTGTCCCTCACTGTTCTTTGGTTGTGAGGGTGCACTATGGCACCATCAAGTGAGATTGACTTTGGTTGATGGGAGTGAAATATTCCTCCTTCCTCAATGTCCATAAAAGTACATATACTGGTATAATATGAGTGTCTGTGTATAGTATGTTATCACAGATTAGCAACCTATCTCTGCCCAAAGCAAGCAATTAAACAGGTTGTGAAATTAACTCTATCCCTTAACATATCTGTATGATAATACTCTTGGGAATGTTGCCCAAGTTATGCATGAAAAGGATAGTTAATGCTAGTAGAGATTACATGATTTCATTTTCCGGTGGGCCAGTATTTTACATATCTGTCAATAAATTCTTGTGTGTTAGATGGGACAGAGCTGGAGAGGTGGAAGAATGTTGAGGGCTGTTTTTTTTTTCCCCCTCTCCAAAAAAATAGGCTGCTGTTGATTTCATGCTTGACTTCCCATTCAAAATTGAAAACAACACTCAGCTATACTGCATATTGAAAACTTGAGAAGTGAATAGCTGTTATTCTTCCATTCGCTGTATTTTCCTATTACTGTTGCCTTAAAAAAATATAACTGTACATGATCAATTTGGCACTAGGAATTTTCATACATTTCTACACATGAGAACAAGCATCCAAACCTACAAAGGTAATGATTTCAGAACCTTCCACTTGAGACAGTTTTTTGATATCTGATAATGTTCAATACTTCAAAAGTCTACTGTTAACATTTGGGTGCCTAGATCTTTGCAGATCTGGCAAAGTTGAAGGGTCTGATTTAAGAAATATGTACATTCTGAAACAGAGAAAATGGGAAATGAGATGATGGCTAGTTTTAGTTGTCAGAGTAGACCAAGGAGTGACAATGACTAGTGTGCAAGAGCATCTTGCTGATGGCTGCCAATGCAAGACAAATGCCTAACTAAACCATGGCGCTCTTGTTATGATATCTGAGCCTAGCAGTCTGCCTTATCTCTTCAATCAAAGAAACAATCCAAAAAGAAACCCCTGGTTATTTCCCCCGGAAGAGACAAACCAGAATTCTTCTAAACAAGTCATGGATGGAAGATATGTTTAACTTTCTGCATTTTCAGTGGGAGTGGTTGCTGCTAAACAATCTGTACTATAATTGAAATCTGTGTCTGCCTGTTATACTACAAATCTATCACACTCACCAAACATGGTGTGTTATCTACTATAACAATTTTTTTTTAAAAAAAAAATGCTGTATTGTGTCAATTTTGCATGGAACTTGGTGTGAAACTAGTTTTAAAGACTGTAGGTGCTTTTTCTTTTCTTTTCTTTTTCATGCAAATCATAAGTAAAATCTTTGAGATCATCCTGGGCAACTCCAGGGAAATGTCTTGGTTTACAAAAATATAGAAACCTCAAGAAATTATAGCTTCTTTGATCTCCGAACACACTTAATATGTGTGATTGGAAAACATGTCTGTAACTAGAGTTGGAGGGGAAAATTTGATTTGAAACCTGAAATATCTGTTCAGCACTTGCATTATGTATCAATACAAAATTACCAGATAATTCTACCTATACAGTGCCTGATTTCACTTTATCCACCTTTTAAACCCAGTTCAGAGAGTAGTTTATGCTTCTAAGGGTATAAGCTTAATGTATTCCCTCCATTGCATGGTGGGAAATACGTGAAATAGTAAGGAATATTGGCATTATTAGATCTATTTGGGCATGCCATAAGCAACACACCTACCACAAAAATCAAACCACAGTTATCTGCATTTAGAAGCATTGGGGAAATACTCATGTAATGACCTATTTTTTCATTTATTTTTTACATAGCCTGAAAATAGGTAGAACTATTACATACATACTAACACCTAAGAATGTCAGTTTCTAATTCACAACAATTATTTAGTTTATTTTTTCATTTATTTTTTACTATTCAGAGACTGCAGAATGAGACTCTGTTAATATATGCCTTCCTGTGCACCTGAAAACCTGACCTAGTGTGTTGCAGGGACACTTCAGAACTGTATGGAAGATTGCATGGCATCTCTTTTTGCCTACTGGTCATATGACAATCTGTCTCAATCCCAAAGTATGGGTGCATTTCTCAGAGGGGAACAACAAATGGGTTAGGCAATGGGCTTGAGGAAGAAGGATTCTTCCTTCTAAAGCTTTGAAGCTTCAGTAATGGGGAGTGAAAAAGATCCTATTCCCCACTTCTGAATAAGCCTCCAGCTTCAGAAATGGGAATTGAGAAGGATCCTATTCCCCGCTTCAGAAGCTGCAGACTCTCCAGCTTTGGGAAGCCTCCAGCTTTGGGAAGAGGGGTAAGAAGGATCCTATTTCCCACTTCTGAAGCTTCAGATGGCAAAATTGCAAATGTGGCTCTGCTTAAACTGTTAAAACTGACTTTAATCAACTCTATCCAGAAATTCTGGAACACAGATTGGGAGGCAAAGTTGGCTCCCTGACTTGAGACTTGACTTGAAAGTATCTTCAAGGACCTGAGATTTGACTTGAGACTTGGAGTAAAAGATTGAATACATCACTGGCTATAGTGGCATCAGATTGCTAAAGTTCTGCAAATAGGAAATAGGGAGACAATTTTTTTTTTAGAAAGTAGAAATAATTCCTCACTTACTTTCCCATAAATCAGAAATGAAGTTTCAGCCTCCCTGTAGTAAATTATAGGGTTTTTCCCCCCTTAACTCTGAGCAATTGGTTAAATATTAATATTTAACTCTTAGCATGCTATTATAATACTGGATTTTTTTGTAATGACCTAGCTAATTATTATTATTATTATTATTATTATTATTATTATTATTATTATTATTTATATCCCGCCTCTCCCGACGGATCGAGGCGGTACTACAACAGTATATCAAATACATTAAAAGCAATTAAAACATAACCCATCCTCCCCACCCACCAACCCATCTAAAAACCCCTAAAACACATTAACTATTAAAAACAAGAGGACAGTTGGTGGGAGGCGGTGGAGCACTAGTCTGGGAAGGTCTGTCAGAAGAGAATAGTCTTGATTGCTTTTTTAAAGCAGTCAAGACTGGTAATATGCCGAGTCTGTTCCGGCAGGCCATTCCATGACTTGGGAGCCATAGAAGCGAAGGTCCTCTGGGTAACTGCAGCCAACCTAGTTCTGATTGGCTGCAGTAAATTCCTCCCAGAAGACCTTAGTGTGCGGGGCGGATTATATGGGAGAAGGTGATCCCGCAGGTAGGCTGGCCCCAAGCCATGAAGGGCTTTAAAGATAAGAACCAACACCTTGTACTGTGCCCGGAAACTAACAGCCAGCCAATGTAAAGACTTCAGAATTGGTGTTATATGGTCAGTTTTAGATCTTCTGGTGACCAACCTGGCTGCCATTATTCTGAACTAATTGAAGTTTCCGGACTAAGCACATGGGTATCCCTATGTAGAGCACATTGCAGAAGTCAAGCCGTGAAGTTACCAGTGCATGCACCACTGTTTTTAGGTGTTCCAGGCGTTCCAGGTGTTTAGTGGCATAATAGACTTTAGTTAAGTATCTTACACTTCAATTGACACGTATACTAGAGTTTTTATTTTACTTTTTAAAGCAGAGTTATTCATACTTTATATTTATAGTATGGAGCATCATGATTATCTCCAGAGAAACTTCATTGTGTCTTGCAGTTCCCATATAATTCATGGTTAATCTGGAGTAAAGTAGGTGACTCATACTCCTGTGTGTACTGAATACGGTGGTTCTAAACTTGAGTACAGAGGAAACTGTGATTTCCCTAAATCACACTCACTATCTGTGCGTGGTGCAGAAATGAAAAAATGGAGATAAATAAATGACTCATGCCATGAGGAAAATCACAATGTGTTCCTGATGGGGTACAGCTGATGCATCCTCCTCGGAGCACCACTTCCCCTTTGCATAATACCCAGTAGTGTGGGAATTGCTACTTCTGTGCAATGCACAAAGTAGATTTGTCATTAAGTGGGTAGATTGGCTAACAAATAAGAATATGAGCATCCACTGAAGCAGGACTGATGAGTCATCACATAAAACAGACATTCCAATTAGTAGAAAATATACTTATCTTGCACTTGGCTAAAATGGGATATTTGAGAGATCATAAATGTAAAACAGATAGTGCAAAGCAGTTATGTGTCAAGCTGGCCTCTGATTTTCATAATTGGGAGTCCAATTTACTTATTTTTTTCCCTTCTGTTTTCTTGTACATCAGAGATAGCTGATTGATAAGACAATTTGCTTGTTTAGTGTATTGGGTTGTATTAGAGCTAGGGGGAAAATTCATACTTTACATTGTTAAATTATCCATTCATTATTTTCCCTTAAAATTGATGAACTATATATTTTCTGACTGTTACTGACATTAATTCTACAGTTTAACAAATTAATTTATCATAATTTATCAGAGTGAGGTGGTTATCTCAAAAAGAGAGAAAAGGGCCCTTTTGGAGAAGAAGAATAGGACTTGAAGATACACATCTTTGGTTCTTGTGAGCCCTCGTCTGAATGAGATGGGAGTGGGAAGTGATTTTTCAACATGAGACCCTCAGGCAGCTGTGGCTGTTTTAGAATGTCATGCCCTATAAGTTTGAAAACTGATGTTTTCCCCCAGACATGTATTGACCATTGACTCTTCCCCCCAACACACATTGATCCAGGTATTGACTTCGATGGAGGCTGTTGAAGTAGGTAGCAAATAGTGTGTGGAGGAGGGGAGGGGGTAAGTGTCTTTCTTTCTTTCTTTTTTCTTTCTTTCTTTTACTGATTTTATTTCTGGTTTTGTATATTATTCTTTGGGGTGATCTGCAACAAATGCCTTTATTCTCCTTTAGGGTGTTTAGTGTTTATTGCTCACATAGTGCTAGGCTCTTGCATAATAAATAAAAGGGGTTTTCTTTCCCTCTCAACATTTCTTCCTCTCTTGGAATCTCTTACTCCCCATCCCATTATGCTTTGTACTCACCCCCTTTTTCATTGGGCAGTACATACTGAGTGATCTGAAAAAGGTGGAGTCTGGAGACAGAACGGACAATAAGTTAAATCCACACCTTCCCACACCTTCCTAGAAGAGCAAAATAGTGGGAGTTGCAAGATATCTGATCTTTTAAACTCTGGGTGGAAAAAGTGAACTCCAAAGCCATTTTGAGGCTCCCAGACTCGAATTTATACACATGGTTCAAATGTTTACTACTAAGTCACCTATACAGGAAATAAAAGAGAGTCAGCATGATGCAGTGGTTTAAGCACTGGGCTACAATTCTAGAGGCCACAGTTCGTTTCCCCCCTCAGCCACCAAAAACCACTGGGTGAGATTGGGCAAATTGTACTCAGCCTCAGATGAAAGTAACGGCAAACCTGCTTTTGAATACCTCTTGCCAAGACAACCCATGCTATAACAGTGGAATATGCTGCCTTGGAGTGTGGTAGAGTTACCTTCTTTGGAGTTTTTTAAGCAGAGGCTGGATGGCCATTTGCTAGGGGTACTTTGAGTGTATGTTCCTGCATGGCAGAGGACTGGGCTCAATGACCCTTGTGGTCTCTTCCAACTCTATGATTCTACATTCATCTTAGGGTTGCCATAACTCAGAAATGATTTGAAGGCACACCACTACAAGTTCAACAGCCATAGCTAATAAGAATGACTCTGAAACTATAATAGATCTTGCTGAAGGACAATTGTCACAACAAAAATTAAGCTACCATCCCAAGGACATACCTTCTGCCCAACATCTAAGAAACATGAGATCGAACAAATGAAAAATGACAGTAAGGCATTTGAAAGGAGATATACATTAGGAAAGCATTTCAATGATGACTCCAAAGGTCATACAGAGATTTACAATGGAGGTCCTTTTTCACAGGTCTTTGGGAACCAAAAACTTGGACACCAAGTAGCAAAAGGAATCCAGTCCTGGAAACAGTTTTCTTATTGATCAATAGAATAATTAAAAATCACTGACAAAAAGCTAACTATGAATACTTTTCCAAAGAAGAAAGAATGGCCCTAAGTAATCTCCAGACACAAGCAGATATTGGCTGAAGTATATAAGGACTAGGAAATGATTTATGAAAAATAAGGATCTTCTATTAAACCATTGACTTCCGGTCAATTTCCTATATTTTTCACGGACTTACTTAGACCTGAAATGGACATAGAGTCCAATGCACATACACATGCAGACACACACACACACACAAATAGTTTGTAAAATTACCAAATTAATTTTCAAGCCTTTTTTTTCTCATCAGTGGTCTGCAACATTACCAGATATGACAATCCTTAACTCTGGCATGTGTACAAAGACAAGTGTGTGAGTATTTAGAGAACTGGTAATTTGATCACATGTGTCTTGCTAAGGTTTTAACCTCTCAAAGTGGAGATACACTTTAGTGGAGTGCTTATCCTCTCTCCAAACTATCTCTCTTTAAGCAGAGCTCAGAGTGCTGGGGTAAGGTGAAGAATTCACTTGAAGCAATGTGAGACTCCTATCTAAAAACCCTGCACAAACTCAGTCTCTTTTTTCAAATGCAAAAAACCTTTGAACACACAATTACATTGTACTGAAGTCTGTTCCATTTCATTCTAAATAGAAAAAAAAAATGCCCACATGGACTCCATTATTCAAGTACGTAAACATTTCTTGGATGTAGTCTGAACATTTGTACACCTGTGGCAGTGAATGAGAGCATAGCCTTTTAAACAGTCAAAATGCTTAGAACCATACTAGAATTCTGAAAAACACAAGGCAATGCTATCTTCAATTTTGTGGCTTAAGCACCTTGGAATATTCTTCTCCCAGTGCAGAGACAATTGTGCAGAATATATTCTTGATATTATTGTCATTGTTGTTGCGATGATGATGATTGATTGATTGATTGATTGATTGAAGTAAGCATGCACTGAAGTATGCAAACAGTACATGAACTGGAACAGTCCCGGTGTTGCCTTTTAAATTTTGTGTTATCAGTAAACATTATCCATAGCATTCCCACCATCTGCCACACAGGTTCTGAAGTTCTTGCAGATGATCCCAGGTAGAGCTATAAGAAATTCACTCATGTTCTCATATGGCTTTGGGAAAACCAGTAGAGTCTATCTGCTTCTGCACTTGAATATAAATTGCAGCCAGGCTGGTCTGAGAATCTGAGCATTGCAAACATAAATCACCCATGATACACTGTCTGAGACTGCAGATCTTCTTCACACAGGAGAACCCAATCAGCTTCTGAGAAATCCCAGCCTTGCTCAGAGCACAGCCTGACAACTTTGAGAATTAGGGTGGGGAATTGGAATTGGAGGAGGCATAAATGATATCAGTAGTCTAGATGATGACAAGGTGTATAGTTATGCCTCTTGATGCTGGAAGAGGCACCAGATGTAGTATTTTTCACTTCGTACTTCTTCTGAGAATGAGATGTCTGTCTTCCACTCTATCCAGGGATGACTATGGAGGAGATGTTCACTCTCTGGAAGATACTTCAGGAGTCTTCTACAGCTGCCGAGAGACTGCAGAACCACTCCTTCTCCTCCCTCATATGGGAGAGAGATAGCACATTTCTCTTCTGCCCTCATTTACATGCAAGCCATAGTTGGGACTCCTCTCTCTGCAGAAGGATGGGCTTCAGGAATGGGAAGAAATGTTGGTAAGATGGAGTTGATGGGAAGCCTCTTGTTGGTCAGATTCCAACACTTGGTGGGCTGGAATAATCCTCACAGGGTAAAGATTCTCCTCTTTATCTCTAGAGAAATGCCCACTATGTAGCATTTTGTAGTGATGGCCCAAACCATCTATGATGGTGGATGTTACATGACTTTACGTATACTTGGCTTTTCAGCTGAAATCCTATTAGTGATTTGTGAAGATATAAGTTTTATACAAATTCTTTGTATTTTGTGCAAGAATCTTGAGTCCTGAAATGTAGACTATCACCATAAATAAATAAATAAATAAATAAATATCTCATCTTACCCAAAGGAGATAGAAACATTTGAAATATATTTTTCTCTTATGAGAGAATGAAATAAGGAAAGATTTATATCCTTGTTAGCTGGTTATTTAACTTTAATTGTGAATGTTAAAATCCTTTCTGAAATTAGAGATGCATGGGATTTCCCAAGGTCAGCACTGATGAACTCAAATGGCATCTCAAATGGTTTTTGAACTAGGCCACATTGTAGAAGGATAAGTCAGGAAAAGCAGAGGACTGGGGTGAGTAATCATATGGAGGATAATGGTGGTGGCAACCCAAGTCTATTCCTAGGTTGTTGTGCAAATGTGTGTAGAAATTGTATCATGCCACAATCAAAATGACTAGGGTCCTTTTTACACAGGCCTTTTCTCGCGTGACAGCCCCGTGAGCCTCGCGGGAGTGGGAGCATCGCTCCGCATGACGCACTCCCACTTCCGCCGGGCTCACGGGGCTGAAGCGGTGCGAGCGCGGGTTTTTTGATTTTCGCTTTGAAGCAAAAATCACCCGCGCAACGCTCCCGGCGCCCGTGCGCACTTACCTCTCGTGTGGAGCGTCCGGGAGCCGGCCGGGTCGCGCTTCCTTCCCTCCGCCCCTGCGGAAGGAAGGGACGGGGCGGGGCGCTAGCGCGATGGACGCAACACGTCCTGCTGCGTGCGTGGGGGGAGGCGGATGGGACGAGCGCCTTTCTCTCTCGCGCGGGGGGGGCGGACGGAACAAGCGCCTTTCTCTCTCGCGCGCGCGGGGGGGAATGGACGGACGCGCGAGCCGCCGCCACCTCCAGGAGGCTGCCGCTTCCCCACTCGTTCTTTCGCCTGCGGAAGGAAGGAGGGGGAAGCGGCAGCCTCCCGGAGAAGGGAGCCGCCCTTCTCTGTCGCGTGAGTGCCAGCGCTGCGAAAAGGGCCTAGATCTCGAAAGGCATAAGCCTTCAGGAAATAATTTAATGTATACATCCAAAAACCTCACATCAGTCTTTTTGACAAATACTATGGCTGGAAAGTGCTGATAATATTCCTGCCTGAGATTAAAAGTTAGAGCTGTCACAGAGCAAAATAGACTTCTACACCTCACCATTCTATGGTGTTTTCCTTATATGGTGATGTTGGAAACACATTGCATGGTCCTCAACCTATCCCAGTCATTTTGAACCACTTCAAATGCAGTCATTTTAGCAGAGCAGTTGTGCATCTGAATCAGACTGATCTGATATACTTTGGAGCCAATTACAAATTTGTCTGAATCATCTTAATTCATTCCATAATTTGGAATCTGTCTACTGTAGTTGTGTAGCCCTCCTATGGAGCGTGGCCATGAAGTTTATATGTCAATCTGCCATTTAAAGGGGAATGTCTTGATCTCTACACTTTGCGTTTGAAAACTTTCCTCCAAGATTCCAGCATGTGGGAAAGGCTTGCTTTATGGATTTCCAAGATATTGTTGCAGCAGAAATATGCTTAATTTATTTTAATCTTATAGAGATACACTTCCTGGATGAACATTCTAGTTCAACATACTTGTGGCTTTTTTAGTCTTTCCCATTTCAGAATTTATATCATATATAACACTGGAAATTATTCATGCCCATTCTGCTTTCTATTCTGCTGGGCACTCCACCTCAGTGCATGGTTCTATCCCACAAACCAGCTATTCTAATATAACCATATACGCAGCAATTGATCCAAGGGAAAATAAACATCATAGAAATCAAAGGTAGTTTTTTTCCCCTTCCTCCGCTGCATATAAATGATGGCCTGCTCTAAGGTAAAACAATAAAGAAGGGAATAGGCTAAACATAAGTTATTGTATTTAATGTGTAGCATGGGTTTTAAATTAGGGATTTATTATAATTAATGTTTTGGGCCATTTCACAATTGTTCCTTGGGGTAAAATAATGAACTTGACAGCTTTCAAGGAAAGCTTATGCTAGAGTGTTGTTCTTTGATTAAATATAAACACAAGAATTCCTTAATAAGGAAATGAGGTGATGGAAAGGATTGCATAAGCAGGCCTAGATTGGGTTCTGGTGTTACAATTCAGAAGTTATGATAAAGAATACTGCATGAATAATAAGTGTTTCTATTTTATCAGAGAGCAACTCTCTTAATATACTTGAAGTAATAGTGGATTAATCCATCATTTCAGTCCCAGAAAGGTTTGAAATAGCATGAAACTCTGATGGTAAATGATGGTAGCATTTGCACAATACACAATGATTCAAGAAGCATAATAATAAAGCTTAATGAACTTAATTTAGTTACAGTTTTGTTTTGTTTGTTTGTTTTCCAGGTCAAAGGAAGGCCAAGTATGGATGTCACAGTACATCCTGATGTAGAATATTACATTATCTACCCTGTTGTGAAAAGCTAATGGGCAATCAGTTGGCTACAGACCATTCAGTGAAGGGGAGAAAAAAGAGCCAAGAATCAAATATTTCGGGGTTATTGCAGTTTCTGTATGCTTCATGCTTTCAGAATGCATTCATTTCATTAGTATTTCATTGCTGGAAGAGAACATTAATGAATGCAACATTTCCTGATGAAAGGCTGGCTTTCATTCCAAGCATGAATTGCTTCCAATGAAAATTATGGATACGTTGTCCAATTTGTGGGCCAAAGACAAAAAGCCTAATATGTGCCCATTTTTGGAAGGAATGCAAAGCAATGAAGCAGCCCCAGTGTGTGATTTGATGGCACTTTGTGCATTTTTCTTGACCTTGGGCTTGTTTGGACTGGTGTGTGTTCCTGTGTGTTGTAAATATGAACTAAGCCACATCAGACTCTAGTTGATCACACAACTGAATTTTCAATATTAATGATACTATTTAATATTTCAATGGTGAGTAAGGGGACATCTAATTTTCTCCATAATCTATATGGAGAAACTTTTGTACAGGAAAAAAAAAAACAAGAAAAAAAACCCAGTGGTTTGAAGAGTTCTTCAACTGTGGTTGAAAGTGGTGCAGCCCATCTATGAATTAAACAGCTGAACAGGTTATTCTGAAAGATCCAGAAAGAGATGGACAAGTATCGATGGAGAGAGAACAGTGTGAGTTGAGGGATAGATAATATCTCTTAAAATAATTCTTATATTGGATTACACGTAAATAGAATTAAGGTACACTTGGGTCCTACTGAAATCAATGGAAGAATTAAATCATGTTTATGTCTTGATAATTGTAACTAATGCTGTACTACTCCAACCCTAGGGCTTTAAATTGTCTGTTTAGATTGCGGTGTACACATATTCCTGAAAGTAAATCTTAAAAGAATTCAGTGGTGCTTACATCTGATTGGACACGTACCACATTGCTAAGCTGCTGTAAGTTGTGAGCTTATAAAGTAGATGGAGTAGTATAGGACCTTAAAGCTTAACATTCCATCATTTCCATTGTTGTCACTTGGTCATGATCTGACAGTAGCAGGAAGACTCCATTCTCCATCAGTTTGAAGATTTCCAGGTCACCAAGGTCTATCTTAAAAAGGATCAAAATGATGACTAGTATGGAGATGTGCCTGATATTTCCTTTAGAAATACTAAAAGAATGAATTGTTCTCATGCTGATGATCAGAATGATCCTTATCTCTGAAATGAATAATGAAATCAGAGGAGCAATCCCTCCAAAAGACTGGATGGCTGGACAGGTTGAACTGTTTTATCTCTCACTTCAGTACAAGGATTGTATGGTCTAGAATTATTATTTCTGCTAATATCTCAGTGTGAATCTTGCTTACCTTCTGATAGACCAGGATGTGAAGAACCTGTGGCCCACTCAGTGAAAGTATGGTCTGCTTATCAATTCTTGTTGTTATATGTCTTCAGGTCATTTCTGACTTATGATAATCCTCAAACCATATGGTGTCTTCATTTTTGCATCTTTGCATCATAATTTTTGCAGACTTGGTAGAGGCAAAATTGTCTGTGGAAGGGATGTTTCCTGGATGTTCCTTGGTTTGGAACAACCATTTGTAGTCTTTGTTACTTCTGTAACGGTGTGATTAGGGAACTACATAAAGACAAGCTACTTTGCAGATTTAAACAATTAGGGTCAATTTAGGGTCAACCTAAATTTATACCTGTAAATTTACAGGTATAAACATTTAGCTTCAATCAAATCAGTCCTAGAAACCTGAAGCATATCCAGTGCCCACATTAAAATTCATAATCTGCATTTTTTTCCTTTTTTTAATCCACGTGGTTTTCTTTGACAGTGTCTCAAGTGTCCAAAGAAACAGACTATCTTATATGTATTTTCACAAATACGGAAGGAAAAATTGCAGAAAGATGAAAAAAAAATATTAACACCCACTTTTACAAAATGTGTTTGCTGATAAACACCAAAGGATCAGTTTTATCTATTGTGAAGCACTCTCTCACTTCTCTGTACAATGAAAAGTCAAGGGAAACCATTGAAGCATTTAGCTTCTCCTGGGTGAGAGAATATTGGAGAGTTTCTTTGTAATGTCTGCTCTTTATTTACACACACACACCAAAAAACAAACAAACCAACAGCAATGTGTGGTGGAACAAACAGACTACTAAAAACATTTGGAACACGAAGAGTCTCCCAGCAAACTCTGAAACACAAGCCCCAAAGCAAAAGTTTAATTTCTCCATCCTTGCTGCTTCTGTTTCTGTTCAATTCCTAGATTAAGAACATCCATCCCTTTGGGCAATTGACCTTCTTTGCTTCAGAAATAACTTCTCACTGTATGGATGTTTCTTTTTTTTTCTTTTACTTTTAAAAAATTGCATTTTATATTTCTGATTTTAATTTTTTAAAAAAATATATATAATGATTTTAAAAATATAAACAGTCTTGAGTTCAATTTGTGAAAGAAAGAAAAGGAATAGAAGGAAAGATGGAATTAAACACATATCTCTGTCGTTGTTCAAAACTGCAAACCACTTTTGTTCCTCTGACTGATCTTAGAACCTCTTTCCAGAGCATTGGTCCCTGCAGGTATATAGTCCATTCAAGAGAAACACACACACACACACACACACACACACACTCCATTCTCTAACTTTTAGCTAAATCTTTGTGGAAATGCCAGTGTACAGTGGTGCCTTGACTTTCACAATGGTATGGGGTGCAGAACCCTCACGAAAGCAAAATAACAATGACAAGAACAACAACAATTCACTCAACCCAAGTGAGTACTCCCTTTCCCATTCCCTTTTGGAGCTCCTCCATCCCATTCTCTTCTCTTTTACCAGGGCACCGGTGTCTTCCTTCCACATGCCTGGGCAAAATGCACGCAAATAGGAGTGGGCAGACCAATGTGCAGAGAAGGCACATGTGTGCCTTTCTCCCCATTGCCTTGTGCCTGGATGTGTGTGCCTTCCTTCCATGCACCCAGGCAAGAGGCAAAAGAGAGGGAGCTGCAGAATGAATGGAAGGCTCTTGCGCTGCTTCCTTCCCTGTGTGTGGGGTTCATACCTCCCATTCACTTGCCTTTTGCTCATGCACATGGAAAAAAGGCATAGGTCACCCAGAGCAACAGTTAAAAGAATGGGAGATATTGTGGAGAGAGAAACAGGTATCTTGAAAAAAAATTAAAATCTGTGAAAGTCAAACCCACAAATGTGGAGGGAGGACTGTGTTAGCAAGCAACCAGTTTTAAAAGGATCCATTATCTGTTTTACCACTGTTTCAATTTTAAAATGTTAATAGAACACTTCATCCACTCCATAAGTGGTCATGTTAAAGAAACAAGAGGCAGAAAGCATTGCTCTTTGGTTGTCGATGGAACTGAAATTTTATTTCTTGTTGTTTACTGCCCTTTGTTCCTGGTCCCCACATGGCCAAGAAGTACAGTGGCCTATGCCTCATTGAAATTGCTCGAGATCATTTTAACTGACAACAAAAATAACATCTGAGACAAACCATAGGCCTGTGACTCTTAACATTGTCACTTTTCTTCATCCTACATGATTTTTAACATATTTCCATGGTGAAGAAGCCAGTGACCTTCAAAAGCTTGCATAATATTTTTTTTTTGGATTTTGATTGCCCAGTAAAAGTAACA
This sequence comes from Ctenosaura bakeri, assembly GCA_948474755.1. NCBI lineage: Eukaryota > Metazoa > Chordata > Lepidosauria > Squamata > Iguanidae > Ctenosaura > Ctenosaura bakeri. The sequence continues at coordinate 495,767 of CAOLHI010000188.1, read as the reverse complement.
CTGGTTTATAGATTTTAGATTTTGTAGTGTTCTCTACACAGCTCATGTAGTGTTCTTCACAATTGGGTGACAATCTGAACTTGAATCTTGCCAGTCCTACTGCAACAATAACACTCTAATTATTACATCATTACACTAACTCTTGCACTGATGCAGGAGACAGAAAAAGAAAATGCATGAGAAACAGAATACAGTCATCCCTCCACATCTGCTAAGGTTAGGGGCACAGGACCCCTGTGAAAGTTGGGGGGAGTGAATAACTATGTCCTCCCAAACCATATTTAACACACACACACACAAAAAGTATGATCACCATATTCAACCCATCATGGATTCCTTTGAGGCATCAGGGCTCCTTCACAAGGCAAAAGTATATGGCTGGTGTGGCTTACTGTCACCTCCACTGCTGCCCCATACATTTTTAAGAAGGATTCACAAGCCTCATTCACAGTTTCTCAGTTTCATGAAGTTTGCAGTCCTTATTTAAAAATGGCACTGGGAAGCAGCAGAGGCAACAGCAAAAATCTATGAATAGTCAAATCTGCAAAAGTGAAACCCACAGATGTGGAGGGCTAACTGTAATCATCATTGTTCCTATGCTGAAATGTAAGAGAAGCAACAATAGTTGGCAATGGTGGTCCTATATCTGATACAAACAGTATCTGACTATTAGACAATAGAAAAGATCGAGGCCTAAGGTTTGTAAGGGGAAAAGCATACCAGTTTTGTCTCCATACAGTGTCAGCCAGACACAGTATCCTCAGTTTGGTCTAGCCATTTTTTTAGATTATTAAAAACTTTAAGTATCCTCCTTCTCCTTCCCTTCCAGAAATAACTCGGCTTAATGGTCAGTTGTTCTGTGGCTGCAGAGGCAGAGGGAAGGTTCATTTTTAATTATTAATTATTTTACATGTGCACACATACAGACACACATGCCTTATCTACAGCTGAGGTCCAGCCTATCTGAAAGATCGTATATCTATATACAAGCCTACCTGAATTTTAAAATCCTCAGGGGAGAGCTTTTTCTCACTATAGCTGGTGAGGACCAGAAAGAGAGCTTTCTCTGTGGCCCCTCCCGGGCTGTGGAACTCTGCCAAAGGAGACTCGGTTGATCCCTTTTTACTCTTCTTTCATTGGCAAGCCAGGATCTTTCTATTTAAACGGGTCTTCAGTTTTTAAATGGTTGGGGTAGTGCAAAGTGTAGGTTTTAATGTACTTTTAACTATTTTAACCTGAAGTTTTTAAAAGTGGTTTGTATTTAATACTTTTTAAAAATTTTATATTTTAGAATGATTTTAAGCTGTATTGTTTTAATGTAGGGTACGGGCCACTTTAGGTCTCCTATGGAAGAACAGTGGCATATAAATAAAATAAAAAAATAAAATAAAATAAAGGTATCTCTGCATATAATAAATTCTCAAATTTTCCTCTAAGTCAGAACACTTAACTATGGCAACACTGAAGTTACTACTACTAATCAATTGTTTTATTTCAATCAAAGACTGGAAGTTAAGTGGGAAGTGGTAATATGTTACATTTACATTAAAAAGCTTTAAAATTTGGGTTGATTATATTTATGGAGATGTATTTATTTATTTAAATTATGTTGATTCTTTTTAAAAAAAATATGAGATAACAACAAAAAAGAGAACAAAACAAATATCCATTTTCAAACAGCTCACACATTACAATAAATTTAAAAATCCTCCCTTCCACCCCTTCCACAATTATGTTGATTCTAAAATGGTGTTTAAATTTAAGTTCCATTATTTCACTAAAAGCTTTACTGATCTGCAAGTGCAAATGCAGTCCATGATTTCAGTCCCCTCCTCTGCTCCATTGCTCTGTTGCACCTGGGGGAGAATGAAACAGCTGCATGAAATTTGGAAAACCTACCAAAAGTGGATGAGGGATTTATATATGAAAATGACATACCAAAAGATACTTAACTACATATCCAAAGCAGGCAATTTATCACTTTTCCAATATTTGGCTGTACAATTTTTTGCATTGACAATTATGGACCATTATTTGTTTTTGTTTTTATTCTTTGAATGTAATAGAGTAAGTAAGGAAATTTTCAGTCCTAAGGATATAGCATAAGCAATAAATGCTCAATTCTATCTTGTATTTTCCCCCAAAACTCACTTTACTACATTTCCAATATATATGAATAACTAAATGAACTAACTGCACTTTGATAACACCAACATATTTTGATCCTGAAAACCATTTATTGACTTGCTGTATAACATTGGGTTGGTGTATAACACCAATTGTCATCTTTTTTTTCTCTTGATCCACCATCCAAAGATATTCTATTGATATTCTCAAATAGTTTATTCCAATGTGCTGATGCTAAATGTTATCCCAATTCACCCTCCATTTATCCTTACAACTCATATCCATCATATTTGACATCATCAGAGAATGATGAATAGCTTTCACTTTGTTTCCTTTTTTCCCCCAACATTGGTAACATTTTCTAAAAAATGTCCAAGAGTTCATTCTGTCTTTGTATACAACTTCAAAAAGGTAAATACTGGGAGAAAATATTATGGTTGGTATGATATGTTCTCATTTCTATTTGTATTTATTTATTATTTATTGATATTATTATAACTCATAACATCTACATTCCTAATTGGTTACATTGCTCTCAACAGTCAAAAAAATTATTCAACTAGGCCCTAAGTATCAATTAATAATCCTACAGGAGACACGAGAGGTGTAATATTTCTATATTCCCTATATGTAAAATGGGAAATGTTACTCTATCTTATATACAGTCAGAGCTCATGAGGGTTAGGGGTGCAAGACTGTCATGAAAGTAGAATAATCATGAATAAAAATTGTAAACCCTTTTTTTTAAACCTGAGAACACTTCTCTAGGAATCTCTTGGCCCTCCAGCACAACTCTATTGCCAACTTCCAGCAGAAGTGGACCCTAGCATCTGGCAGAAGTGGACCACAGTTTTATACTGGAAGACCAAGAGATTCCTAAAGAGAACATTTTTTTCCATGGCAGGGCAAATACAATAAGAATCTTTTTAATAAAACAAGCAAACAACAGGCAAATAATCAAATCCACAAATGCCGAATCTGTGTGTGTGTGTGTGTGTGTGTGTGTGGTATGCGTTATCTTATTCTTTTCTATGAGGTACTGCCACTCTGCCACTAAACTTTTTTCTTGCTTTTAACAGTAGATCCAGTCTTGGGCCCTTATCGCATGATGGCCCAATTGTCTGCTGTCCCAATCTCATCCTGGCAGTGCCATTGACAGGATCAAATTGAGACATGAACGCTCCCCACTACACCTGGTTGGTTGCCAGAGGATGAGTAGCATTAGGTACACTCTTCTCCTTTCTGCAATATGGTCCACCTCTTCCTGTGCTGTAATGTGGAACAAAGTGCTTGATAGCACTTCTGCCCTTTCCACACACCCGCAGCTCTCGGAATCATAGCACAAAAGGAGGTCATTACCAGATTTTTTTCCCCCAGTAATGGTATACGGCATGACAGCAGCAGATGGAATGTGACAGCAGTGGGACTGCAACAATGTTGTGTGATGGTATTGTGCCATCTCGGATGCAATGATGATGTAGTGTGGTAAGGGCCTCAGCTGTATTTTGCTTGCTTATGTTCTCTATGTCACACCCTTCAACATTTCAGAGATGAAAACCAGGACACATGTGGTAAAGCAATATCAGAAGGTAGTCAAGATGGTAAAAGTTATTAATAAGGAGGAACACACAAGTTAGGAGAGGCTACATCAATTTGCTTTTGCCTGATTCTATAAGGAAGGGCAAGATTCCACCCCTCCTCTCATCTTCCCCCCATTGAGTTATTTGGCTGCAAACTCTAGTTGCATTTCGAGCTCAGTTTGAAGCAAAAGAAATAAGCTGAGTATGTGGGAGGGGGAAAGTGAGGAGGAAAGAAAACTGGGACAAAAAGCAGCTGAAAAAGTGGGACAATCAAGGGTTAATAGGGGTTGTCCATGCCAAATTGAGACAATTGGAGGATATGCTATATCCCTCCCCACTTTTTTTCCCAGCATGGGACCCAAGTCAGCTCAAATCAAAGACCCTTTTTGCATGCAGTTTCTGTAGCGCGAGGGCCCCTTGAGCATCAAGTGAATGGGAGCGTCGGTCCGTACAACGCACTCCCATTCACGCAACACTCACGAGCCTACTACATGGTCGTGCAATGCTTGCGGGGCCCTCGCGCACTTACTTGTGTGCGGTGCGTCGAACGAGCGGGCCAGTCACACTTCCTCCCCCAGCACAGCCTACAGCTCCCAGACTGCGCAGCGGAAGGAAGGGGCGAGGTGCTAGCACAACGGTCGCGCTACCAGGAAGCAACCTGCGGGATGAAGGAGCGGGGAAGTGGCAGTGTCCCGGCTGAGGCGTTTCGCGCGAGACGCCCTCCCCAGTAGCACAAACGAGTAACGTGAGAAAAGCCTCAAAGTGTTCAACATTCCAACTATTTATATTCCCTCCTGGTGGTGTCCTTTCCCACAAAGCCATCAATACTGATGCATGAAAATGTTTATTTATGCAGAAAACCACTAATCTCCTTTCCTTTAGGCATAAGGAAACAGGTATTGTATTAGCATAGTCGATCTATCTTTACATCTCTGAGCAGGCAGATGCATAAGGGCTGTATTTTGCAGTAAGCCTTTGTCTTCACCTCTGCAAGCCACATGGTCTCTCCTTTGAGGTAAGGATGTGAACAAAATTCAAAAACTTATTTTTCTTGATGAATCACCTACTTAGAAATGAGAGTTCCATCTACAATTTAAGAACAAGACAAGAGGTGCTTTGCTTTATGCCACTGCTTCCATAATTGGCACAAAAATGGCAAAACAATTATCTTTTTACTTTTTAAAGCAAAACACACACTTGTAGGCACAGGAAACACAGAAAGGCTAGCAAATTCTTAAACAAAGACATCAACAACCCATCTTCTGGTTGTAATTTTGAAAAGTCCATGTAGCAAGGAAAGATTTCCTTCTTCGGAGGTTTCTAAACAGAGGTTGAATGGCCATCTCTTGGGAATGCGTTGATGGTATATTCCAGAATGGCGGGGATTTTGACTCAATGGCCTTTCTGGTGTCTTTCAACTCTACAGTTCTATGATTCTAAGATCTATCACATTTGAGTCATACCATTTAAAAAACTAGTGCAATTTTTGTAATGTAATACCCTAAAGGCACCAGATGCCATTTGATCTTGAAACCTAACCAGGGTCAGCCCTGGTTAGTACTTGGATTAGGCCATATTTCAGAGAAAGGAACTGGCAAATCACCTCTGAGTATTCCCTGCCTAAGAATACCCTATGAAAATTCATGGGGTCGCCAGAAAACAACTAGCAACCTGAAGGCGCACACACACATACGACATTTACACAATTTATTCTTTTGAGACCAGTAGAAAAAAATGCTTGTTACATATATAAGGGTAAAAGTTTTGTATAGCCTCATTCTCACATGTACACAAGAATGAGTCAAGAGCAGGGATGGGACGGATCCAGAATTTTCTGAATCTGAATCTGGATCTGATTCCCTGGAAGCTTCTGGGAATCATGAATCTCACGAATCTCGAATCTTTCAAATCCTTTAAAAAAAAAGGTTTAAAAAGCAAGGGAAAGAAGGATAATCTTGGACAAGACACACTCTCTCAGCCTTAGCAAAAGCCTAGGTGAAGGCAAACCTCCCTCTGAAGAAATCTGGCCAGGATAATTGGCATAGGCCCTTTTCGCAGCGCCGGCGCTCGCGCGACGGAGGAGGGCAGCTCGCGCAAGAAGCCTTCTCCGGGAGGCTGCCGCTTCCCCTCCTTCCTTCCACAGGCGAAGGAACGAGCGGGGAAGCAGCAGCATCTCGGAGGCAGCGGCGGCTCGCGCGTCCATCCATTCCCCCCCGCGCATGCGAGAAAGGAGCCTGTCCCCTCCATCCCCCCCGCGCGCGAAAGGCGCTTGTCCCGTCCATCCCCCCCTGCGCACGCGAGAAAGGCGCTTGTCGCGTCTGCCCCCCCGCGTGCGCACGCGCGAAGCAGGACGTGTCGCATCCGTCGCACTAGCGCCCCGCCCCGTCCCTTCCTTCCGCAGGGGCGGAGGGAAGGAAGCGCAACCCGGCCAGCTCCCGACGCTCCGCACAAGAGGTAAGTGAGCGCGGGCACCAGGAGCGTTGCGTGAGCGCGGGTGATTTTCGCTTCGAAGCGAAAATCAAAAAACCCGTGCTCGCGCCGCTTCAGCCCCGTGAGCCCGGCGGAAGTGGGAGTGCGTCGTGCGGAGCGACGCTCCCACTCCCGCGAGGCTCACGGGGCTGTCGCGCGAGAAAAGGCCTGTGTGAAAAGGGCCATAGTTTTGCCTCAGGATCTCCCCAGATTGAAAATGACATGAAGGCCCTTTCTACACAGGCAGGAAAATGTGCATTAATCCCACATTTTCCTGCCTGTGTATACAGGACCACATACTACAGTAGAGAGATAATCCAGGTCAAAACTGTTTTTTCTTTGCATAGTTCCTTCTGGCGTGCTGGGGTTTGTAGTTTGCTGATGCAGCAGTACGCTTTGGCAGAGAAGGCTGTGATGCCTTGTAAAACTCCAAACCCCAGAATTGTGTCTGAAAGAGGTTTGCAAGTGAGCTCTGCAAAGGAATGTTTCAGCTGTCCTTGAAATCTCAAGCCTGTAGCTTCCAGTCAAGTGCTGAACTTAAATATGAAATGTTCAATTTAGATATCTTAGAATACAACCCTAGATGTAATTTGTGAAACTGTTAGCAAAGGCCATTATTACTCCAAGGGAAAAATTCACCTACTTGCCATCTCCCCTTGCGTGTCTAGTCTCCCAAGTTTTCAGGTGTCCCAGTCTCCCAGGTTTTCAGGCATCCTGGTCTCCAACAAAATGTTTGGGTGGTGGATTCGAAAGACTTGGTTTGCCTATTTTGGCACAGGGATTCAGATTCGCAAATCTCCAATTCCTGCCAAGGATTTGAGGATTTGGTTGGCCCATTCCTCTCCAAGAGAATATTTGCATCCCTACTTTGAGACAGTACCACTTTTTTTTCCCCTTCTACTGGCAACATTTCTTTACATAATAGTCATTCCATAAGTGCAAATTCCTGACAGCATGTCTCTATATAAACAACATCACCAGTCAAAAATCTGCCTAATGCAAAGTCTAGAACTGAGATTTAGGAGAAAGTTTCCAGACATGCATGCACAGAGAGAGAGAGACAGATGAACACTGCAAGAGCTAACAGACATTCTCGTATTTATAGTTATTGTATTAACTGCTTAGATAAATTGTTTATAGCCAACAAAACTGTAAGTACTTCAAAGGATGCACTGTGTTGCTCCACAGGGTAGGCCCCAAGCCTAATTAATGTTGGCTTGCAGCTAAGAAAAGGCTACAAAGGTAGCTAATAGCACAGCAATTACCACAGCAGGGTGAGGATTGCAACAAAAATGTTCTCACTTTTCTATATCCATGCTGGGACAGTGGTTTTCAGACAGGTTTCCAAAGAGATTGATGAGAAGGGGAAAATGGGTAAGCACTAATGGCTTCTTTCTGTGAAAAGGTGTCCAATGGTTATATCAGACAGAAGGCTACCTTCTGAACAGTCTTTCTGAATAGAGGGCAAACCACAGTGGCTTAGCTTTTATACAGGCAGGTTGATTGATCATCCTGAAAGGAGAGCTGGCCTTCCCACTGATGCCTCAGAATATTCTGTTCTCATAGACACAATGGGGACTGCGCTGTGGGCTGTAAGACAACAAGCATGGGAGGCAAAATTCATCCTACCCAGATTATTTCAGGAAAAACAGATCTAACAGCCTGCATGTTACTTTTCATTATTATAATGATGGCTGAATAAAGTTAAGGTCTGCTACAAGTACACTCCTTTTTAAAGAAACCTATCATAAAAACAAAAAGTTGAGGATGTGGATAAATGTCTTCATTGTATATAAAGTAATCTTGGGGTTTTTTGGTTATAGATAAACACCTTATCTTTTGAATATAGTAGCAGAAGAGGCCTCTTTCCTACTCCTCAGAACAGACTTTTGTTTACTAATCTGACCAGTATTAATACAATCCAGCATTTCCTCAGTGTAGCATATATATCCACCTGCAGAGAGATGGTACCTTTGTGTGTCCACATGTGCAAAAGAGTTATTTGTGCAACTCCATTTCCTTTGCTGTCATCAGAACATGTCCATTGCACAATGGCAAATTATCAGTCCTTCTGATGTAGCACAACTTGTACCTACACATGTCCCTAATGAGATGCCATCCATCATGTGTTACTATAGACTCCCTACTTTTCTTCTCTTATTGTATTTTAACATAGTATTTTAGGTGTCCTTTGGCAGGACCAAACAAGCATTTCCTTTCACACTAAAAACACATAGCATCTCCTGGTTTGCCAAGTGGCAGTGTTCATTTAGTATCACAGATCAATGATTTCTGGAACTCTGCTGATTTTTTTTAAGGTAACAAAAGGTACCTATTTTAGTTAATCTTGAAAAACAGGAACACAAATAGCTGCTTCTAAAAAATATAATGCTAAGTGCTTCTTTTCTGGAACTATAAATGTAAGTAATTACCATATAGTAACTTCCAAAGCTCTGCAAATGCCTTGGGCTTGATATGTGTGATAGAAACAAAATATTGTCTAAAAGCAAATAGTCTGGTTTAAAATTTTCTGCTCAAATGCTTATGTGGGGGGATATTTACAAGATTTGTGGTTCTGAGGTTTAAAGGCACTCATGAGGAGCAAAGATCTTGCCAAATATAGTGATTTTTTGGATTAATGACACTAATTGTAAAGTTTGGAACCCTCCTGGTGATTCCTAAAAAGAAAGAAAGAAGGAAAAGCAATTGTAAAGTTTGAGAAGGGAGTCGGAAAGAGATTTTATTTAGGATCATAATGTGCAAGAAAGTGAAGTGTCACTATTCCATCCCTAGCCACAACCCCTGGCAAAAATTGTTTCCACTCACCATGCACAAGGGTAATGTGCGGGTGGGGCAGAGGGGGGACTCCTGTTGGTGCCAACCAAAAATCCACTTCCCAAATAATGATTATCCAGGAGATTTTCTGTCACTCATGACTATGGCTGAAAATCACTGCTTTTATCCTTCCAGGATAAAGCTAGACATGGGATCCTTTTATACTATGTAGTTATAGCACCATGTTTCCACTGAAACTGCCAAGGCTATAGCTTTCATCCTATGAAATCCTCAGTGTGTAGTTTGTGGTGGCACTAGAAATCTCCAGCTGAGAATACTCATGCCCACTGCTTTGAAATGCAAATCCCAGGATCCCATAGCATGGCAGTTAAAGTGGAGTCATAGTGCTATAACTATCTAGTGTGAAAGGGCCCATGGTTGCTTTATCATGCAATTAAAGTATTACCCTTCTTACAATTCCACTAAATGTCTTGCTAAAAACAATGGATGAATATGTAGGCAATCCACCACCATGTAACAGGGAGGCAGGACTAGATCCAGTTCCATTATTACACCCCCCAATTTCCTTTGGACAAGTGATTTTGCATTTTGAAAACTTGTGCAAAGAAGACATCTAGAATCTGCTTAAACATGTGGTTTACATGTTTTTACAATGGCAATAACCATGTTTGCAACAAAGAAATACAAAGTAAATATGCCTTTGGGGCTTCTACTCTACCAGTGTTAGACTGAATTTCAGCCTCCCTCCCCACCAATCCTCTTTGTCATTCAATAATACCTTATTTCAGAACATGAGAAATCCCTCTGGCACCAATGAGCAAAAGAAAGGAGAACAAGAATTGTTTATTACCTCTGCCAGAACTGGATCTGCAGGTAGCTTTTTCTCAAACATTATTTTGTTTTTCTGTAGAATGTTATTCCTGTTAAACCATGAATATTAATGCACATGTGTTGCTGAGAGTACTGCAGTATCCGATCAATGCCACTACCTTTAAGCAGTGACAGGATTGTGTGCTCCTAAAAAGCAAGAGGACAACTACTATTAGCATTGTGGCTAATGATGCAACTGGACTCAAGCTGAAAGGACGTTCAGCTGTTGACATGCTCAGAGGTGAAAGGAAAGTCTGAAGATGAACAACACATGTTATAGAGATATGGAATATGCGAAGCATGAATCATAGGAAACTAGACATGCTAAAACAAACAAGCAAAAAAGTGGAATGGATAGCCATTGCAATACTTGGGGTGACCAAGTTAAAGTGGACAAGAATGGGAAATTTTGAGTCAGATAATTACATAGTGTTTTACTCAGGAAATGAAAATCTAAGAGGAAAGGGGGTAGCATTAATAGTGAGGAGCGATGTAGCAAGAGCAGTCAAAGAATATAATGCAAAATCTGATTGAATCATATCAATAAGAAACCAGGGAAAACTCATAAATAAAACCATATTCTGCTTCTACAGAGGAAGAGGATGAGGAAGGGGAAGAAGAAGAAGAAGAAGAAGAAGAAGAAGAAGAAGAAGAAGAACGGGGAGGGGAGGAGGAGGAAGAAGAAGAAGAAGAAGAGGAAGAAGAAATTGAAAGATTCTATACAGAAGTGAGAAGGAAACTGATCTCAAACTCAATAACAGGACTTCTTGTTAATCACAGGGAATTGGAACACAAAAATATGAAACCACAGAATCAAAGATTGTAGAAAAAATATTGGTCAAATTGAACACTATGGGTCTAATAATACATGTTTGGAACTGCTTCTAGTTACTGTTGTGCTCTATAGAGCTGTCCCACATTTCTGTCACAGCCCTGTGCACCCCACAAAAATGATATGGTTTATTTGAGAAATATTATTTAATTGGCAAATATATTAACTGGCATTGATATAAAAATGAACCTGAGATGACTGGGAGGTCAAGCTGGAAAGAGGAAAGTTACTGACTGTAAATGTGAGAAAGCAAGGCAGGTCAACCACACACTCTCCTAGGCGAAACTGAAGGATTGTCAGGCAGATTGCAAAGCAACTCTACAGACAAAAATTCGAAATCTTAGAGTAGAAAAGGGAAGCTTTGTGATTGTTCTAACCCTGATACCTCACACCTGGATGTTCCCTTGTTTTGTCTTTCTGACCTCCCTACAATACAGAGCTGTCACCTAAACACTAAGCCCATTATATTGGTCCAGACCTCATTGTTTGTGTTGCAACTCCCATTGTCCATTCAGCTGGTATAGTGATTCACATCCATACCCGTATGATAGATTTTGGGTACAAAAACCCTTGATTTTGAGCAGTCTCTCAACTTACTGAGCACTATGCTGTCTGTTTGATTCCTGAACAAGTTTAGGTGCCTACCTAAGCCACATTGCCACTTTTCTTCACGTCTCTCCGACTTGTAATTATCATCCGAATTCTAAAAGTCCTCTATCCACAACTTTCCTCCCTTTTCCTTTGGTTAGTCTTTCTGTGAGTGTGTGAGTGTTTGGATCTTTTGTGTGCATGCGTGTCTGAATCTTTCAATAAAACACATTTTTAGTTTATGTTTTGGATTATCTGGCCAGTTCTTTCCTGCAAGACCCCATGGTGGAAAGATCTCATTAAGTTACCTCTCCTCCTAATTTTGAGCTAATTAATTCCCCATTGTCACATGGAGGTACTAGCATTGTGTGTGGACCCCTGAGTCACCCACATTTTGAGGTAACATTTTCTTTACTTATTAAAACTCTATTCTAGTACATACACAAGTAATATCAGGAGCTATAGGGACTACAAATTATACCAGGAAAAAAGTGTTCACACAGCAAAATAGGACTTCCTGTTAATTATAGATGACTGGGATGAAAAAATAGGAAACACAACAGGATCAAAAATTGTAGGAAGCTTTGGTGTAGCACCAAGAAATGAAGAAGAAATGAAGCAGTAGAGTGGCTAACTAAAACAGCTAAAAAAGCTGTTGCAAGGCCAACAGCTTTTTCCTTGGAAACACATTCTTCAAGCAACCTGAGAGGCAACTGTATAAATGAACATCAACTGATGGCCAATAGAGAAATCAAATAGACTGCATAATAGGAAGCAGAAGATGGAGATGTTACCTTGAGGTCTTCTAGCAGTGCCAGCATCTCCTTAGAATTTGGGAAATCATTAGTTCAAACAAGGCCCGTGAGAGAAGGGCAACAGCAGGATTTTTCAGCTGTGTACAGCAGTACTAACTGTAGAGAGGACTCCAGTTAAAAGGTTTAAAGAGTATTTTATTAGAAACTAACAGACACACACACGAAATCAAGCAGTCTCGCAAACCATACAAGACTAATGAAGGGAGACGCGAGAAAGGTTGGATAGAGAGATTTTGAGTGTAGAGGGTGTTATTTACTTTTCCAGAAGAAAATTGAAACAGAGTGGCTCAGACCCCAGTCCAAGGGTAGTCCAGAGCATGGAATTCTGGGGCCCAATGTGCAAAGGAACACACCAACATGCATCCGACATACTACAAATTGCCTAGGTCATAGCTAGGGTTTAAATACTCCTTTTCCTTCCCTGAAGTGGTGAGTGTTAATGGCTTTCTTGCAGAACAAACAAAGGAGTCTGGAGCAGGCTGATTGTCTTAACTATAGGTAGCAAAACATTGATGGGAGTCTTGACAGCCTCTTAATGTCTTAGTCAGGTAAAGTGAATGGGGAATGTCTCTGTAGGAAATGTGCACAGCAGGGATGCTCACCTGCTGTACCTGGACAGTTTCATCTAATATTGTACTTGGAAGTTGGGTTGTTGAGAGGATTGTCTCAAACCCATTAACATCCCAAGTTTCCATCTAATGCTCTTGAACTTATGACCTGCCACGCTGAGGTCATCCTGACCAAGCACACACTTACAACCAGTGCCCTGATACCACATGTTTCCCAGGCAAAAGTGTCCAGTTTTATAAAATGATATTTCTTATTAGTTTTGCCATTCCTCAGTATAGGTGTGTATGCAAAGGGAGGTAACAGAGAAGCTCCCATTCTCTCTGCAAAACCAAGACCAGGGGCAGATTGTCACACAGCTCATGAAATACTAATAAAAAAAATAGAGTAAAGCTAAAGAAAAATAATGAACCAATCATTGTGTTGAAATATAACCTGAAGAACATACTCATAGAATTTAAAGATAATGTGAAAAATAGATTGGCACTATTAAGCCTAATTGACTGGGAGCTAGAAAATGTTGTCAAGCGGAACGCAAAAACAAACAAACAAACAAACAAACAAACAAACAAACAAACACTACTTGTAGCCAGAAAGAACAAGAAGCCTCAATAGACAATAGATGAAAATCTTCAAGCAGTTAAGAACAGATGAGAAGCAAAAATAAAAGATGACAGAAATAGGTTCAGAATCCTGTCTTTTGCCACTCAGAGCCTCATGTACAAGAACAAAGAGAACTACTATAATAATAAATACAGAGAAATAGAAGATGACAGCAAAAAAGGAAGACTAAGATACCTTTCCCACAAGATTCAAGAAATCAAAAGAAAATGTAAACCAAGAGTGGGGATGCTCTACAACCTGCAGGGGAACACACCCCATGACCAAGTAGAAGAAAAAAGGACAATAGAAACAATACACAGAAGAACTATACAAAAGAAAGGAAAGGATTAATTCAAAGAAGAATCATTTGAAGATGAGCATACAAGTTTAGAAAGTAAAGTATAAATTGTATCCAGAACAGTTGGGAGAAATAAATCACAGGGAACAGATGGCATACCAATAAAACTGCTTCAAGCTACAGAGACAGAATCTTGGTACAAAAATCTGTCAATAAATATGGAAAATAAAAGAAATTATTCTGAACTCCCCAGAAGAAAACAATAACCATGCAAAGTTTGATAAACAATGAACCAGAAATAAAAGATTAGAACTGCTCAATATTAATCAATCAATCAATCAATCAATCAATCAATCAATGCTAAATATGGCAAACCATAACCAGAAAAAAAAATAAAGCAGAGCCAGAAAAAAAGACTTCTTTACTCTTTCTGCTCTTTTTCTTCCTTGTGGCCACAGGGTTATTCATATCATCCTTAATTACGCTCAAGTATGATGGTTAGTCATAGTCATTCATTTTTCTTTTTCATATATTTAGAAAGATTTAATCCCTTTTCCCTGCTAACTTAATTCCAGTCTTTTTACTATTAATTTGAAGAAATCATTGGTACCTCTATTTCTTGACATTATGTAAGATTGCCATTTTTACCCTTGCGGTTGATAAACCAAAGAGCAACTACTAAATCCACATTTGGTCGATCAATTTTCAAGTTAACTAGGTGACTGCTACAAGAAATCTTTTTCTTCTTCTTTTTTCTTTTAAAGTTTGGTCTGATCTTCATTGACTTTGCATATTGTTATTAACCAGTATGTCATTTGTTCTTAATTGCATTGGAGAATTGTGTTGGCCTTTGACTATACGCAGTAAAATTTATAATCACCTTAGAATTGTTTTGAAAGCAAATTTCTTGTTTTCAATAGTGAGAATTTGTCTTTTTGTGCAATTTTTCTCCATGCTTTGGTTTTGTGAGCTTCAGTCCAATATTTCCTATTAAATATTGATGGATTCATGCAAATGTGAGAAAATGCAAATATTCCTTTTAATGCATTTTTAATCTGCATTTCTAGATGAAGAATTACTCATAGGGGTAAAGAAGTCCAACCTTCAGCTTGTTAAAGCACTATAATCTTTTTTTTCAACTTGTATCAGTCCATTGATTAATTATATTTATCAGCAAAAGCCCAGTTATCATTTTTATTAATAGGTGGAAGTACTAAAAGAAGAATGACATCAAGGTAGCATTCAAAATCTGGGTATACCCAAATGTAATCTCACTGCATATACAGCAGAGTCTTTCCACTGGACTGTACAGTTTTATTAATATAAATGCTAAAATAAGATATGCTCAGATTAAATTTTTACTAGCTTCACATATCAGATGGGATTGATTCCTTCATTAACCCAGCAGTACTACTTGTATGATTAATCATAATTCCAAGAATCTAGGAAGGGAGTTTTCAGCTAGCATTATAATCCCAAGTCATGTAACAATATACAGAAAAAAAGAGATAGAAAGAGAAAGAGATAGAGAGAGAAATGATAACTTCTTTGCTTTCTCTGTAAATTTGCTGACACCCCAAATCTTTCCTAATGTCACCTTTTCTCTATTTTCACCATGAAATAATAGTTACATGGACTTGTGCAGCAAACATCATTGCAGGGGAGGGTAAAGTTTTGATAGTCTCCACAGAGCAAGACCACAGGGTGTTTTTTGATTGGTGCTAAGTACCAGATCAAGGCATGTCATGGGGCAAGTGAGACAGTAAGCAGACTGCCCCCTACATGTGCCAGAATGTGCCAGTCAACTTTCAGTGTTGACCCACCCTCCTGCTCTCAATGCAGTGTGAGTTAACCTGGTCACTTCAAAGCCAGATAGGAATTTCCACCCAAATTGGCTCTGGGTGGTGTCATTAAATAAGTTGTCCATTAATAGATAATGAGGGAGAATAAGACATCAGTGATCACTTCTTGACATCTTTTTGGTGTAGGGTAGGGTCTTTAGTACTCTGCATCCCAGTGGATTGGTGAAGGAAGCTGCTCTTGAGGTTAACCTGGGACTAAGGGTCTCATTTTCAGAGCTCTATGTCTTGGTTGGCAGTCCCTGAGTTACCTTCCAAGATTGTGGATTGGGGAGCAACCAAAGCAGTTTGGACCACCCTTGGGGCTGAGGTGTTATTGTCTATGGATAGGCTGATTCAGGTTGTCATGTAGTGACCCTGGCATCAGCTGGACCCATAACAGGTTGCTTCCCCCTTTCTTGTATCTTCCATGCCAATGCAATTTTAAATAGGACAGGTAAAAATAAAGTGGCCCTTAGTTAATCCAACTTTGTGTCTGGCCTCTTTTTTCTTTATTTCTGGTTCATTGCTTATCAAACTTTGCATGGTTATTGTTTTCTTCTGGGAAGTTCAGAATAACTTGCAATTTATGGATCAACATCAGCTGTTGTAGATGGAAGCAGCTTAAACCTTGACTGTATCATCTAGCTTCAAAAGATCAAAAAAAGTCTGTAGACTAATAGATGAACTGCTTCTGTGGACTGATATCTTTACCATCAGGCAGGATGAGCTTTTTTTTTTCCTGATTTTTCCTCAACTGTGGAGACACTACAGCAAGATTATGTGTAGATTACATCATGTTCTTCATCTTTGCCAGCAAGAATGAATAATTCCTGCAGTATTCTTGCCATGAATGAGAACACAAAAATTTCCTGAACCATTACCAGTTGTTATTCATGCTTCAAGAAGTCTTCTGAGCAGAAGGCATGTTTTCTGAGGAGATACATATGTTTTTTCCAGAACTCTTCACACCATATTTTTTGCACAGAAAATATACTTTCTACAAATATATATATATATGTAAATATATTTGTGTCCACCTTCCACTCCTGGGCAGAACATACACTTCTTGTGAAGAAATGTTTTTCCCGGTGTAGAAAATACATTTCTGTACAGCAAGAATTTATATATGTTGAGAGGAATACTTTCTGAAGTGCAAGGAATCCCCAAGCAGCTTCACATTTGCCCGTATTGTTTCAAACAAAGCTTGGGAAACCCCTTACCTTTGCAAGGTAATTTTTTTTTCATGCTTAGAGTACATAGACTTGCCTAAAATACCCTCATGTCAGTCATCTTTTACTACTTCCATCTGTGAATAAAAACTGTAGGACTACTAATGACAGATATAAGTGATTAATGAACAGATATAGGATTAAAAGAATAGCAAGAATAGAAATGAAATAATAGTAAGTTACCAAGCTGAAGGTGTGATCTTTTTCCTCAAAGAGTAATTCTCCATTCTGGAAAGTATATTAAGAATATATTAAAATTTTCTACACAGTCATCCCTCAACGTTTGCACTGACAACTGTCAAGAGACTGTAATTCCAGTTTTGTACGATCTTAGCTGGGATGTTAAAGAGAATAAGAAGCTATCTCAGCCAACAAACTTGGGGTCTGATGAGAACTTTGCAGATCCTTAAAGACTTATTATTATTTTAGGTTTGCTGTGGTTGTGTGCAGCATGATATAGTGGTTTTAGTGTCTGAGTATGGCCATGGAGACCAGGTTTCAATTCGCTGCTTGGCCTTGGAAACCCATTGGGTAACCTTCAACATATCACACACTCTCAGCCCCAGAAAACTCAACAATAGTCACCTTAAAGTCACTGTTAGTCAGAAACAGCTTGGAGGCACACAACAGCAACAAGTTTGTGTGCAGAGCTCAAAACAATGATTTGGATCTGACCAATTTGATCTGGATCCAATCCCAGATGTACATTTTTTTAAAGCTACATATTCTCCCTTCAGCTATGAGATGTGATAACAGTAATTCCTGGAGGAGGAGGAAGGTAGGTAGGTAGGTAGGTAGGTGAGAGTAAGTGTGGCAGTGGAAGGTAGTGAACATTTAGTTCTCCTTGTCTTGAATTTTGGTGACAGCCTGGATCCTAAAGTACCCTACTATATGATCCACACATTGAATTAGGCATTGGGGACAAAATTAGGCCATTTCCACAGGAGGTCAGTACTTCGTAGATGCCTCAAATTCTTAGTCATCAGTCTGCACATTGTAGCGTCATAGTTTTACTTGTGCTTCTGCATATTTTCAGCTCCTAGCATGGCTCACTGTGATGAGAAACTGCTGTATCTGAAAACCAAAAAAACTCCTATCTAAATCTCCCAAACCGGTTCTGCCTCATTTTTCGCCTACATGCAGAAGCATAACATTGATTCACAGCACAGAAGTGACCAGCTATGGGCATTCCCAGGCTGTCCCTTCTGTCATTTCTGTCCCACTCTCTCTCTGCCCATAAAAGGACAGGCTGCCACCATTGTTGTCTACATGCATTAAACAGAGAGCAAGAACAGAGTGGATCTGGTAATGGACCATTAAGACATGTTTTTTCCATGTATCAATGAACATACATATGTACGCACAAATGCAAATGCAGAAATGTGTTTAAAATGTGTTTTTTCAAAGAACAAAAAACAAAAAACCCAGACCAATCAGCAATGGCGGGGCAGGGTGAGGGAGGGGAAGAATGGGAGTAGCCAGGGACTTGCTGTTGCGGATGCAGCAGCCGCTGTTCTCTGCAGTAGTATGATGTAAATGGGGGGGGAGTGCAGACAGCACAGTTTCTGAATTGAGATATAAAACACCACTCTTGAAATGTGGTGAGCTGCTCTTTCCATCTCATGTGGAAATGGCCTGAGTCTGCTTTGAATATCAGGCCAAATTCCTACCCCATTGCTAGTCATATTAGGTACTATCCAAAAATAGGTTATCTTAACTTACATATGATAGTTAGATAGATAAATGTTATTTACAGTGCATTGACCATATAAATAATATAAGTTTAAAAAATGTAAAATAGATGGAGGAAACAGGATTTTACAAATGCTACCAGTTTCTTTTTCTTTTTTTCTTTTGGGGGGTGGTTTTACAAAAACTAAACATTATATTCAAAATCCCAAAATGAACTTAAAAATGAAGAACCAGCTAAGTGCTATTATATATAATATCAACCTGTAATCTCCATAGGAGCGCTGTGGTTTCAGCAGATGTGTTTATGTAAGTTTAGAAGAACTAAGATGTTCGAAGAATAAAAGTCAGTACCATATCAGACTTTGGAAAACTTAAATTGATCTTCCTATGGATCAGCTGATTGATGAGATAAGATTCTTTTTATTAAAAGCAGAGAGGATTGTCACAGCTTTTCAGGAATGTCATTAAATCATTTTATCAGTGATCACTTAAGCTCCTCTAGAGAAGTTTCCTTGATTTTTAATGAAGCCACCTTACCCCTGCAAAATCTTTATCGTAAGCAAGGATGACCACAAAAGACCACATAAGATTTAAACATAGGACCATTTTCAGATTGTCTTGCTACCTCCATAAGTTTTATGCCGAGATAAGTAACTCATCAAGTCAATTGAGCTTGTTGCTCCCCTCAGGCTTTCCTTCTTAATCAGCAGGAATTCACTGTGTTTCCATATAAAAGCTTTGCAAAAGCATGAGCTGTTTGCTGACTGATTTCAAAATGAGCCACTTTATGCACCACCTAGACAGCCTCTGTGAAAGCTCTTTCATGAGAATTGCTCCTTTAAGAGAATTGTAGAAAATGTCTGTTAAGCAAATGTGAAAGTAAAACTAATATTCCCTCTCTGGGCAGCTATGACAGTAGGCATCTCTGCTTGATTCATAGTTCAGGGAAGAGACTGAGGCCCTTTCTGCATGAGGCTGGTGAATCAGTTTGTACCTTTTCTTACTGGATTTTCTGGACTCAAAACAAGGTTGACTTTCCTTCATTTCTTTCTGCACAGCTACTGCATATGTTCCATTCTGATTTGGAGGAGTACAAGTTCATGAATCCACACTGCCTCCACCGTGGCCACTCCCGCTACTCTCCTCACCCCACCCTGTTGGTTGTGATTCCCCCCCCTTTTTTGCATGGTTTAGTACGTCATTGCATACGTGCATACTTGGGAAAGTCCATACTAGTCCCTGGCCCCTCCCATGAGCCCTCATCTGGCCACCAATTCATATTGGTGTGAATGTATACGTCTTTACCACTGTGAAAGTACGAATCGGATCAATCTGGAAAATTGGAAAACCGATTTCTTCAGGTTTTCAAATAGCGCACTTTACCACCACATGGGGGCACATTTAGTTGGAATTATGTGTGGAATGAAGGTAAATAAACTGAATCTAGTCCACTCCAATGTGCAGAAGACCTCCGTGGTAAGATGCATTGGCCCGCCTTAATAACTGCATGCAGAAAGGGCCAGAGTTGTAGCTTTCTGTTGTTGGCCTAATTCATGAATGAAACAATGTTGGTAAAAGTAGCCTTGCCCCAGAGGTGGGGAGAAACAACATTTGGGAATGCAGACATTCCTTAAGAAATCAATAAAGCTGATTTTTTTTTTAAAGAAAAGCCATAACATTTAATTAATCTTAGGAGAACGGCAATGCTGAATAGTGAAGGAGGAATCTGAAAGACCTATGGCTAGACCACACACACACTTGCACACAAACAAACTTTATTAGCCTCATATTACTTTCTGTATTGACCTACACATGACAGTCAGAAGTAAGTTGAAGTCTACTCCAAAGCCCTTACTCTCTAGTTCATGACCTTATCCCTCCTCACCTTATATTCTTACTAAATTAGAATTATCATCTAAATTTTGGAGGAGAAAGCAAGCCCAAGTGTGTTATGCATTTCTCATCATTTCCATTGTTCCTTCTGCTGTTTCCAGTCGTTCTTCCAGCAAAATCTAAACTTTACATGACCAAGAATTATTCTCAGGCCCTTTCCACACCTTATCTTTTTCCGGAGCTGGGGTGCGGAGATCGTGCAAGCAGCCTCCGGTGACAGGCTCTCGCATCCCTGCTGTATCAGCTCTGCACGAGCTGCCTGCTCAAGCGAAAGCCCTGCCTCTTCCTTCCACAGCATAGCCTGGGAGTTTCCCAGGCTGTGCTGGGGCAGGAAGCCTGACCTGCATGACTCCGGAGGCTCTGCATGCCAGGTAAGTGCACACGGGGCCCAGGAGCAATGCACAACCACACACCTTTTTTGGTTTCCAGCCAAAAATAAAAAGGTGTGCAATCAGTGCCTGCCAGCCCCTGGAGCATCACGTGATTGTGAGTGCGTCATGCAGATCGCTCCTCACAATCACACAACGCTGCAGGTGCCCTTTCGCATGGCAGATGCCATGCAGAAAGGGCCTCACTTGACTCTCTACTTGAAAAAGCTCATTTCACAGAATACCAGTTGACTACAAGAGTTCCCCACAGGGCAGAAAGGTATTTTTTAAAAACTCTGCAGTTGAGGGATGTTGCTGTTGAGCTGCAGAGATATATATAGACACACTCACATGCAGCATTTGCCCCATTCTATTAATTGTCTATGTATTGTTAGGAAAAGTGATTGCTATACATTCCAAAGAAGCAAAGAAGCATTCAGACAGGAAGAGAGCTGTCATACCTATCCCAGAAGTGCCTATTGGAGGGTGCAGCATGCAGTGTTGGTGAGGGATACTATTGGAGAAGATATAAGTAAGAAATGGTTGCAGGAAGGAGGAATGTTTACATTTGGTGTTGTGTTACTCCTACATGTGAAACTCACACTTTTGCCTAGAACTTTTTAGAATATTAACCACATGGATGTGTGTCTTTAGTGAGGGAGAGGCCCAGGGTGAAGCAGAATTTGAACTGTCAGTGTGGCCTGAAATGATTCCTCAACAAGAAGCAGGTCAACTGCTTATTGTATGAAGTGCTAGCCTTGCAGAATCTTCGCAAGACTGCTCACTTGACAATAGACAGACTGAGCTGGACAATAGAACTTGTTACCAGGAGAAGTTGATAACATATGCATGGAGTTTTTTGCATATCTTGCAAAAAGAGAAAAGGATATAAAGTTCTTTCCCATGGAGGCCTCACTTTGAGGACCACAATGACAACAAACAGAAAACAGTGTGTGTGTGTGTGGTGTAATAATCAAACATAAACCAGAATTCTGTTGGGGACATACACACATGCCCTTGATATGTGCAGATGCCATTTTCAGGTGCTGCAAGGTTCAATATTCCCTTTCTTTCTCTGCAGCTCCGATAGCCACCCCCTGACTTACTGAAAAGTCCCTGAAGCAGCCTCATACAACCACTTCATGCTTTGTGGTGAGCAGACAGAGTGGAGAAGTGTCTGATTACCTTCTGATAGCCATTCACATAGTGATGACATCAGTACTGGGATCCACAGGAATCCTCTGGAGTTCTCAGAGCTGCCGTAATAATTGTGCTTCTGGTTATAGGGAGGTAACTAGATGCTTCTGTGATTCTATCTGCTTGCCATGAAGCATGGAATGGTGATGTGGGATGACTTCAAGGGATTTGCTGTAAGTCGGGGGTGGGTAGGTGGTTCAGTGCAGCACAGGACTACATGCAGATATTTATGGTACTTTGAGATGATGTTGGATTGAAGCCATGATCTGACCTGCATGCTGTTCTGTGCTAGAACTGGCTGCAGTTCCAGCACAAAACTGACACACATTACCCCTGTAAGGTGAGCTTTATTATTATGTCCCTTCAAGTTGTTCTTGACTTATGGCAACCAAAGTGTGAACCTATGATGGTATTTTCTGGGGCTGAAGTATATGACATACCAAAGATTACTCAGTGAGTTCCCATGGCTGAGCAACAAATCAAACCCAGATTTCCAGGTGTGTAGTCCAATGGTCAAATCACTACATTATGCTGGCTCTCAAGATATGCTTTACTGATTCTAAATGATACAAGAGAAGATCAACAGTTGAAGAGGTCTCACTGTCCATTAGCTGATGGGGTCCAACATGCCCTTGCAGCAAGTGGTAAAACTGATCTTCTAAACAATTAATTCTACCTAGACAATCTCATAGCTGACACTTCAGAACCCCACATCCATTCATTACTATCTAACATTTTACTTATATCTTGCCCTTCTCTCAGGTTGGGACTCAAAGTGTCTGCATCTGGCTAATACGATCCATGGGCTGGTGTGTCCTTCCCTTCCCATGGTAAAGCCATTGGAAGACAGATTTTTAAGGTTTATATGGCACAGAAACAAAGAAAGGAAATCAAAGTTCCCAAGCATGACCCATGTCCCATTCTAATAGCTAGGGAAACAGGCTGCTAACAAGAAAGTTAACTTCCTTGATCCATTCCCAGCTAACAACCTCTTCCCAGTCTTGAACTTCCAAGATAAAGTGAAACTATCTTAGTAGGGCTTACTAAATACAAATTAATCTTTTCTATGCCACAGCACAGATGTTAACATTTGACCATGAAGCAGACAAGGATTCTGAAACCCATCTGCTTGGTGATGGCGGCATGCTCACTATACAAATGTTTCAGCATATTGGTATTCTCATTCACTCCACTGTCTGCTCTGTCTGGTCAGAAAAAATAATATGCACAAGATTTTCTAATTCAATGAGTACATTGAAGTTACATTTGGTAATGAGATGGAAGATGCTAGTAATATAAATATTTAACCAAACAGGTAGAACTCTTGGTACAGAGAAAAAGAACTTTAGTAATAGAGCCCTGGTGGCGCAGTGGTTTAATGCTGGCACTGCAGCCACAAGGTTGTGAGTTCAATCCTGTTGGGCTCCAGGTTGACTCAGCCTTTCATCCTTCTGCAGGTTGGTAAAATGAGTACTCAGCTTGTTGGGGACAATTAGCTAACACATTGTAAACCGCTTAGAGAGCACTTAGCTGATAAGCGGTATAGAAATACACATGCTATTGCTAGTATGTGCTGGGATCTTATATTACAGATCTTGTGATATGTATGGAATGAGTTCAAAAAATAAGCTGACAGCTTTGGAGGTTGCAAGAAATGAAAGTGATTAGCAATTCAAATGATGCTAACAGTGTAGAAATCTGAGACATTTTATACAAGCGTGTCCTCTACTATGGGGATTACAAAATCAAGACAACCAAGGAATAAGCAGTGGAGGAGAAGTCTGGCGACTTCTAACCAGTCATAGGGGATCAGCTCATGAAAGCAGGATAGCAAGTTTTGATAATTTGACACATAGGGTTGTAGCAAGAGATCATATAGGCCTATTGTGAAAATGAACTCGTAGGGAATTTGGGCCATGAAAAGAAGGGCACAAATTGTTTTAATTTATTTTTGTGGCTTGCACTCAGATCAGAGTTGCCTTATAATGGTTTACCAGGATTAGACTTCCATTGGGACTATCAAGACAAAAATGAGTTCTACCACAGAAACTTATCAGATTTTGTGGCAGAAATTGCCTTTAAAAATATTATCATTAGAAATGGGGGAATTGAGGTAATATTGTAGTCTAGAAATGGCCACATTCTAGACTACAGTATTACCTAAATTTCCCCATTCCTAATGACATAGATGTGTGCAAAGATGTGTGCAAAGTATAATCTTACTAGAGAAATCACTGTGGAAAAGGAGAAAGTTAATAAAAAATCTGAAAAAAGTCATTTAACTACAGTAGAGAGTTGTAGCCAGTACTTTCGATGTGAAGCTGCTGAAAACTGATTACGGGGGTGCACTATTGAAGTTGGTAGTGATTGTAAAATGTGAAATACTGGCAGTGCCAATAACCACTTCATTGTTCCTAGATAGCTGTGCAATAGTTGTGACTTTGGTCAATTTGCTGACAATTGTGCTTTCCACGAAGATGGCAATATGCAGTAACAAAAGACTTCAGAGGGCCCAGGAGATGACGAGATTGATGTTGCTACAAATGTAACAGATGTAGCCATGAGGTTCATGACTGCAGTTGTGGCTGAATGGAAGCACTGTTTTTGTGAGAATGCTGAATGTATCCAAAAAAAAAAAAAAAACAGCATGAAAATGAAGTGCTACAAGCATGGTGGAAATAGGCAGACTGGCTTTTAAGGCAGAAACAGTTCTTCAATGGCAAGCTCTTAAAGGAAGGAAAGTAGGCAGAGATATCTAGTGGAGATATCAAAATTGTCAACTGACAGCCATTCTTTGGATGAAAGCAGGATAAAGAGAAATGATGGAGGCAATTTAAGATAGTTCAGGCACAGGATAAACTGCACCTGTCTACATGACTCATATGACATCAAAGGCTGAATGGATGAAAAACTTTTATATTAACTAAATAGGAATGTGGGAATATAATCCTGTTGGTAGGGGAAGTAATAACTGGAATTTTATGTGAAGTTGGAAGAGAGGGAAATGGGAGTGAGTATGCCTAATTGGCAGGGAGACAGAAAAATGCTAGAGGTGATGGGGTGAAAAATTTGAATGAACAACTGAAAATAGGGGAGGAAGGTGACAATGAACAAACCAAATGAACAGTTTGTTAGCCACTCTGGGAGCCTTTTTGGATCAAAGGCAGGATATAAATACTCTGAACAAACAGAGTTCCCAGCAGTTCTGGGAAAAAATAGGAGTTGCAGCATCAATTTGTCTTTAAACTTGTTTGTTTATAATATATTGTATTCATATTCCTTGCTTACCCCAAATATTTTGTACCTGTTGTTTGTAAAATAAGTACTATTTGTGCTTTAAAGAATGATCCAAGAATGCTCTGTATTTCAGACATAACTCCTATTTATAGCATACGGAGACCCAGAAATATATTTCACATGGTGATCTAAGGTGGTAATGTAAGACCATCATAATTAGAAACCAGAGATAACTTTATTCTCCATGAATGTGCCCCATTCCCTTTTAACGCTGTCCATGTTGGTGGGCAGCACGATGTGTCCCTGAAGAATCTTCCAGAGTTTCACATCCGATCCTCTGAAGATGCCAGCCACAGATGCAGGCAAAACGTCAGGATTAATAGAACATGGCCTCAAAGCTGGGAAACCCACAACAACCTTTCACATTGTGTTTCAATAATAAGCTCTCCCAAGCCTTGTCATTCAGTATCACTGGGTGATGCCAGTTTCTGTTATTCTGAGAGAAGAAAAATCTTTCTAACTACTTCCTCCACACAATGCATAATTTTATACACATTTATCACTTTTCTTCTAAGTTTAAATGTCTCAGACAATGTAACTTTTCATAGAAGAATTGGTATGGCCTTTGGTTACTCCTTTCTTCAGATTTTCCAATTCTACAATAATCTTTTTTTTTTTTTTTAGTTCTGGTATAGGTGTTTTATCTTTACTAAAATTTTCCACTATTTAGCTAGGTTGTACCTTTTGTTGTTGTTGTTGTTGCTTATTGAGTGTGCTCACTTAGAAATTGGGAATGGGGGGATATATTTTTTAAAAAAATGCCAAGTAGTGGTAATTTTTTGCCATGAAATCAAACAATGCAGCAGAAAAAAAATGACACAGTACTTACATTTATTGCAAATTTTCCTTCCTTCTTTCTTCCCTCACTCTGTACACAGTTGATATCTTCAATTACCTGTGAACCTTTTCTGAACATCAACATTTCAAAGGCAGAGTGATCTGTGTTCAATGATTTTGTAAGCTTTTCTAAAACCTGTTCTGGAATTGCAGTTTAGTTTCTTTTTCTATTTTTAACCTATGGCTTTATCGAAGAGGGCAATGTAAACTTCCCATTTTCATTCTTCTATTTTCCTTGTAGAATGCTATTCACTTCCCCCTCCCCACTTCGTTCAACCCTCTGCTTTAATATCATCACTGATGGACAATAGCCATGTAATGCATTATCTGTTCTGTCCATTGTGATCCAATAGCAGCAACTTAGGGTTATAGTCTCATCTCTAATTGACACTTAAGGGAGATTGGGTGTCTTGTTCCCAGCACATGAAATGAGAATATACTCCCTTGATTCCACATTCTTCCTCTGATTAATAGGTTATGCATTGTATCTCTGCTGTATTCATTTATTCTGAATGTTTTAAAGTTCTGCAGTTGATATATTCTCTTTTTTTTTTACTTCAAAAATGAAGCCTGCCTTTAGTTGCAGTAAAATAAATTGGCAAGTAACCCTACTGAAGCTGATATAGTTGTTGTTTCTTTGTCTACTTATTTACTCATTCATTCATTCATTCTTAACCTGTACCAAGGTAACACCACAGTTATCTTTGTTTAAAGCCTGAAATGACTGGAAAAGCCGATGAATATTTTGTAAAGACTTCCTCATAAGAACTCAGGAGGCTAGAAATAACAGTATTGAGTAATGCTATTAGAGGGGTTTTTTTCCAAGAGTTTGATCAAAGCCAATAATATCTTGGAATCCTGGGCATGAAGCCAGAAAAATGAAGCATGCTGTCATCTAAATTTAGCAGTCCACTCAGGCAATAAATTTATCAGCATGATCAAGCTGTATTTATCCACACTTAAAAAAGTAATTCTCAAAATATAAGAATAGCAGTATCTCAACTGAAAGCATAGTCTCCCCACCCCATAAAAAGAATTGTCATGTCTGAGAGATAAGATATAAACATTACATATTGACAAGCAGTGATGTATTAGAACTAGGACTCACAGTACTGACACACTAATGCCTTTGGATCTCATTTTCCACTTCTGAAAGACTTCCCTGTTTCTGAATCAGCTGCAATCCTCATAGTTACTGGGGAGGAACACATGTCTCATGTGTTTTTTTTTCTGTCTAGCAAATGGAAAGAGAAATTTCTGTAGTTAGATCGCATATCGATATATCCAGGCTTAAGCAGTTTACAAAGATTAGAATGACATGCTATGATATGTTATTTATATCTTATCATATAATGATGTGTTATCATCTTAAAATTTATATTTATGTTTTTGTTTTTATGTAGCCAAAGACCATGTATATATTTATACATGTATATGTATATGTGTGTGTATATATATGTGTGTGTGTGTGTGTGTGTGTATACATATATATATATATATATACACACACACACACATATATATATACATACATGCACACACACACACACACACATGTATATATATTTTTATACACACACACACACAGATACAAAAAGTTTTTTGGCACGTGTGTGTGTATAGATATATATGGCAAAATACATTTGCCTTTTTCTAGAATAAAGCAGCCACCTATTGATCACTTTGACACATATCTCCAGTTTTTTCATGTGGATTCTATTGGGTGCTCTCCAGTTTTTTGTCTTTTCCAATTAGAGTAGAGCCATTGAATCAAATACTGGATGGTGAATTAACATGTAGGTGAATCAGATCAGTTCAATGGGCTCTGATCTAGTCAGGACTAACAACAGAATTTAGGCCAATGGTTATCTTGCACTCAGGAGAAAATGTAAGATTGAACCCTTACGACTGTGAACAGAATTAGGGTGAGACATCATAGAAGGGGCAGGCTTAGAAGCAGCAGACATCTTTCTGACATTCTTATGCCTGTGATTTGAGGTCTTCCTAACTGATGTATGCTAACCATGCCCTGTATGCGTTTGTAGAAGCTGACATAGATCAATGTGAATGGAGTTATCTTAATAGTCCTAGGTTTGCTAGCCAGAAGAAAAAACAAACAAAACAAAAAAACAAAAATCATAGATTGATATCCCTCAAGGAAAATCTCTGCTACGAGGCACAATGAATGTATAAATGCCACAGCTTCCACCCAAATGAATGATTGTTCTCATACAAGGGCTTTGCTGAAGCAAACCAATAGTCCATTGGTCTGAAATGCTTCTCCTTCCCAGAGGGGCCAACCAAGGTTGAAGGTATTAATAGTCTTATAAAATAGAATGCAGTAAACTGCATACCCATACAAAACTGTATTTTTCAAGGTTTTTTGGAAAAAAAGCAATGATAATAATCCTCCTCACCAAAAAGTTTTAAGTACACAGTAGAGTTGTTATCTTCATTTTGTTTGTCCTCATTAAGGACTTCTGGAAAGAGTAGACATTCTGTTTAACATAGGTAAAGTCACAATAGAAAGGCCTTCTTTTATGAAAATATTCTCCAGGCTCCTGGAAATAGTGCTGCATGTTTTATGTTTTTCTTTCTAGTCCCATGGCTCTGCATATCTGTGAAAATCATAAAATAAAATAAAATCAGATTGTTCAATTTTATGCCACTGATCAGAGCTGGGGAAATATGACCAAATGTTTTAGTTTTCAGTTTCCCACAAGTCCTGTCCTGTCTGGCCAGTGGTGAGACATGATGGGACTAGTACTGCAGGGCCTGAACAGACTTTGGAAGAGTTTTTGGACAGAAACATCCCAAATCCAAGTGAATGTAGCAAGATTCTGGAAGTTTTAGTCCAAAAAAATGTACATTTCCTAGTTCTTATGGGTGAGTAGGTTAAAAGGGGGAAAAAGTCAGACATTTTCTCAGAATAAATTCTTCAGAGATTGTAATACTATTGGTGCACTATGCTACCATACTGGTCTATTATGCTAGTACGGTACACTTTCTCCACCCTTGCCCAAGAAGGAGATGGTAGCAATGGTTGCAGTCATAGTAGGAGGAAGCTTCATGGTTTCTGTGACATATTATCAAATGCTTAAATTATTCAAGAGGCTGTCTGTCATGTACAAAACAACCCTTGCCCCAAAGAACACACCCTGACATTAACAGTAGTTTATTCAATGGATAGACATGAGTACCAACTGCAACTTCCACAGAGGTTGTCAGAACTGAATTGTACAGGAGTCATACATTTTCTTATAAGTAATTCATTACAAATCTATGTGTGCTGAATTTTCCTTGGTTAGTAAAGTGTTACCCTGTTTTTCCCAGGCTAGTGCTTTCTCCAGGCTCTCTTGACCTTGAGCAGTTATTGACTTGCTTCCTTAACCCTCCCTGTTATGTCAATAACACTTTGTTCTCACAACACACTTCACACTTCTTTCCCCACATTTGCTCTCCACCTCGTCCTACCTTGTCTGGTTATATAATAGTGGGATTCAACATATACAGGCAATTTGCAGGTAGATTCTCATGCGTGACAGAAAAAATAACATTTATCAAGATATACAATATGCAATATGTAACATAAGCCTACATAAGAAACTTGGCTCTCTTTTCTACACGTTCAATATTATGACAAGGAAGGCTTTGCAACCTGACAGTGTCCTTAAGGCTAAAAGTACTTTGAGAAGATCAACTTAGACAATTACCAGTGTCAACAGGAGAGGAAGTTTTTGATGACAGTCTTTCCAAAATGCCTATAGGCCGAAGCATACACACAGCAGAAGCAAAACTTTTGGAGATAAGCCTGCTGGAGCCAGAAACAACCATCTTCTAGATCAGCAAGATTTTTTTTTTTTTTGCTTTATCCTCATTTCCATATCATCTGTGACCTCTCCCACCATGTCACTGGTGGCATAGCTATCTTTGTTTCTGAAAGCATCATTATGCCACCAGAAGAATCCAAAAAAACCATGACCTAAGAAATTTGGGTTCAGTTCTAGTAATGTTTCCCATCTACCTTTCTTGAGCAGATAGGGTCATCCAGAGTGGAAAAAGAAAATCTCTGGAATTATTGGGAGTTTCCAGTTCTCAGGCCTGCATTCAAATTCTTTCTTGAAATATCCCAGGTTTCCTCTTACCTCCCTGTCTTCTTCCCCCTCCCCCTCTCACTGATCACATGTCACATATAGACTCATGCAACATTTCAGAAATTGATTTTTGTCAATGCCCATTTATCCTTTTTTGTCATTGTTCAAGAGTTATGTCCAAAGTGCTAAAGTGCTTTTGTATTATTATATTTAGGATCATTTTGTTTTGATGCAAACTTTTCTCTTTCCCTTCTTTGTTTCATCTGTTTCAATGATATGCTTATCTCTAAGACTTAAGGAGAGAGCCAACATGGGGTAGTTGGTTAATGTTAAACTACGACTCTGGAGACTAGGATTTGAATTCCTGCTTAGCCATGGAAACCCATTGGTTGATACTGGGTGAATCACATTCTTTTAGCCTTGGGAAAAACAAAGGAAAACAACCTCTGAACAAATCTTGCCAAGAAAGCCCCATGTTAGGATCACCTTATGCTTACCATAAATCAGAAATGACTTGAAGGCACACAATATCAACAAGAAGTTAAGCATGACACTTAAAAAAGAAAAAGGTACTCCCAAAGAATCAATTCCTAGTTGGCTTTCACAAACTTCCTTTGTACACATATAGCAATTCACCTTTGGTCAGTTCATGGACCACTGCATTTCAATAAGGTACATTTTGCAATCAAAGAATTTTTAGTGATGAGTAAGGCACGCTTATTACACTATATGGCATAACAAGTAGGATATTTAAAATGCCAATTATCCCACAAGGGATTAAATGACTGATACATATATTTTTCCCATTTTTCAGTTAAAATGTTGTGGAAGGGATAGGTTAGCCAAGTGCTTGCACTCCATAAAACTCTAGGAGAACTGTTACCTCTTGTTATACATTATTTGACAGCTTATCTGAGACTGAGACACTGTCAAACTAATGTCTGTGTTTATAATGCATTAACAACTTTCTACAAAAGCTGGGCAACCAGATTGCAGTGCTGGAGGGCTTTTGCCTCCATACGGCAGTCTGTTTGTCTCCTGATAATTAAAAAAAAAAGATGCACAGCGAAAATGTTTTGGGCACCATATTCTGTTGTGGAATGAAAGCTTTGTGCTGGAGCAGAAAGCAAAAACTTTGGCCATCAACGCATCATTATACAATTCAGTGGAATCAAAACAGTTGTTGCTGAGTGGTGTAACTAATCAAATCTCAAGAGTAGTCCATACAGTCAACAAGATCAAGCAGTAGTGCTTTTCCTGGATTGTGCTACTTTAAACTGCAGGTGAGGGACTGGATTTTTAAATACCCACTCACTCTGCACTCCATTTATCTAGAAACATGAAGTTGGATTCATGAATCAAAACAGTTACTGGAGCTTTGCCCCAAACATTTGCAGAAGAGAGCTTTAATATGAGTGTTCTGCCGCAGAACATTTCATTTCTCTTTTTCTCACTGTCTTTTACCAAGGGTGGGAAATCTGTCAGCTCTGCTTACTCTGAAATTTTAAAAATGGGTTTCAAGTACTTTCTATCCCAAATATAATGAAACTTTGAAAAAAAAATTGGTAAATTCTCCAAAAAATCTGTTTCTGTTTGTTTGTTTCCCCTTTGTGCTGGCCAAATTAAGTAGGCTCAGCTATTTGCAGCATAAAGAAGACTATACTGAACCTGTCTGACATGGAGGGATAAAGGATGAGGAGCTCCTTGGAGGGAGAAAGAAAAAGAGGTGGCCACCTAATTCAGCATTAGCAGGCTGCTCACATCCAGACTTGTTAATATTAACCATGCAAAGCCCTGAACCACCATGAATAAATCTTAGTTTATCCCATGTTTGATTTTTTTTGAAAAGATCAAATTTCTCCCATCCCAAATGAAAATATCTACTGTTTGGTAAATCCATACACACCCACACCCCCCCACACACACATATATACAAATATCTATATATGTACACACACACACAAAAATTAAACAAAATTCTCACCAACTCCTAGCTTTCATACTCCTTTTCTAATTCCTTTTACATATGATGTACAAAACAAACGTCCCATGGGCAGAGTACACTTTCCATGTGCACAAGGGCAGCTATAAATTCAATCCACTATGTCTCAAAGGGAAGAATAGTCTAAATTATTTTGGACTCTTGGTGGAAAAATAACAAAAATTCTGTTTGGGAGTTTGAACTGGATAAAACTGAGGGTAATCAAAGGGGGAATAAATGTCTGCAGCAAATTTCTAGGAGCAAGAGTCTAAAATTTAGAAGAAAATCCTGTCATCTAGCTAACAATTAGCTTTTAATTCTTTCACAAAAGCCTCTTGAAGCAAGGTGGATACAACATGATGAAGAATACTTTTGACATTATAATGAAACCCACTGACTTTAGTAAAGAATTCCTCCCAATGTCCACACACTGGGAACACATTTTTCCCCTTAGAAGTCCATGTTAAATTGAGATCACATCATCATTTATGGCAGGATTGCTTTTGAAGGTTTAGAGAATAAGGTGTGTGTGTGTGGAGTGCCCAACAGTCAGAAGCTACTGGAAGGAGACCTAGCAAAGACTGGTCTCCTCTTTCTGCCAAAATATTTTGTACTCTTCCTGTCAACATGGAAAAGAAGGCCTTTGGATTAATATTTTCTTATACAAGTAACCATTTTTACATCTCCTGAGGCTGGCAACAGGATGATGCATCTTATCTTCTAAATTCCATGCATTTCTGAGGGAGTTGATACACAAAGAAAAATGTGCCCCAAATAATCTGCAAGACACAAGCACAACTTTTTAAAAAAGTGTATATTTTGAAAATGCTCACCTATGCTTTAGTCAATGGGAAAAGCATAAAAATGTGCACATTGGTTAAAATGTGTACATTTCTGTGTGGGATCTATCTGTCTCTCTATCCATCCATCCTGACTCCAATATGAAAATGAGACAGGGAAATAATTCCGTTTGGATTCTGAGAACCTGAACAAACAAACTATCCACCATCCCTTTCCCACCAGCATTTTTTTTCTTTTTTTGTGGGGGTGGGTGGGAAGAATGGAGGGCCCATTTGGCTTCACATGTGAAAAATTCAGAGTCTGAGTATATTTTTACCTCATTAAAGATTAAATCCAGGAACTAATGATTTCTCATGCTATTTATACCTTCTAGACTATGTCAAAAAAGAAACACTATGCAAAAAGGGAGACATTTCTCCATATTACATGTTACCTAGCCCTCACAGGATTCTCACAGAGTGTTTCAGTGAACAGTTCCCTGATTTTTTCCCCTCAATTCTGAGTTAGATTGTTAAAAACACTTGACAAATCATGCTAAACTATAAAAACTGGTTGTATAAAAGTGAACTAAAAAAAGAGCTCAAGTAAGATTAGAATTCAAATTTGCTATTTGCTAACCCGATGATTCAACTTTGTTGCTACAATTTAGGCAGCTCTCATGACACAACCCAGCCTTAGTTGGTCTAATCTCTAGTATCTGCTCTTCACTGAAAAGTATCTGGAGACTTCAGTTCATCACAACAGTTTTGTTTCGGTTCTTGGGCTGATCTTTAAATGAAGGGTGAGCAACAAGTGGCCTTCAGGTTGCATGTAACTTCCAGAACCATCTTTTTTGTCCCTAATTGTGTCACAACATGCCATTCTGTTTCTTTCAGGGAGTCCAATATGACCCCCTTACCCACCAAAAATGTTCATCCTCAGATTTACTTCTGAATTTTGTGGGCTCACGAAGGTTGTTTTATATTCCCTTGCCTTCACAACAGAGTCAGAAGGTCATAGCATCCCATGAACTTGTCAAAAGAAGGTCCACATTTGTTCAGCTTTCAGTGATCAGCTTGTTCTTTCCATAAACATTTGGTGATTCAAGAATATCTTTGAAATAAATGTGTTGTTGGACTGGCATGTTGTATTATACTTTAGTGTACTATTCGGTCTTTTTTAACTGATGCTGCTAGATATTACTAATTAATTTATATGATTCTTTTATCAATTTATATTGATGTTACATTGTGTAAGCCACCACAGAAATTCAGAGAACTGGATGTCTTAATAAATGATAAACAGCGGTAAATCAACACTGCTTCATAAACTGAAAGCCACTCAGAATTTTGAATCTGAAGTTCAGGCTTTTGAAACCTTCAGTTTTCTACAGAAACAATACAAATTAAAATTGTACTTCCATTTATATTAGCTCTCCTTCCTGCTGGTTTAGAATAAGCAAAGTCAAAGTGCAAACCATTGGAGCCAAGAAAGAACACTGATAGCATTCCAGATTGGCAGGAACATTCCACAAACCTAGCCAAGAATTTATCTTTGTAATGGAAGGAAATTGCATACTGAGCATTCCAACTGGGCATAGATTTTAAGTGAAAGAGCTGGCTGCAGTGGTTTAAACAATGGAGCACCATTTTATCTAAAGGAACTCATCACTGAGAATCTGAAGGTTCAATACCACTGAAAATATACCTAGCTCTGGAAATATTTGCATTTTGTATAAATACAAATGATCCGTAGAATAATGGGAAATTTGCTCACACTATCCTTCTTCAAGATCCATCTATTAACAGAATCAAGTCATTCCTCTGTATAGGTTAGTGCAGCGTATGCTGATTGGAAATAGTTCTCTGGAGTTTTATTTTCGGATCTTTCCCAGCCTTACATGCAGATGTTTTTGCCCAATGTATGCCCCAGCTGTTCCTGACAATGTATTTAATCCTCTTGGTTAGTCCAAACCAGAGTAGAATCTTTGAATCAGTTGTTGAATAGCTCCAATCTTTTTGACTCTAACCATTTGATTTAGGTTCATGGTTCAACAACTCTACTCATCCTGTCCTTTATTGTGTGTGTTCTACTACATGAAGCTTTATGGAGAGTTAGATTTGGTTGTATCTTTAAAAAGTGTTTCTTCCTTATCCTCACCTAGAGGTAAGTATTCCTGCATTGAATATGAGGATTTTGGCTTCGACCAGGCAAGAATATTGCAGGTCAGATGTGTATGTCCATACAGTTGTGGATGATAAATCAAACCATTTCCTATCTCTTGTCTTTATTCTGCAGATATAGGACAGGAAGCAATGACAATATTCAAGCTAGTACCATTGAAGTGCTGCAATTTGATTTCAAGGTCAAATTTGTGATATTTCTTACCTCTTCACCCTACCAAAACAAGTTAACAAAGAAGGTGCTTCTGCTGAGATCAACAGCAGAAGAAAACATGGGGTGGATTATGGGACAGGAAGAAGAGAGCAGATACAGAGAACTGTGATGTGTGGTTTTTCAGTGCTTCTCATAAGCTATACTCTTTGTCCTTTTGTGCTCTGCAGTTTGAATCCCATAATCTATGGAAAGACAAACTGTAAACTTGTAAATTTGTTGATGTTTGGAGATTGAGAAAGGCATTGAACCAAAGAGCATACAATGAGTAAAATTAAACCCAGATACAGATGTATACAGACACACACATTATCTGGAGTGCTGTTCAGCTGCTGGCATACTGTATTACTAATTATTTAAAATGTCTTGGCTCATCCATAAAGATTTAGTTATCTCCAAACACAGGGGCAGAGTGGATACTACTGTAGTAATCCCATTATGACTCTGAGGTGCAAGGGGATGATCCTTTCAGCAGAGCTCATTTGTAGCAGCAAAGCTCTTTTAGGCATATCAGCATGGCTTGGCACTTGGCAAAGAATGTAGGGAATTACATTATCCATATACCTCTCATACTGATGAAAAGAGCAGTATTAATTTTAGATGCAAGCCATAACAGGAATGAGATGAATCCAAAGCAGGGATTCTTTGAAGTAATCTTACCAGAAATTATATTGTGGTTGTAGAGGCCATTCCATTTTCAGAAGTGGGGAATCCTGTGCCCCGCACATGTTCTGGACATCAGCAGCCAGAAATTCTATCCAGCATGGCAAGTTGTAGCAGATTATGGGAGTTATAGCCCAAGATGTGGATGATCAGAGCTTTGCC
Source organism: Ctenosaura bakeri (assembly GCA_948474755.1). Classification (NCBI taxonomy): domain Eukaryota; kingdom Metazoa; phylum Chordata; class Lepidosauria; order Squamata; family Iguanidae; genus Ctenosaura; species Ctenosaura bakeri. Next base: position 459,794 of record CAOLHI010000188.1, on the reverse strand, counting down.
AACTCCACATTATGTACTCACATTGACATTCAGTCACCCAATCTGTCCAGAGATCTATGTGCCTAGAATTTCTGTGCAGAAAGAGAGTAAAACCTTGTATATTCTTTTGCATATCTATCTTGACTGCAGATACTAAAGGGACTGAGAAAGCTATTGTCAACGTAAAAAGCTCATTAGCAATTCTGAATGCCAGTCAGAGCCATTTTAAATGTGCAAAAGTATTGAAATGACCAATAGGACAAAAACAGAACACGTGGTTATGAAACATAATACTAAATTGACCTCAATTCACTAAATATAACAAATGTAATCATATAGAGTGCATTCAATGTACACTGTAGGTATGTGTGCATCATTGTGAATTATAATGTTCAGCAGATACCTGGCATGTAAACTGGTGTAGAAATCTCTGGATGTCAGCATAAAGAAAAGTGTCAGAAACAGACATCTAAGAAGGAGATAAGAAGATTATACAGATTTTTGATAAGAACCCACTTAGTCTGCTACAATAGGTTCTGCTATGTGATGTCAAAGAGATATGATGGTTACATTTGGGAACTGTATAAGACTGTGCAATAGGATTTTGTATCTGAATCTCAAAGGCAAAAGCATGCTCTGAATAGTCTGCATCTATATATCCCAAAGGGAAAGAATGGATTTAATAGACATTTATGAAATCTTCAAGAGCCAAGATGATATCAGTTGGAGCTACTATTTTGAGCTTCTTGAAGATCAGACAAGAGGGCATAATGAAATTAATATGATCATATTCTCAGTAGATAAGGAGAGGATTCCTTTTTCCTTCTGCAGTAGAGAAGGAATTCAATAGCACTTTCTCTGATTTTTACTCCCCAAAGAAGGCAGAAAATGCAAGGGGAAAAAAGATCCTGCCTGCCTGCCTGCCTACATCCCTCCCTCCTTATCCTGCATTTCCTCAATCAACTTTAAGGCAAATACCAACTATAAATGAACAATGATTTTAACCCCTTTAAACTAACAAAACACCAGTGAAAAACAGACTAGAAGAATCAAAAGTTTAGAAGTACAAACAGCCACTAATTTAACCTGATAATTTGCTGACCAACCCATGAAATAAAGAGATAGCACAACAAAACTTGGGTTAAAATATGGGGCATTTTATTTAAACTATCATCTATTTAGGTTTATCCCCTAACATTTGTGAAAGGGAAAAACCCAGGCCATTTCTGCACTATGCTGTTGTAGTGCTATTACTCCACTTTCAACATCCTGTGGAATTCTGAGGTTTGTAGTTTACTGAGGCCAATGAGCTCTCTAGCTGAGAATTCTCAAGTCTCTCACTAAACTACAAACCGCAGGATTCCATAAGATGTTGAAACTGGAATGATAGCACTTTAACAGTGTAGTGCAAAAATGGCCCTAGTGCAGGAACAGCGGAGACAGTTGGTCTCCCTGAGACCTCTCGCCAGATTCTCCTGGGTGAAACACCAGATGCCCAAGGAGAACCCAAGTGCTGGGTTGCTCCCCCACTAGCCAGTTACTGGCCCAAGAATCCATCCTCCCAGTCACATGAGTCAAAGTGAAGACTAAACCCTCAGGTCAGCCCCAAGGACAGTCTCCTTCCCCACCCAACCCTGGGTCTCACAACTTGTTGGAGAAGCTCCAAAAGGCTCTCGTTCACCAAATGGGTGTCATAGGTGTTCACTGAACTTCTACTTTCTCCCTACTCCCAATCCCTGACTACCTAGTTAAGATACCACCCTGACCCAGTTCTCCAATTCTCCATTCAGAAACGTAGAGGAAGCCAAAAACTCATGGCAAAAGGAGGAAAAAGTCTTACCTGGCTCTGAAGTGACGAGAAAGCTTACACTGTGTCAGAGGAGGAGTGTGGGTCATAAGTCAAATGGAATAAAAGCAAAGGAGGGCACAGAATGAGCTTTTAAGAACTCTAGTTTTGCCCCCACACTTAACATCCTGGGGTGCATATTAAGGGCCTCTCCTCATGAGAGACCAGCAAATGTGCTTCCCCACCAATAACACCGCATGGTATGATAGGGATATCCAAATTTTAGACATTTTTAATTCCAATAATTTGATTGCCAATTAATTTACTTCAGACCTACCATTATTGTCCAAAATCATTCCTTAAAAGGGAAGGTTTTATTGACCTGATAGGAGGTCATTAAAAATTGAATAAGTTGAGCATCGCTATAAAGGAAATTTGATCCAGAATAACTCATAGACTATGAATACATATGTTTAGAAGGGAATGCTACTCCATCCAAGATGGCTTTAATCCTTGTTCTTAAACCAGCTCTGATTTGTATGGATTAAGTTTTGATTTGATCACTCTCATCCAGGTTATTTCCCCCTCTAGGCATGTGCTCAGCCCTTCTACAGTCTCCTTGAAGTGAGATGGACTGAAAAGACAGACTAATGTGTTAGCAACATACTGATGACACTGAAGTGATAGTACTGAATTCTAGAAGGGGTCTCCACATTGCCATGTAGATAATGCTTCCATGTACTACAAACCAGACAAACTAAACACCTAAACTAGCAACTTCTTCTGAATAGCATCTTCTGAACCATCTTTCTGAATGCCATAGCTAACTGAAACATATCTAACTAAAAGAGTTTCAGTATATCTTGCAATATTTTTCTGAAGAGTTTCAGACCTAGACTGATTCTAGATTTTTCCTAATAGTCAATTTGGAACTTTTCCTCCAGCAAGACTATAAATTAAAGGGAAGCAAAAATAATTTTCATATGAGTTGCATTGTCTCGTTGTGTGTTCAGAGCCATTAACATATTCCAGCAAGCCTCGCTCTGCTTAGTGGCTGGACAGAACATGAGAGACTACCAGTGCAAGGCCAATGAAAACCAGTTTAAATAATGTAAGGGAAGAAAGACAGGATATAAATGTAATAAAATAAAACAATAGCATTTTTTCTTCATTTTTTTTTATTTCTCCTCATTTTATTTGTTAGCTAATCTCTTTGGCTTCCCTTTGTCCTGGAAGGAGTAGCCTTTTCTTTGTATGGAAACATTCTTCCCATTCTATCAAGAATTTCTCCTTCAGGCACGCTATCAGCACCAGCTTTGAAAAATAGTAGCAATTTTTGATGTGAACTGAAATCGTTTGTGGGATCAAGACTTAAGCTGTATTTGAGCAGAGTCAGATAGATCCATGGGATTTATACTATTCATTATTAACTTAAGTCCTATCAATTACCATGAGATGATGATGATGATGATGATGATGATGATGATGATGATGATTTAAAATATACCCTGCCCTCTATCAAAGATCTCAGCGCAGCTTACAAAAAGCATTAAAACAAGATGCACAATTTAAAACAATAAAATAATTAAATTAACTGAAAACGTATTAAACTTCAGCAATAAGTTAAAAATAGATTTAAAAGATGTAAAAAAGTTTTGAAAACTAGGTATGCTATATTTGGGTTGAATTAATGAGGCTCAAAGGCTTTGCCGAACAATTAAGTTTTCAGTTTGTGTCTAAATGATAAGAGTATTGGCATCAGTTAGGTCTTCAGGGGGAGGGCTTTCCATACTTTGTATGCCATGGTTGAAAGAGCCCTCTGCCATATCCCAACACAGGATAGTGATCTGTCCGGTGAGTCACAGAGGAGCCCTGCCCCCAGATCTTAATCTTTGGACTGGAACTTATGGGGAGAGGTGTTTCCTCAAATATCAAGGTCTCAAGTAATTTAGGGCTTTTAAATATCATCATAAATGTCAATCGAAAATCTGTTGGCATCCAGTGCAATTCTTTTAAGATTGCCACTGTATGCTGTCTATATGATATTCCACTCAACGGTCGAGCTACTTCATTTTGCAAAGGGCTGCAGTTTCCAAGTCTTCTCCAAGTGTAGTCTTATATTGAACATATTGCAGTAGTCTAATTGGGAGGTTACCTGCGCATGGACTATTGTAGCTAGGTTATCTCTCCCCTAAAAAGGCTGTAGTGGGCACACAGTTGAACCTGGTGCTAAGTATCCCATTCCACAGAGTCCACTTGAACCTCCAGTGACAAGGATGGATCTAGAAACATTCCTAAGGTATGTACCTTTAGGACGAGCCCAACCCCATTTAGGACAGGGTATTTCCCTAGTTCCCATACCCAAGAGCCACCAATTGACAGAGTCCCCATCTTTTCAGGATTCAGCTTCAGTTTGCCACTGTATGACTAAATTTATTATTCTATGATGAAATCTAGGGCCAAACATATTTTTTTTTCCTTTTGAATGAGTGGTGTCACAGGCAATGGAGTTGAAAGATGTTGTGACACTACACAGTGTTTTTCATTGGAATCCAAGCAATCTTTTCTTTCATGTCAGACTTATAGTCCAGAGCTATGATAGCCATATGCCATTCTGGCAATGCTTTTGTTCTTAACATGTTTGTTGCTATGTTTCCTTTAAACAGATGCTACACCTAATGAATTTTTAAACACTATCTTTTCTTACTGCACTTCCTTCATCATTGCATGGTAGCTTGTAGGACTATGATCTAGAAGCTTAGCTATTTATGTTGGCATTCACTTTCTTGTCAGTTTCACACCATAACTCACTATGGCTGATCAGAACTGGAGAACATAAAAAAACCCAGAATATATATTACTGGCAATATAATCAGCAAAAGAGATTTAGGGATTCAAGTTCCCTTGAAAAATAAGTACTGCTTGTAAGACAGTTCCCAGTGCACAGAGACATTACAAAAAAATCTATGCAATCATGTAGGCTGATACAAAATTTCAGGTATGTCTATTCTAAAAACTTAAATATAACAGTAAATTGATCCAAGCATTCTCTAATTTGCACAATAGTGAAGATAAACATAAATCAAATCTACAACTAAGGTCATTTTGTGATTTCTTGTTACTAATGCTACCATTTTAAAATTTATAGATACTGGAACATCTTTTCATTACAAACATACATTCACATCACATTTTTAGATGAATTTCTGTGAGATATTTTTTTCTCCTTGAGTTATAATTTCAGTCACTACAGCAGGGATCCCCAAATGTCCCCATAACTGATCTTACAAACCAAGAATGGGCAACATTTGGCCCTCCAGATGTTATTGATCTCCAACTATCATCAACCTCAGCCAACATGGTTAATTGTCAAGGATGATGGGAGCTTTGGTTCAAAAGCTGGAAGCTCACAGGTTTCCCACCATATACCTAAATCAAAAGAAATATTTAGAACATCTGTGGCACCACAGAAGTAGTACAGATGGAGGTGCTCACCTTGTTCCAGATTCTGGAAAGAAAATAGCATATGGAAAAAGGAAAGCACTATCAGAACTCTCAAATAGCCAAAGAGTCCAATAGGAGAGATCAGACAAGCCTGGGTGGCAGAGCTATTAGTCAACAAAAATTAGAAACTACACAGCTAGGTGAGGAGACAAATCAGTACTTTCCCTTTAAGTTTAATCAAGAGGCAAAGGAAGTAGAAACTGATATTTAGCAATTGCCTGTCTGCCTCTAATGAGAGTGAAGTTTATTTATACTTTGACGATGCAATCTTCAATAATGAATGAAGATCTTATTCTATTAAAGTAGATGTAGATCATTATAAATGGCAATTCATGCACATCTGTGGCTTTATGCACTGTATTTCAGAGTTTGTTTTTTTTAAAAAAATAAGTACACTTGGCGTCAAACACTTGAAATAGGCAAGATGATACATTTAATGGAGCAAAACATGTTTCTGAAATGGAAGCTTTCTGTTGTTTCCATGAGCTCTTTTAAGATGTATGGGCTCAGAGAAAAATAGACAGAGAAAGAAAACTGGAAGGAAAAACAGGACATAGATAGGAATGTTATTAAATTTCTAGCTATTTGAATTTCTCCTACAGTTTGGGAGCACTGGGTTGCTGGGTCTTGTTTCTGAAGGGGAACTACTGCACCAGGAGTTGCATCATTCTTCTCTGGGTATTTGAGGGAGGGGAAAAAATATTTTCTTCTGAAGCAAACCCATATAGAAATTCAGGCAAACTTCAAGTTTGGTCAACATTTCATTTCATCTATAATGTGATTCACTCATTTAGAGAAGATGATGCCCTTGTAACTTTCAAAGCATAGGGGCTGCTGACCTTAGGATCAGCAGCTTATGAGATCCCGATTTAACTTCTGTAGTTCAATGGAAAGGATTTCACCAAGGCTAACCAGGAAAGAGCAAATTTATTTATTTATTTATTTATTTATTTATTTATTTATTTATTTATTTGCAGTCTCAGTTGTTTTAGGCAAGATACCTGTCCTGCTTTGGCCTAAATCTAAATGCTATTTCCAACTAGATAGACTCATTAATTGGTAACTTAGTATGTAAAACCCACTGATTCAATGAATCTATTCTGATTGGTAATAGCAATTGAATTGAAGTCTTTGGCTGAGCTCCTGAATCAAAACATGCAAAAGGTAGCATGCTGCATGCACAGTTCAATGGTAATCCAGCCATTGGAAGACATATCTAAAGACACTGCCATCAGGAGGCAACTAAGAAGAATGGAAGTTGCTGTCCTCTATCTCCAGTGATTCTCTTGGGATTGGGAAGATAATAATCATAATTTTCTTCCCTTACCTGTAGAGATTTCCCCAGAATGCAGATGGGTACTGACTGGTTACCTTCTGTTTCTCACCCACCCCAGCTAGTAAATGGTTAATGGCTTCAAAACTGTTAGTGGGGGGCGGGCGGTGTTGAATATTATATAAGCAGCTATTGAGCTTCTCCTTCTGCAACATTTTTTAAAAGATCTATGTGCACATATCTCCATGTAACATGTGCCTGTATCACCAATAGGATTCCAGCCACTGTGCGCCTACAATGTTAAAGCAACAACAAATAAATGGTTAACTGTCTAATATGCATACATATATCATTAAAAGTTAAGAATGTACTCAGTGTAACTATGTTTAGACACGATCATAACAAACAGAAAATTGCAAAGCCAGGCCAGCAAATAGCCACCCTCCAAAAAACAACACAAAACAAAAATATCATGTTCATCTCTGACGTTCTGCCTGTTAGCTGGAAGTTGTACAAAGTTTGTATAGTTGGTGAAATTAGATCTAATTTATCTTGTTAGATCTTTCTCCCCAATCACATTTGCAAATGAGAAACTACATTAAGTGAGTTACTTAGATGAAGAAAAGAGAGGTCCCTAAAGAAATTTCCCTTGATGTATATAATTAAGTGCCTTGTTAAAGTCAACTCTAGTGATCTTTTCCTGTTAAAACAATATTTTCTGCTAATTTATTCTAATTAAGCAATATGTCACAAGGTCACTTGTCTGGCTGCTCATTTTTCTTTGAACTTCTTTTTTTTAAAGCTAAATATCAAGTGGCATAAATAGGATGTTTGAGTATAAGAAATACAGACTTTACTCTCCATTAGGAAGCTTCCCTTATGGTGACATTTCATCCTTCCAACCTCATCACAGGAAGTAATATGCCTGACTGCATGAACTCAGAACTTTTTACTACCAAGAGCACTATAGGTATATCTGGTAACTGCAGTAAGCAGTGTACAGCAGGTATAGTGCAATATAAGTTTGTGTCAGAAACAAGAGAAATGACTCTCAATGCTCTTGTAAGATAAAAAGAAAAGAAAAAACCTTTTGATCATTGTCTCATTATCTTAGGATTTTAAAGGAGATAGAGAAAAGAATTTCATCTAAACATGATTACAAGAGTCCAGAAAAAATGGTTTTCGTGTGTGGCTGTAAACTAGTGTCAGTTCTTGGGGCTGGAGCCTCGTGGATACTCCTTCCAGGACAAAGGAAAAATGAGGAGATTAACTAACTTCTTGAGAGGAGAAGGAAGTGGCATCTGTAGATAGGAAGGAAGCAAAAGGCTTCAGCACATAGACCAAAGAAAAGTACAAAGAGGTGAAAAACAAAGGGCAGCCATTATCTAGATCCCACTTGCTCACTAATGACTTTCTACAGGTGTTGATGCTTCTTTGGTCCTTTCCGCACAATGGGGCTCAACAAACACCTTTTGTTGCAGCCCTGGTGGGGAGGGAAAGCACGCTAGGATCACTCCCCTCCACAGCTCGCCCAGTCACTGCTGGCCCCGTCTCTTCCCTTCCACAGCACAGCCAGTGCGCTTCCACCCTTCCACATGGTTGGGAAAGGCAGCAGCACAGTGTGATGGTAAATGTAAAATGGATTTTTTCCGTTTTACAAATACTTGCTTGTGTGGCACGCGGGGACAAGATGGTGGCAGGACCACAATGACATCGTGCAGAAGCATGATCCACGGAGTGCTGCCATCATGTCCCACTGCAAGGCAGCCACACCATGTGGAAAGGGCCTTTGTTTCCAATAAGAGCTTAGTCTGGAAAAGATAATGGTTCCTTCTCAAGAAGTTTTATACAAGTTGTTTGACATTTTTAAATGAAAAGAGAGAGAGTCACCTTTAAATAAACATTAGGACCATGCATCATCAGCATAGTATCTTTATTTCAAGATAGTTCTGCATGGGTTATGCTTAGCAGTTCCTCAGGAATAATGAAAGCCATCTCTTGCTCAATCAGAGCTCACCTAGCTCCATATTATCTTCTCAAACTGGCAGCATTTCTCTAAGATATCAAATTTAGGGTCTTTCCAAAACCAACCTGAATCGGAGGTTTTCTTCATTCAAAGTATGCTTTTTTTTTTTTTTTTAATATGGGTCACACTTGCAATAAAGACAAGGAGGATAATTTCTTCATGATTCTAATTCTTTTCTCCACTCCCATATATGGCAGCTGTTTCACAAGAATGATCAGAGTAGCTGATGTGTTTCATTTGTATCCTTGCTTTGCACAATGTCCTATGTGATGAAAATAACTCATTCTTCCATTAACCAATCAACTAAAGGAAAAGACAACTGTTGGAAATCATACATCCAGACCAGTAGATCCTGAAGGCATATCAATGTCATCACCTGGGGCTCAGGAATCTACACCAATGTTCCATAGTACCATAGTTGCTTCAGATAGCATTTGCACCAGACTGGTTGCAGTTTCCTGTAGAACTGGAAACACTTGCATGATTAGTAAAAGAATGGAAAGCATACATTTCCTGTAATAAACACAAATTGTGATGAATGTATTTAATATGAAATGGTAATTTGTATTGTAGAAAACAGCACTGTTCTATAAACGTTCAAGACTCTGAAAGCATTCCACTGGCATATGTTTCAAATAGGTTTAAAAACATACAAATTATGCACAGTTTATTTATTCATATAATTACTGGAACCAGTAAATTTAGCAGCAAAGACGGTTTTCCTATTATTACTAGAAACAACGCTGAGATTCTGTGTCTCTAGAAATCCAGGAGAGCAGCCTCATATCTCTTCAGTTGTATTAGGGGTTAAAAGTTGCTTTGGCTTAAAAGCCTTGTGGGGGCTTGAAAGATGCCCCAGGAGATTGTTTGGCCATGTTAGGAGCTAGTGAATAACTCTTCCTGTGGTGTGTAAAAAAAGACATACACCCACGACCATATGCATGTACATGCCCTAAAAAATCTTATTTTGGGACTACAGCTCCCAGAATCCAATAATCAGAATGGCCCAGTGTAATCCAAATTATGCTTTCCAAATATCATCTCTGATGTTTGTGCTTCTCTCTCTTGCAACCTCCTGGCTAATCTGTGTGCAACAAAAAATGTGGCATGTCATTTTGTCCAATTGAGTGTCATTGGGCATGGATGCACAAAGATGCACATGGGTGCACATTGCACATGCAGATGCACGTGAATATTTGGTTATGTATTGACTTGCACAATTGCACAATTAACTAACAAATCAGTGTTGTTTGACTACTGTGTAACTTTGAAAATGCTACACTTCATCTCCTTCATGTAAGCTGAGACTTGTAGTTCTGGAATTTAATTTCACACATGAAACATCTATGCCTCAAGCCTGTCTAGAGCACACTCCAGGTCTAGAGGATTAATCCCATTAACTTATTAAAAGACTTCAGTCTGGTGGAAGGTGTGTTGAAAATCTGGGTTTGTTTTCATTATTTAGTTGCAATAAACATTCCAGTGACTCTGTGATAATGGAACAAAGGTATCCTAAACATGCTCAGAGACACATTTCCCCTTTAACATTAATTCACATTATTTTCCATAAAATAGCATATCTCTAAGGGGATGGGATGGTCATTGTGTCCCAGGTAGATTATTTCTCAGTCTGCATTAAGAACTGAATATGAGGCCCAATGGTAAGAAGCCAAAGGATCAGGTGTGAGCTTACAGGATGAGAATAAAGGTACTTTTTACAGCATAAGTGGGTAGCAGAGAGTTTTGTTGCTTTTTTTTATTTTTTAAGATAGAAGAGTTTTCTTCATTTACTTTTCTGGACAGGATGCTGATGCTAGGGAAAGAGGTATGATGTAAAGAGTATTGGTGCTGAAAGCTTTGCAGGACCTTCTGCCTGGATACAACAGAAGGCCACTGTGTTGGTACTCAGGAGCAATCTCTTCTTGAGGCAATTCAAGAAGAGAGTGGGATGGGAATAGGACTCTCCTACTATGCCTTTTAATTAATTTATTAATTTTATATCCTGCTTTTCTGCCATGGCCAAATCTGACTTTTCAAGGAAAGAACATAGGCCCTTTCTGCAGCACCTTCCCATCCCACAATGGGGACAGCAGAAGGATGGGATTGTGATGACACTTTTGCATTACGTCACCACAGTCCCATCATTCCCTCCCAGGTGGCATGATTGCAGATTAAATCATTGATGGATTTTCCTCATCAATGGCACAGAATCACAACACCATCATGCACTTACCTGCCCTGTGGAAGGTGGCTGTGCTACCTGCCCCAGCACAGCCTGTGAAAGTACCTGGCTGTGCTGTGGAAGGAAGAGGTGTAGCCATTGTGCTTCCTTCCATAGGGAGCCAGCAGGTGCAGAGGGGAGCACTCCCATCATGGTCCCTTCCTGGAAGAGCTGCTGTTGGGATCCCAAATGGATGACTTTGCAAAAAGGTAGGGTGCAGAAAGGGCCATAGTTAATACACTAGTGCACTCCTGGCCACCACCAAAACTTGGCCTTCCAGGTTCAGGATTGAGTCCAAGAGTACACCCAAGCTATGAACCTGAGTTTTCAATGGGAGTGTAACCCTGCTGAACAGGTTGAAACCCTATTCCCTGATCTGTCTTCTGACTGACCAGCAGAATCTCTGGCTCTTTTTGCACACAGTTTTTTTTATGTGAGGGCCCCTTGAGTGTTGCGTAAATGGGAGCGTCGGTCCGTACGACACACTCCCACTCACGCGATGCTCACGAGCCTAAAGTGGGACGATCGCACATTTTATTATTTTCGGCTTTAAGCCGGAAATACTGTGCGGTTGCGCAATGCTCACGAGGCCCTCGCGCACTTACCTGCGTGCGGTGTGCCGAACAAGCCGTCCCGGTCGCGCTTCCTCCCCCAGTGCAGCCTACAGCTCCCAGGCTGCGCTGCAAAAGGAAGGGGAAGGGCGTGAGCGCGACGGTCATGCTACCAGGAAGCAACCTGCGGGATGAAGGAGCAGGGAAGTGACAGCATTCCGGATGAGGCTTCTCGCGTGAGACGCCCCCCTCCCCAGCCGCACAAACAGGTAACGTGAGAAAAGGGCCTCTGGATTTAGCTTTAATTTGTTCATCCAGTCTATTACTGACAACAAACACTGGTTTAGCACTGAAACAGCTTCTTTGGAGTCAGATGAAAAAGATAGATACAGTGTACACTGTACCCGAAATCTTTTCTCCCAGTAGTTTCTCCCAGTAGTTTCATGTAGATGTTAAACAGCATGAGAGACAGAAATTGACTCCTGAGGACACCACAGACCAATGGCCAGGGTACTGAACAGGAGTCCCACAGCACCACCCACTAAGGGTTCTCTCCAAGAAGGACTGAAGCTACTGTAGAATAATGCTCCTATTCCCATCCCAGAAAAGCAGCCCCAAAGGATACAACAGTCAATGGTATTGAAAACCACTAAGATATCCAGCAGAACCAACAAGAAAATGGTTTTCCTGTCCAGTTCCCATCATAGGTCATCCACCAAGACCACCGAAACTGTCTCTATCCCATAACCAGGCCTGAAATTTCAGATTAATATGCTGTTTTGTTGTGGTTTTTCTGTGTATAAAACCCAGATTTCCCTCCTCACTTCCCTCTTATTTCTAGTTATAATAGCAGGATACAATTCATGAACTGCAAGATAAACCATGTTTGCAATTCAAATAACCACAGCAAGATCATTTTTAAAACATAATACATGTTGATGGGAGAGTCAGGGAAGATGGAAACAAGGCATAGGTCCAATGAAAAACTTTAGGCACACCCATAGGATGAGGTAAACCTGGAGAGATTTTCTATGAATTGCACCTCACACCATACACTTATTTTTCAAGTTGGTTTCAAAGGTAATTTGCCATGTGTCATTGAGTGGTGTTATTTGAGAAACACAATTCCCTGAGTGCACAAAATTAGGTTCACAATTCTTTGGATCTCAGCAATTATATTACCAACAAACCAATCATCTGGTCCAGCATGAAATGGATTTTCCTTTGATCCATTAAAACATGCGCGCACACACACACACACACACACACACACTGCTTAGTTTTATATGAAGCCCTGGGTTCATAAAATTTACCAGTTTTCATTTCCTTCGTTTCATTTCTATTTTTAGCCTGTCACTGACTGCTTAGAAGCTCCCCTGTGTGCTTAGAAAGAAAAGAAGAAAAGGAGAAGGAAGAGGGGGAAGAAGAGGAGACGAAGAAGAGAAAGAACAGCATCAACATCTGAATGGTTACATAATTCCCACACCAGTTGTAGATGAACAGCCAACATATTTCCAAACTCTGCTGTTTGATCAGAAAATAACTATGATACACCAAATGAAAATATTAATATTAGATGAGGAATCTGAAAGAAGTGAAAGATGGAACAGGACTACATGTTGTTAAGCCCTGCCCCATAATGTGCACATATCACACCTTAACAAAATCTTTACAGCACACTGCTGAGCTCTGAAAACAACCCTCTAGCATGGGTTTGCAAGGAATTAAGTTTCGGACCCATTCACTGAGGACTGGGCTGTCTCTATGGCTTTACTATTATTGTTAACTTTCTCAGATACTAGGTGTTATCTGAAGAGGTGGCAGGTTCTCATCTTCACCCATGACATGGCATGCTGATGCAGTGTGCTAGACCCAAAACCACCATTTTGAGGCTCAACAGGGGTTGAATAAGCAGGCTACAGTGGATTGGCTTGTGAAAAGAGGCCTTCGTTGACATAGTTTGCTGCCTCTGCTATTTGAGGAGCACAAAAGGCCTCCCGTGTTTTGTTCATTCACTTGGGAATGACTTGGGTTTGTCAAAGGGCAAGGCCCTTATCCTTTGTATGATCTCCAAATCATACAGACTACATGTGCAGGAATAACCTTGGTATGGTCAGCTATTTTGCCTCTCCAAATCTGGCATGGTAAAATGGATCCCAACACATCGATTGAGCCCACAGAAGGGTAAATAGAGAGATTTGAAATGCGTTGAATAGGGAGTTGGTCCACTTTCTTCCACATCCCGCTATAGTATTTCTGTAGCCTAAGCAATACAGAGCTGATGGTGTGTGTTAATCAGAAGGAAGTAACATTTTGTTCCTGGGGGATTTGTAACAGGAAATGGAGGCCCTATTGGTTAGTCTGGTGAGGGAAGGGACTAAGCAGATCTTTGCCCATTATCCATAGCAGGTAGTGGGGGAAAATAAAGTAAGAGTTACAGTGAACACCTTGATATGGTTTTGGTGAAGAGAAGGCCCGTAGAACTACCTCTTTAGATCCTGCAACCAGGAATGTGGGCAAAGAGACTACCCTTGGCTGGACCTTGGCGCTTGCCCTCACTTTACGTCCTGCGACTGGGGGAGTGCCTTGGGTCTGGCTTGGGTCTGGCTTCCAGAAGATATCCAGATGGACAGTAACCCAGCTATTGGATTACCCTTGAGGCTCTGGTGGTTCAGCCTGAAGAGGAAGTAAAGAGTGGTATCTGTTTCAGATTATTATTATTATTATTATTATTATTATTATTATTATTATTATTAATTTATTTGTATCCCGCCTCTCCATATGGATCGAGGCGGCGAACAACTTATAAATAGCATGTATTTCTATACATGCCCCCAACAAGCTGGGTACTCATTTGGAAGGCTGAGTCAACCTTGGAGCCCGGCAGGATCGAACTCACAACCTTGTGGCTTGCAGTACTGGCATTTAACCACTGCACCACCAGGGCTCACACTAGGGCCATTTCTGCACTACATTGTTATAGTGCTATTATTCCACTTTCAACATCCTGTGGAATTCTGGGGTTTGTAGTTTACTGAGGCCAAAGAGCTTTCTTTAGCTGAGAATTCTAAATGCCCTCCCTAAACTGCAAACCCCAGGATTCCATAGGATGCTGAAAGTGGAATAATAGCATTGTAACAACGTAGTGTGGAGATGGCCTAGGTTGCTCCACTCTTCTTGTTCCACTCCAGTTTCAGTGAAATTTAAACAAGCTTTAAGTTACATAAAGCAGCCCTTGGTCAACCCAGTGTTCTGTGCCTGGACTCATCATTCCATGATTGGTCAGTAAAATCTTTACAGCATGCTTACTGAGCTCTGAAAAGATTTGAAATCTGCTGAAACTAATCTAACCAGATATAAAGGATGGGTGCTTCCAGGCTTAAAAGTGATGGAAAACTGCAGACACTACATCCTGTAAGTTTTCCCCCATCTTGTGTGTACAGAAGGGACAGCTGCTGTGTAACTGCAGACAAATGTGTGCTAATATTTTACAGTCCAGTTCTCATTTAAAATAAGGCATTTTTACACCTCTCTGACTTCAAAGAGATTATGTGATCATTTATGCATTGTGTTTTCCCCCAAGATCCTTTCCCTCTCCTGGAAGGCCTTAGTGTAAAGGGAAACATAAAAGAGAAAATACTATACATGGGAATCGGGCCTTAGCAGCCTCACAAATTTCCATGAAACTTTTAGTGCCTCCAGCATTGCAGAATGGAAGCATGATGGAGGAGGACCAAGGGGAAGACAGGAAGAGGAAAAAGTTAGCAAGACACTAAATAAACTCAGCAGGCTATTGGGGCAGCTGCTTCCTTGATTGTGTAACAGTAAATCAAAATGTAACAGGCTGCTTTCTGAGATAGGCTATCACTTGGAAATTATATTATTGTTGTTGCATGCCTTCAAGTTGTTTCTGACTTATGGGGACCCTAAGGACAACCTATCACAGGGTTTTCTGGGGCTGAGAGTGTGTGACATGCCCAAGGTCATCTAGTGGGTTTCCATGGTTCAGTGGGGAATCAAATCCTGCTCTCCATGGTCATAATCCAACGCGCAAACCATTACACCATACTGGCTCTAAATCAAAATTCAGGGA
The DNA here is from genome assembly GCA_948474755.1 of Ctenosaura bakeri. Lineage (NCBI taxonomy): Eukaryota > Metazoa > Chordata > Lepidosauria > Squamata > Iguanidae > Ctenosaura > Ctenosaura bakeri. The sequence continues at coordinate 444,361 of CAOLHI010000188.1, read as the reverse complement.
CATTTGGAAAAAAGGGTTACCAGGGTTCTCATATCACCCCACTCAGGCTTCCTTGCTCTTTCTGAGTGTAGGTGTAATCCTCGCAGTAATAAGGTTAAAATGAATTATCACAGCAACAATATACGGTTGCAAACTACCATTGCAATAAAAAGCATTTAGGGATCTCTTCATCTTGAATGGCCAAATAATACTTGCTTGTGGTGGAGTTGAAAAAAAAAATCTGGAACTGGTTTGTGGAAATGTGTCAAAACAATTACCTCAGTTTTGAAGTATCCTTTGAGGCATGGATATGGCAGCTGCCTTGATGAGTGCCCCCATGCCAAGATTTCCCATTACCCCAGCGATCACATCAGCCAGTGGTTTTGCAAAACTCTTATAACTTAATGCTGTTGTATATTTTTGATTTTCTTTTCCAGGACATTATTAGATATTCCTTTTGTGCTCCCTACAAGAATGTATCTGACATTAGTTTATGCCCACAATATTGCTACTCTAAAATAAAAAGAATCTGAGAAGAATCAAGATCTGACAAACTGAGAAAGAGCTCCAGGAGTCTGGTAGGTACTGAGGGGCTTCAGTGAAAAATGAAAAAAGAAACAACTTCCCATACAATAGCTTCTTTTAGGTAGCCCTGCTGCTTTGGGAGCTGATTCAAATGCTTATTGATGGCAAGATGGCTTTTCTACTTGAAAAACTTAATACTTGAAACCAGTCACCTGTCATGATCTAGTGAACAGACATCAATTGCAGCATGAAGAACTGGAAACAGTAGGAGGAGATGGACATGCTGCTGAAAGAGAAAAATATTCAGATTCATACAGTGAAAAGACACAATAATTGATTTGAAATGGCTCATTCTCCCTACCCTGACCTATTCTCTAAAAATATATAGCGAGCATGTGGTGATAATACATGTCTGTATGTGGATCTAATCCTTATAAATAAATAAGATCTCATTATGCTGAAAACACAAAGTTATTTATGCAACCTATTACTATTTATAGACAAGTGGTATCCATTAGTTTGTTTCCCTAGCGAGGCAATCACTGTGGGTGTGGAAGGCTGCAATGAATGCCTACCAGGAAGAGAATTCCCACTCATTTCAGTGGAGAAGATAGCTTAGTAGATGAGAAAATAATATGAACAAAGACCTGCCCAATTATACGAGGGAAGTTCTGCAAATATATTGGGTCTTTTTGCATATGCTGCGCTCTAAATTTACTGCTATCCCAGGGATGCCAGTCCTCGACTATTTCATCCTCATATGTGAGGACAGATAGTTATGGTAGTTTTCCTCCTTTTGGGGAGAAAAAATACATTCTCCTGCAGCATTCTCATTGTATTCAAACATCCCAAAGTACTTCAGAGAAATTATTCTGTGGAGCATAACATGTGAGTTTTTTCTCAACAGAATAATACCTCTGGAACACCTTGGGATATTCAAATAGCAAGAAATAATTGTGCAAAATTATTTCTGGTCTATTATTCCACTCAACAAAATTTTCCAGTTGCGAGGAAACTGATATTCAATTACTTTTTTATTTACCGGTAGTTTATTTAATTTAAAAATTGGGAAACTGGGGGAGGGCGGTGTCCTTAGAACAAATAATTGTGAATATTCCTTTATCTCTAGTTCCTCTGCTGGTCAAGTCAATTAATCTCATGCATGGACACATCTGTGGAGTGTTCCTCATACTTTTATTACAATGCTTTAAGACAGAACCTGAACAATGGCTCATTGGAAAACAGGAACAGTGTAAACACTACAGGTATGCCTGTATGTGTATGTATATAAACATGTAACAATTCCAATGTATTCTTTGGTTTCAAAAAATATTATGGCCAAGCACACAGTGAGATCAAAAAATAAGTTTTGTTCTCATTCCTAGAATCAAATAATTTAAAACATTTAGTCCCTACTGGGCAAGATTATGAAGTTTGTGCACATATTTCCAATTTTAAAAACACTTTTGGACATTTTTGCAGGGGAAAAAAAAGATTGTGCAGTGAATGCATGCAGAAAGCATTTCACACACAAAAAATGCTTTGTATATACACAAAAATCTGTGAAAGTTTTGTTGAGAATTTCTAAATGGCAAAAACAAAACAAAAAAAACCAGTAGACTATTTTTCTCAACACAGTGACTCAATGTGTTGTAGCACAGATCTTCTTATCTTTGCCAAGATCTGTGAGTATACCACTCAGGCGATCCAGATGTTTTGACTCTGCAATAGCACAACCTTCAACACTGGCTGTGCTTGCTAGGGCTGATGTGATTTGTAAGAACATCTGGAGGGCCATAGTTTCCAGTTTTTTATCTACAAGATGTGCTTGGTAGGATGAGAGTGGCTCAGTCCTACTTACCTTTTATAAGCAAACATTGTCAAATGAGATACCCTGGCTCCTCACCTAGTCATTCAAGATAAGGTCTGAGATCCTACATTACCCAAGCTCCACCAGGCATAGAACCACTCCCTCCTCATATAGTCTACAACCATTTAATGTCTAGGGGAAGTTTGGGATGGCTGGACAGATTCTAGCTGTGTTTCTTCAGAAGAATGTATAAAGAGGAGTTTTTCTTCATAGCTCTCCATAGGATTCCATGGGAAACTCATGAGTTTTCTGTATCTTTCTATGTCAGTTGCATTAAAAGGTGTTGGGAAGGGAGTGTCTGAGCAGCACAGAAGTAAGTTGTATGGCTAGGGGTCATGGTAGACGTGGGTGTTGGATGCATCTATTCATAATCACCATAAAAGGAAATATGCAAGCATAAGTTTCATATGTCACCAACAGGATTCTGGCCCAGTACAAACTATGACTGGAATTCCCCCTATATGCTACATTGTCACATAACTATGGTAGCTATATAGTGACTCCTGGCCTAATCCCCTAATTCCCACTTATTGATCAGCAAACACTATGCTCAATGGGGGTCCTTCCTCCTGTCTCTCAGGAAGCAGCTAACGTTACCACCCTCTTCAGCAAACAGTCTCCATTGTGACAGGCAGAAACAGGGTCCCTGTTCCAATACCCTTTCACATTCGAGAATGTCAGTCATCCTCTTGCTACAAGACAGAGGAACAAACTTCTGTTGATAGCAGTGGCTGCTGATGGGCAAGAGAGAACTAGGGGAACTTCACAGTCCCTATGTATACTCTAAACAAGGGGATATGTAGAGATTGTGAACATGAGTCAGTCATGAATGCGTACCCTTCAGTCATGCATTCATAAATAACCAACAAGACTCTGGCCTATATCCACATATTCATACATCTATATCAACTATACCTATATAATGAGTAAACAATATTATGCAGTTGTAGTTCAGTCAAGGACCTCTTTGCCTTGTAGTTAAATTAGTTTCCTCCAAGTATCTCTTCTTATGGGAAATCGCTGTATTAAACAATATTCTGCTCCAAATTGCATGCTGCCAACCATCTGTAAATGGCAATATAGTAAAGGCCAATTCATACGTGCATACTTCTCATTTGATTATAGCAGTATCAAGCTGTGAATTTTCCATGTGAGCGACCCATCATGTCTACTCAGTTCACATAATGTCTTCAGTAGAATCTGCTTTCAGTCGGTAAGAAATCAAGTGATGTCTGTGCATGTATGAAACAACCCAATCACTAAAATCCTCCCAGTGTGTGCAGAGTAAACAAAGGTATGTTGTCTTCATCAAATGTGACACACATCTAATGAAATTCAGAATATATTTTATTTTCTTCTATTGTTACCTAAAATGTTCCACAGAATTAGTTAGGAAACATCTCTGTCAAGTTTAGTTCATGTGCACTGTAATGCATAATGACAGATCTAACTCTTTTGAAATGACTACAGGAGTTCCAATGTTTGTGTTTAGCAGTCAAGAAAAAGATAATATATACACCTCATTAAACTCTTACTGAAGAAGAATCTTTTAATTTTTTGCAAGGCAACATAATTAATTTCAGTTGAAATTTTCAGGACAACAGAGAAAAGAGGGTGTTTATTTTAAAAGCCATTGATTTTACACAATTTCCTAGCAGCTTCTGTCATTCATGTATCTAGATATTATCCTTTGGAAATATAAACAAGGGCGTGGGAGAAATATAAGGACTAAATTTTAGCATTTCTGGGGAATATGCCTTCAGCATTGCTGTTGCCCTTCATTGGCCAATATTTCTGTACTGCCCATGCACCTTACATTATTAACTGCCATTAAGTTGACTTTGACTTATGTCCACCCTACAAATTAGAGATCCCCAAGCCACCCTATCACCAACAGCTCTGCTCAGGTCCTGCAGACTTAGAACTGTGGCTATCTTGATTGAGTCCATTCATCTGTAAAGAGGTTTTCCTCTTTCCCTTCTACCTTACTAAGCTTTATTGTCTTTTCTAGCGACTCATGATTTCTCATAATATGGCCCAAGTATGATAGCCTCCATTTAGTCCTCTTGGCTTTTAGGGAGAGTTCAGGCATGATTTGCTCTAGAACTCATCCGTTTATCTTTTCAGCAGTCCACAGTACCTGTGCAACTCTTCTCCTGCACCACATTTCAGATGAGCTGATATTCTTTCTATCAGCTTTCTTCACTCTCAGACTTTTACAACCAAACATAGAAACTGGAAATATGATGGCATAGACAATCCTAATGTTAATGTTCAATGATAATATCATTATGCTTCAGGATCTTGTCTAGTTTCTCCTTGCTTGACTGCAGTTTCTATTCTGGTTAATGACTGAGCCCAAGGCATAGAAAAACTTTCAGTATTTCAATGTCTTCATCATCTGCTTTAAAATTATGTAAATCAGTTCATTATTTTTGTATCAGGTCCTGCAATGACCTGTAATCAGGTCATTATTTTGCTTCATGTATGCTTGCAATATGATACTTAGCATCTCTTTTTATCCCGAACCCAGTTTGGGGCCTTTTGGCACTACACAGTTATAGTGCTATTATTCCACTTTCAACATCCTACAGAATCCTGAGGTTTGCAGTTTAAGGATGAGCCTTTAGAATTCTCAGCGAAAGAGCTGTTTGGTCCAGTAAACTACAAACCCCAGAATTCCACAGGGTGTTGAAAGTGGAATAATAACACTATAACAGTGTTACTGCAGTTTAGGCCTACTTGGAGATATCCCTAGATATCATTTTGATATCAATAATTTGGCTGTCTTCCACCACCCCTCTCCACGTGTTTGTGAGGCCCCCGAACAAGCACAGACAAGGCTTGGCCACTAATTGCTGAACATTCCATTCTCTACCCAGGCAGGCCAGAAATGGCCAGATCCTTGCTTTAGGAGACCTCTCTGCAAACACCTTCATTATGTATGCACACTGTTTACAAAGGACTCCCTGCCTCGAGAAGGCAACCTGGCAAGCTGAATACTCAACTGCCAAGCACTGAGCATTTGCATACTGTCTGCCTCTTTGTCAATTCAAACTTAACTCAATCATGCTAAATTCTGACCTTTCCAAAGCTTTGTCCCGCTCCTAAATCACATTGTTTCCCCCAAGTATGGCATAGCCTGCAGTCACATTTCCCTCTATAAAAACCCCTGATTCTGAGACCATCCTCGGATCACTCCTGTGTTTCAGACCACCCTGCTGCTGCTTTGCTTGGTGAGCTTCCCCTCAGCCCCACGTGCTGAGCTACATTGCACCCCAGCATCGCTCTCTATCTTCTTTCCAGTCTCTAGGAATAGGTTCCATATCACCTGAATCAACTATCCCTCTCAAAAATCCTGCTATCCAACTCAAACCTTTATTTTCCTTAGTTATCTGTGTGCGTGTGTTGCTTACATTGTGTGCTTGTATTTAATAAAGATCATTCATTAATTTCCAACATGGTTTGCTTCTTGACTTGGCCTGACCCCGTAAACATTGGGTTACAAGATCCTGCTGCGTTACCCTGCCTCACGTTTTGCCAGCAGTGCTCTAAGCTAATTTTCCCCAAAGTGTGTTGCTGTTTGGTTATTTAGGTTTCCCTCCCGGGACCCCCAGTAAACAGGGTAACAACAGCGTAGTGCTGAAAGGCCCACAGACACGTGACATTTCTCACTGCATATATGATAAATGTCTTTGTTGTAGACTATTGAGTATCACGTTGCTTGCATGGGAAATTAGTGCAGGGGTCCTGTGATTACTGCAATCCTGATGTCCCTTTTCTTGGGGATTGGAAAATATATTCAGTATTTCCAAGCTGGGGGTCATTCTTTTGTTTTCCATATTTGTTGGCAGATATTAGTTAGAAATGAAGTAGATTCTGTCTCTGTAGATTGAAGCAGCTTTATTAGTAGGCCATCTGTTCTCAGTGCTGTATTTCTCCCAAGTGCTCTTAGTACAGCTTCCACCTTACTTTCTGAAACTGTAAGATCATCTTCAAATGATTCTTCCTTGAATGAATCTTTTCATTTCTTTTATACAATACTTCAGTGTATTGTTTCCATTGTTCTTTCTCCTTGCTTGGTCATGTGATATGTTGCTCTGCTGGCCATAGGGCATCCCCACTCTTGGTTTAAATTTCCCTTCAACTTTTTGCATCTTCTGGAAGAGGTTTATTGTTCCCTTTTTGTTGTCATCTTCTGTTTCTACGCATTGATTATTATTTGTCCCTGTGCATGAGTTTCTAAACAGTTTCATTCGGGGTTCTGATCTTATTTCTGCTTTAAGAGTTTCTTCTATCATCCATTGAAGATTCTCTTTTTTTTCTGTTGCAGAGAGTGTCTTTTTGTAGTTCCCTCTGACAATGTGCCTGGCATCAGAGTTCTTCTGGCTCTTAATCAATTAGGCTTAATAGTGCCTTTTATTTTTTTAAAAAAACGACAGTGGCCATTTCTCCACCTTACCAGTTCCCATTGTGGTCCTGCTGTCATCAGGATGGAAGTGCAATGTGAATGTTCTCTTCTGCACCTGGCCAGCTCCCTGCAGAAGGGAGCATGAGTGACACGTGCCTTCCTTCTGCAGTGCAGCCAGTCTCTTTCCCATGCTGTGCTGGGGAAGGAAGCACCTACATCGTGCTTCCGCCCATTCCACATGGCTGGTGATGGGAGTCTTGCACAACCACGGGCACTTAACAGATTTTTTTTTAAGTGAATATTCTGTGACTGCGACAGATGAGGATGTGCTGGCTGTGGGACTGTGACAACGTTGTGCAAAAGCATGACTCACAGACCACTGCCAACACATCCCCATTGCGGGACAGTGATGCCATGCGGAAATGGCCATTGTCTTTAAATTCTATGGGGATGTTCTTGTAGGAAATAAGACTAAACCAGTTATGATTTAATCTTAATTAGCAGAATTATGCAGAGGAAGCGAGTTAAAGTCCTTTTCTGTTTAAGAACTCGTGGCTTGAAAATGCTTGATCCAGTTAAATGCAACAAACACAGGTAACTTGAATAAAGACTTAAAACTTTACTAGTAACTTCTTCATTTGCATTTACATTGAGAGTTTGCTATCTTGACTAGCTAAAGAAGTAGAGGACAATCTCTGGTACTGTATCACTCACCACCCTGTCTGGATAGTTGCAGAACTTGCAGACAGCATAGGGTAGGATTCATAAGAGTGCAAAAGAAGGGAACAAAGAAGAGACTAAAGATGTCTCTTCCTCTTTCTGGGGAGACTTAACTTTCTTCCTATCAGGATACAGTTCTGGGTCACATGATCTGATGATCTGGGCACTTGCATTTATTATCATCCAATAAATGCAGAGAAAGGAAATGTGAGAGATCTAGCATGCAAACAGGGAAGGAAGCCCTATGCTAAATAATCCCATTTGTTCTAACAACGAAATGGGGGGGGAAGAGAATTCTAGTAATTTTCCAACAGTTCTTCAGATTGTATTTTGGTAAGATGGTTAGTTTAGTGTTCTTCTTTAACTGTAGTCAGATTATTGATATAAGCAGTTCATGGTCTGTGCCACAATCTTCTCCTGGTCTTGTTTTTGCAGAGAGAATGGAGTTTCTCCATCTACTTCCAATTATGTAGTCTATTTGATTTCTCTATTTGCCATCAACTGATGTTCATGCATACAATTGCCTTTTGAGTTGCTGTGTTTGTGATGAATAAACTGTTGGCCACATAAAATTCAGTTAGTCAGTCTCTTGCTTCATTTCTTGATCCTACGCCAAATTTTCCTACAATATTGTAATCTGCTATGTTTCTTGCATTCCAATTGTCTATGATTAACAAAAGGACCTGTTCTGCTGTGTGATCAATTTCCTCCTGGGAAATGTATACATTTTATGTCCCCGATATAACTTGTATATGCATTAGAACAGAGTTGTAATAAGTAGAGAAAATGTGGGACTGTTCTGTACAGAGCAATACTATCTAGAAGCTGTTCTAAACATACATAAGCAGATCTACACTGGCCAATTTCAGCAAGACTTTTGACTTATCTCTATTATCTGTTATATAAGTAACAGTGAACTAAAGTTAAATTCATATTTTATGTACAAGGAAACCTTGCTGCAAAGCCCAGCGCTTAACTGCTAGGCCACCCTGGCAGCTTATATACAAGGGCAGAATTTTGTAGTCTGCAAGAGTCATGTTATGCTACAGAACCTTCTCAGAATTAGACTGAAGATACAGGCAATTTGTGGCACTGTCAACCAAACAATTTTTTCCCCAACAAATTTCAGCTTTTCGCTATTTACAAATTTTTGTTGTTGTTGGCAAACAAAACCAAACCAAAACAAAAACACCAAGAATTTTTAAAATATCCTGGCATTTTTTAAAACCATTGGGTACCTTTCTTTTTCTCTGCCAATGTATTACGTTCATGTAGCAAGCAAGGTATAGCAATTTAAGTATTGCACTAGATTTTGGGAGGCCAGGGTTAAAATCCTGCTCAGCCATGAGATTGTCTGAGTTTTAATATCTATGGAAGAAGGCTGTCTCTTGTTTCCATCATCATCATAGACACATTTGGTCAGGACCTGGGAGGAAGCCTCCCCCCCGCCCCGGATTATGAAGTTCTGTCCTGCAGGAGGCTTGGTTGGCTATATCTCTTCTTTGCTTTTGCTAACAGGTAAAAAACTTTTTATTCAGGCAGGTCTATGGCTTATAATTTAAGAAGCAAAAAGGGGTTGTGGTGGGGCTGTGTTTTTTATCTTTTTATTCTCATCTGTGTTTTTATTTTACTTTGATCTTCTGATCTTTATTGAACTACTTTTTTTTTTTTTACACCTGTGTTTAGAAGTACTTCTGCAGGGAAGAACCAGCCAGAGATCCAAAAGTAAGCTTGATGTGTTTTATTGGGGGAATTGTGATCACACACACAAGATCCAAGCAATCACACAATCACACAAGGCTAACTGAATTAAAGAGAGTAAAGTTTTGGATAGCAAAATATCAGGGTAGAGTGAGTGATATCTACTAGTCCAGAAGAGAAGCAAAGGAAGAGCATGTGGCCTAGACACATGTCTATGGACACTACATAGTCAGAAATTGGAGTGGCAGAGTGGTGACCAGCGATTGGTGTACTGCGAGTTGACTGGCCAAAAACTGCAGCTTAAATGCCCTGTTTCCACCTGGAGGGCTAGGGTGTTTAGCTTTCTGACAGGGTAAACAATGGAGTTCACAGAGTAGACAATGAAGTCTGGAATGGGCCAACAGCTTTAGCATTCAATGACAAAGGGCTAATGGCAACCCTGATAGCTCAGTACTTGTTGGATGGGTTTGAGGACAGAGAAGAAGTTTGGCTGGTCATAGGGAAAGGAGTTAAGACAATCAGCCAGGTCCTGGGAATCTTTCAGGTGCTATAGTTTAAAAGGTTGAGTCATTAAGGTTAACTGCAAGCCAATTATGTCTGGAGTTTCTTGGTGATTTCCTCACTACAGCCTGGCTACACCTGGATGTTTCTTCTGACTGTGGCCATTTCTGCACTACACTGTTCTAGTGCTACCCTGGGGTTTGCAGTTTAGGGAGCGGCCTATAGAATTCTCAGCTGGAGAGCTCTTTGTCCTCAGTAAATGACAAACCCCAGACTTCCACGGGATGTTGAAAGTGGAATAATAGCACTAGAACAATGTAGTGTGGAAATAGCCCTAATTTGCAATGCACATGTTTGACCATCCTTTTCCTCTCATCCAGCTTGGCTATTCTGCCATAGCAGGGTGCTTTATTTTGTTTTATTTATGCCAATTAATATATTTTTCCAATTAAATCATATTTCACCAGGTAAAGCATATTGAAGTGTGGGGGATTATGGCCTGGTAACAATGCCTTGGGCCCAGAGGTGACTGACATCTATGCCTTGAAAGTGGAACCAAGACCATTGCAAGTGGACCCTCAGAAGGAAACAGGGATGCCATACCTCCTTGGACACCAGAGTTTAATGCAGCAACAACAAAAGATCACTGTAGTAGTCTTTAAAATGGACCACTGAGCTAATGAGTATATTGGACCCTGATGTACCCTGGTTTCTTCCTTCCTTGCTGTTCTGCATCATCAGTATACCCTGCAGGGCACTTGTCTTCTTGAATGGAGGCTCCACCAACACCCTTTTCAACACTACATAGGTACCTCAGCTTAAATTCAACATTTTTTTTAAATGTATAAACAACAGTATAAACAACAGTTGGCACTTCTTAACAACACTAGTAATTTTTGATGGAAAAACAAATACTAATAGGAGCCCTTTGAATTTGTCTACAAATTGTCTGAGGGGAATGCATATTCTGTGCAATTAATGTTTTTCCTCTTGCAGTTGAGTTTCCTCAGAAATACAAGCTACAGTAGTAAGAAAGGTATATGCATTTACATTCTAGTCACAAGATGAAGTATCCTAAATGAAAGATATGCATTTGATGACAACCACATGTTTGGACAAATGGATGTCTTTCACCTTTTAAGGGAGCACCTCTGGTAAATATGTGCAAAAGTTTGTCCGTACAATTCCATCATGTTATTGAAGCTGAGTGGATCTTCATAGGACTGTCTTTTAGATATCATGTTTACTTGTTTCTGAAGATGTTTAATCACCCTTTAGGGATAAAAGGGTAAAAAATACAAATACTCTTGCTATTTTACTTTTTTCATCTAAGGCCCTTTTTGCAAGGCATTGTCATCCCATCATAGGAACAGGAGAAGGATGGGACCATGACGATGGCTATTCCCAGGCACCACAATCATGGAGTAAATCATTGATGGGTTTTCCCACAATTTTCCTGCAATTTTGCTGCCATCCCACACTTATCTGGTGTGCGTAGGGTTTGGAAGCACAAGGGCTGTGCTTCCTGCCCCAGTGCAGCCTGGGAAAGTACCCAGCTACAGTGTGGTAGGAAGAGGTGGGGCCATCATGCTTCCTGGATTGCGGCAGCAGCCATTGTGGAGGGGAGTGCTACCACTGCACTGCACTCCCCTCCCAGCATAGCCTCTGCCAGGATCGCCACAAAACACCTCTGGAAACAGGTAAAATGCAAAAAGGGCCTAAGAACAGCTTTGCTAAGAGGGGACTTGTTAGCAAAGAGAAGAAGCAGTTATTAACTTTCTTGCTGTTAACTTTTTCTCCCTACTGTCATGGACCATTTTGAATAGTCTGCCTTCTCATTTCTACTTTTTTATCTGAATCTGAATATCTGACATTTATTCAATATAGACTAACAATATTGCTCTTTCAAAAGCAACTCTAACCAATGAACCATCCAACACATCACTTTCAGCTTACCCTCAATCTGTTATACAAAGCCAACGCTGAACCATAATGAGCAGTGGAAACACAAAGGAGCCATTGCTTCAGTTCTTTATCTGGGCAGAACTCCTATTAATTTAAGATATGTAAAGGGAAGAGCAATGCAGACATGTAATGCATCTGTTTCATTGAAATTGCCATCTATAGTCACATTATTTAAATTACTTAAATATTTAGGCAATCAGATTGAGTTGATTTCTATCTTTCTAGATTTATCTCCTACATAAAAAAATGTTCACAACTGCACAGTTCTCATTCTATGATACAGAGAGCTGCTCCAGTCTCTGATAAAATCTCATTGTTCAGCCTAGTTTTAGGCATATTTATTTAGAATTAAATAAGTAAGTGAGAGCCAGTGTAGTGTAGAGGCTTGAGAGGTTGGATTATGACTCTGGAGAACAGGGTTCAAATCTCAACACAGCTATGGACACTCACTATGTGACCTTAGGCAAATCACACTGTCTTAGTGTCAAAGGAAAGCAAAGGCAAACCTCTTCTGAACAATTCTTGCCAAGAAAACTTCAGGTTCTCCTTAGGGTTTTCAGCATTGAAAACAACTTGAAGTCACACAACAACAAATATATATATAAGGAAGTGTGCCATTATAAGCTCAGTGAGAGTTGTCCCTTACAAGCATGCAGTTAGACTAACCTAAACTGAACAGTCCTAGGATTATTGGGGCAGAGAAGAAAATCTCGCTGAGCTTTCTAAGGCTTATGCACTAGCAGGCATTGTCATGTCTTCGGTTTTTAAAATACTGTGTAGTTTGTTTTTAAAGAAAGCTTTACTTATGTTAGATTTTTATAGTAGATTGTTCTGGGAAATGTGGTAGGTGGAAAAAATGATTTATAAACACTTAAGAAATAAATAATTTTGCACAGATTTGAACAATTTCTGTCTTCTCTTGTCACATAAGATTTCAACAGGTGCACTGCTGTTGCATCAGGAAGATGGACAACTTCTATGTGAATAAAATGAGGGAATCCATTTAATGAACATAATGCAAAAACATGAGATGCATTGCATTGCATGAACAGCATACATAAAACCACAGTAAGAAAATAATTAAGTTGTCCCAAAGGAGTTCTATGCGCAATGCACATAACCAGCATGAGAGTACCTTGTTCTGCTTATGGCATGCTGCCGGGGGGGAGGGATCAACACATATGATAATGTTTGTCTTAAATGTAATACTTGGGATTAAAGCAGGATAGGCTGATGCTGATTTACCATCTGGTATTCTCTACCTCTAGTTTTTTTCCTATAGCTCTTTAAAAACCTGCGTGCTACAAATGTGTTTATTTAACATTATCCATACCTCACTTTTTTTTTTTTTTGTATTTTCTGCTCCTTCTTGGTAAAGATCCTAGTCAGAACCTCTTTAGAAAGGCAAAGGTAAACATAGCTCAGTGAATTTACAGTCCTAGGATTGTAAGCTTATAAAACTTTATCTGTGAAATTACAAGCTCTGAAATAAAATCTGTTTCCTTCAGTTAATTTCCGTCCTTACTCTTTCCTAATTCACAAGAAATGTCCTACGCTGAGAGAATATTCACTGAGCTAAGTAGTGCAAATTGAACTTGAAGGTCAGACTTTAACATCAAGGCAGCTGAAAAAGTATGTTTATTCTATTGCTGTACAAACCTGTACTCTTGGCACTCATAGCTGTACCAAACAGAGTGCATTATGTCCAGGATCTATGCTTATGAATATGTAACTTTATTGATGTGTTAAGTTGTAAAGGCGGGTAGTAGATATTTTTGAAACTATTAATGATATCTCTCAGATCACTAACAATCCATTTCAAGAAGCAACTCTCTCCCTCTCTCTCTTTCATGTGTGCATGCACGCACACACACACACACACACACACACACAGTTGCAACTTACTACATTTCAACCTGTATTCTCAGATAATTCTTCACCATTTCATTTTCTTTTTTTTATAAATGCTTCATTAATCTTGCCAAGAAAACTGTATGACAGCTTCACCTAAGGGTCACCATAAGTTAGAAATGACTTGAAGGCACACAACAACAAAAAGCTTTTCAAACAAATGCTTTATAAGAACAAGTGTATTTAACACTTTAATTGGAAAAGGTTTCTAAGTGAAAAGCTCACCAATAAGCCCTGGTTACAAACAGTTTTCAAGATGTTCTCTCCTTAAGTGAAGACATTGCAGCCCCAACTTACTGCTACACAATCCTGAATTTCAGTGTTCTTTTGTTTCCATCAAAACTGCATATTGTTTTGTTTTTCAATTGCTTTATATAGTACAATAGCCTGCTGCTTCATGAAAATTATCCCTGAATAACAGAAGAGTGTCTATGAATATTCATGGGGAAGTTAATTATCTGTCTTTTCCTTCAATTGTTTGGAGAACTGTGGGAAAGCTTAAACATGTAAAATAAAAAGTGAAAATGTAGGTGCTAAGCAGCAACAGACCTGTGGATTTTTTGTGCATAAGTAATCTCACCCTCTTTAAGTGTTAGGGACTATGAACGTAAAGAAAATTAAAGATTTCATTTGAAAGGATTGCTGGATTAAGAAAAAAAAATCCTTAAGAGAAGACCATCAACTATAAACATGAGGGATCCATGAGGCTCTTAAGGGCCCTCTGTGTGGGTTACATCACTGGCATGACAAGCCATTTTTGGATTAAGAAAATAATGCCTTGAATAGGTCAAAGGAGCCTATCAACAGTTACTACAGCCTACATATAGAGTCAACAATTCTTCATATGTTCTCCATCTGGGCTCAGTAAATGTCTGATGAAGAGGAGCGTGCCAGCTCCATTCCTTCCATCAGTCATTCCACTGTACTCTATGCAAGAAGCAAAATAGAACAAAATCCAAAATTCATAAAAGAGTGATATCTTTGTTGGCCGACTAAAATGCAGAAAATGCATCATGCAAGATTTCAAAGCTTCATTAAATTCTTCATCAGGCAAAGATATTAAAAACAGTAAAAGAGGAAAAAGATCAAGATGTAGAATCACAGGCCTATATTCTGTCTTAGATGTTATTCTGTTGTCAGTTAAGGTGGTTTTGGGGGATTTCAGTTCAGGCAGAGGCCACCTCCCTACTTGGCCATTTAAGGACCAGGGACAAAGGAAAATAAAAGACAGGTAATAAGATTTCAACTCCATTAGCAACAGAAAAGTAACTACCTGTGAAGTTATAGAGACATCTGGATCTCAGAATTCAGAATTGCTATTATTATTACTATTATTATTATTATTTTGTCATACATGTGAACATTTTAAACCTTAAGCTTCCAACAAAAATATGTAATTTGCACATCTTCCCCATTTGCAACAATCAGATTCAAATGTTGTTACTCAACTGCCTGCCATACATATATTACAATTAAGAAGTCTGTTAAAAAAAAGAGGTAGCATTCTTAACTCAGTGCCACAAACATTGTTGAATATACAGCCTTTTAAAGATTTAAACATGCAGAACTCTTTGTCTAACTGAACATATTCTTCAGGCTTAGTTTCTCCTACTTTATTTTTTTTTTTATTAAGAAGTCTTGTTTCCATCCCAAATATGAAGAATATGGTAAATTCTTCTCTAAAAGGAGCTAAAACAAATTTCATATCCACCCCTGTACATGGCACAGGTACCACCAAATGCATGGGTTACCTGACTCCCACCAGCTGAATCAATTAAAACATATTATTATTGAAGTTGTTGTTGGTGGTGTTGACAGTAATTTTTTTTTATTTATTTTTTTGCATTTTCCTGAGAATAAATCCTATAAATATTGTTCACTTGTCAGGCTTGACTCATGTGATGAATTAGACCAAATAATGCAGCAAAGAAAAGGAAGATGGGATGTTGTCACCAAGACTTCTTAACATTCGAAAGAACAAGAAGCCTTAAATCTTGCTTCAAACATGGGGGTGAGCATAAAACCATTTTCTTCTGGCTCATTTGTTAATCTGAACTGGAGAGAAAAAAAACACTCCACTCCTAGACATCCAGCCAGTCTTTCCCATTGAAACAGCAGCAGCAGCAACACAAAAACACAAAACAAAACTAAAACTCTACATAATTCCAAATAAAATCAATGGTTGGTAGTGGGAAGGATTTTGAATCTACTGACCCTTGAGTCCCATCCGTCTCCCTCAAAGCATTTTCTATATAATCAGCTTCACAGAAGTGAGAGCGGGATCACACTTCGTTGGTCCCAGCACTGGGCACCACACATTGCTTGGAGATGTTGAATATGTCATACAATCTTGGAGTCATTACACAAGAAGAGTGACAGTTATGGTTGTTGTATGGACCTTATTGAAAAGATATAGCCCTCTCCATAAATCAAGCACATGCAGAACTTACTTTGGATCACATGTACAAATTCCGTATTAGGGGTGACGGAAATCTTTCAAGAGAAGGTGATATTTGTTTGAGAGAATGTGATCAGAGTTGCACTTGGGCAGTATGTAGGTTAGAAATAATAATAGGAATGGCCTTTAGAATTCTCAACCAGAAAGCTCTCTGGCTTTAGTAAACAAATCTCAAATTTCCACAGGATGTTAAAAGTAGAATAATAGCAGTATAACAATGTAGTGCGGAAATAGCCCTAATTTTCAATGCACATGTTTGGCCAGCCTTTTCCTGTTATCCAGCTAAGCCATTCAGCCATAGTAGAGTGTGTTTTATATTTTTTCCAATTAATGTATTTTGCCAATTAAATCATATTTCACTAGTTTAGTTAACTATGTGTGGTGTATGGCCTGGTAACACTGCCTTGGAAACAGGGTGACTGATACCAATGCCTTGGAAGTGGAAGCTGGACTATTGCATACAGACCCTGAAGAGGAAACAGGGAGGTGACTAGTGGGATGCCACAGGGTTCTATTCTGGGCTTAGTGCTATTTAACATCTTTATCAGTGACTTGGATAATGAAAAAGAGGAGTTGCTTATCAAATTAAAAAGGGTAGCTAATACCACAGAGGACAGACTCAGAAGTCAAAAGGACCTTAACAGGTTAGAGAGCTAGGCCAAAATTAACAAAATAAATTTTAACAGGGAGAAACGTAAGGTACTGCACATAGGCAGAAGAAAAAAAATGAAGGCACAGATATAGGATGAGTGACATCTGGCTTGAAAATTATACATGTGAAAGGGATATAGGAATCTTAGTAGACCACAAGTTGAACATAGATCAGCAGTGTGATGTATCAGGTAAAAAAGCCAATGTGGTTCTAGGCTGTATCACTAGAAGTATAGTAGCTGGATGACTATTTGTCAGGACTGCTTTGAGTGTGTGTTCCTGCATTATAGGGGGTTGGACTGCATGGACTCGTGGTCTCTTCCAACTCAGTGATTCTATGCAAAACAGATGTCTATTTGTCAGTACCCATCACAGAGACTGTGAAAGCTGTCAGTGGAGAAACAAATGGTGCCACCATCTCACAGTACTCCTGTGAGCTGCGTTTATTCCCATCCAGAACACAAAAGTTCTGGGCTGTCAGTGGAGGAAGTGATCTCTTCCTGGTTGAGAAGAATAATAATGACAATGATACAACTGGTCACTTCTACCTTGGAGATGCAGCAAGACAACTGAGGAGAGAGAAATGTCTTTCTTTCACTGCTAAATAATTTAATTTCCTGCAAATCTCTGACTCTAGATGATTCTTTCTATCAACTTCCTCATCCTTGGCTTTTCTATATAATACCATAGTACATAAAACACTTCCTAAATTAGACAGTCCTACAAGGTAGGTTAGAGTCTTTTTCTCACATAACAATGGCTTTCATAGAAGTCTTTTCCATGTTTCCCATGTGGTCCAAGATGCAGCTCTTCCCCACACAAGCATCGCTCCATTTTCTGGGACAGGGGAATGCTTCAGGGAAAGGCTACAACATGACTTTCTCTACACCAACCAACATTTCTCACATTATACTATTGTCCCAGGAAAAAGATGAGTTGCAATTGTATCCAAAGTGACAGTGTAACATAAGAAGAATAGAGACAATTACTTGATAAAGGTTACCTAATAAATGCATAGTAAATCTGAGATTTGATCAAAAATAACAAGGGACTGGGAATTTTTTTTCTCTTTCTTTCTTTCTTTCTTTCTTTCTTTCTTTCTTTCTTTCTTTCTTTTTTTTCTAAATAGTTTCAAAATTGGTCATGCTTGATAAATAGCTTCCCACCTTTGCCTTCTTAAATCTATTGGGGGGGGGAGAGAAAAAAAACCTTCTAGCTTTTTAATGAATGGTGAAGAAAGTGAAACTGATAAAAAGTGAAACTGACAGTCTGAGGGACCTGAGTGCTTAGCTCTCCAACCTCTGGCTTCTATCCTGCTTATTTAGCCATGTTTACAGTGCTGAATCAAGGTTGAGACCTCTTTCAGTTATTTCCCCTGACAGGCTTCTCATTCTTAACAGCTATATGGCATGTTCAACCTCTTCATCTTGGGGATGACTAAGCCTATTGAATTTGGCCAGTGTAGATGTTTGAGAATGTCATTCAGTTCAGCTTCTACAGGAATATTTCTTTTTTAAAAAATCTTTTTTATTAAAAAGAAAAGAATTTTAACAATTACTAGCATATATATCTAGCTTTGCGCTGGATTTTATTTTCTCATAGGTAATACTTGTTAGAAAGATTTGAGATCCTATGTTTCTAATTCTCCAAAATCTCTTGTCCAGTACCTGTAACTTTCCCATGCATTCCCCATTCCAATCTGTATTCAGAGTTATCAACATAGAGAGGTTGGGTTCCTGTGGGAATATACCGTCCTTCTCCTTGCTGTTAGGTCTCATTCCCATAGCAATCTGCCTATTCAAGGCAGACACAGGCCCTTTTCGCACCTTACCTCATCGCGGCAGTGGGGAGCGGCACTCGCGTGAGCAGCCACTCACACAAGCTGCTCACGACAGCCCTTTTTGCCTCCTGCATGCCTTCCTTCTAGCACGACCGTCGCACGAGCGCCCGCCCCTTTCTTCCGCAGCGCAGTCTGGGAATTGTAGGCTGCGCGGTGGGAAGGAAGCGTGACCGGGCCGCCTTGCTGACACACCGCACAGAGGTAAGTGTGCGAGGGTGCCGTGAGCATTGCGCAAGTGCGGGGGCATTTTCGGCTTAAAGCCGAAAATCAAAAATGTGCGCACACCCCGCTTTAGCCTCGTGAGCGTCGCGCGAGTGGAGTGCATCATACGGAGCGCCACTCCCACTCACGCAACGTTCAAGGGGCGCTCGCACAAAAAAAAAAGCATGCGAAAAGGGCCACAGTTAACTGAGGCCCAAGAGCTCTCTGGCTGAGAATTCTGAAGGCCCCTCCCTAAACTGCAAACTCCAGGATTCTATAGAACCTCTTAAGCAGTCAATCATATATGGTCTTTACCTGACACAGCCAATCATATGAGGTCTTAGCCTGACACAGACAAACAGACAAACTTTGACTTTTATATATTAGATTAAAAGTTGATAGTAACATTGATATAAAAAATGAATGTAATATTTCAAGGTTTGTAAGTTTCTTGATAAATAGGTTGCAAAGAATTTGAATGTTTCAAAAAGAAAGAAAAAAACAAATGTTCAGTAGGAAAGAAAGAGAACCAGCAGATTCATCCATCTCCAAGGAGAACCCATAGTCTTAACATCAATGGAACTCTAGTTGTATCTTCTCATTCTCTATCTTGCCATTAAAATTTGAGTTATCTATAGTAAAACACTACTTCTACATACAGAGAACAGAAACACCAGTACATTTTCTCTACAAGTTAGAAAAAACAAATGACACAAACTAGGAAAATGTATGCATTCCATTTTAATTATGCTACCATGCTAATGCTGCCTCAAATCTTAGTAATATGGGGTCATTTCATTAACTGTGTAAAGCTTCATAGAATTTTAGCACAGAATCAATTTAACATGTTAACATTTGGGATCTATAATGAGCATGCAGTGAAGCTGAAAAAAAGATTGAAAGATAAACTTTGAAATAGACTTTGTAGGACTCCACAAATAGCTTTAAAACATATCATATTTGTTATTCAGATTGAACTTCAGAGGAACACCTTGAGTTTCAAAGATAGATGCTTCTTTTTTTTCTTTTTTTCTTTGGACAAAATACATTATCTGACCCCTCTCTAGGACTCATTATTGCTTCTGCTAACAAACCGTTAATGAGGCTGGCAGTTTATGGATGGATGCGCTGGGACAGCAATGCCAGGGCATAATACAGTTAGCTGGAGAGAGGGGTACAGGAAGAGCGGAATAGCAGATACTGAGAAATTAGAATAAAAAACAGAATTAATCTAATCTAGGGAAACAGTCACAGTGGCAGAAAATTGAAAATGGGAATTGGTTGTGGAACAGAAAGGAAATGTTTAGACTGTAATGTATGTTATTCTGCATCATTTCTGACTTAAGACATTTAACCTTACAGAAATGGTATATCATTACCCCAGCTACTTAAATTCCATTATGATGGCTACTTATATCAAGTACATAACCAGCCTCAGTCTGCAACTTTTCTTTATTAAATGTTGTAGATCAATACATTGTTATCTCCCTCAGCATTTTCAAGTGCTTGCAGTTTATTTATCCTATCTGTTATCACTCAATCACATTGACTTCTGCTTTGCAAAAATGCAGAATAGCATTTTTTTTAATTGCTAACATCTTTTGCTTAACTTTTTCAGTAAGCAAAGAAATGAAAGGAAAGACGACTGCGTTGGCATTCATTCATCATTAGCAAATATTAGCAAATCTCAGTGTAAAATGCATAAGGCCTAGTTGACACTGATTCAATATCCTTTTCCATTACTTGCAAAAATTGAGCGGAGTGCAGTGACAATAGCACAGGATCAGAGGCTGCAGGTTTAAAGAACATCCATTTTATCTATTGGGATTCATTTCCATTTAAAAGGCATGTTGCCATTTCTATCTGTGTACAGACACTTAAGGTAAAGAATCGGGATATAGCCGCTGGGGGAAGGAAATAAAGATACAGCCTCCATAAGAATTTGGCCTCACTCATATGATTTTTTTCCAGTCCCCAAATATCTAGCATTACAATAATGTAGAGCTTCCACTGAGCTTTTAGAAATACAGTTTAGGCATCCAAAAGATCAGAGGTAGGCAGAGTTACCTAGGGAATGTGAGTACAGTAAATTATGCCAGATGTGAATGTTGCTCAGTGTCTCAGTCTTTGCAATGCTAGGTGTTTGGAAACTGAAGGAATATTTCATTGGGTCAGAGAATTCTTATTTGGGGAGAGGGATGCTCACATTTTACCCCGCCCCATGAATAATCTCCTGCCTGTGTTCTGCTCACAGCCCAGTATAGGTTGTAATCCAGCCTGTGGGTTGGATGAATGTTCTTATTCATTCTCTTATGGCTCCTTCTCAGAGCAAACACATTAACTACCAAATGGGGTGTTTAAATCTGCCTGATATAGAGAAGTTAAGTCCTCTATGGTCCTATTAAAAATGGACTGATTCAGTGGAGCCCTTGATCTACCTTGAGCCTTATTGTGCATGTGTTTACTCAGACCCAAGCCCTATTAATTTCAACATGAAACATATGATGATATGACTGGAATACAGCAGAGTACTCTTATAAATTTATATTTAGAAGGAACACATTGGAGTTTACTTCTGAGTAGCCATATAGAGGGTTGCACTCTTCATAACTGTCCTATTAAACTGTTAAAGTGCTTTGATATTTTCTGTTCATAACAAATCTATGCTCCTGCTTAACAATCAGTCTGTTTTAGATGCTTACAAATCAATCATTTTATGATCTGTTTTAATCCTTTTTTTTTTCCTCCCAGGGATGGAAGTAAAGCTAACGGACCTATAATTTCCTGGTTCCTTCTTCCAGCAGAGGTATTAAAAATGTTTTCCCAGATTCTCATTTCTTTTCTCTGCTCTGATATACTAAAACAGTGTAGCACGCTTTATTCCAGAAGATGTTCTTTGCTGATTTTAAAGATTGTAATGGTACATTATACAGCAGTGATATTACCATACACATAAAGCCACACAAGTTTGGAGTAGACTGTATCATCAACCATTATTTTTTTATATATATAAAGGAGACATATTTTTGATTTTCATTTGCCTCTCTTCACAGGCTGTGATATCTTCAGCATATTTGCATGAAGGCTTCTGTAGGCCAAAGGAAGTTTTATCACTAGTTTTATGCTTGTTTTAAGCATCAAAAGTGCTATAAAAATTATGACAGTAAACATAATTATTACTCAGGCCATAAAGCTGCCATCAGTGTAGCATTTTCATTTATTGAAAGTAATGATTGTATGTTTATTGCTGTCCCTCATCTCTTTATCAATTGCTTGCCAGTTTATTGTGTGAGTTATCCCTGGAAGTTTCCCTGGTAAGAACCTCAATATATTGAGCTTGACAAATCTGGGTTCTGTACAGCAATGCCATCATTGCTACATGATTTCTTTATTTTTTAAAATGATAGTCTTGTTAAATTTTGCTTAAAACATTAGTTGCTTTCTCATAACTGTATTTTTTTTGTCTCATATATATGTATGTATGTATGACCAAACCCTTCTGGTCAGCCAGAGCTATATCTATACTATACAGCTATACTGGTTTGAAACCATACCTATTGCTCCATCTTACAGAATCTTGAATTTCCAGTTTGCTGAAAGGTATTTAGACCCCTTTGTTAGAGAGCTCTAGTGTAATTCACTCACCTACGGAAATGAAGCTGCCTGGTAGAGAAATCTAAGGCCCTTTTTGCACAGCATTTGTCATGCGAAAGGGCCTCCAGAGCATAGCGTGATTGCCACATGGCATCCTCGCAATCGCGCAATGCTGCCAGGGCAAGCAGGTGCCAATCACGCAATATATCATTTTCGGCTTCTTGCCGAAAATGATGCATGATTGCACATTGCTTCAGGGCCCCACACACACTTATCTTGAGTGCAGAGCCTCCGGAGATGCGGCCCTTGTGCTTCCTTCCCCAGCACAGCCTGGGAAAGTACCCGGCTGCGCTGCAGAAGGAAGAGGAGGAGCCCTCATGCTGCCTGCTGGCCAGCATGGAGCTGATACAGAGGAGAAGCAGAGGGAATGCGAGTGCCTCTCGGAAGAGGCTGCTGGCATGATCCCCGTGCCCACACCGGAATCAGGTTAGCTTCAGAAAGGGCCTAAGTAACATCACTGAAATATCAATTCCAGGATTCTACAACAGGGAACTATGGAAGTTAAAGTGATTTCAAAGTGCTACAACTGTGAATTGTGGAGACAAGACAAGCATTGCCTGGAAGGCTTGTCTTGCTTCCCCTGATACAAATAATCTTTTTAAAACAGCAGCAAAAAATTGTGGCATAAATACAATTCAAAAAAGAACAGGCACAAGTGGTGCCTAGCATGGAGGAGGATTTTAAATTTATGTTTAAATTTAAGGCTTCAACATGTCTTAATCTAGTCCTGTTACGTGATAGGTATGATTTGTGCCTGGGTTGTGTGTATTTCCACATTTTCCCATACCCCTATGACAATATTGAGCTGACATTTTAAAAAGAGATCCTGCATTTTCAGAGGACTTGTAGAATTTTCTTTTTCTAAACTTTGGCAACTCTATCTTAGGGCTTTCTTTGTAAGATTATTTTAGAAGATGTTAGCCTTTGCCTTCCTCTAAGGGTGCGACTTACCCAAGGTCACAAAGCAGTTTCCAAGACTGAACAGGGATTTAACCATGGTGCCATGGAGGCTTAGGGCCTTTCCATACTACATTGTTAGCATGCTATTATTCCACCTTCAACATCTTGTGGAATCCTGGGGTTTGCAGTTTAGGGAGGGACCTTTAGAATTATCAACCAGAGAACTCTTTGGCCTCAGTAACCTAAAAACCCCAGAATTTCACAGGATGTTGAAAGAGGAATAATAGCACTATAACAGTATAGTGCAGAAAGGCCCTTAGTCCACCATACAGACCACTGTACTGTACTGCTTCCTATATACTGTGGATTTACAAAAATGAATGAATGAATGTTTTTAAAAAATACCATTATAACTTTTTTATTTATTTAGTTAAAAGTATTCCCATAATCTGATGCTCTAAACCAGGGTTAGGGGTGGAATCTTGCCGCCCTCTACATATTTGTGAACTGGAACTTCTGACAGGCCAGCAGGCAGACTCTCCCAGCTGCAGCTCTGCTACAAGGAAAGCCTTCACAGCAAAAGTGCTAGCCAGAGGCTGGCCGAACACTCCTTGGATTAAAGGTAATAGGGAAGCATTCCTTGAGGTCAAGAATTCTCATTATTTGTGTTCAGTTTTGAGTAAATGGGTTGTGAGTGGGAAAGACTGGTGGGGGTGACATCTTTTGACCTTGCCAAGAAATCTAGCTGTTTAGATCTGAGGATCTGATGGTTCCATAGTGGCAACCTGGCTTGTTAGAGAAATCTCTTAAATAAACCTTTGGAGTTTAAAAAGCAAAGCATTCTTCTTAAAATGGGACATGTTTTCTTCATGTTGTTTTTTTTTCTTTTGTGCATTTATATAAATTTATTTAAAAAAAAACAAAAACTATTACAGATATCTTACATACTGTATCTCCCAGCATAGCCTATGTTGAGAATTGCAGGGAGCTGCAAGCCAACATGCCAATGGCTACATAATTCCCACCTGTATCTTGCTTAGCTTTTCCTTAAATTTGATACAAAAGACTTGTATCATGAATAGCAAGGCTTCAGCATAATTCAACCTAGCCTTTGCTTCAGTGAATTAAAAAATATACTAAGTTAGTAGTGTGCAACTGACTAAAAAGCCACATCCAAAGGATTATAATAATGAGTCATACTGAACAGAGGGAATGTTCTAGCTGGCATTCATCTCTTGCAGTTCAACACCTTTGCTAATTATCTGGATGGCAGTGTGAAGAGAACTCTCATCAGATTTGCAGATGACACTAACAGTGGAACAAACTGCCAAGCCAGCAGAGAGCAGAATTCAAATCCAGAAAAGCAAAATGCCCTTGATAAAATTGAGGAATTGAGCTCTAAGTAAGAAAAGAAAACTTAGCACACTGTTCTTTTTTTCTCCACAGAACTGTTCTACAGTCATCTGTAAAGTCACCTCACTTCCCTTTCAGGTAGACAATACCTAGCTATTGCAGAACAACAAGATGGCATCTATTTTCATTAGGATTCTGGCAATTTCTTCAAAACTAGGATCTTTTCTAAAAAGCAGATGTTCTGATAAGAACATTGATGCCCCACATCATTTATTTCTTCCTGCTTCCATACTGAGTGGCCTTCAGGGGCTGTATTCTTATTGGAATGCTACTCAAGTCCTCCCATATGTTCTATGTATTCCAGTTCTGGAAGAATCTTCAGGCTTCAACAGCTACACAACAGGGATGCAAATATGATGATATTGCTGTGAAAAAAAGCAAAGGAATCTGATATCTATGGCCCAAGTCAATGTTGTTATCCTGTTTACTGGCGGCCCCAGGAGGGACACCTAAATAACCTTACAATTACAAAAGATGGGGAAATTAGTCAAGAGCACTGGTTGGCACTACGAGAGGCAGCGTAACGCAGCAGGATCTTGTAACCCAATGTTCATGTGGTCAGGCCAAATCAAGAAGCAAACCGTGTTGGAAATAACGAATGATCTTTATTACATACAGGCACACAATGTAAGCAACACACGCACACAGATAACTAAGGAAAATAAAGGTGTGAGTTTCATAGCGGGATTTTCAGAGGGATAGTTGATTTGGGTGGTATGAAACCTGTTCCTGAAGCCTGGAAAGAAGATAGAGAGCGATGCTGGGGTTCGGTGTATTTCAGCATGTGGAGCTGAGGGGAAGCTCACCAAGCAAAGCGGCAGCAAGGTGGTCTGGAATTCAGGAGTGTTCCAAGGATGGTGTCGGAATTAGGGGTTTTTATAGAGAGAAATGTAACTGCAGGCTATGCCATACTTGGGGAAAACAATGTGTTTTAGGAGTGGGACAAAGCTTTGGAAAGGTCAGAATTTAACATGATTGAGTTAAGTCTGAATTGACAAAGAGTTAGCCAGTATGCAAATGCTCAGTGCTTAGCAGTTGAGTATTCAGCTTGCCAGGTTGCCTGCTCGGGGCAGGGAGTCCTTTGTAAACAGCATGCATACATAATGAGGGTTTTTGCAGAGAGGTCACCTAAAGCAAGGATCTGGCTATTTCTGGCCTGCCCGGGTAGAGAATGGAATGTTCAGCAATTAGTGGCCAAGCCTAGTCTGTGCTTGTTCGGGGGCCTCACAAACACGTGGAGAGGGGTGGTAGAAGAGAGCCAAATTATTGATATCAAAATTATATCTAGGGGAATCTCCAAGGAGGCCTAAACTGCAGTAACGATGTCTTCAAAAAAGGACTATAGTTGGCCCTTCAGATTCACTAGGGTTAGGGACATGGGGCCTTTGCAAATGTGGAAAAATATCAAATATCAAAATGTGTGTGTGTCAGAGGGAAGGAGGCTGAGGCATGGTGGAGACAGCAGGCACACATGATCCAAACCAGGTCAGGGAAAGGAAAAAGAAAAGGATGGGTCTTCATCATGGCCCTTAACCTCCTCTCTCTCACCCATCTCCTTCCTTGGATGTTGTCATGAGCCAGACTGAGCGTGCTGCCGATTCAGACTTGGATTCCGATTCAGACTTGGACTCCCAGCCGGGGGAGGATCCCTTGGAGGGGCCTTTGGGAGAGGGGGCTCATTCAGAGTCTAGGAAGGAGTCTGCCAGCAACACCGCAGCTATCCCGGGCACGGATCCTGAGCCAGTACCTGCAGCAGATGTTTGTGCTCCAGAGGCAGAGACTAGTGCTTCTGACTTAACAGAGGCTGATGTTTCTGACTCCAGTCTGGAGTTTGCAGCAGACCCTCCTCCTATGTTTCTCCAGAGGTGACTGGAGAAGGGGGCGGTCTGGAGGTCTCAGTGGCTGCGGGAAAAGTGCCTGATTAACCGGCCCTGAAGTCTTGAGAGGCTCCAGCTGTGAGCTGGGCCAACGGACATTTGATCAGCTTTGGCTGGGCTAAAGACTGAGTATTTAAGTCAGACGCTGTTGGGGCTGGGCACGGGGCAACAACCGTCCTCCAACCACGAAACTACATCCAGTGCTCTCTGTTCCAGGCTGACCCTGCTGCCTGAGTTTGCTGCCTCTGGGACTTGGTTGTTTGTTTGGGTGAAGTAACCGCTTGATTTATTTACTACTTAAAAGCCATAAAACTCAGCTCCTGCCTCTGTGTCTGCTTGGCCGCTGTCTTGACATTGACAGATGTGCAGGGGCAGGCATTGGGAGAGGGTTTGTGGTGCGAGAAATTGGTCTCTGAGCTGTCCTTAGCTGGCCAGCCAATGGCTAGTGGAGGAGGACCAGAGGCAGCTTTTTAAACAGTTGCTTGGCCTGGTCAGAGCTGCTGAGATGGAAAGTTCCCCCAGAAAAAAAGGACTTGAGGTTGGTAGGCAGGGGTTGGAAAAACTTGCAAATTATCAACTCCATGAAAGTTAAACCTGCAAATATGGAGGGCCGACTGTACATTCCTTAAATGGATCATAGCAACATTGACAATTAAAAGTATTTAAATCTGCAAAGTAGGATATCATTTATATGTCACAGAGAGTAATAATAAAGTATATTATCCATTAGTGACTTTATCTTTTGCATGTATACATAGGGGCCCCACTGATTTTGAGGGGATTTGCACCCCAATAATTCTATGTACAGCAGGAATTCTACATGCTTTATCTTGTAGCTGTAAATTAGCTTGCATTTGTAAGACAGCTGTTATTGTTGCTATTTTTATTTCCATTGTCAATTTGATCCTTTTTTCTTTGCAAGAAAGTCTTTATTCTGGAAAAAAATACAATGCAATTATAAGTTCCAAAAAGACTATAGAACAAGAATAATATGACGTTAAAATTTTGTAAAGTTTTTTTAAATTCCTTAGTACTAGACAAACTAGAGCAAACTGAAACTCATTAGCTGCCATTATTCTCCACACTGAAATAATTGCAGATGACACCTATTCAAGATAAATAAAATCCCTTTGAAAACAATGTGTGAAAATTAATTTTCACCAAACCTGCACTTTCAAATACCTAGCCCTCTAGCAAGGTTTCACAAAATTAAATCTGGTTTCTCTGCTCATCTCAGAGTCTATTGTCTCCTACCTTACTTTCACTATTATTCTCTTTTGACATCCAAGAAATAGAGAAGAAGCTTGAGAGAGAGAAGGAAGGAAGGAAGGAAGGAAGGAAGGAAGGAAGGAAGGAAGGAAGGAACCAGGTCTGTGTATAGATATCTTTATATAGATTCTCATTCGCATGAAATGTTGATTTCTGAGCATAGTGAGGATGTTCCGATCATAATACTTGACCTATGCACACTACTTCATGCAAAAGGGAAACATTTCATTTCTTATATTTAAATGCACACTGCAATGCACATGATAATCTCTGTGTACATCTAGATCAGAATTTGGGCCTGTTTAAGATGACCTGATAAATTAATTTCAAAAGATAAAATGAACCAGTATGATCTTTAGATTAGCACTACCCTCAGAAATTCAGTTGGACTATAAGATGACCTACTGAGTTTGCTTCCATTGTTTAGAAGAATTCCTCCCCAGAAGGTTTGTATATCATTGCCCTTTCGCTGCAGGTTAGACCCATCTCCCCCTTTAGTTCATAACTGTCTATTATTTTGTTGCCAATCTTTTGTTGCATTTATTTATTTATTTATTTATTACTTGCTTAACTGCTTATGATAAAATGTTGCTACATTTTTACTGTCCTTTAAAATATTATTGACATACCCATATTTGCTGGCCTATAAGACACACATCATTTATATACTAGCAAGTAGTATTTGCTGATGTATAAGATACACCAGCATATAAGACATGTCCCATTTTCAAACAGCACTTTTTTGGGGAAAAAGTGAGTCTTATATGCCAGCAAATACAGTAGTTGTTGACTTTGTTCTTTTAATTTTGTTGCCTTTGTATTTTGAACCGAAAGGTAGGATGAAAATGCTGGGTTTCAGGACTGAGGCCATTTCCTCACTAGACTGTTATAATGCTATTATTCCACTTTCAACATCCTATGGAATCCTGGGGTTTGCCTCAAAGGCCTCTCCCTAAACTGCAAACCCTAGGAATCCATAGGATGTTGAAAGTAGAATAATAGCACTATAACAGTCTAGTACGGAAATGGCCCATGAGACATAAAGTTCTTTCACATGCTTTCTGATTTAAAAGACAGTGGCAGCAGCTGCAGAACATTTCAAACATCCATGAACAGATGTTTCTATCACCTAGAATGTCCATAGAATCTGGTGGATAGAAGGTACTGTCCTGTGTCCATACTGTAGGTCTGCTTCCAGACAAGGAAATCACACAAAAATAAAATTTCAGAAGATGAAGGGAGTGTTATTCTAAATATACCACAAAACTTTGCTTTCATTTGTAACATACCACAAAAATCTATTTGAGGGGGAACAAAGGTTGCATATGACCAAAGTACACACCTTCAGATGCTGTACTGCAGTTTTTATCACTCTATCAGCAGTTGCCATCAGCCCTAGCCAGCCAGCGGTGAGGCATTTCAATCTAATAGCATTTGGAGAACATGCCTTTCCTATTGGTACAACTAGTGTTACTATGGTTCAGACATATCCAGTGATAGCATCAGATATGGAGCCCTGGTGGCGCAGTGGTTAAATGCCAGTACTGCAAGCCTCAAGGTGGTAAGTTCAATCCTGCCCGGCTCCAAGGTTGACTCAGCCTTCCATCCTTTTGCAGGTCGGTAAAATGAGTACCCAGCTTGTTGGGGGCATGTATAGAAATGTTTCGAAATACATGCTATTTGTAAGTTGTTCGCCGCCTTGATCTATATGGAGAGGCGGGATACAAATAAATAAATAAATAAAATCTCTTGATATCAAACTTATTTGGCCTTCACTTGACCTTTTTCTGCCACCCTGCTCCACGTGTTTGCGAGGCCACCGGACAAGCACGTAAACAGGCGTGGCCGGTTAATGGTTGGACATTCCAATTCCCATTTAGGCAGGCAGATTAACACCATTCCGTTGCTTCAGGGACCTCTCTGGCAGACACACCTTGCTTAAGCACGACTCTACACAAAGACGTTCGGCCCCGAGCCTACGCCCTTACAATGCCGAGCGATTTGCATACTGGCTACTCTATTGTTAAATCTGTGCTAAACTGACCATGTAAAACTTGACATTTCTCAAAGCTTTGTCCCGCTCCAAACTCACATTGTTCTCACTGAGTATGCCATGGTCTGTAGGCACAATTCACCCTATAAAAACTCCCCTATTCCGAGACCACCTCGGATCGCTCCCAAGTTCCAGACCGCCTTGCTGCCGTTTTGCCTGGCGAGCTTCCCTCAGCGAACCGCACTGAGCTTTTTTCCCTGCAACCTCCAGTCTCTCCAGGACTATGAGAAAAGGTGTCGTATCACCCATTTCCCCAGAAAACTCTTATTTCTAATTTCTTAGTTAGCTGTGTGCTTGTGGTGTTGTTTCTGTTGTCTGTCCTTTAATAAAGATATCATTTTTACTATTTTAAAACTGTCTGACTGCTCTTCTGACCTGACCCCGTAGACATTGGGTTACAAGATTCCTGCTAAGTTACCCTGCCTCTCGCTAGCTGAAGAGAGTGCTCCAGTTAATTCCCCCATCTTGTGTTTTTTCTTCGTTATTTGGGCGCCCCTCCTGGGACCCCCAGAGAACAGGGTAACACTAGGACCAGTCTATCTGGAAGCACCCCAAAGAATGGGATTTACTTCTGAATTAACATGGAGAGGCTTGCATAGTATGCCTTGTCTGGTGAAATACAAAAGGAACATGTGGTGATAAACAGGCCGATGTTGGTAAACTGGCAGCCCTACTGTAAGTAAGTAATTGAGTTAATATGTTTTTAAATAGATTTTGAGACTTGTTTGCATTACACATATATGAAATAATCAAAAATAAAAGAGTCCATTATACACATTCCAATGAGATTCTTTGGAATGTGAGATATAATCAATTGATTGTCTGCTTTTCAACTCTATGTGGATTACCACACCCATCTTTTATACAGAAAGTTGCCAAATTCAGTTTAAATTGATATTGATAAAACAAAATAAGGTTTTGTTGGCTTTCATTTCTGAGTCTGAAGAGCTGATAAGGAATCTCCTTCTTCTGAGGACTGCACCACTGCAAGAAAACCCACTGGACTTCTGTGTTGGTGGTGAATGGACCAAAGACCAGTGGTTAGTGGGTACAGGGAAATCATTGAGCATTAGCAGCGCTTTCTCTTAGCATTGTTTTCTCAGTACACCCTCCTTTATCTCCTTCTTTTTTCCCCCTCTCTGTTCATTGGACTCAGTGCTGGCTTTTCTCAAGTTCAACCAGATGTTCCTTATTAGAAGACCTTTGAAAAGATATGACAAGGATGCCATGCTGCACTTTGCCTTCCTGCTCTTTAACTTGTTGTTGACATTTGATTGTGGTAATCTAATCATAATTCAGCTTCCTGGTCAACTGAAGATTTTTTTTTTTCTTTGAAAGGTGAAATCTAACAATGCAATAATCTGTGGTTATAGTTACTAGTGATTCTAGCATGATTACTTAGTGGGATCTGTAATGGTAAAATATTTGTTTGTTTGTTTGTTTGTTTGTTTCCCCCTTTCAGTGCAGTTTGGCTCAGGGGGTCAGATCTCTTTTGTATTCAAAAAGTTGGGGTTCAGTATTTTAGTTTATTATGTTAGTATTGTGTTTTAATGTTAGTTTTCTTTCCTTCTTTCTGCCTTTTTTTCGTTTTTCCAAATGTATCTTTCTTTGATTGTGAAATAGATTGCTTGTTTCATAACTAGCACATAATTGAAAAACAGTTTAGCTTCCTGGCTTTCTTCTGCTGTGACACTAAATTGAAATGCCTGGCCACTAGATTGGAATCCAAAAGCATATGTTATGGCTACAAAAAACATGACTTCTTTTAACCATACCACATGGCGACTGATTTATGGCTATGATCATTTATGTTTTTTTTTCTCTTTCTCTCTTTCTCTTTCACACACACTTCATTTTTATTGTGTACACAAAATTATTCCTATTAATAAATGGAATGATCAAAACTTGTTAGTTTATGTGTTAATGTGGATCCCAATTTGCATATGCAAACAAACAATTTGACATCTTTCCCATACTTAGGAAAGATATGAATATAATTATGTTTATCATTTCTGGGAAGAAGAATGCACCCCTCCCTAAATTCTCAAGAATCATGTTTAATGCAGCTAAGCATGGATGATTGACATGGAGAATGGCACCAAAGCAAATTGCAAGCACAACCTTAAACTATAATGATTAAAGAAATCTTCCTTATAAAATAGGGAGGCATGCAGATTGGAATATGAGAGACAACTCACTGAAAATCTGTGACAAATTTGAGGTTACATTTACTAGGACAGTGCATGGGGACTTCAGTTTATTTGGGGGGGGGTCTAATTAGATGATTCAGATCTGGACTTTATTCATATCATATTGATCCAGACTGAATCCATTCTGATCTGGAATCCAACTATAAATCAAGATTTCCAGTTGTTCCCCACTGACTAGAACTGGAAAAACAAAAATGGTTATAAAATAGTTATGTGAAAATGATAATTATAATGATAGTGACAATTATGACAGTGTAGCTGAAGATGAGGTGTCTTCTCATTTTACAAATAAATCAACCAGTGAAATTTATGATACAACATAAGAAAATAAGAGTGATGAGAGTGTGCTTAATTTATTATTACCAGCAGTACAAGTGGTGAAATCCCCTTGATGAGTCACCTGCTCCTCCATAAAGCTCTTGGTGGTCTGGATTGCATGAGAAACTTGTCTATCAAAAGCTTCCACTTTCCCCACTCTATCTGTTTCAGAGTTGTTTGCCTAAGGCCCTTACAGCACAAAGTCATCATCCCAGCAAAGCCATGCATTGTTCCTGGTTCAGGACCCATCATTCTGCATGACATCATCCCTAAACAGCTGCTGTCCCGTCCCTTTCCATTGCTAACCAGCGTTTGTTCATTACCAGAAAAAATCCAGTAATGGCCTCATTTTCCACCACAATCCCATCACCTGGGCGAATACAGTTCATCATTTGTGCTTGATAGCACTTCCTGTCATCACAGATCCAGGACTGGGTAGAGTGTGGGTGTGCCCAGCTTGTCCCTCCCTCAGCTACTCCTATGGCATGGTAACTTTGAAATCTATCACCTCTCCATGCTTATTTTAAATTTCTCCCAAAAGTTACAATTTTTTCTTTCTTTAATGCATGTTTTAAAGTTACAGCCCCAAAACACAATAGCCTATGGGCTTGTCATGATGTTACAATGTGCTGTGCTAGTACGGCTCACCAAACAAACAAACAAACAAACAAACAAACAAACACTCATGACCAATCAGGAGGTGTGGGGCAGAGAAAAGCCAAGGAAAAGAACGCGCCAATGATGCTGTACTATGGTGGGAACACTGGTGGCAATAATGCCAAGTAAGTCAAAAGGGTGTGGTGGAGAGCATTCATAAACCAATACCATCGTGGAAATGACAATGCTGGGATTGAAACAGAACAGTGTGCTGTTGGGGCATAGTGTGATAAGGGCCTAAGGCCATTTATGCACGACAATACTCTCTCATGCCATTCCATCACAATCCCAGCAGCACCTCTGCTGGGGTGAGAGCGTGTCTCCAATGCTCCCCTCAGCACCCAGCCAGTTGCCTGTGGAAGGGAGCACAAAAGACACGTTCCTTCCATCCACACTGTAGCTGGCCTTCTTTTCATGCAGCAGCAACAGAAGCTTTGTGCGATTGGAGGCCACTTGCAGAGTTTTTCCATCAGTGATATACCCCATGATCGTGCTGCCTGGGGACATGAGAAGGGCAGGACCCCAATGACGTCATGCAGAAGCATCATCATGATCTTGCTCCTCTTGCATTCCTATGCCAGGAGGATGCCCTGCTGCAGAAATAGTCTTAATTTCTGATGGAGAAGGGACTAAGAAGTGCTGCCACTGACATTTTCCTTTGATTCTGCTGCATGGGCATGTCTGACTGTTTTGACTGTTTCTGCCTGTTTGCTGAGCAGGAATGATTGGTGTTGTTTCTTAACTGCTAGTGTTCTAATACTGCTCAATCTGCTCAATTATTTTCCACAGTGAAGACCAATAACAATCTTGGGTTTCCAGGCAACGTTCTGCCTTTTTGGTGGTAACTCAAACTGTCTGACTTCTATCTAACACCTAAGTAGCAACAGAAACAACAACAGACAATCGGGGAAGTGGGTAGAGTGCCTCAAAAATACACAGACTCATTAAAGAGACAAATTAACAGGAAAGACAAACAGAGGATTAAGATAAGCTACTCAAAAAGAGAAAAGGAAATTAAAGAGAGACTTTAAGAAACCAATAACTAGCACACCTCCGCACAGTTCTTTCTCAATCTGCTGCTAACAAAGAATGAAGAAACACAGCTGAGACTGATTATATTATTTCAATAATCTCACATGATCCCTCCAGTAAGCACTGTGATTGAAGAATGCTTATATGATTCATGCCCCCATGCTGCAAATTAGAGCTGTCCATGAACACAGCACAACTTTCCTCCTTGCCCTCTGCATTACACCATCTTAGTGTTGTCCTTTTATGGTTACATTGGAGACACATTGCCTGCCCATTTTTCTTCCTGCTCATATTTGATGTCTAGATAACAGTCTGAAGTGCTTCAGAATTAAATTAAGCCAATCCAGTACACATTGGAACTTGCATAAACTTGTGTACATCAGCGGGCTTGAACTAAATGGAAAATGTCATCCAATTCTACAAAGAATGTCTGAAAAAAATTATTCCAGACTACGACAATTTCTGCATTAAAGTTGCCACTAACCTACCCCTCTGCATTACTGCATATGAAAATCACCTGATTTGCTTGGCGAGTCACTGCTCATGACATAGCATTTGACTGCTGACAAGTGGACTAGTTTCAAATGTTTTTCTTGATATGTGTTTCCCGATTTCCTAAATGTATTTTAGCATGGCAAAGCCTCCACGCAGTAACTTAGTGGCAGAAGGAACAGTTCATAGGGAAATGTCTGAAGACGGAAACATGAAAATTGACTCTCAGAGACACGAAATACTTATTTTATTTTTTTTAAAAACTATAATTTCAAAAATGTCAAAGTGACTTAATTGTGACTGCAGTGCATCAGTGACTAGGCTGATGAGTTATCACTCCTTAGAGAGTCTGCATGTGTGAGATATCAATTTGTATGTTTGTATATATAGAGGGAATCCAGCTCTGTTTCTTCAGTAGATGTATGGGCTGCTAAAGGAATAGGGGACAGCCAGCATGGTGTAGTGATTTGAGCATTGGGCTACGACTCTTAAGACCAGGATTCAAATCTCTGCTCAGCCATGGAAACCAGCTGGTTGACCTTGGGAAAGTCATGCTCTCTCAGCCTCAGATGGAG
This sequence comes from Ctenosaura bakeri, assembly GCA_948474755.1. Taxonomy (NCBI): domain Eukaryota; kingdom Metazoa; phylum Chordata; class Lepidosauria; order Squamata; family Iguanidae; genus Ctenosaura; species Ctenosaura bakeri. The sequence goes on along the minus strand of CAOLHI010000188.1, from coordinate 409,178 downwards.
GCAAAGTCAAACCCCCTCTGAACAAATCTTGCCAAGAAAACCTCATGGTTTAGGGTTCACTTTAGGGTTGTCATACGTAAACAACTTGAAAGCACACAACAACAAAGCAAAGTGTTAGGGCTCTCTTCGTGAGCAGGAGAAGAGAAGGTAAGAGGCTGATTACCATCATGCTATTGTCATTATACACTTGGCATTTGGGGAGAGCTAAGGCAGAAGTATAAAGTTTTGGCCCATCCTGGCATCAGCCTTCTTATCTATTAGTCCAGCATACCACCCTTAAATTAGTGCAAGCTTTGACTGGTTGACTCCAGCAGTAGGAATTTTTAGCCCAACCATCTGGTTGAAATGTTTAAGGAACTTTCCAGCCCTGCCCCCTTACCCTGCACCAGTTGCTCATGAGACACGTTGGGAAGATTATCTTAGGTAGTACTTCTAAAACAAAGCTTTCCAAACTTTTCATGTTGGTGACACACTTTTTAGACATGATCATTATGTAATACAGTAATTCTGTTTTACTAGCAAACCGGAGGTTAAACCAATCCATCATAAGAGATGCAGACACATACACAAATTGTGACAACCAAATGTATCTCATGAAAATCTTTCATATATTTTTCAAAATATATGATTTAGAAATAATAACATACATTTCCAAGATTGTAGGTGACACACCTATACACGTCAGGCAACATACTAATGTGTCATGGCACAGTGTTTGGAAAGCCCTACCCTAAAATATCTCACACTGAAAGGAAAAGTGTGGAAAAGGGGAAATCAGGATTTCCTAGGTGAGCATTGATTTCAACCTTCGGTTGATAGGACATCTGTTCAGGGGTATAGACTGGCAACGATATTGGGAAGACAATGCTTACTCTAAATATGCAACCATTTGTTCAACTTGCCAATTTAATTTGTGATTATGAGTGAGTAATGCCATATGATAGTGGGGAGAGAGAGAGCAGTCCTTGTCCACAGCTCCATGTGGAGCTAATGTTGTCAAGAAAGCATGTGACAATGCAGCTTTCCTGAAGATTGATGAATGTTTTCATGGCAGCTTCTAAACACAAAGGAAGGTCTCACTTTGGCAGATGACATACACCTCTCTACCCTGCTTTAGTAAGATAACTAGTACTATGGGGAAAGGTCATGGAAGGCACTGGGTCTCTCTACACTACACTGTTATAGTGCCATTATTCCACTTTCAACATCCTATGGAATCCTGGGACTTGCAGTTTAGGGAGGGGCATTGAGAATTCTCAGTCAGAGAGCTCTTTGGCCTCAGTAAACTACAAACCTCAGAATTCCACAGGATGTTGAAAGTGGAATAATAACACTATAACAGTGTAGCGCGGAAAGACCCATTGACTAGGCATATGAAGACTATTCACAAAGTGTTCTTGAAGGTTCCTGTCATTTACCCAACAATGTCTCTGCCCAAAACTATAGTATATTCCCTAAAGTGTATTTGTTTTTAACATAAAAGGGAAGAGGAGGGGAGGAGAAAAAATATGGCAGTATTTCTTTTTCAGATTTTTATTTTAGATGATTTTTATTTTAGCATGAGCTTTTATGGATATAAACCCAGTTCTTTGGATGTCGTTGTTGTACCTGTGAGCCCTCAAGTTATTTCCAAGTTACAGCAACCCTAAGGCAAACCTATCATGGGTATTCTTCTCAAGATTTGTTCAGAGGAGACTTGTCATGGTGTTACTCTGAGGGTGAGGGAGTATGACTTGCCCAAGGTCACCCAGTTGGTTTCCACAGCTGAGCAAATATTTAAACCCTGGTCTCCAGAGTTGTAGTTCGATGCTCAACCTACTTCATCATGGATGCAGTACTAAGTGGTATTAAAGCCTCACATTTTTAATTTGTTTTTGTTTTTTTCACTTTCTTTTTTTAACTAATGAACTAAAATAGTATTAAAATCTTGAACAAAAAAAAAATACATGGTAACACTGAGTTATTCTCAATCAACAAATATCTTCTAATAATGATCATTGAATATTAACAGCAAGAGATATTTTCTAGAGTTACATATGATTGCATTGATAACAACCACAAAAATAATAATAATAATTTATTTTAAACTTGTGTTTTTAAATAGATTTTTTTTTAAAAAAAACACACCCCTTTTGTACAAAGAGTCTTTTAATTCTATTGTAAAATGTTGTTTACCACCTTGAATACTATGCAGGAAGAAAGGCAGGATATAAATGGATAACATAAATACCTGTAGATAACAAATAGAAAGAGTAAATGCAGAAGGACTGATTAAGATGATGAAAACAAAAATCCCATATTTCTAATTATTAAACGGCTATGCAATAAAATAGAAGTTAACATAGGTTGGATAAGCTCTTTGCAAAATTTACACAATTTGTGCAAATTTTTTTCTTGGAAATATGAAAATTCATTCCAGACCTACAGAAACGATTTCCCCATCTCCCAGGCAAAACAAAAATGGTTTCTTATTTTCACATGTCAGTGTGAAACAAGTGTGGTTTTTTATTCCTAGCACTAATGTGGGGCCCGATTCATCCCAGTGATAATGTAGAGATTAGATATGGTTTTTAATTTGCCTACAACAGTAGTTTTCAACCTATGTGATGTAATTGATTCACATTTTCTTCTCCTGGAATCTCCCTGTGGAGCAGCAGGTTCACAGAAAAGCATAAGCTCACAGGCTACCATTTTGAATACAATGGCTTCTAGAACATTTGGTCTAATAAAATGGATTCGTGGTATAGCTCACAAAGCACAGGTGGAGATTGGGGAAAGGACTACCCATCACAAACACCCATTTGTCTTTATGGAACTTAACTGAAAACTGTTACAAGAAATGCACAATTGGGTGGAAACATGATTGTGGGTGCTGTGAGGAACAAGACTTATGGGAGTATAATCCAAGATATAAATTAAGGCTAGAGTTTTAAGTCACTTTTGTTTACTGAAGCAAAGACTTCTGTGTAGTCAGGAGAGGGAACTTAGATTTTACATAAGTATGCTTAGTAATTCCCCAAATGCCAGTAGAGCAGAAAAATATTGAAGGCCACCGTTAAATGTCTTACTGTCTGAATTCACTGTGCCTCCAAGTTACCATAACACTATGTAAATATAATTCTAGTTTATCTCAACCTCTGTTTAAATGTCCCTCAGGACTTTCAGCTATATAAGGTTGTTTGGTTCATATTAAGGCAGCATTAATAATTGTAGCTGTTCTTCCTGGCTCAGAGGGACCCAGATGCAGTACCAAATATGTGTCTGCTATTCAAGATTTCATAGTGATTAAAGTCTAGCAACTTCATTCTATGCCATGTTTTGAAGTGCTAAGTCACTTTTAATAGGCACGTATATGTCAGTCGAATGTTGTAATGTTCCAGGCAACCAAAGCTCTTGAAATAATGCTTTTCCGATAGCTCTATCTTCCATAATGTAATGAACAGCAGTGGATTTTGCTGTGCAACCTTCTTGTTTGTAGTGACTCTTCTCAGTTAGGTCATCATATGAACAAACCAAATAACAGTGTTCAAATAGGAGGATGCTTCATCAAAGGTATCAAGGGTTCTTTGATTCTACCCCAATATCCTTTATCAGGGATGCTAGAAGTACCCTCTGTAAGGGTCCACTTTGGAGATCCCTGATATTAGTATGGTTTGGATGGGCACCATACCTAACTGGCATCATATGTAATTGGCAACACATTTTATTGGCTCTGATATCAAATTCAAGTCTGAGAGGTGATGGAGAGGTCAAACTGAGCGACAGAAAGAATTTGACTGCAACTGTGAGAAGGATAGGTCAATTTGAAACTTCCTTCAGATAAGACTGAGTCATTTGTCAGGCAAATACACATCATTCCTGTGGATAATAGGCTTAAATAGAAGCTGGAATTTTTCAGGGAATCCAACTGTGAGGAGCCCACCAGGACACTGATTGACAGATATCCATCCCTTGTACACTTGGATTCTTTCCTCACAGCACCCAAAATAGACAGCTATTACAACACCCATCATGTCTTTGTCAATCAAGCACTAAGCCTATCAACAGGGAAAAGACCCATTGTCCACAACATATTCCCTTTGTTTTGCATCTGGAACCTTCATGGCCATAGGCTATTTACAGGGTACAAATACCCCTGATTTCAGGATGCCCAGTGCAGTCTCTTATCTTTCTGAGCATCACTCTTTCCTTTTGATTCCTGAACTGAGAACTGCCCTTGGGTCCAGTACCTGAGACACTTCATCCCACTTCTCTGCTTCTTATCGGATCTGGTAAATATCGCCTGCACCCTTCACAGTCTCTATCTGCTTTCCTCCCTCTCTTTCAGTTAGCTCTTGTGTGAACGTGTGATTGTGTGTACCTTGTGTGCATACATGAGTGAATTCCCCTCAATAAAACACATTTTTAGCTTACTTCTGAATCTCTGCCTGGTTCTTTTCCTGCGTGTGCCTGTAAACACTGGTAGGAAAAATTTTGCTATGTTGCCCCCCTCTCTCAGCCTCCTGATCTTGAACTAATTAATTCTCTACTTTTTCAAGAAGATATTTGGCATTGCAGGGTGGCCCTTGCGGCACCTACATTTTGGGGTAACACCTAGTGATTCCTACTGTTCCCAATGGGAGCTTGCTATTTGTAAACATGTAAGTGGATTTCTCCATTCATTAGCCAATGTCTTTTAAAAAGTCATCAAATTCCATGCCCTCAAACATCTCATAGATTAAAAATAGGGGCATATCTGTAGCACTCCTATTCTCATACTAAGGGTTATCATCCACCTTTCCCTCCAACACACACACTGCTGAGAGCTATACTCCATCTGCTGTTCTTGTTGTGTGCAATAACAATTGTTTTTAACAAGGCATTCCCCAAAAATAAAAGTAAGAACAAGATACAAATACAGATTTGTCACCTTATGGAAAATAGAGATTGGCTCAGCTCTTTGAGGGCAGATGGATCATATGAAGTTTTAAATTAAGCTCCCTTCATTTCCATAAAGAAACTATGTATAAATATATTTAATTTACCACCATCTTTCACAACTTTAGACACTGCAGAAGTATTTGAAAATCTTACCTGCTAGACCACCAAACTATAGAAAGTTTATATTGTGTTTTGTTTTGTTTCATTTAATTTCATTTTATTTTACTTTACTTTACTGAAAGCAGTTTGTGAACTACTTCAATTTTTCAGAAGCCTGGTAAACTAAGATTGATTTTAAAAACACCGAATTTCCAAATTCATAAGCTTAATTTAATTTTCTTTTAAATAATTCAGCTATGCATTTATTGGAATTGAATGGTTTTTTCTTTGAGTGGTTGAAAGTATCCTCCTTCCTTTGAGTTGGTACTATTGTTAAAGTAAAGGCAGATGAGACTGTAAGGAAAAATCAGGTTATTCATTAAAAAAATAATATCAAAAAGCCTGATTTTCAGACATTAGAAAAATCTCAAAATGCAGTGCATCAAGGAATTAAATTGAAACTCAGGAAGTAAACAAACTTCCTGATGTCCTTAGAAGAAATGATGATGATGATGATGATGATGATGATGATGACGACGAGAGAAATGATTCTTGTAATCTTTTGTTGAAGTATTTTGCCATTAGCTCTTCTTAGCAAATTATATTGGCTAGAATTCTCTATCACCTACATAGCTATGTAACCACTGTATGTAGTGACTTCTGGCCCAACCTTTTCAGTCTCTATTTACTGAACAGAAGTTACTGCAATAAACAGTGCAATCTTCTGTGAGCAATCTCCATTGCAATAGTTGGAGCAGAACCCCTGTCCCTATTCCTTCTCACACAAGAGATTGCTTGCACAAGGGGACGCAGGAATATCAGCTGCTTCTTGATCCACAGGAGAATCTTTATCAGCTACTGGTAACCAACACATAGGACTGGGAAACCTTCACAGTCCCTATGTACTCCCTATAGCAATGAATACATAGGGATTGTGAATATGAAACAGCCACAAATGCATAATTCTAGGTTATGTGTATATAAGTGCCTTAGTGAATACATTTCCAAGACTACCCAATGACAGCCAAGCTATATGAACTGCAGATCTGTGTGATGTGGCTTCTGAAGGATTCCCATTTCAAACTGAAAGAGAAACAGAGCTTGTAACTTTGGTACAAAAAAAAGCTGAATTCCTTTCATTAACAGAGCTCAATTCATTTCATTGAGAGTTCAAAAAACAAAAACACACAATTTGTTTCAATTGATTTATTGAGCTCATTGTTTCATTATTTATTATCATTGAATTTGTTGTTAAAAACTGACTGGGCAGAACTTTAACCTTTCTGTTCCCATACACTGTAGGCTTGATCCTGATCACAGCCCTTCTTCAGAACAACAAAGAAGAGTCTCTCAAAGTTTCTGTTGTAAGAGAGAGGGAATGGGAAGTAGGTGTCATTTTGTACTTTGCTTCCTGTGCAGGCCACTGCTACCAGGCCATACACCTCAACTTCATGACAGTGTTTAATTGGCAAATATTGATTGGCATGAAATATAACTTATATCCTGCTATGACTGAGAAGTCTGCTGGCAAAGAAGAATGTGTTGCAAAATTAAGTCAGATCGGGCCCTCAGGGTAAGGCTAGGCCATAGAAAGGGAAGCTCCAGTGATAATGGACTTCCAAATGTTCCCCAATGACTCGACCTTTAGAAACAATAGTACCTGAAACTGCTTCCACAGAATGACCGATTGTTTTCAATCCTCTTCCTTTGTACACTAAAGCTCTCCTTTGTCCCCTCACTTGTCCCACCATTGAGGAGCTATTATGATTCCCATCAGCCATTTGATGTCTGTTGGTAAGGTCATTAGTTTGTTCTGGACCCAATTGTCTACTCTACCAGAAAGCCATTTCTACCCTCAGGGCAGAAAAAGAGTATTTAAACCCTGGCTCTGAGCCAGATAGCTCATAGTACTCTGGACATAGGCCATCACTCTGCTGCTTTGATTCCCATTCTGGTCTTATCCTTGAACTCTTAGTCTGGGTCATATCATTTTGTTTCTTCTCTCTGGATAGGTAAATATCATCCACCTCACCCCAACTTCTTGCTATCCAATTTTTCCTCCCTTTTCTTCAGTTAGCCTTGTGTGATTGTAAGATCACTTGAATCTTGTATCCACATGATTGTTAATTCTCCCAATAAAACAAATATTCTTTGAATCTCCAGCTGGTATCCCTGCATTTATATCACTATACACAGGTCTATAAGATCCTGTTGGGTTACCCCCTTTTTGCAGGCCTCCCCTTTGAGCTAATATTCTCCTTCCCCCCCGCATTTCATGGAGGCACTGGCATTGTGGTTGGACCCCTGGGTCACCCACATTTTGGAATAATATCACATGGACTAGTCATTTTCTCTTTCTTCCGTTGTCACACTCACACTCGCTTCTTGTGTCTTACTCTCTCCTTCTTCATTTTGCCTGTTATCATTTCCTCCATTACACTGAGTGTCCCATGTCTGTTTGCCCTTGCTGCCTCTCATGCTGTGACTGCCCACCTCAACACTTGTACATAGATCATTTAGCAGCAGATGTAGCCATGAAGTAATCTTTAAGTCCCAATTTGAATCGATGATTATTTCTTCCTCCTCTTCTCTTTTTCACCTCCACTCTGCAGCAAACATCATAACCTGAATTATTCAAAATTCAGCCTTAATTTTATGCTGATTTTCCCAACACTGCATGTCTAGTTAACTTAGAAGCTAAAGTTAACAAAGATAGCTCCAACCCTATCTGCACTTACCAAAGTCCCATTCAACTCAGTGGGTAAATCTGGTACGATTTCACACTACACAGTTATATCACTAGGATTCCTGTTACCCTGTTTACTGGAGGTCCCGGGAGGGACATCTATATGCACTCTCAAGTAACCAAGTTAGGGGAAATTAGCTAGATCACAAGTTAGCAATGTGAGAGGCAGGGCAACACAGCGGAATCTTTTACCCAATGTCTACGGAGTCAGGCCAAGCCAAGGAGTACACCAAATTATAAGAATAATTGAGATTTTTATTAAATACAGACAAACAGTGTATGCAACACACTCACACAAGTAACTATAGAAAATAAAGGTTGGAGTAGTATAGAGGGATTTTTGAGAGGGATTGTTGAATTGGGTGATACGACACCTGTCCTGAAGATTGAGTTCATTGGTATGGAGCCTCAGTATGTGGGACGGAGGGGACAAGTCACCAAACAAAGCGGCAGCAAGGTGGGATGAAAGTCCGGAGCGATCCGAGCGGTCTGAGGATGGTCTCAGGATCAGGGGTTTTTATAGAGAGAAATGTAACTGCAGGCTATTCTGTACTTGGGGAAAACAATGAGTTTCGGGTGCAAGACAAAACTTTGGAAAGGTCAAAATTTAGCATGATTGAGTTAAGTCCGAATTGACAAAGAGGTAGACAATATGCAAATGCTCATTGCTTGGCAGTTGAGTATTCAGCTTGCCAAGTTGCCTGCTCGGGGCAGGGAGTCCTTTGTAAGCAGTGTGTATACACAATGAGGGTGTTTGCAGAGAGGTCTCCTAAAGCAGTGATCTGGCTATTTCTGGCCTGCCTGTATTGTTTTGGGATATTGCAATGTTTGATGGCCAAGCCTAGTTCTGTGCTTGTCTGGGAGCCTCACAAACATGTGGAGAGGGTGGTGGAAGAAAGCCAAATTATTGATATCAAAATGATATCTTTATGCTATCTTCAAGAAGGCCTAACCTGCAGTAACATTCCACTTTTACTGGCATAGTTGTGGCTTCCTATGGAATCCTGGGGTTTATATTTTGGTAAAAACTAGAAAAGCTCTTTAGTTGAGAATTCAGATTCCCCCTCTCATTGTAAATCACAGGATTCCTTAGGATGTTTCTATGGCAATTAACATGGAATACTACTATATGCATGCCATGTGAAAAGGCTCGTAGTTTGAACTGTACTGATGAATGTATAATCTGGCCAATGGGGTGGGGTGAAAATAGATTGTCATGAAATGAAATCTGGAAATGGTTGAAACTAAGAGGTAAGGAATAGATATCTCAGTCTCACAAATATTGCCATTTTCCCTATTATTGGGCATATCCTCTCATGTTCCACAAACAAAGCTAATTAAATGAATGATAGGAGCCATCTTCAACACCCCAAGGCTTGGATTCCCCTGAGGATCTGAAAACTTCTTAATGTGTTAAGTATCAGTAACCATAAAGCCTGCAGCATCATGTACACAGAACGTCAACAGAATATTAATAGCACAAGAAATTTTAGGCTGTGTTACCTCACAAAAACCCAGCCATTTCTGATAAGCCACTGTTGCACTTCTTCCTGCTTGCCATGAATATGTATCAAAGCTGAATTTAAACGATAAAGCCACAGTCATGCTGTTTTGTAATCACAAGATAAAATGATTTCCCATGAATACATAACAACATACACTCGTTGATTTGGCACAAATATATTCCATGCCACAAACGATATGGAAGTGAATGGGACTGGAAGCGGGGCAGGTGGGCGGGTGTTAGCTGGAAAAAAATTAATAATAACAACAACATGTCTCCATTTCAACCAGGAAATAAAAACACACGTAAGTTACCACTGGTTAGTTTCACCCCACCCCACCCCATTAACTACCATACTTTAAAATATGAATGCCTCCCTGGAAGATAATTTCCTGCTGCCTCCAATTTCCCACTCACATTATGACACTATTTTAAGAATAAGCTGTCAGTTCTTGCAAAGATTCCTGTCACAGAAAATCATGTTGCTAAAGGGAAAAAACAAAAAAACCTTTAATAATAATTAGATGACACCATAGGTGAGGAAAGGTAGTCTTACCTTAATAGGACTCTTTGCTTTGCAAAAAGATAGGAGGTTATCTAGCTATCAAATATACATTTGCTGTTATTTTATCTCACTGGAAATGATTGCAATCATATTTTTTTTGCAATCCTGCTACACCAAGCTGGATGAAGCACAGTGATGTAAATCACAACAGGGGTAACAAAGAAGATTCACTGGCCATGTCACAGCTCTGTATTGTCCCTCTCTGACTCAGTATAGTTCCCAATAGATTTGAAAGGCCAATAAGCTTTTATTTTAATAAATAGACCCAACATTCACGCTGAAGCAATATGTAAATTTTAAAGAATTTCAATAAGAGACTATAGAAAGTATAGCAAACATTTCACTTGGGGGGCAGGAAAAAGAGATTGCCATAAAGATTGGTTTGGTAATCATAATTTCACAGCAGTTTTTGACTGTTTACAAAATAGGGATTGATTTATTCATTTTGGAAGGTAAAAAGGGGAAAAATCTATAAAAACTCATGAAAAATCTCCCTATTACCTTGTGATCTAAAGCTATTTTGGTGGTTGATAGATATTTATGACATATTGCCATGGCAACAAAGAACTATCTGAATAACTGTATTATCTGGCAAAGGGGATAATGCTCTGGAATGCCTTATGATACAATAATCATTGCCTAAAGTTATAGATAACATATAAGGACGGCAACCTGGTTTTTGCCTGAATGAATATCATTCTGCATAAACAAAGCATTCATTTATTGATAGCAATAACATGATCCTACCTGTAATAGTTTTCACTAGAGAGATCCGTGAGGCCACTAGATGGAGCATTTATCATTGCTAAAATTAATAACAAGCAAACTTACTTTTCATATATTCCATTTAAGTATACTCTCCCTTTTCCTCCCTTAAAAAGGTAGAATAATTTTCTTATAGAGTTTCTACACTTCAGTTTGCCAATGCTTCAGAATAAAGTCTACCTCAGAAGACAGACAAGATTATTCCATTTGTTGCATAGGAAATAACTCCAGTTTTTTTTTTTTTCTGAAACAGAGGCAGAAACCTCTCTTGTTTCCCCCTTCCAATTGATTTTACAATGCTATTATCGATATCATATGGATTTGTACTCTTAGAATTGCATTTTTAAATGTCAGGAAGCTAGGAAGCTTGTGGAAGTTACCTCTCTTTCTGTGGCAAGATATTAATATTCTCTATGGCCATTTCTGCACCACACTGTTATAGTGCTATTATTCCACTTTCAACATCTTATGAAATCCTGGAGTTTGCAGTTTAGGGAGGGGCGTTTAGCATTCTCAGCCAAGGAGCTCTCTGGCCTCAGTAAACTACAAATCCCAGAATTCCACATGATGTTGAAAGTGGAATAATAGCACTATAACAATGTAGTGTGGAAATGGCCTATGTCAGACAAAGAGGAAAAATGAAGGAGTAGAGTGTGAAAGAAAGTTGGGGCAGGGGATAAAAGATGAAACTGAATGCAAGAGAAACATCTGTGGGTTTTGTACTGCTGTAAGATTACTCTGCAAATTAGGTAGCTGTTCTGCAAACTTTTTAAAAAATCAACACTGAACATTGAGGAATGTAAAGCAGGACAATTGTCAGTTCTAAGTAGGTCAGTGCATATATTCCCATTCCACTGCCTTTGAGACACAAATAGAGTAGCTCAACAGAATGACCAGTCAGAGCACCTTTGTGGTAGGGACAAACTTTGTGATAGGGAGAAACTATCTACTGTTGATAGATGGTATAACAAGGATGGCTTTCTGGAGAACTGGCTTGTGGCCAGATTAATTTATGCAGACTCAAACCTATGCTTCAACAAATTACTAGAGCCTATCATTTTAAGTCTGCTCAAATGTGCAACTGTTTTAAATGAGGCTGGAAATAATGTTATCCTGTGATGCTGATGTCAGTTAAAAGCAGGGTATTAGGAGAATGGGGAAAGCATCAACCAAGCGTGTCTACAACACTGCTCTATCCTCTCCAGTGCCTAATGGATCAGGAAGACAGATATGCCGAACTCACTGGCATGTAAAGTTAAATTCAGATCTATTACCAATTACGCACATGCATGTCTAAGAGCGGAAGCATTTAAAGGAGAAGAATTGGGCTAATTCTGGCAAAGGTCCAATGAAAGGACTGAATAGGAACTTTCAGGAAAGGCAGGTTTTGTTAATGCCAAGGATACAAATGCTTAGAAATGGTAGCTTAGATGCAGGAGGGAGAGGGAGAGGGAAGAGACAAGTTCTGAGAATTCCACATTTAGCAATCCAATCCCATTACCATGATGCAGCCTTTTAAAAAGGAATAGCAATGCAGTGGAGTGTGAGAGAATTATGCATTGATAGACACTTCAGCTGAATATACACAAGCCAGAATACTTGCATTAGAAGTGCAGTTCTACTCAAGATATATAGGCCAAGTCCCATGCACGATGGATTAACTAGTCTATGCTGCATATTACAACATGGTCATAAATATTTCCATCTACTTAACAGGAAAAAATGTAGTGAAAGCATAAGCAATTGAATTGAAAAAAATGCAGTAATAGAAACTCAGAATCTACACACACACACATGGATCAGAACCAAAACTAGGTTCAGCGCCTAGCAAGTAAGCTCCTTCTGCCTTAGTTCTGCCTTAGTCCCAAAAGCAGGAAAACCAGGAGCCCTAGTTTTGGATATTTCTGGAGAAAACAACCATCAATCATTAACATAAGCAGAAACAGCAGCAACAGCAGCAACGACAACAAAAACCATAACATCATGCACAAAACCACAACCATACTTACACATTTGTAAGCTTCTTGTCTCTTTTCAAGTGAGCCAATGAAAGCAAATGGCATTTGGTTTTCCACATGGCTAGCCCTCAAATACAAGCTGTCTCTTTTTCTCCCTCCACCCCCTTTTTTTCCCCAGCCATGATGCTGGAGGGAAGGGCTGGGTAATGAAATATAAGCTGTAGTGTCATTATGTCAGTAGATGACAACATAAGCCTCCAACAATTCTTCCCCAAACTGTATGCGTTGGAATACCTGTCTCTGCCAATAAGATTTACAAAAATGCAATCTCACTTGCTAGGTTCCTTTTTGGAAAGTAGAGTGTCAAATCATGTGTTTCCTAAGGAAGATAAAGCACTAGCAGTATAATAAATATATTGATAGTCAAGATGGATTTATCATTCAAATCCATCTTGACTATCAAATCCATCTTGACTATTCAAATTCCCTCTGTTATGAAGTGGTTCAAGCAGCTATTACCTGAGAATATTTCTCTGTCCTCCTAATGTATTAAACGTCTATCACAAAGGAACCCATCAGTTCAAACTACTGTGAAAAGGGGGTGAAACTGAAAAAGTGGATACAATCTAAACCCAAACATTCCCTGAGGGGCATCTGTGCATCAGGCACTCTAAATGTCACTGGTGGCCCATAAAGGATAGGGATATAACTAATCTTCAGCAGCTTCTAGATTGGCAAGGAACCAGGACTTCTTTAGATGTGAAGCTTGGTCATGTTACACTATTAGTCTTTTTAGAATTGCCACCAAGGGAATTGTACTTCACTTCTGTTTCTAAAACAATTGTGGGACAATGGTATGCATAAGCTATGGTTCTATGCAATGCTTCTCCTAGAGGGATGAGGTTAAAACAAGTATATGCTACTTATGACACAGAGAGGTACCCAGGTGTTTAAGTTCTTCACAACAACTGATTCAATAATATGTGAATTTGGCTGGGTGATCTTGCCAAGATCAAACACGTTAATGGGAAATACTGACAGGATCAAGATTCCAAATCAATTACAAGTCAAATTCTAGGCAGACAGTTCCATAAGAAGAGTAGAATTTTTTTGGTACTAGGATGGGACTTGAGTGAAAAAACAGACAGGCTTTGCCAAGAGTAAGACCATTTCCACATGAGAGGAAACTGATAATCTAAATGCAAGGCTAAATGCAATATTCAGATCACCGAGGGTGAGGGGAAAGAAGCGCTAGTTTCTCTTTTCTTCTTTCTCTTCTCCCCCCTCCCTGCCCCCAGCTACTGTTTAGAAAACTAGGGGAAGGCCACTATGCTGCTAATGTTATATGCATTTGATTAAGCAGGCTGAGTCTATAGCCTTGAGAAAGAATGTCATTTTTTTCCTGCTCAAGGGAAGAAAGATTATTTACAATTTGTGACATATTCTGCACAAAACTTGCATGTGCAGACATCAGCATTGCCCACCCAATCAAAAGAGATAGTCACGCCAATGTATGAGTAAATTAAAGATCCCTTTATTAATCATTTAAACAGATCTTCAGTGGGGATGTAGAATGTGGTACGTGCCGAGGCTAGTGTATTTTTACTCCTTCTTCAATATGTCAGGGGTGAACAACTCCTGAGACACACCGATAAATATAGTTTGCCTCTAGCCTGTTGATTTCAGAAAGTGCTAAAAACACTGACCTCTTCCTCAAGTCCCAAGTACTAGAGGAGAATGCCATCAAGTGCAGTGTTGAAGGTTGTTCCCGATCCCATACTCAAGTCCTAGGACTGACAGGGCAAGTCTAGAGAACTAACTTTCACAGAAGATTGCCCCTAGGTGCTCACTGATAATTCCACAGCGATTACCTGATTCTGTTGTCCTTCTGTTGCAATCACAACAGTACCTTTGCTGGGAAGGGAGCATGACAGAAATGCTCCCCTCCATATGCAACTGGCTCCCTGAGGAAGGGAACTCAAGCAACACTCACCTGCTTTCTGCAGCGCTGCCAGGCTCTTTCCCATGCTGTGTGGGGGAAGGAATCGCCTCCATCACACTACCTGACCTTCCGCATCGTTGGGAAGGACAGGAGCATTTGTGCAATCATGGGTGCTTAATGGCTTTATTCCATTAAGCAAATATCCTGTGATTGCAGCAGGTGGGGGTGGGATGGCAGTGGTATAATGAAGACCTCAGACCACTGCCATCCGATCCCTGTAGTGGGACTATGATGAAATGCAGAAATGACCCCCAAGTTCTACTTTTTCCACACTAACTAGCTACCCACATCTAAAGTTTAACTAGAGTAGTCCCACTGAACCAGTTTCTGAAAAATACATCATCAATTTATGTAAATCTCATTGATTCAATTAATCTACTCTAGTTGGTACTAGTAACTGGATTTAGATTCTAACTGGATAGAATTCAGAAGAAAGTTAGTTATAATTGCATTGTAACACCTGGAATATTTTCTCAATATAGAACTTTCATTTACAACTTAAATGCAATTTTTCAGTGTTAATATTCAAATTTTAATGTGTGAAACTTGGCTAATTATATGCAAATACATAATGTGAGAATTTATATGAGTTTTTTCCCTCTCTCTCTTTCTCTCTTCAAAACTTTCTTTTTCCAGCTCTATTCTGGTTGTAGGGAAGAGGTTTCTTGTACCATATATTTTAAGCTGCAGCATTAGATCTCATCAAACAGTATTCATTTTGTGCAGATGTCTGAGATCAACAAACAGCCTTTCAGTGAGAATCTCAATCTCATTTTTTTTTTAAAAAAAAGTACACCCCTACCAGTTCAGCGATGATTGATCATGCACATCGAAATGTGCATGCTATGAAAAGTAATCTTGTATGTAATGTGAGAAAAAAGAAAATGTATTTGGTAGCACATAGGAGTCTGGAAGTCATATATCTGTCTTCATGCCAGTTCAGGTGCACATGAAGTGGAAATCTCCATCCATGTGTTGCTATAGCTAGTAATATTCAGCAAAACTGCAGTGCAGCACAACAAGACGAGATTGGCTCAGTATGTGAGCAACTGAGAAACATTCTTTTTCCACTATATCTAGAATGAGAACAACGGAAGAGCTTCCTGCTCTTTCAGTGGTTCCCTTGCATAGCCATATTGGAAAGATTATATGCCACAATTGGCTGGGATCATGCTTTGGGAAAAAAAAAACTTTTGAAAGAAGTGCAGAATCAGGATCATGTTAGGGGAGCAGATGTATACACATATATTACTAAGGTAATGTTTTTTAAGTCATCTCCACACCTTTTCCACCTCATCACAGTTGAACACAATTAAACATTCCCAAGAAAGATACTGAATCTATATGGCATTCTGGATCAAAATCCTGATGAGGAATATAGGTACAAAATTTAGATTACATGAATAATTTGCTGAAGATATTTTATTCTATCCTTGACCACATTCCTCCTCCTTCACGTTGACTGCAATTACCAATACCTTATATGAAGTACTTGGCTTTCATCAGGGACATTGCCAGGTTTCAGAAGTCTCAGATGAGATGCTTTGAAGCCTATACTTACTAATGCCTTACCTACTACTTCCCTGCCCTTCCTTCTCCTCCTCTTCCTCCTCCCCATCATCATCAGCAGACATATTTTCTGTTCTTTGAGGCCGGCAGATTAGCAAAGCAACAGGTTGCTGGTTTGTGGTACAGCAGAGAGCTTCACTGGAAGACTGTATGGCTGGAGACGTGAATCTTTTTCATTTAAACCATTTTCTGCACCACAGGGGTAGTGGCATCCTCAGCCAAAGAGACACCACATTTGGGGACCCATGGCTAATGGTAGTGGCAAGAGGTCAGACAAAGGGGTTCCACTGATTGACCAGTTGAGACTATGTTGCCACTGTGTGGTTAAGACAGAAATTATTTCAATTAAAATTAAGAGATGGAAATAATATCCACAAATATTTCAATCACTGAGGAAAAGGGGACCCCCCCAGCTCTCACTCTCTTTCTTTCTCTATGTTTGTGTGTATACTCTGTAGGTATTTCTGTACAGAAAAAAAAAAGATTTTCTGCGCATGAAACTAGCATTCTGTATTTTTATTTTCTGTGCAAAAACAAACTTTCCATTAAAAAAAAAAGTCCCATTTTTCTGTGTAAAAAGCATCAGGTTTGGGAATTTGTTTATTATTCTGGCATACAAGAAACCCTGCTCTGCCAATAGTCCTCAAAGATCATGTCTTTTTTGAGAAGTCTTTTGAAGAAGGGAGAAATTGGGTGAATTATTCACTCTTGCTAGCCTTAACAAATAATTACAAAGATTTACAGCTGCAGATTTGGCTGTTGGTATGGCAATGCTCTTGCTAGTACTAGGCATGGAAAAGAATTTCAGTGTTTTCTCTCACTCAGGTACACAGTTTGCAACTCACAAGACCTATTCTGATATAAAGTGTACCTTGTTTCAGAGAAATCTGCACATCTGTAAGATTTGCTTTGTATTTTGGAGAAATAAAATACATACAATACCTAATATATATTTTAAAAATGTGAACAGCTAAAAATGCTGATTAAAAAATGTGCAAAAGTGTGCTTTAGTCAATGAAGAAAGCATAAAAATCTATATTAGGAAGACTGTGTAAATAACTGCGTACACTAGAGAAAATGAGCACAAGAAACACATATGAATTTCTGTGCAGAAAGAAAAAAAGACTCTCACAGTCAGATATGAACAAGGAGTGGCACAGGAATTCAGGTTATCTGCAAAAATGCCATGAAATGGACACCGAGAGTGTTTCAGTTACCCACCTAGCTAGGATTCTCAAGTGTCCCATTTTGTTTGTGGCATGGCATATTTGGAGCCCTAAAGTCTGATCTCATATTGGTGATGAGTATGCCTCGGTCTTGTTATTTAAGGCCCTTTCCGCACTGAGGCTTCTAGCGCAAGCGGGGGAGGCCGGCAAGCGCAAGAAGGCTCATCCGGGAGGCTGAGGTTCCCCCCTCCTTCCTTCCGCAGACGAAGGAACCAGCGGGGAAGCGGCACCGAAGGAGGCTTGCCGCGCAAGCCGCCCTCCCCCGTGCAAAGCGGGCGGCCTCGCGCCGGATTCCTCCCCCCGCGCGCGCCGGATTCCTCCCCCCCACGTGCGCCGGATTCCTCCCCCCGCGCGCGCGAAGCAGGCGACGTCGCGTCCCCCCGGACGCGCACGCGCGAAGCGGGCGTCGCGTCCGTCGCGCTACCTCCCCACCCCGCTCCTTCCTTCCGCAGGGGCGGAGGGAAGGAAGCGCGACCCGGTTGGCTCCCGGAGGCTCCGCACGAAAGGTAAGTGCGGGTGGGCTCCGGGAGCGTTGCGCGAGCGCGGGGTGATTTTCGCTTGTACGCGAAAATAAAAAAACCCGCGCTCGCGCCGCTTCAGCCCCGTGAGCCGGGCGGAAGTGGGAGTGCGTCGTGCGGAGCGACGCTCCCACTCCCGCGAGGCTCACGGGGCTATTGCGCGTGCAAAGGCCCGTGCGAAAAGGGCCTAAGAGTGTGTGGCAGACATAGAATCATAGAATCATAGAATCATAGAAATGTAGAGTTGGAAGAGACCACACGGGCCATCCAGTCCAACTCCCTGTCATGCAGGAACACCCTCAAAGCACTCCCGACAGATGGCCATCAAGCCTCTGCTTAAAAACCTCCAAGGTAGGAGACTCCACTACTCTCCGAGGCAGCAGATTCCACTGCCGGACAGCCCTGACTGTCAGGAAGTTCTTCCTGAGGTTCAGGTGGAATCTCCTTTCCTGCAGCTTGAATCCATTGCTCCTTGTCCTGGTCTCTGGAGCAGCAGAAAACAAGCCCCCTCCTTCCTCTACGTGGCATCCCTTCAAATATTTAAATCAGACTGACACCCTTGCCCCCAGCCAGCATTTGGCATGTGTTCAACAACCAGGCATTATAAACCAAGCTGTTCAGTCTGCTGAGATTATGTCTGGCCAGGTGCTGCTCTTCCAATGTTCTGTCCTGCCAGGCTCACACTGAACATTTGAATAAAATTCCAGTCTCATGATGGCCAGCATACCATCACAAGATTTACATGGGATTTGGGGTTTCCTGTGAGGTTTGAAAACTTGTGGGACCCTGAGAACTCACAAGTAGTTCTCCTCTTGCAAGACTTGAGGTAGCCTTGTAAAGTGTGCCTCATGTGTCCTGTGCTTTTCTTCAGAAAACCTGTCAACCCTAAATCTAGCAAAGAGTAGATTTCCAGTGCCATCATCTCTATATCCCACCACCACATTTCATAGATGTGTGGGTGATGTGTAAGCAAACAACATCAAAATGTGGTCAAGATGGCAAAAATTATTAATAGAAAGGACACACATGCTAGAGGGGCTGAAACAGTTTGTTTCCTGCCATACTCTATCAGAAAGGGTAGGATTCCTTTCCTGATGCACTTTGAACTAAGTTTGCAGCAACTGAAGTAAGCTGAGGACAAAGGGGAAAGTGAAAAGAGGTAAGATAAATAGGTATATTTTAAAAGCAGCTGAAAAAGTGGGATGACAGAGGATTAATCAGGACTGTCCCCTGCCAAATTGGGACAGTTGGAGGGTGTGTACCTCTCTGGTATGGTTTGCCCCCACCCTCTCAAACTGCAACTGTAGTAAAGAGGCCTTGTCTTCTACGTAGAGGCCCAATTCCCCCACACCACCCATCAAAGACTAGGTTTGGCTTGTGTGGGTATAGACTTCAGAATATGTCAATATGCACAATAGTGTTCCCTATAGTTAGCCTTACACAGTTTGTCATAGCTCTGGCAATGAGCAACCCATTAAAAAAAATGAGTGGTGAGCCAGCCCCACTGCTGTTTCCACCCATTCCAACCCCTTGTTTGGGGTCTGCCAAGCCAATTGAATGCAAAAGGCACACATAAAGCATGGGCACAATGTTCCTGCATAGCCCTCCCCAGTTCTACCTACTTCTCTTCCATTCCAGATACTATTTATCATGCACAAAAAGAAATTAGAATAGGTAGCTTGCAACACTTTCCAGTTATGTGACTCAATGATTCTTTATTGCTTTTTCATCAAGTAATAGCATATACAATTCATCAACTTTAGATTTAACCCTCCTGCATCTGAGTACAAACAAAAGTAATTTCATCAACCACCAGTATGAATTCATTCAATCTTCTTCACCACACAACAAGCTTTTAAGTGAATTGATATATGATTGATTCATTCTTCTTCCTGAGCAAGATTTCTGAGGGCTTTTTTTTTTCCGTTTGAAAATGAGTAAGATCTCCCTGAGAGACGTACTTCATATTCCTATCTCTCACAAACACAACAGTGATTTTCAAAAAGAGCCATGTTAGTTTTGCTCAGTGTTAGAAAGGGAGTGGGATGGGAAGTGAAATAGGAGGGCTATTAGTACTTTTAAGACTAAATTTTAGCATGAGCTTTTGTGGATTGCAATCCACTTCTTCAGATGCCCAAAGATGCCCATTGCCCAAAAAAGGGAAAGATCTGCCTCTCGCCTGCTGCTCACCCATGCACCCACAATCGTTCTTCAATGTCAGCCCAATCATGGTGCTCCATAAACATGTTCAGGCAAACTTTCACAGACTTATGCACCCAATGTGCAATGATATGTAAGGAAGCTGGGGACAAGAGATGCTGGGGGTCAAGGATGCTTACACTCACTTTGGAAACCATTTTGGGCCCCATATTGGCAGAAAGGTGGGATATCAAATAAATAAATAAATAAACAAATAAATAAATCCCCATGGTAGCATTATATGTGCTTTATAATGCATTGTGAATTTCTGCACAGAGCTTGGCTACATTTCTTGGTGCCACACTCTGCAGTGATTCAGTCACTGAACAAGTATTTATTGAAAGTAGGCACAAATTATTGGTGACAATATTACTTTTCTTCAGGTGTAAGGATTCTGACATTTAATTCAGAATGTGTATTGTGTGTTTCATGACCCAGCAAGTTCCCTTCTGTTCAGTAAAGGATGACCTAGTATTCTCTCTCTCTATAGTAAGATTGGGAATTTGGTGTAGGAGCAGGTTAATGTATAACTTTGAAATTTGAATCCTAATCTTGACTGAATGTGTAATAATGGCTATAAAATGTACATATTTTTCATTTCTTCTAGTAATTCATCACCTCCAACTTTTTATTTAGCAATTAGATGTTTTTATCAATACTGGCTAGAATCCTTTATAAACGATGTGCAGGGAAAACCACTTTAATTATGTAGCTATGTAGTGAATTCCAGCTTGATCCTTGCCCTCCTCAAAATTCCCATTTACCAATCAGCAGCCACTGTGCCTGATAGGGGTCTGTACCTCTGTCACTCAGGAAGGGACTGATTCCCACCCCCAACTCATGTGAACAATCTCTACTGAAATCCCTGTGACCTCCCTCCCTTCACATATGCAGGGATCATGGCTATGAAGTGGTTACAAATGTGTATCTCTTGGATGCATGTTAATAACCACTGTGATACTGAAATGTAGAATTCCAGTATGTGAAACTGAAATGTACATTCTCATACATGATTAATTTTAGCTGTTAATTCATCTTTGCTGCCACCACCCATTGAATTCTGAATACTTGGACAGTACAATGGGACTCTGTCCAACCATGTCAATCCCTAAGCTTAAGGATCTTCCTTTTTCCCCAGTCTATCTAGCGTTGGCATGGAAAAGAGAGAAACAGGGTTCTTACAGAAAGTATTTATTCAAGACATGCAAATGAGCAAGGCAAATACACACATGGGAAGGCTTCCCCCCTCCCAGGCACGCTTAGTTACAAGTAGTTACAAAAGAACAGATATAAAAGCACAGATACATTCTTTAGATCAGCCAGCCTCCAAAATAACAGAAAAGTCCCTAACGCGACTAACTACTTTAGTCTAGTACTCACAGATGGTTCTCAGGCTTAGATGTTCTAAAAGGAAGGGGCCAGGAGGCTAAGCCTGCAGCCTGCTACTGGCTCAGAAACCCCTTCCAGGAGGTCCCTTGGTTGTTGTCTCTTTGTTATCTCTCAGTCACATGGCCTCACAAGAAGTTTTATAACTTCTCCTTGGAAGCATCTGGAAGCATCCTGAAGATGCTCACCTCTTTCCTTTTTGATTGGTTAAGTCTCACCCTGTGACCTATGATGCTGACCCACATGACCTATGATGCTGACCCACATGACCTATGATGTAATCTAATCCCAACACCTCATTAACCTTTGGTTTACCTGAAGAGGGAAGTTTCCCCCTTTAGCTAAGTCTAGATAATGGGAAGCCCCATTATCACAACCACCCAATAGGATTCCAGCCTCAGTCTTTCATGGGACTGCCAAGCTATATAGTTCAAAGTCCACACATGCAGGATAAGGGACTGAAATGAAACCTACTCCAATTGAATGGATAGGACTCCTGGGTCTTTCATTGCTTAATCTTTCTTTTTAACAACAAATTAACATATGTAACTGGTGGTAGAGTAAATAACTAGCTGAAACATTGTAACAAATGAAGCAAGTGACTCCAGCTTGTTGAAACTTTGCTAACTGCTGTGTCTTGGAAGCTCAAGTGGTTTTCTCTGCTGTGTGCAGTGTGTATTAGCACTGTAGGCAGATGAGCACAAGACAAGCAGGCAGGTGTCTGTGCTGACCTTTAGCTAAAACATCTTACTCATTTTCCTTACCTTTCCCAGTATTGCCATAGTGATGATCACATGAACAGGTGGAAGGGATGTTAAACTTAATAACATTATTCTTTTTTAAAATCATCATCATCATCATCATCATCATCATCATCATCATCATATGCCATGGTTCTTAAAATGTGTTGTACTTTAGATCCCCAAAGGTTTAATTAAATCAGGGTTGTAAATATGCACATTGATTGATGGGAAGGTACAAGAAAAGGAAAAGAACTCTTTTTGTGCCCCAGAGACTGAGGAAGACCACTTTGCTATTATTTGTCTGCCTAAAGTCAACTAGCCATATTGTCCTCAGCCATCTCCAGTCACTGCTAGTCACTGAATGGTTATGGAGGGAGGGAGTCTGGTGAGAAGGGAGGGAGGGAAGTTATTATGGGTCTCCCATGGTGGGAATTTCATCTAGTTTTTCTAAGAGATATCTTCCTGAAGGGTCAGACAAAGGTTGAAGAATGTTGAAAAAATTCAGATGAGAAAAGTCAGTCCAAGGAGAAATGGCAGAGGGAGGGAATAAAATTAAATTAAGACTAATTGGGGTAATAGGTATAAAAGTCTGTGGAAGACTCCACGTTAGAAAATTTCATGCAGTGTAAAAAAACGAGCAAACAAACCTGAACCTTTTTGAAAAATCAGAACAACAAACAAACAAAGGTCTCAAGCCTTCAGGGACATGCAGCATCAGATAAAAGTAAAAGGTAAAGTTAAAGAAAAGGAGTTCTCTCCTGAGAGGCCACTGCCTCTGCTCTCCCTCAACAGATGTAAATTTCCATGCCGTGTGAAATGGTTTATTTGGCAAGTTTACCAATGTGTAATGAGGAAAAGTGCCCTGCAGCAGTTTTCTTTTTATTGCTCAGAAACAGTACCCCTTGGTCTTATGGTAAATAATGTGATACTTGGGTCTTATTAGGGTACATTCTATACACAGAGTCATAAGAAGTGCCTACAGCAAGAGAAGGCAAATGTGGGGAGGCAAGTGGCCAAATTAGCTACCCATGAGACTTTGGAGGGCTTTGCCTCCACTGCATCCCCCACAAAATTCTTTTATTTCCTCAAATAGGCCCCCTAACAACCTCTGGGAGTATGTGATATATTTCTACCAGGTGTTTGCCCAATTGACAGCACATTTTATAGAAAGGGAAATTATTTTAAGGAATTGTATTAAGTAATTGAAAATTATTTAGCAGGTGGAAAAGTGACATGGATATGTATCTTTAGTGAATTAAGATTATGTGTCTGAGAAACTGAATACTACTTGTTAAAAGATGATGCTCAAGGAAGCAAACAAATTAGACAGGTTTTATTTGACAGAGATCAGCTAGAAAGAAGAATTTAAGAGTTAGACAAAGTGATCTTTGTATTCCTGGTACAAACACAAAGTTGAAAAGCAAAATTTCATGGCAGAGATAAACAAACTATGCAGTTTTTGAAAGATTAATCTGTAGTCTACGTTGATTTCATCCAATGGAAATTGTAAACATGTATGAAAAATTGCTGACAGTATATAAATTCCAGACAAAAGTTATATTCCCCTCTGACTCATTTCAGAGCAAGAGCTAGGTCAGTCTGATTGCACAATCTTAATTAAAGAGTCTCCTTTTTACTTTATTCAAATTCTCTGAGTTGTTTTTATCGGCTCCATTGCTCAAGGATGGGCACTTTTGTGGCAGCACACCTCTTGGGCCATTTTAGCCCACAAGAGGCCCTTTTTAAATAACAGGAAGTGACACAGAGGTCACTTCCTGTTTACTTCCTGTTTTTAAAAAAGATCTCTCCTGGGCCTAAAAGGGACGGAGAAGGGAAAAGTGACAAATTGCTTCCATCCTCTTACCAGACTTTTTAGGACAATTGAGGTCAAATTTAAAAAAAAAAAAAAAAACTTCAAAAGAATGCTTCCTGTGAGGCCCCAGTAGTCTTTTCCTGAACTGGGTACTATCTGCATAGTGTTCCCTTGTCCTGTGGCTTAGTCAAGGTCTTGTCACCACAACAATTCCTTTTTCTCCTCGTTCCAGAACCCAAAAGGTGCAGGCCAAGAAATGTATGCTCTTTTTTTCAGCAGCAAATAGTCAGTCATTCTGTATGTAAAGAAAACCAAGGATTTTTTTTCCATAATCCTTGTTCTCAATACACAAGAACCCCCAAACACAACCTAACGGCCAGAATGTCTAGGGAAAATATATTTCTTTTGCATGGGGAATGTCTCCTCTTTTGCAACTCTGAGGCTTCTGTAGTGTCTACAGGTATATTTTCAATGTTAGCAGACACCATGTACTTTAGTTCCTTTAAATCTTAAATTTCCTTCTATTGCTGGTAGTACCTTGTACAGTTCAGCTATATTATTCTAATACTTGAGGTGTTTCTCCCAGTGTTTGTATAACACACATTGTAAAAAATTGCATGTATTCCACTAAATTTAGTGCCAAAATAATAATATGAAAAAATACGCACTCCAAAATGAAAATTCAAGCTGAGCCTTGTTTGCAGGGTTGGGCATGCAGCTGCTGTGACACTGTGTTGCAAAACTGCAGGAAATAAAATTCTCTTTCAGCTGCCACTTCTTGGTCCTATTTGATTTGCCATTGCTTTTATCTTTGCTGCTCTGTTATCCTTGGACAGACCAGAGTCCCCTGACTTGCATTCCAGTACAGATGTCCACGACTGTCCATGAGTGGACTTTTGTTTAGTTTGGCATATACAGCAGATGGTACAAATGTTCCAGCATGTTTTTGTTGGACTGATTTCTTTTAAAGGGAGAAAAAAGACTTGCCAAATAGATCATTTCTTTGGCATCGAGCCACTTGGCACCAACTACCAATGACAGGCAAGGGAAATGGGGACCAAAACAAAATGAGAAGTATTGTTTTGCATTGTTGTCTTTTGG
This sequence comes from Ctenosaura bakeri, assembly GCA_948474755.1. Classification (NCBI taxonomy): domain Eukaryota; kingdom Metazoa; phylum Chordata; class Lepidosauria; order Squamata; family Iguanidae; genus Ctenosaura; species Ctenosaura bakeri. The sequence continues at coordinate 384,064 of CAOLHI010000188.1, read as the reverse complement.
TCAGTCTTATCTGTCTATCTGCCCATCTATCTGGATAGATGATAGACAGACATATCCAGGAATGGAATGTTTGTTTCAGTTCATTCTTAATAAGGATTTAATAATTTACTTATTTTAAATATTTATATTCTGCCCCATATCATGATCTCTGGGCAGCTTACAGTAAAGACAGTTTTAAAAATTCAAAACAATTAAAAAAAACTGACTATTCAAAAAAACAACAACACAAATTAAACTATTTAATAATTATAAAAGTTAAAACCATTTATGTATACATCTGTGTATACACACTGGGATGAAATCAGTAGGCTCCTATAAAATTTTTATTATAAAAAGCCTTTGATAAGAAGCCAAGGTTTAACTTCATGCCAGAATGAAAATAATATTGGCATCAAGTGAGCTTCCAAGGGGAGGACATTTTACAACCAAAATGTCACAGAAAGAAAGTTTTAACAGCAACATCAGCAACAACAACAACCAATTTTCTTCATATTTGAGATGAGGGGAACCAATCTTACTTCTTTCTCCATTCACGTTTTGTTCTGTAAATCTCAAATCCCATTCTTCCTACAGTCACATTTTCTTTCGTAAATCTCAAGTCTCATTTTTGAACAATTTGGCGGGGGGGTATGTTTTCAACCAAAAAGCAAGCCAAACAAGATTCTTTGTAATCTGAGCTGAACATATTCAGTAGGTACAGCTATTTCCAGCATAGACTGTCATGTACCTGTTCAAGATGAGGACCCTCCAAAAGTGGCAGCCTTCAGACATGGACTCTTGAGGGACACAGGGATTCAGATGCAGACCCTTAACAGCTAGGTACTCAAGCATTCTGCCTGGAAAGAAAAAATGAATCTCTCAGTTTCAGTTTGTCCCACTTATAACTCTTCTGAAACTTAAATCTTTTCCATCTCATTTATAAAGGAATGTGTGAATGTTGGCTTATGGGAGGACTTATCAATTTTTAAAAGAAAAACCCTAATTGAATGAAATTATCACCCATCCCTGGAATTCTTACTTTTATAAATTCCCAACCATTGTTTCTCTAGAGGTAATGGTATGGAAAACAGATTGTCCCTAGCAGATTGAACAGATGGGCAGGTTCATGTTAAATTGTGATGGAGGACAGAGTTTCCAGAGTTTCTGTCTGAGATTTTAAAGGCTAAATTTTAACATTTTGATAGGAAGCTTCACCAGTATTTCCTGTTCTCTGAGACTCACCCATGTTTATTTCTCTTCTGGCCACCTCAGGAAATGCATGTTAGGGGGTCACTAGACTCTTTTCCTGGTGCATCAGTATTCTGCTTTCAGATCTCATGACACTGAACATAAGAACCATTTGAAATTGTTGGAACTAGTCAAGTGGAATTTACCAAGCATGTTCTCAACTCAGAGAGCCACACAATCTGGCTGTAAACTGTTTAGTACGATCTGCACTTACATAGGCTTCAGTTATCAAAGGCAAGAACTATACTGTGGGATAGTGTTATCACTGTGACCCTCTACCAGCTGGAAGTACACAAAAAGAAAGGGAGATATATTTCTTACTTGTCTCTTCCCTGAGGCCCTTTTTGCATGCATTTTTTGTGTGCGAGCGCCCCTTGAGCGTCGTGTGAATGGGACCGTCGATCCATACGACGCACTCCCACTCACGCAACGCTCAGGAGCCTAAAGCGGGGCATGCGCACATTTTCTTATTTTTGGCTCTAAGCTGAAAATACAGCACGGTTGTGCAATGCTCACGGCGCCCTCGCACATTTACCTGCGTGCAGTGCGTCGGCGAGCCGGGGCGGTTGCGCTTCCTTTCCCCAGCACAGCCTACAGCTCCCAGACTGCACTGCGGAAGGAAGGGGCGGGGCGCTAGCATGACGGTCGTGTGACTGGAAACCCAGCTGTAGTAGAATGGAGGGGCGATGTGACTGCCTCGCACAAGAGGTTGCTTGCGCGAACAGCACTCCCCACTTCCGCGAGCAGGTAACGTGCGAAAAGGGCTTGAATATTAGTCATTAAAAACAACAGTTTTTAATCAATGAGGGTATTTGTTTAATGTATTTTTTCTCCCTTGCCATATCACTTATTTTGCATAATCTAATTTTGCTTGTGGAAAATATACTATCTTGCAATGGGCGGATCTCCCAATGTTGCTTTCTCCCATGCTTTTTTTTTTTGGGGGGGGAGAGGTTTTGATGAATTCTGGGTTTTTTTAACAAAAAGCAAAACAAAATCCTCATCACTGGCAGAGACAGGCAAATCTATCACAAATTATACGTGTAAAAATCCATGAATACAACCATGTAATGTAGAATGCCATGATTTTCCTCTACAACAGGCTTCTCATCTCTACTATGCAGAATTCTTTCCCCTTCCAGAGGCCCAGCTGGCACTAGTGTTGAGTTTCTTTTAGGTGCCAGTGAAAACATGGCTGTTTGAGCCTCACTGAGTTATCTCGAAATATTAACACATGTGATTTTAAATTTATACAAATTCTTTAAAACACATTTTAATGTGCTAATTATATCTGACATATTTTAGTACATTTAAACTATTTTTAATATTTTAAAATATTCTATCAGGTTTGCATTGATTTTACATGTACTCCACCCTGACATCTTTTGATATAGAGTGATATAGATTTTTTTTTTTAAAAAAAAAACTATTATATGGCAGTCAGGCTCAAGCAAATAGCTGTACCTATTTAATTTGATCAATCCACTTGAGTATGAATTTTGTTTGATTTGTTCAGTTTACAAATCTCTCCACAAACGGGACAGAAAGAACTTCAGATTTTATTTCATTTAATTAAAAAGCAAAATAGGGAGAAAGCAAAGTGGACCAGTTCATCCCTCCCTACATCCCTTACAGTCTAGTAGCTTTAAGCTAGCCAAAAAGAAAAAAAAATGTAACCAGCATGAAATACATTTGAAACATTAAATCTTCTGTTTAAATTACAAAATGCTTGTTTCCTCCATAAGTGAGGCTGATGAACATTATTCCATTTGGCAGACTCATACCAACCATCATTTTGTTTCCAATAATATTCAAAATCTGCTGCTCACATGGGATTGCTTTGCTCCTGATGATCTCTTCATTCCAAAAGGGTGAATTGTGGGTCAATACAGAAACACAATTGACATTGGGAGGAATATTACAGAAAATTCAGCACCTTTGTCTCATCCAAAATGGAGCCAGCCTCATATCAGATTCTTCCTGTGCCAGGGCAGCTGGGATCCTTTCTGTTCTGGGATTTATTCAAATTCTGGTTTTAAAGGAACTATCCAAGGACCTAGATCTATTTTAGGGGAAAGGTCTAGCACTTTATTCCTCTAAAAACTAGAACAAAACTCAGAACATATTCACCATATTACTGAGATGGAAGCTTCCAGTTAACTCCTTAGCAAGTCCTGAAATAATCAAGCAAAGATTGTATTTATTCAAACCCCATCCCTACACAGTACTGTTGTTATGATGCCGATATGCATTGTGACATCCTTTCAGCTTTTTTCTTTTTCCTTTGGGGAGTGAAAAATAAATAATTCCCCCAATGTCCATCTCAAGTTGAGTAGTGGAGCTGAAGTACTTAGAAGATGCAGGAAAGAAGGAGGAAAATGCAATACTATGGGTTGATTCAGAAGTAAGCTTCAAGTGTGCTTCAGGTAAGGGTTTACAGACACATCCAAATTAATATAATATAAATTAAGATCCAAATTGTATGAGGCAACTGAATCACAACATGTAGCAAAAACTGATATATTTTATCATGAGTTTTCATAGATAGGAGGTGCCCTGATAGAATGATATAAAAGCCAAAGCCCCCACTCATGTTCCCTTTTTCTGCTCTGATGGATTAACACAGTTATTTCTTCAAACACATATCGCAAGTTGGCTAGCACAATGAGCTTACTGAATTGCCATTGCAAGTTGTAGAATGCTAATGGGCATCACAAATATCACAAACTCTGCAAATGTATCTGACAATTATTTTTGATGGAAAAATGGGGGAAAGATGTCTGTAATTCTCCTCTTCTCTTTCTATTGTTTAACTCATGTGAGTATTTTGTCCTCTCATGAAGCCTGTGCTGTTTTCTTTTTCTTTTTCCTTCTTGAAAAAAATCTTTTTTTTACAATAGTGTCTTCTACCATGACATGCATTACAGACAATTGGACTTCTCAGTGTCAGAAGCAGAATGCTTGAAAGAAAATGTCTGAACTGAATGAACTCTACCAGGATACCATTCTCCATGTTCCTCAAAGAAAAATAACAGCTCTTTGGTCTGTGACATAATATCTTAATTTGAGATGGCATGATGGGCGATTTAGTCAGCATGGCACTTGAATCTTAGATATATTTATAGTGGAGCACTTTCATTGTTCATTCTTCCCATGATACTGAGATGATCTATTCATAGGTCATCATCTCCACTGTATCCTTATAGTATGGGCAGATGACATCATCTGTCTTCCTCATATCAGCAAGGAGTGTTGTAATAATACTTTTATGGTTGCTGTTTTTTTCTTGATTTTCTTCCTTTGGTACTAAGTCAGTATATTCTCACACAAGCTAACAGGCACACTGAAAGCATAATGCATTCAAAACATATTATAAACTATACATAACTACTTAAAAAAATAGAATAACATCAAACCAGCCTTAAAGGCAGGGGTGAGGGGAGCTCAATTAGCAGCAAACCAAGTATTTCCAAATGGAATGTGGTTTACGAGAAGGACTATCTGTCAAAGATACTGCTGAGCCATTTGTTAAGGCCTTGGATAAACATGGTGAGTGTGGTGAGTTTGCCAGCAAAAAGAAGGAATACCTCAGAGATCAATTAGCACTTGAAATTCTTGGAAAAGGTCTATCTGAAAGAATGAAATTGACAGAGGACTTAAAACTCTTCAGAAAGCCACAGAGATGGCAGGCACCTACACACAATCAAAACTCAGAAGACAAAGATTGGTTAAGTATGACACAAAAGGGGGACTACTTCTTCAGAAAAGAGGACAAGTAGTAGTAGCAGCCATTTTGAAGAGGCCGAATTGGCTCTGCAAGTATCCACAAAAGTAAATGACAAAGGAAAGCTCAGGGAAAGCAGTCCAAGTCCTTTCATACCCATTAGGAACAAAGAGGCAAGATGCATGCAATTGGCAAAATAAGGCCATATTTGAACTATATACATAAGACCTGCAAAAGGGTTTTCCATACTGCAGATCACAGGTGAGGCAAGGGGTCCTTGCTAGGCAGGCCTCTTGAACTGTAAAAGCTGACTAGCATTCAGATGACCTCAGCCATACGCTTACAGCCTGAAAAGAGCTGTTGATGTGATTAATGGGGAGAATGTCCCTTAATACAATCCTTTTGAGCCAAAGATTTTATTAGAGGTGTGGTCAGGCCTGGGCTCTATTCTCTCCCTATTTTCTGCATCCCAAGAAAGCTGAGATGCCAATTTATGAAGCCCTCCTTCATTACAAAGATCCCTGTGAATACCTGCTGATCAAGGATATATTTTCTTTTTCTTTTCTGCAAAATGTTCCCCACTCCTATTGTGACCAAATATTTCAATTAGCTCTGCCTCACCCAATTTTCCCACTATCCTTCAGGACCTCAGTGCAACTCATGCAAAATAAAAGCAAAAGCAATGCAAACAAGCAGCCAAACACCTTTTGGTCAATATGCAAATGAGGCAAGCCAGACAGAAAATTCCTATCCAGCCTTGAAGCTTCTACTAGCAGCTGAAGCCTGCATCAAACCTATAGGATGGGGGAACTGTGTGGGCAGTGAGGCCACTTTTAGGACAGGCCAGGCCAAAGAACTTCACTCAAGACCTGTCCTCACTTCGCTTAAATCATGATTATAGATTTGAAAAATATACAAAAATGTTTAAAAAATGGTTGAAAAAACGGTTTCTTGAGTGTCAGTGTTTACCCTAAAATGGGGGTGACTCAGAGAACCACACAAAGTGCCAGTGCCTCCATGGAATGGTAGGGAATTATAGCTCAAAAAAGAAGGCATGCAAGGGGAGGGGAGGTAAACTTATAGGATCTTTCCTCCTTTGTATACTGGTACTGGTACTAATGCAGTGACGCCAGTTGGAGATTAAAAGCATGCTTTATTGGAGGAAGCAAACACAAGATTCAAGCAGTCTCACAACCATACAAGGCTAACTGAAGGAAAGGAGACAAAATTGGGTAGAGACAAGTTGGAATGAAGTGGATTATACTTACCTATCCTGAAGAGAAGAGACGAAGCAATGTGGTTCCGACCAGGGGTCTGAAGGATGTACAAGGATGGGAAATTGAGCAGCAGAGTGATGGCCTATGTCCAGTGTACTACGAGTTGCCTGGCTTAGATCCAGGGTTTAAATACCCTTTTCTGCCCTGAAGGGAAAGGTGTTAATGGCTCTTTAGCAGAGTAAACAATGGGGTCAAAAAAGAACTAATGGCTAATGGAAATCCTGATAGCTTCTGAATGTCTGTGCAGGTGAGGAAACAAAGGAGAATTTCAATGGAAAGAGGGAACAGGTTGACGACCATTGCTTTCTCTATTGAGACAAGTTTGTGTGCTATTGTGTTTGAAGGTTGAGTCATTGAGGGGACTATCACAAGCTCATCGGCTCCAGAGCTTCCCAACTGATCCCTTGAACTTATGACCTGGTCATATCCTGAAATGCCATCTGACCTACTTTTCCATGTGTGCAGCCAGGTCCTCTTGGACAACAGGGCTTTTCAGACATAACAGTACATGTTTTATATTTAGTGCCAATTAAATAATGTGTATTGCCAATCATATAGTGGAGTGGGGATGTACGGCACAGTAACATCAGGAAACATAGATGAGGAGAATAATATACTGGCAAGAATCTTTGTCATTCAAGACTTTACATTTAAAATGTACATTTTTGCATGGAAAATATTTCTGCAGAGAAAATGAGGTTCCTGCATAAGGAACTTGTTTTTTCTGGGGAAAATTATGCTGTTTTCTGAGCAGAACATTTAGATTTTTGGGGAGAAAACCTGACCATATATCTGCTTTTTTCTTCACATAATAAATTTTGACCTGTAAATAATCTTTGAAAACTGCAGTTTTCAATGACTTTTCCACAGTAAGGAGAAAAATGGTAAAATGATTCATGGTTGCCTGTAAGAACAAAATTTGCAAAGATTTACATCCATAGACACAATGCTCTGGTGTCTTGCCTGTCTGCTAGAAAGTGTAAGAATGGCACCACTCCACCTCAATTGTGATATGGCATCAAATATTAAATATGCTGGGCTGCAGTAACATTCTGTCTTTTCATACAGCATGCACCAGAAAACTTTTGGAAAGCTTTTGAAGAATGTAAAACTGTTAAACAGCACTCAAAGAAAGAACATAATTTTGTTATCGTGTGACACACCCCCATATTGCAAAAAGCAAAAACATGGTGGTGAACAGCCAATTTTTCTTAACTACCGTGTTTTCTACGTGTGATCTATATCTGAAAAGAGAAGTCTATATGTAAATATTGGAACCAGGATTTTTGGAACACAAAATGTGAGGAGAGCATCAGTAGGTGAAGTCACTCTCCCTGTGTTCAATGAATGTAAAAAAGGTCATGTGAAAGAAGTTTGTGTTTCCTTCTATGGCATGTCCAGATTATCAAGCTGAATTTCCACGCACAGGAGACTGAAGAAGAAATACAGCAAGAAGAGTCCTCAGGAGTTAAAGCTTCCATATACTCATGAGGACAATGTTATTAATACAGTCACTTCACATACTACACTTCCTCCATGAATTAGAGGAGCCTGTCGGCATTATAAATTAGTACTGTACAAGGTACTGTGGTCCTAATTTCTCCTCTAACATCGCCTTCCTGCATTTACTGGAAAGCTCTGAAGGGGAGATATATCTCTATTTGGAGGAATGTGCTTACAAAGCTGCACACAACTCAGAACTCTCTCTTACCAGAAACTTTGATAGGACACAGTTCCAAATAAAGTGTTACAATTACATTTTCCCTATACACATTCCCAGTAAATGGTTTAAAACTACAGTTCTCATTGCCATTTCTCTATCCCACTGATACAAATTTTGAATCTCTTGTTACACATACACAACCGACAAGAATTCAGTTTAGGTGGCAGCCTGTGTGTGCCAGTCTTAAGCCTGCCCCTTTACTGTGATCCTCCCTGTATCTACTCTGAAAAGAGCGAAGATCTCTGCATGAACATTTGAAGAGGCATAAGAACTTTTGAAGAACCGTTTTAGTCAATATGAACATCTTTCCCTCCATGATTTTTGGCAGTACTATTCACTATAACATACCTTCAGCAGAGTTTGTGCTTTGGCTAGAAGATGGACCATGATGCTAGTTTTTGTATTGTGGTACACATGTGTCTTTTAGAAAATACATCTGCATGCTTCAGTTTAGACAAAAATGAAAGCCTGTCCTACTGTGGCCTTGCAGTTGTAAATTTTCCTTTGGTTACACTGTGTTGTGTGATTTATTTTTTGTTTTATTTTGTTTTATTTTCTGTAAGAAGACCAGAAATGATAGATCAGCCTTGTGCATGCTGTTAAGCTATAAGACTCAAATGAATTTTATTTGTTTAATACACTTCTTATGCAGACTATCTGAGCAAATGTGGTTTGCATTTTATTTTTCATCATCACTGAAAACACATTCTGGCAGAGAGTAGGATTGTCAGATTGGTGTTTTTTCTTAATAAAATGTAGCTTCCGTACAAGTAGCCACAAGCCTGTCATCTGCGTACTGTGGCACGATGTCGTAGATAAGTTATAAATTAATTCTCTTATGCTGGAAGCTCTGGCGATCATGAAAGAAAAAGGAGACATGTTTAGGAGACGGAAAAAGAAATGCGGAGGAAGTGACGGTTATTAGGCTGTAAGCTATTTCAGTATTATCATATTAAAGAGCTGGATTGCAGAAATATGTTATTCTTATGCAGAGATGGAAAGGAGAAAATAATGTGTTACAGAAATAGGGGCACAGCATTGTTTTTGAAATAATTTGATTCTTTTGAAGGTCTTTTTGGAGCTGATACACTGCCCCATTGTTCCTCTCTCCAATAACCCTGGCATACACACACAGAGGAAACAGATAATATACAGCCTTAAAAACAAACAAACAAAGCTACCTTACTCCAAGGCATGAGCAGGGCCACAGGCAGGTTGAGAAGCTCCTACCACCAGTGTTGCCTGATCTCTTTCTTTATGTGTACAATGTAATGGTCTATATGCATAAAACTTTCCACGTGAGTAAAGTCTGTTGGCACGGAATTCTTGGAATGCTTGTGCATGCAGCTGTACTTGCAAAGGTTACAGATGTTTTTGTGGCTCCTGGGCAAATAAGAAGTGTGTGATATGCGCAATATTGGAGGTGGGACTCTTTGTCACGAATGTCTCCCTGCTTGTTTTTTAGTGCAAGTCTTTTTCAACTTTAATGGCTAGACCTTGAATAAGTCTGCAGACAACCTGTTATAAAGCTTTCGTACTGTCTAAAGTTAGTGGCATTTAAAGGTAATAATTTATTTGTTGTTTTTAGCTGTTTATCATCAGGTTTTTAGCTTTACTTTGTTTTAATTTATGTTCTAAACTTCCTTGGTTCCAAGGGAGAATATAAAATAAACAAACGAAGAAATAAATATCTACCCAATCAGAAATCAGTGAATTCACCTTGCAGTTTTGGTTTAGGAAAAAATAATTTATTTTGGGCAACACCCCTATTCAGCCCAGTTTTGCCAGCTGGTAGTGACTGGCAGTCCCCCCTTGTACTATCTGGAGATCTCTGGTATTAACTGACAATGTTCCATCCAATTATTAACCGGGTACAAACCTGCTTAGTTTCTAAGGTCAGACAAGATAGCTGTGTTCAGGATAGTGTGACAGTTCTAAGGAAAAGGTCTTTGAATTACAGTGGTGGTGGGAAGTTTGGAAAATATACTGCAGGCAGTTTGTTTGAAGGCAAAGCTCCAATGCAGAAGCAACCTGCCACTCATGTTACTGTGTGAGAATACCTGAACATTAATTATTTAGAACATTAAATGTTAACATTATGTGTTTGAAGCAGAGCTTTATACGTAAAGCATTACAAGGGACAATATTAGTGAAATTAGTTGCATGATTACTTTTTAATGGGAATAGTAAACATAGTTTTCACATATGAAGCAACATTTACTTATTACAAAAATGTTACATACTGAGTATGTATTTGGAGCTATTTTAGTAATTTTTTAAATAAACCATTTTTTAAAAAAAACTGTCAGAACTTAATGTAAATTGTGTTGTTATTTGTACCTAACAAGCAACAAGCCACTCATAAAATTTAATGCAAATTGACTAAGTAATATTTCCAAGCTATACTTTTGAGCTCAATTCATAAACAGCAGAAAACTCCATATAGAATTAGACTATCTTGGAACCTTACATATCATCATCAGGATAAAGCAAACTAACAAAGTGAAGAAACAGAGAGCACATGTTGGAAAAAGCAAAACTGCTGAAACAGCCAAGAGTTTATCAGCTGTATTTTAGGCTAAGTGTGTGTTGCTGTGTTGTCAAGTGATTGTGTCTTCTGGTAATTTGTAAGGTGCAAGGAAAATTATTGCCTACTTTTGCATTCCTGTGGCTTCTACACATTCATTTTTCAAATTGTCAATGGGATTTCTTTCTATTTATTCACTTTTTGTTTGCTTGTTAATCAGTTAATTAGAACTATGTAAGCTTGGGGTTGAATTACAAATATAAATGGAATAGTTTGTTGCCATTTATTGACCATTCCTTGAATGTCTGTGTTACTGAAATGAATTTCCTATGTATTGCATGAAGAATTGTTTAAACTGATGTGTCTTGAACAAAACTGCCTTTGTTGCTCCACATTCTTTGCTGGTAAAAATAGAATAAAATCCTCAGGTAATTCAACATCCTTAGAATGGATAACTCTACTTTTTGACTGGGACAAGTAGTGCAAAACAAGCAGAATGAGATATTTTATCTTGCATTGAATAGTTTATCCTATTTTTTGTCCTTTGTAAGAGGATTGCAAATAATAAAAAAAAAGAGGCAAGATTCAGGTTATGGATTTTTACAGTGGCACATTTATTTACAACCGCCACATGGAAACAACAGAAAAGTGTGGGAGATCAAAAAGTAAATCAGCCTGGCAGATGAACTTTGTCCAGTCCACAGATCCTGGAAAGATGGCATGCACCACAAAGGATGCAGATAGGATGATAAAATGCAGTAAAACAAACCTTCCTTCTCAGCCCTAATTTGACCAGAAGGGCCTGCAATGAACATTGGTAGGTTGTGTAGATACAGGAACTGTAAAGAGCATTGAGGCAGGGCACAGAAAGAATAGACTAGGGATGAGCCAACCAAATCCTCGAATCCTTGAATCCTGAGCAAGAATTAGAGATTCACGAATCTGAATCCCTGTGCCAAAATAGGCAAACCGAATCTTTTGAATCCACCAACCAAATAGTTTGTTGGAGACTGGGACGCCTGAAAACTTGGGAGACCACATACACAAGGGGAGATGGCAAGTAGGTGATTTTTTTCCCTTGGAGTAATAATTGCCTTTGCTAACAATTTCAGAAATTACATCCAGGGTTGTACTCTATGATATTTAAATTGAACATTTAATATTTAAGTTCAGCACTTGATTGGAAGGTATAGTCTTCTTGAGATTTCAAGGACAGCTGAAAGATTCCTTTGCATAGCTCCATTGCAAACCTCTTCCATACACAATTCTGGGTTTTTTAGTTTTACAAGGTGTCATAGCCTTCTCTGCCAAAATGTGCTGGTGCATCATCAAACTACAAACCCCAGGATGCCAGAAGGAGCTATGTAAAGAAAATCCAGTTTTGACCTGGATTATCTCTCTACTGTAGTGGTCCTGTTTACACAGGCAGGAAAATGTGGGATTAATCCACATTTTCCTGCCTGTGTAGAAAGGGCCTTCATGTCATTTGCAATCTGGGAAGATCTTGAGGCAAAACTATGACAATTGTCCTGACCAGATTTCTTCAGAGGGAGGTTTGCCTTTGCCTAGGCTTTTGCTAAGGCTGAGAGTGTGTGTCTTGCCCAAGATTATCCTTCTTTCCCTTGCTTTTTAAACCCTTTTTTAAAAAAAGGTTTGAAAGAGTCAAGATTCATGAGATTCGTGGATTCCCAGCACCTTCCAGGGATTAGGATCTGGATTTGGATTCAAAAAATTCTAGATTTGCTCCATCCCTAGAATAAACAAATAGGTTAGTCTAACCCACCTCCAGTGTATCCACACAGTAGCACTGTGGCATTAATTTCCATCTCCTTTCCAGCATCCATGCTCAACTGCTGCAGGAATCTAGCAACAGAGTGTGTGGCTGACACTCTGTTAGTGGCATACACAGGTGTAAGCTGAACTATGTGTTACTGCACTTGCTGGCCCAGATTTGGGAATTCTAGATAGCATTTTGATATCAATAATTTGGCTCTCTTCCACCACCCCTCTCCACATGTTTGTGAGGCCCCCAGACAAGCACAGAACTAGGCTCAGCCACTAAATACTGCAATATCCCAAAACAATACAGGCAGGCCAGAAATAGCCAGATCACCACTTTAGGAGACCTCTCTGCAAACACTCTCATTATGTATGCACGCTACTTGCAAAGAACTCCCTGCCCCGAGCAGGCAACTTGGCAAGCTGAATACTCAAATGTTAAGCACTGAGTATTTGCATACTGTCTACCTCTTTGTCAATTCAGACCTAACTCAATCATGCTAAATTCTGACCTTTCCAAAGCTTTGTCTCCAGCCCCAAACTCATTGTTTTCCCCAAGTACGGAATAGCCTGCAGTTACATTTCTCCCTATAAAAACCTCTGATTCCGAGACCTTCCTCGGATCGCTCCAGACTTCCATCCCACCTTGCTGCCGCTTTATTTGGCGAGCTGTCCCCTCAGTCCCACGTACTGAGATTCCATATCTCTGAACTCAATCTGCAGACTACCTGGGCTTCAGGACAGTTGTTGTATCACCCAATTCAACAATCTCTCTCAAAAATCCCTCTATACCTCCCCAAACTTTATTTTCTATAGTTATCTGAGTGCATGTGTTGCATACACTGTTCGTCTGTATTTAATAAAAATCTCAATTATTCTTAAACTCCGGTTTGCTTCTTGGCTTGGCCTGACCCCATAGACATTGGGTAAAAGATTCCACTGCGTTGCCCTGCCTCTCGCATCACTAACTTGTGCTCTAGCTAATTTCCCCTAACTTGGTTATTTGAGAGCGCATATAGGTGTCCCTCCTGGGACCCCCAGTAAACAGGGTAACATATGTATGTGGAGTGATTTATTTTTGGACAATGAACAATGATCATGTCCAGCTGTTGGTGGCATAAGCAGAATTGTGCACGAGGGATCATTATGTTTAAGGCGGCACATTAAGATACACAGAGTAGTATGGAAATGTGAATTGCCTCTATACATTGCCATTGTGCTTTGTAATTGCACAATAAGTTGACAGTCATGAGCATTGACGATTGATCCACCTACATTATGCTATATGATATTAAGTACAGGGGTAGCATAACATAATTCTGCTGATGGATATTTACAGTATGTTGAAGTGATGTAGGACTTCAGATATGTACATGAGGAACTTGGTGAGGCATTGACATCCATCTCCTGTTAACTGGGAATGTCATTAAGTCACCTGCCTAGTTTCTAAAATTTCAGTAGTCACTGTGTAGATCAGGAGCAAAGAAAGTGAGAGGTCTACTTGGTGGGGCCTCCAAACCTTCAGAGTTTTTTCTACCTTCAGAGGATAAAAAGCAGCCACAGCTGAAATTCTGGCAGCTTCTCTGAGATTCCGTGAAAAGCTGCTTCTGCAGCAGACTCAAAGATGCAAAATTGTTTTGAGCAGAAGATTTAAGGATCTGCTCTCAAAGATACCTGACTGCAGAGAGATTCCCTCTCCAAAGGCCCTCTGGAATTCTCCCCTTCTTATTTGTTTGGGAAACCATACAGCAAAAGGCTGCAACACACTCTGAGGAAAAGTTTCAATGGCTGCTTCTCCCCAAGTTGCATACCTACAAAAAGAGATGCCCCTTTCAACACCTTCCAAGGAAGAGGGAAATCAGAAAGAGATCAGAGCACAAACTCTCAGATCACTGGTGAGAGAAGTAGAGTGATAAGCAGCTCCCAAATCTGAATAATGATAGGATTGTAAAACAGCAGTTGTTCTTTTTATTCAACTATTTTCCAGTTGGAGAAATGTGGGGTGGGGTGGGTCAATTAATTACAGAGGGAAAACAATTAATTACAGAGACAAACAACTGGGAATTAATTATCACAGCTTAGAGAATGAGGTTTTCTCAGAGTGTTTCTCTACTTGAATCAAGGGAAAATTTTCACTGCACTTCATGGTTAGGGAACTCTTGGACCCTTCCACACTACACATTATGAGTCCACTAACTGTCATGGCAACATCTTATGGACTTCTGAAATCTGCAGTTTAAGGAAAGATATTTGCAATTGTCAGATGGGGAGCTCTAGGGCTTCACCAAGTGGTATCATTCCTATGATAGATAATGGCAACAAAAGTAGAATCATAGTGTAACCCATGGTTTTATCAGTGAGAAAATATCCACCATCTGCTAACAACAAGTGAGATATTTATTGCCTGCTGACAGACCCTATCTTGAGGAAGAGAGTTATTTGATATTTATTGAGTTGGAAGTTAGTCAGATGGAAATGTAGATATCCAGGTTTAAAAGGCTGAAACCTCCCTGGTGTAGCTCTGACCAAATAGCCCCAGTCATGTATCCAGGGGAAAACCTCTGAAAGGCATGTATACATTTCAAATGGGCCGATTGCAATTTTGACACCTTGAGAGACTAAGACCATTTCCGCAGGGGGCAAGGGAATTGTCCCGCGCCATTCCTTACCAGATCTTCTGGCTCCCCGGTCCGGTCCAGGCTGCTCCAGAGCAGTGCATGGTCATCGATCCACTCTGCTCCAGCATCCAAAATGGTGGCTTTGTGTTGGTCGTGGGTCTTGACCAACCACTGAAGCTTGCCAGACTAAAGCCCACCCTCGGCAGATCGCAGGCTCACAGTGGTGTGCTCCGTGCTTTTGAAAGCCCCCAAAAACCAGGTCTTTCAAAGGCACACTGGAGGACCACTTGGGGTCGTTCTGGAGTGGACTGAGGTGCAGATCTACAGTTAGTAGTCTGGACCCAGTCTGCTCCAAGGTGCAGACGTCCTCCGTGGGGGATGCACTGCACCGTTTTTATTACCCCATGTGGAAATGGCCTAAGTGTCTCCTGGATGAAGTTAGCAATCACAAATTGTGGGAAGCTGAGGTCCATCTGCACAATCCAGTTTCTGTCCTTTCCCAAGAAAAGTTTTTGCCCCTCCCCAGGATGTTTTGCACTATAATTGAGTCCTGTTTTGGAACTCTTGCTGTCTCTCTCTCTCTCTCTCTCTCTTTGTCTACTGATCTGTCCCTGTGTTTTTCCCAAAACAGCAGTCTTCGAGATCAGGTGCAGTATATTTGCTTTTCTCCCTTCAACTCTTCCCTCTCTCTTAAGATTTTCAAACTCAGTAGTCCTTGTGTGCTTGTGTGAGTGAATGCTTTGTATGTGAGTGTTATCAAATTTTGCCAATTCTACCAAATAAAATATCATTTAAAGGACACTTGACTTCTCTCTTTCTCATGCAGTTTGACCCCATAAAAGATCTCATTGTGTTGCCCTGCCCTCCATTTTGCCAAGCCATGCTCTGCTAATTCCCCAACCTTTGTAGAATCCAGGTGTCCTGCAGGGGCCCCCAGAAGTCAGGGTAACAATATTACTATAACTGTGTAATGTGAGGGTCCTGGCTTCAGTGATGCTGGGACAATATAAGCCCAACACCAACCATACAGTCTCAGCTCTTTTTTGGAGATGTCAAACTGCTTATTGTGGCTCTTACTACATGGGTTATCATTTACTTTTAATTTGTTTTAGAATCAATTTAGAATTTGCAATGGGTTTCTTCAATCAAAAGTAGTGCATACAGAAAAACTGTATGATGATGATGATGATGATGATGATGATGATGATGATGATGATGATATTTATTTCTATCCCGCCTGTCCACATGGATTGAGGCGGCGAACAACATTAAATACATTAATACATTAAAAACATTAAAAAACATACCCAATCCTCCCCACACACCAATCCAACTAAAATCAACCCCCTAAAACACACCACTATTAATCAACTGTTGAAAAAACAGCAAGACAATTGATGGGAGGTGATGGAAAGATGTTAAGGAAAGATGCACAGACCAATTTGCTTGCAATTGACAATAACCTTCAAACCTGTTAAGAGAAATACACACACACACACACACACACACACAAAATCATTCAAACTGGGCTGAATGTAAAGTTGGGAAATTCTGCAGATTTCTGAATCAAGGAAATTTAGAACTGGAAGAGAGAAAAAAGAGAAACTGAAATTAAACAAATTTAACAGTTTAATCAATCCCAATGGATAAATCTATTAAGGCTGAAAGCTTGTCTTTTTAAAAAGAAAATAAAGGAAAAGGAGAAAAAAAACTAGAAGCAAATTTTTTTCTCATTCTGTCCTAATGTGGTTTTAATAACTAAAGTTATCCAGTTCCATTATTATTTCCCATCAAGATTGTACTTGATGATCACAATCAGTGCAGAACTTTAATTATTTTTCCGTTTCTAATCTCTAAAGTTCTACAAACATGTCAATATTGTATACTTAATAATTGGGAAATCTATAATGATTAGTATAACAGTTCAATTAATAATCAGGGAAATCAGAGGTAAACAATCAAGGGAATTGTGCTGCAGAATGTCTTTTACTAATTTATTTTGACAAACTTAATTTTGCTTCAATTATATATTATGATAGATCACAGTATGTTTCTTAATGTGCTGTCATGTCCTTTGTACACATAAAGGATTCTTACTGATATCAGGACATTTCCTCAAATAATCCATATCTGCTGTTCATTAATACTCTTGTTTATCCTGCCACTCAAGCTCAAAATACCTAATTTCATATCCGATGGATGGATGTTGAAGTCTTTACAAAGAGTGGTGGGAGTGCTGCTCTGGCCAGCAATGACAAGTGCTGTGTGAAAAATGCAACTGTTCATGTTCACAATTCACTCCTGCTCTTCAATTTTTTAAAATTGATTTTGATTTTGTTTGTTTGTGTGTGTGTGGAGGAGAGCTGGGAATTCTCCTATAAGGACGTAGGCTGACAATTCTTTTTTTTTTTAATCAGTTGGAACTATCTATAGAAAGGAGGAAACTGAATTAACTCAGGAGAGCCAGAATAGTGTAGTGGACTGAGTATCGAACTGTGACCTTGGAGACCAGGGTTTGATTCCCTACTTGGCTATAGAAACCCATTGGATGATCTTGGGTGCATCACATGATCTCAGCCTCAGAAAATCCTGTGATAGCTTTGCTTTAAGGCCACCATAAGTTGGAAACAATTGAAATGTACACAACAACAAGAGTAGATGAGACCACCAAGATGAAGACACTTTTAATATATGCAATAATCTACTATTCACTTCCTTTTAGAATACACTTCTATAACACAAGCTTAATGGGATTGTATCCAGGGATGACCATCTGCCAGTAGACAAAGCTGCTAAATCAATTCCCCCCCCCACCGCCGCTGCTCTGCAATCTTTCCCAGTGCTTTTACCTTCCCTTCCCCAGGTCTGTGGAAGTTCACTGTGGAGCCAGTGAATGTTTGTGGGCTGCTTCAAGGAAAAGGAGGGGAAGGAAACCTCTAGGTTGACCAGATGGGCAATGAGAATGAAATAAAGAGGGCTGGCTATGGATACTGTGGGCAAATATATCTCTCCAGGACAGACAGTGGGGATGTATTTATATATGACAATCTCATATCACATCATGGTAGGGGTTGTGTGTGTGTGTGATTTTGGGGAGCCTAGTTCATTTCACCCCCTATCCCCCAAAAGAAATATCAACATAAGGCCCCAATAGTGATTTTGTAAAATGGCCCTAATGCTTAGAACCTTTCATTAAATTGCTAGAATAACTACCTCTGAAATTTCACCTACGTTTCAATTTGAAGTTTATTTCATAATTCTTCATCAGGCAAAACATCTGAAGTATTGGAAGGAAGCCAAGATAATTTAGATCAGACTGGCAAAATCTCTCCATGGGAGGGAATGTGACCCCCCCCCCAACAGTGATTAGTTTTCTTCTAAAGCAAAACCCACGACAAGATAGTTCACTGGTTCCTCCTTAGGCAAAATGTGCGAGATGTAAACTGTACATAGTGTAGCAGAATGATGAGATAAAAGAATGGTAGAACAGACTGTGACCCTTCAAATTACATACAGTACAGTAAAAATCAAATTTTTTAGTCTTCTCTCATGGCAGGATGGACACATGCGCAATCAACCAAACAAATAAATAATGTTTACAACTAGTAGAAAGTTAGGACACCAGGGAACTGGTGTCATGTTAGCAACATTCTTCCAGACTTTTCCCCCTTATAGTAGAGAGGGATTTGTTCTGTTCTGTTGTTTTTATAGAGGAAATGCTGACAAATGGTGCCTCCTACCTGCAGTCTGAAGTAGTATTTGCCACCTACGGGTTCTACCTGCTCTTTCTCCATAAGTGTAGATCAGGCTGCATAGATCCAGCCCAAGAAATCTTGAAAAATTCTGTACTATATTAAGTTGTTCCTTCTAGAACTTCTGCGCAAGTGAAGTGGACAAGTAGGATGTAGAAGAATATACTTCAGTATTCACACTTGAAAAGAAATGCTCCTGTTCAGGATTCCATCCAACTGCCACAAATACTGTGACAATTTGGTTTCCCAATACTGATGTTCATTGAAATTTAGAAGGAAGTTGGGAAAACTGTATAAACTTTAAGGGGCTTAACCAGGCTATTTTCTCCCCTGGTTAATTTCTGTATGTATGTGTTTGTTTTGGCATTTGTTGTCCGACACCATTCCATCCTATGTCATGATGGGGGGGGGGTATCCTCTAGTTTATTCTTCCTTTTAATTTGAAACATCTATATTTGTGTTTTTCAAATCTAGCCAACCACAGTTTTTGCAGAAAGGCAACTGGATAGATAGTAGCTAAAAGTATATTTCTTGATGAAAGTATAATAAAATAGAATGTTAGCTATCTTTCTGTTTCTCAGATATATACTTCTAAGAGCATAAAACCTAGACATCTGACATTTGGTGACCCTAGTGAAACAGTCAAGGTTCTCTACCCTTCTATTTCTTTAGACTGAGGAACTGAGTGTTCTTTACTATTTGTCAGCTAATTGTGATCCGAAAGTCCCTCTCATCACCTCTTTGTCTGGGCTTCCAATTCATGAGCAACTGTACAATCTGAACTGGCAGATTTGTCAAGGAGATGCCACTTAAGTGCTCATAAGTATTGGAATCCAAGGAATTTTACATGGGAGAATAAGCCTTTTTCTTTATCCTTTATGTCTATTTAATTAAAATGGATGAAACAGTGTTTATAGACGCTAGAGGGCTAAATACACTAAAGGTACCATATCCCATCTGATCTAGGGAGCAAGGCAGGATCAGTTCTGGTAAGCTTTTGGATGGGAGATTGTCAACAAATACCAGGTGCTGGCAAAACCACCTCTGAGTATATCTTGTTTAAGAAAATCCTAAGAAATTCATGGGGTCACCATAAATCCAAAAGCAATGTGAAGGCACATATACATACACACTTACACACACTTCCCTTCTAGAGGAATATAGACTTATCATCTAGGCATATATTATACATATTGACTTCATATGGAAAACATCAAACAACTTACATCCTATTATTATCTTCATCATCTGTAGGAGCAGCCCTACAGCCTACTCCTTATAAGGATTGGAATCTTATTATTTTGTCTGTGTCTGGCAAACACACAGTCATGTGTGTCATTACAGGCATCTATGGAAAATAATATTCTTCCACAGGTATTACAATACTCAGATAAAAATATGTGTTTAATATACCCTATTTAACACTGAACGTAGAGGTTCTTTCTCCATCTCTTCTCCCCCTCTCTTACTAGCACTTCAAGGATAGTTATAATCTAGGTACAGCATCATCCAGATAGGTTTATAGGAGGCTGTATATCAATTGGACTTTTATGCCTCAGGAGGTGGCTTGTATGTTATCTCCAGCCTCTCTGGCCCTTTTCTCATGTTTTTTTTTTTTTTTTTTTTTGCGCGAGCGTCCCTTGAGCGTTGTGTGAGTGGAAGTGTCGCTCCATATGACGCATTCCCACTCGCACAACGCTCACGAGGCTAAAGCGGGGTGTGCGTGCATTTTTTTATTTTCGGCTTTAAGCCAAAAATACTGCGCGCTCATGCAATGCTCACAGCACCCTCGCACACTTACCTGTGTGCGGTGTGTCGGCAAGCCAGCCCGGTAGCGCTTCCTTCCCCCAGCACAGCCTACAGCTCCCAGACTGCGCTGCGGAAGGAAGGGGCGGGGCGCTAGTGCAATGGCCGCGCTACCAGGAAGCCGATGCGGGAGGCAAAAAGGGGCTGTCGTGAGCAGCTCGCGTGAGTGGCTGCTCACGCAAGCGCCGCTCCCCACTGCCACGACAAGGTATGGTGCGAAAAGGGTCTCTCTCTGTTTAATCATAGCCAGATCTAACTAATCTCCGTTAACATCAACAATCACCTTTCCCTCCAACAGGAAGTGAAATTCAAATGAGGCCATTTGGTGGACTAGTCACCTGAGAATGTCACAGATACATTTGTTTCCTAATATTCAGGCTTCAGGGCCTTACATTTTGCAAAATATATACCGAAATAGTACCCAGCCTGTAACATTATGGGTGTGCCATTAAATAAACACTATAAATGTAGAACTGCATAGCTAGGGGTCCTGAGAGAGAGAGAGAGAGAGAGAAATAGTCTTCTGTGTTTGAACCCAGTGGTGACACCTATATTCACTAGGTGGCAGATTTCCCCCTCCAGCACATAGATGTACAGTCTATACCATCTGAGAACAAAGATAAATTAATGGAACACTATTACATGGCTTTCCCTTCCCTGGTATGAAGTATTCTCTACTCATGGGCATGGAGTGGCCAGATCCTCTCCTGTGGGCCTGTAGGGGTGAATCATTGCAGGGACATGTTTAGGGATACTAATTGTCAAGGTCTCACTAATGCAGGGCGTGCACAATATGTCCAACTCTTACAGTGACATAACTTTGCTTGAAGGGCTCCAATATATCAAACTAAAGTCTATTCCACACATATGAAGCCAGATACTGTCACTTAAAATAAATGTTCATGAAGAAAATTCAGAAGGTAGCCTGGGATGACACCTTTGTCGTTCACAGCAGGATTACCTTTTGAAAGCATAGTCCGGATGTGTTACAATTCAAAATATTCCTGAAGCATAGAACTGAGTAACTCTCTTAGAAAAATGCTTCCATCTTTAAAAGATGGGCTAAAAGTGGTGTCAGATAGCAAATAAGCACTTGCTGGCAAACTGTGGACTAAATTGGTCTGTTCGCTTTTACGCAGACTGCTTGCTTTTCACCTTCTTTTTCCCACCTTGTGTTGTGATGGAGACAAAGCATTTGTTGACTCCTTAAAAGCTTACACTGAATTTCAGTATCTGAGGAAAAGCTGTGCCCAGATTTGATGATTCTGTTTTTCTTCAGTGTCTATTTTGTGTCAAGAAATATAGTGTTTCTTATATTGTTTTAAGCACTATAATTGGAATATTCAAACAGAATATTTGGGGTTGTGTAACTGTGATTTAAGCATAAACTTTGATAGTACTAGATATCCCTTTGTGATATCAAATAATTTGACCTTTCCATGGCACCCTGGCGTATGCATTTATAACAATGTCTCCAGGACACACAAAAAAGGCGCAGCCGTTTTATGACAGGATTTCAGGCAGGCACTTAAAGCCTTGATTGCTGTTCTGAGGATCTACTTCCTTCACCTCACAAGGTGAAGATTTGCATCCATAAATAACAAGACCATAAATAAGGTGCCCACCGACTGACACTTGGGCCATCTGATTGATCTACCAAGGATGTGGATCCACTTCTAAGCCTTTTGGTGCATTTCAAAGCTAACTTTGTTCTTAAAGTTTATGACATGAATCTCAGGCACAATTTCTGTTATAAAAACCCCTAGTTCTGATAGTTGAGCCGAGCCGCATTTTGAATTTCATCCCGCTTTGCTGACAGTTTGTATAGCGAGCTCCCAAGGAATCTACTAAGCCTCATTTCCTTCAGCTGTCCAGGACTACGTGATCAGGTGTCGTATAATTCATTCCTAAAATTCACTTCCCTCTCCTACTTCTTATTTAGTTAGTGGTGTGTTTGTTTGTCTTATACGTTGCTTTTCAATAAAACATTAACTGGTTTATTTTGTAAATTGCATGGCTCATTGACCTGACGCTGTAAACTCAGGGCTAAAAGACCCCCACTATAGTTACCCTACCTCTTGGCTAACCAGCAAGTGAGCTCCAGTTAATTTCCCATCTGTGTTAATATTTGGATATTTGGGTGTCCTTTCCAGCACCCCTAAATACAGGGTAACAGTTGGCTATTGTCTGTTTCTTTGTTCGTCCAGAGGATTCCTCAATATTTTTGCCTCTCCAGACAAGAAATAGTTAGCATCTGAACTTGCTCTGGACACTTTAATGTGTACTTGTGAAATCCTCCAGTGAACATGGACCATTTCAGACATGTATGGCACAGGCCCATTATATTCTTCTGTTCTGAAGGAGTGTTTTACATATACAATGCAGAATCACCACATCATGCCCAGGTCATTCCCCACGATAAAGAAGAGGACCAGATGCACGTAGCTCTAAGTATACAACAAAGGATCCTTGAACCCTGAATTGGATATTGTGTGTTTAAAACTGTATCTCTTAACTGCAAACAAGGAAGAATTAGAGAATCGTAGAACTGAAAGAGACCACAAGGGCCATTTAAACCAATCACCATCATGCAGGAATATACAATGAAAGCATACCCATGGACTCAGGTAGTCCATTCCACTGTCATAACTCTAGCTATTAAGGCATTTGTTATAGAGAAGAGTTCTTGGTGGTAGCGGAAGCTCTTTTTTGAAACGCGATTTACTATTGCAACAGAACTGGAGGTATCACTATCCACTGTCCTTTGTCAATTTCTCATTTCAAAAATTGTATGTTACAGTATAACGATGAGAAACTGTATTTAGGAGTAAGCCATCAGGAGCTGCATGTGGATGGGGGTAAAATCAGCTGTGGACAGGGCCATAGGTGAGGTGACCCTATGTTTTCTGCTACCTATTTTTCCCCTTGCCCGCTGACAGGGCTGGTAAGGAATGAAGGGATCACTACTGCAGAGAAATGAACTGGTCACTTGTAGAGGGCTTTTGAAACTAGGCCAAGGGCTATAGGAAATAAGGTCAAGGGTTACATATTACCCTAGGGCTACTAGTTTCCCAACCCTACTGTAGAATCTATTCAGTGCTGTTGCACAGAAATGGTGACCGTCAAAATGCAGCATAGGGCAAGCATAGGGTGAAAAATGACCATTGCTACTAAAATAAGCTATGTTGACAGGCTTGATTCTAATATCAAATCTTCTGCCCTTGAAACTTAAAAGAATATTGCTTGTCTAAATAATGGAATCCCCCACACCCTGCAAAAAACTCTGAAAAAAAATAGCCTCTCTTCTATACATCTTGACAATCATGTTATTTGTTCTGCCAAACAAAATAGATGAATGATAATCATAAAGGAATCAGGACTTTAATCTCACAGCATAGATAGCAGATAGAGATGAGAGAAAAACATTCTGTATAATAATATTAATGCGACTGAATTATTTTTTTTTTGCAGAGAAGGAAGATATCTTAGACTATTAACTTATGAAAATGAGATCCAATGAAAATTAAACACTTTTAAAGTCTTTTGAATTTAAAGGAAGCAAGTTAAGCAAAGTTAAAATCAATGGGACTTCAGCATTCTTATCTTTGATGAAATCCTGCCCATTATATTAAAAAGTATAAAAAAATCTGCAAAAATGTTCATAGTGTTTGTTTGTTTTGTACAGGACAGAGGATAATGTATCAATATTATTTTCTATGTTTTTGCCTTTACATGTAAAATGAAGACCGATTCTAATTTATAGGACGGTACCAGAGCTATAAATTAATCTGAGGTCATCACTTTCCCTTCTTCTCGCAGTCCTCAGAGTCTATAACACTTCTAAGCACTTTTTTTTTTTTTAGAACCTCCTGTAGGAGGTTAAATTGCAGTGCCATTAATATTTAAGGCACACTAAATGGAAAGAGATGCTTATAAAGACCAGACATCTTTGTCACTGATATAATGGTACAAAGAGACAATTTTCCTCATAAGAACAGGGAGATAGTTCTGTCTGTTCCATGTTGGATCATTTATCTCTGTTACACTGATGAATTCATTTCGTTGACAATGCTTTGTCTGAATAATGAAAAGCTGGGCGAGATAGGCTGATGGTCAAGATGGAATACTTAAATTTTCTTCCAATTACAGCACAGCTTATTTTTAAGATTTGCTGATCAGATGATCCATCATAGGCAAGTTTCCCTGTTGTAATTTGTATGTGCTGCAGGTTTCCTCTGTGCTGAGATCTTGATTAGTATGGATGTATTCCCCACCACCACCACCAACACTGTTATTCTGCCAAATGATGAAATGGTCTCTCAGTGATATGATCATCTTATACAGTACACATCATTAGTTTTTGTAAGTTTAATAAAATATATTGGTAACACCTTTAAATGGAGAATTCTCCCAGCCAGTGAATGGGTATAAAGTGAAATCAGAATTTTTCAAGGTATTTGACCTATTCTGTCATTCTGGGATCCTTTCTCTCAGGTGTCATGCTTTCCCATCAGAGATGTTGCCTTGTACTGAGCCCATGTGCATAGATTCACATTTTCTGGACTACAGCTCCCAGAATGTCATTAGGTGAGCTCTAGTCTCCTCCCCCTCAAAAAAAATTCCCAAGATGCAATCTCCTGCCATATGCAACATATACACATATACATCTTCAAGGGTTTCTAGTTTCCCTTTAATAAAAGAAAAAGATTTTTGTGCATTTATCTTTGTGGAGTCAGCTGTACTTCATAAAAAAAATTGGCAGTTACAGGAGATACTTACTTCATAGCTTTGTAACTCCTTTAGAACTCATTCTTCCCCTAGCAAGAGCTCAGGCAGATATCCCAGACCATACTGAGCTGCCCTCACTAGGGTTCTCCATCCTGACTTAAGCCAAAGGTTATTAGCTGAACTTTTTCTATACTGTCAGCCCTCCACATTTGCAGGTTTGACTTTCAAGGATTTGATTATTTGCAAGTTTCTCCAATCCCTGCCCTGCCACCTGAAGTGCTTCTTTTCCAAGGATTGCTTTGATCAGGGGATGCAGCCCAATTTCTCAGCACCACATATGCTCTCCCAATGCCTCCCCCCACCCCAAGGAAGCAGATAGGAAAGAGACAGGAAGCACAGGGCCACCACGCCAACCCACACTCTTTCCCTGACCTGCTTTGGATCCTGCGTGCCTGCTCTCCCCACCATGCCTTGGCTCCCTTCCCACAGATTCACACACATTTTGATATTTGTGATTTTTCCACTTTTGCATGGGTCCTATTCCCCAACGATAGCGAATGTGGAGGGCTGACTGTACTATCTGTATATAAGAGTATACAAACTGTATATAATTTATATACTTTATATGTGCATACCTTTCCAAAATCCCCACAAATCATAGTATTAGATTTCTGGAAGATATTTTGGAGATCACTGGTTCTAATCTAGCAAGGTGAAACCTTCTCAGTCTAATATCATTTCATTTCTCCATATCTCAACTGCATCTGCAACTTCCAGACTTTGTTGTGTACTAGAAATTCATACTCATTTTATACATTTTACCCTGATATGCACATTTATTCATGTACATTACCTCCAACTGCAGAAAGGATGTTTGTGGCTATCTTAAAAAAAAAAAGTCAGCACATTTTAGCCATTCACTTTTTTTAAAAAAATGCACATTTTTGTGAGTACTTTAATCCTTCAAAGTCTCAAAACAGCACCTGTTCTCGAGGCAATATACATTTATTCTCATAACAATCTTGAGAGGTGACTTTCACTGAAACCATTGGATCCAATGAAATTATTTGCCATCCTTAGTCTAACTCTGCAATGGAAGAAACAACTTCAGTATTGGGGCACTGTGACCCAGGCAGATGGTTGTCCTCTTCTTAAATATCTCCAGTGAAAGAAAACTCACCATCACCAAAGGTATCCTGTGTCAAACAGTTATCACTGTTTGTAAGTTTCTCCTACTAGTTAGCCAAAACCTGCTTCCTTGCAGTTTCTACCCACTGATTCTAGTCTGGAGCAACAATGAACGTTCAGAGAGTTGAAGACTATTCTTAGTATTCTCTTCTCTGGGCTAAACATACCTTGCTCTTTTAAATGTTATTCATAGGATTTGGTTTCTAGAACCCATTGTCTCATTTCCTTCTCTGAATGTGCTTTATTTTGTCTATGCCTCTCTCAAAATGTAATGCTCAGAAATGCACATAGTACTTCAAATATCATCTAAACAGTGCAGAACAGAATTATTACTGTGACCCAGGCACAATGCTTCTTTTTATGTAGCCTGATGGCATTCAGCTGTTTAAGCATTCTTATCACATCAGTGACTGATATTCACCTTATGATTTATTGAGATACCTAGATATTTGTGTGTATTACTATCAAACCATGTCTACACCACTGAAATCCTTGATATATTTTCTAGTTTTTGTACATTAGTGCATGACTTTAGATTTATTGCTATTGAGTTTGCCCTTGTTTGTCTTAGCACAATGTTCCAGATTATCAATACCATTTTGACTCGGGGTTGTGTCTTCAGTGGTGTTAGCTGTTCCTCTTGGCTTTGAATCATAGAATCATAGAGTTGGGAGAGACCACAGGGGCCATCCAGTCCAACCCCCTTCTATACAGGAACACTCATCAAAGCATTCCCAATGGATGGCAATCCAGCCTCTGCTTAAAAACTTCCAAATAAGGAGACTCCACCACACTCCGAGGCAGCATATTCCACTGCCAGACAGCTCTGACAATCAAGAATTTCTTCCTGGGGTTCAGGTAGAATCTCCTTTCTTGTTGCTTGAATCCATTGCTCCTTGCCTAGTCTTTGGAGCAGGGGAAAAAAGCCTGCTTTCTTCTTGACATGACATCCCTTCAAATATTTAAACATGGCTATCATGTCCCCTCTTAACCTTCTCTTCTGCAGACTAAACATACCCAGCTCCCTAAGGCGTTCCTCATAGGGCATGGCTTCCAGACCCTTCACCATCTTCGTTGCCCTCCTCTGGACATGCTGTGGCTTGTAGATATCCTTCTTGAATTAAAATGCCCAGAACTGGACATAGTATTCCAAATGAGCTCTAACCAATGCAGAATAGAATGGTACCATTATCTCCCTCGATCTAGACACCATAACTCCTATTGATGCAACCAAGAATCACATTGGCTTTCTTGGCTGCTGCATCACACTGCTGATTCATGTTCAGCTTGTGATCTACTAAGACTCCTAGATACCTTTCACACATACTGTTATCCAGTCACATATCCCCCATCCGATATT
Source organism: Ctenosaura bakeri (assembly GCA_948474755.1). Classification (NCBI taxonomy): domain Eukaryota; kingdom Metazoa; phylum Chordata; class Lepidosauria; order Squamata; family Iguanidae; genus Ctenosaura; species Ctenosaura bakeri. The sequence continues at coordinate 356,355 of CAOLHI010000188.1, read as the reverse complement.
TGTGCATTCCACTTTTTCTGTCTAAGTGTAGGACCTTACATTTGTCTCTGTTGAAATTCATTTTGTTAGCTTTGGCTTGGCTCTCCAATCTGTCAAGGTCATTTTGAATTTTGATCTTGTCCTCTGGCATATTAGCAACCTCTCCCAATTTAGTCTCATCTGCAGATTTGATCAGCATGCCCTCTACTCTTTCATCCAAATCATTGATGAAGATGTTAAATAGCACTGGGCCAAGGACAGAGCCCTATGGGACCCAACTAATCACTTGTCTCTAGGATGAAAAGCAGCCTTTGAGTTCAGTCGGTCAACCAATTCAAATCCACTTAACAGTAGCCCTATCCAGCCCAACTTTTACTAGTTTCTTTGCAAGAATGTCATGGGGAATTTGATCAAAGGCCTTACTGAAATCAAGATATGCTACATCCATAGCAGTCCTTTCACCTATCAAGCTTGTAACTCTATTGTCAAAAGAGATAAGATTAGTCTGGCACGGCTTATTTCTGAGAAATCCATGTTGACTTTTAGTGATTATGGCATTGGTTTCTAAGTGATTACAAACTGATTGTTCAATGATCTGCTCTAAGATCTTTCCTGGTATTGATGTCAGGCTGACTGGTCAATTATTTGCATTCTCTTTTTTTCCCTTCTTGAAGATGGAGATGACATTTGCCCTCCTCCAGTCTGCTGAGACTTCTCCTGTTCTCCAAGAGTTCTCAAAGATTATTGTGAGCAGTTCTGAAATGACTTCTGCCAGTTCTTTTAATGTCTTTGGATGTAATCCATCTTGCCCTGGAAACTTGAATTCATCTAGTTTAGCCAGGTATTCTCTAACTATTCTGTGCTGCATTCCCCTCCGTTTCCTCACCCACTCCCCATCCCCCAGGTAGAATACTTCTATCCTTTTGGGTGAAAACTGAGGCAAATAAAGTGTTGAGTAGTTCTGCCTTTCTCTTCCCCCTGTTAGTAATTGACCATCTTAGTGACCCTGCCATTTCCCTGTTTTTCCTTTTGCTGCAGACATATCTAAAAAAAGTCCTTTTTATTGTTTTTAATGTCTCTGACAAGCCTGAGTTCATTCTGCACTTTAGCTTTTCTGACCTTCTCCTTGCTTATCCTGTCTATTTTCTTGAATTCTTCTTTTGTGGTTTCACCATTCTTCCATTTCCCGTACATGTTTCTCTTAACACTTAGCTCAGTTGAGAGTTCTTTAGTCAACCATTCTGTTTTTTTTAGACACCTGCCATTTTTCCTCCTTATTGGCACAATTTTCAGTTCTGCCTTCAGTATCTCACTTTTAAGAAACTCCCATCCATCATTAACTCCTTTCTCTTTCAGTATTCTTGACCATAGGATTTCAGCAAGTAACTCCCTAAGTTTACAGAAACCAGCTTTTTTACAGTCTAGGATGTGTGACTGGCTACACTGGGCTTCTCCTTCCCACTGAATGACAAATCTCAAAAGAGCATGGTCACCCCCTGCCAAGGATCCCACCACCTCCACCTCATCAACAAGGTCATTCCTATTGGTCAGGATGAAATGTAAAATAGTTGATCCCCTTGTCACCTCTTCCACCTTCTGCACCATTAAATTATCTGCAAGGCAAGTGAGGAACCTGTTGGACCTTGTGGTCTTGGCAGAGTTTGACTGCCAGCATATATCAGCATAGCTAACATCTCCTATTACTACTATATCTCTCTTTTTGAATGTGTGGTCATCTGCTCCAGGAAGGCATCATCCAAGTCCTCAGGCTGGCTCAGAGGCTTGTAGCAAACTGCTACAATCACATCCCTATTGTTTCTCGCTTCCTTAATTGTAACCCAGATGCTTTCAGCTTGACTTCCCGGATTTAAGTCACAGATCTCTTCACAGGTGAAAACAGCTTTGGCATAAAACATCCTTGGCATATTTTCCTCCTTTCTTGTTTGGTCTGTTTCTGCAAAATAGGTTATACCCCTCTATTCTTACATTCCAATCATGAGACTCATCCCACCAGGTTTCAGAGTTGCCTATTAAATCATTTTTTTTATTTATTGCATCATCAGCAAATTGAGTAAGTATCAGCAAATTGAGTAACACCTTCACTGTAATTGTTTATTTCTTTAAAAAGTATCCCTCTTGCACTCCGTTTGACACTTTCCTCCAGCTGACACAAAACCATTAGAAATAATTGGTTCCAGAATTTTACTTGCTATTAATCTGACTAATCTCCACTTCCCTGGATATGCCTCTGTTGCCTTTTGTGAAGATGGAGGGATATGTGTCTATCTCCAGTCTTCTGATATCACATCCATTCCCAGTATTATTCAAAGACCCTGAAATAATCACCACAGCCCATCAAAAACGCTTGGAATAATCACCACAGCCTCTGTCAGCACTTTGTCTAGTTCTAGAGAGTCATCTCCTGTAAATATGTCCAGTGTTCTCTAGTCATCTCCTTATGTACCCCACCTCAAGCCTTGGGGTGGGATGGGTAACTATTATTATTATTATTATTGCCTGAAAATGTATTTTCATAGTATTTGTTTTTGTTGATCCAAGTTAACCAGATCTTACCTTGTGAGAGGAAACAGACTGAGGAAAAATAGAGATTGGAGTCAGCATGGTAGAGAGAGCCAACATAGGGGAGGGCCGGTATGGTGTAGTAGTTTGAATGTTGGACAAGGAAACTGGGAGATCAGGATCCAAATCCCTATTTGCCAAGAAACCCACTGGCCAAGCCACATTCTCTCAGCCTGAAAGAAAGGCAATGACAAATCCTTTCTGAATACATCTGGACAAGACAAACCATGATAGGTTCACCTTAGGTTCATTATAAGTTGGAAACTTCTTGAAAACACACAACAACAATAGGGATCAAACAGTTCAGTCTTCTCTTGATGCCCTGTTAAAATATTTTCCAAGTAGATCTGCCTCTTGTATGTTCTTTATGCAATAAACATAGTCAAAACCTTTTAAAATTGTTTTCTGCGTATCTCATAAGCAGCACCTCTGATTCTAAATCTTAAAGGGTCAGGATAATCTATTATATTCCCACCAAATTATATGTCCTCCTTTTCTTCTTCAATTCATGATCTTCTCCAAATTGCTTCCACAAAGAGCTCCTTGTGCAACCACACTGACTTGTTTAGATATCTTGTATTTTTCTTTTTCATGAGAACTGTGACTGCACTTTCACTATTTCAGTTTTTGGCATTTCCTATTCTACTTGAACTATTCCCTTTTTCCTTCAGAATTTCTAGTCATGGGATCCTACTTTGATTTATTCTGAACTTTTTGAAATCATCTTCTTTAAAGTCTATGTTTCCCCCAAGGTTCCTGCCACTTTCACTTTCTTAGCCAGTTCTTCCTTGTTAGATACAATAAAATCTGGTGCAAGATGATGTCTTTCTGGCATTGCCAGAGCTATTCATGGTGCTTGAACCCTATACCCAAAATAAATCCATTGCCTTGAACAGTTCCAACTAAATCCCAGAGCTGATTCGCTGCCTTACTAGCATGGAATACACAAGCTGACACTGCCAAGACAGCAGATGCCCTTGTTTCTTCTTTCAACTTTGGAGATGAAGTTATTAGCAATGTGTATTTTTTATAGATGCAAATGGGGAGATTCTACTCTTAGCAGTTAGTTGTCCAAAAGATTTCAGGATGGCTGAAATTCATGATTATGGCCATTTCCGCACTAGACTGTTATAGCGCTATTATTCCACTTTCAACAGCCTATGGAATTCTGGGGTTTGCAGTTCAGGGAGGGGCATTTAGAATCCTCAGCCAGAGAGCCCTTTGGCCTCAGTAATCTACAAACTCCAGAATTCCAGAGGAGGCTGAAAGGGGAATAATAGCACGGTTTAATGCAGAAATGGCCTATGTCTTGCTTCCATGTCTTTGGAATATCAACTGTATCTTTCAGTTGTCTAGGTAGTCTGCTATATGCTTCAGAGATATTCCTTTTATTGCACACTTTTCCCTGTATCTTAATGGTCTGAGTGAGGCAACCATTCTCTTACCCATTTTTATAATATATTTTAAAACATTTGTCTTCCAGCCTATATAGAGTGTACAGACAAAATCAATTGAAAACAAATTTGTTGCTGTCTGCCTTCAAGTCATTTCTGATCTATGGTGACCCTAAGGGAGACCTATGATTTATTTATTTATTTATTTATTTGGCAAAATTTGTTCAGAGGGAGTTTTCCGTGGCCTTCATCTGAGGCTGAGAAAGTGTGACCTACCCAAGGTCACTGAGTCAATTTTCATGAGCTAACAGTGATTTGAATCCTGGTCTTCACAGTTGTTGCCCACTGCTCAAACCACTTCACCATGCTAGCTCCTATCAGGGCAGAACAATTAAATTTAAAACAACAAGGAACAATTTCATTAGCATAAAAGAATATTTAAAATGTGTGAATTGAAACATAAAACAACAATGCCTCCTTTCTATTTCAATCAGATTCTCCTTTGGTAAGTACAACTAAAATCTTGATAAATCTAGAGGTTGTGGGATACAATAAAGACTAGGAGAAAGTGTAGTGGCCTGGAGAAATTGAAACTCTCAATAGGTCATTCAAAGAAAGAAGATTTATCCCCCAAAATGTCACATATAGAAGAAGTTCTTTCTTATGGGCAATAAATTCTGTTGCCTTGCCATTCAAAGAAAACAAAACTCTTCTTGAGATCCTTTCAGGAAATTGTCTTCTAAACAGAAAAGAAAATTCTTTAGATCAACAGCACATCGAATATAAACAATTTGCATGACAAGTAAGATGAAAAGAACTTACTGTAAAAGAGCAGACTTAATTGGATGAAAAACAACCTTGAACCATGATCTTTAGCACGTATACTTAAAATAAAAGTCCCACTGAGCAAAATGGCATTTATGTCCAAGTAAAATGATTAGGAGAAAGGAGATACTAGAGGGAAAAGCATACATAATGAATGGAAAAAGAGTTTGATTGCTGAGAGCTTCTTTTCCCCCTAAAAAGAAATATCTTATACAATCTGTGATTAAATGCAATTTCAGATATTTTTGAACTGAATCTAAGCACAATGATAATGATTGGAAGAGGAGGAAAAAATATACTATGAAGTTCATTTTTTCCCCAATGTAATCCTCAATAAACTATTGTGTTTCTTGCTTGTTAGTATTTTTGCTAACACTGTTTTAGTGAACTGTAACATTGTTTTTCATTAGCTTAGTATTTTTTAAAAAAGAAAAATGGTTAAATTGTTCCTGGGGAGGAGTTCTGTAGGGCTACCCTCAGCAGGAGCATGCAACTCGGCTTTCACTGGCCACAATGAAATTTGTTTTTTAACACAATGAAGCTAGATGCCTTACAGCAAACTCATGGTACCAATCGCGATAAAAGCACCTGTAGGCCCTGTAGGACTCTCCCAGCAACTTCTTCTGAGGCCACTGCTTTGCAGATCAGCTTGATCGAGTAATAGGACAAAAGGTAGCTATAGAGGGTCAGAAAAGAAAAGGAAAAGAGCAGGAAGAGAAGGGAAAGACTAGACTAGAACTTCCCTCAGTGATTGCTGGTGGCTTCCATGCCACTGCAGCAGTGAATCTACCCCAAGTTCTAGTCTGAATTGAAGGAACCTAACCAGAGTGTTGACCATTATCCCCAAAACAGGTTCATTATCCTGGATAACTCATTTCTCATTTAAAGTACATACTACAACCTAGAGGGCTCATCACCCCATGGACATGGGAGCTGCTGGAAACCACTGTCTTATAAGAAAGGCTGTCTTCTCCATGGCACTACTGACAGATCCTTCAGGAGAGTGTTAGGATGACAACTACTAGGTTCCCTCCAATAAGCCACCAACCCAGAAATATTTGATGTTCATGTTCTGGAACCGGTTAGAAGTTTTCAATAACTAGGGCTGATATTTCATCATATGCTGTCATGGACAACTCACAGAGCTGTTGCCTATTCAGAAAGCTCAAGTTTGCCAGTCTGTCATTTTGTGCTAAAGTAGTTTCACAATTGCTTTTCACTTCTTCTATTTGGACTGGTGGAGTAACAATAGTGTTAGATAATCTTCAGACTAAATTTTTAAAGGCTCTCTTTCAAATTCCTAGATATATTCCCAATAAAGTTCTATCGTTAGAAACAGGGGAATACTCTCTATTGACAAAGGTGTGATTGACAGCTTTAAAATTTTGGCTTAAGGTTATTGTTTTTAAACTGGGCACAGGCTTACTTCTGTATCTCTCACAGGAAGGTTACATAAGCTGTTGGTTAAAGCTGGTCACCCTAAATACTGCTAGAGTTGGCCTATCATCATCCCTCCTTTTACATCTGGACTATGGCACTGTTCTCAAATCAGCATAACAGATGGAATATCACTTTTTGTGACCTTTGGGTTCATTCATACTCATTCTGCTCACCAAGCTCATTGAGTATAGAATAGGTTAGGCCTTTTCACCTAGCTGAATATTTAAAAAATTTGACTGCTGCTAATTTTCATAGACTTTTTACAAAAACCAGATTTAATGTTTTTTTTTCCATCTAAAATGCTCTGAGGTAGATTTGCTGGTATCCCTTACACTGCAAGGTTATGTTTTTGCAGTAGACAGGAAGTAGAATCCATGAAGAACATTCTTTTGTCCTGTAAATTCTACAAGAAGGTACGACAATATATGATTAATCTGAATCTGCCCAATATTATATCAAAATTCCTATCAGAAGATAAGAATCCTAGTGAGACCTTGGACATTGCCAAGTGTTTGTCTGATGTGGTCAGGATGAGAGAGCAGTTAACTTCTGTATTAGGGAAATGTCTAAAATAATTTATGCCTGTATGATTTGACACCATTTCTCTTTGTACTTTTAATATATCTTACTTGTTACTTATTTGAACTTTTGGGATCTATAGACTGTAGAACCAGCCCAGCAATCACAAAGGCAATAGCAGTCTCCTGTATTACATGGCTGAAAGCAAAAGAATCTTTCAAAATTTTTGGCATGTCTTCTTCCTCTGTGAATAGCCTGCCTGCCATCAGTAGAAGCTGATGGCTGAAGTGTCAGAGGACCATTGAATCTGGTTTTCATCTGGGTTTTCATCCAGACTTTACAGGGGCTATCCACCGTGCTGGACTATATCACTCAAATAAGTGTTAGTCCAAAATCCACAAAAAAGTGATATCATTATTGGCTAAGCCAAATGCAAGTAATACATTATGGAAGCTTTTGAAGCTCCATTGGCTTCTTCATTCGGCAAAAGACAGTTTAAAAAAATAAACTTCCCGTTAAGATGTCGGCATGACAGGCAGCCAAAGCCAGTTGGCTTTGGACTGCTGCTACTAATCCAGTTATAAATAAGATCTAGTGGTTTGTATGACCCCCCCAATCTCTCCCTTTGAGGTAGGGAGAACAGAGCAGCTCACAGGTCCGAAGTGCCCCAGCGATGGTGAAGGAAGGAGGGGGAGAGACACCACTGTGGATGGGACAGCAATGGAGTGAAGCCACCAGATCAGCAGCTAGAAAACTCTGCGAGGCACTGATCTGTTTTGGCGGCCTCATAGAGCACTGTTCATTCCTTTTGTATCAGTGACCTTGGGCCTTTAGCTTTGAGACCCTCTTGGAGAACAAGAAGGCAAAGGCTCGAATCTACCTGGACTCCCATTTTTATGTGAATCTCCAGGCTTCTTTTGACTCTGCCGCAAAAGAAAACATAAACCTGGTGCTGATTCATACCAGTCCTGTTGAATGAATCTTAATAGTCAAATAGAACTAAATAGAACTATTATTTGTTTACATCCCAGTTCATGTAAGTACATAAAGAAATCTTGAAATCAGTCAGCTGTACAACTGACCAATACCAATGTACTCTCTTTGTGTTTTCTGTATTATTTGTGACTATCTGCAGAACCTTCATATCATCACAAGGATAATTCCCTGTCGTCATGAGGAAGACTCAGATTGGAGAAGCAATTTGTAAAGGTTCTACAAAAATTGAGCATAATCAAACCAGCAAAGTACACCTGTTAAGTATCATGGTTTTTAATGAAACACCTTGAGGATATGCCCAAATCTCTCCCATTATGGTTCATGGATCTTGATAGCACTTACCTTTGGCTAGATAGTGCCCTGAGTGATATTTTTAATCTTTGCTGATTAAAAACCCATTAGAGCTAATGAATACATTAACAGAATCAGGAATGCAGAGAGTATTGAAATATATCAGATGAGTAACCTGTTTGTATAAATTACATTTCAAAATTGGAGAAAGTGATTAGGCTCAAATGCTTCCTTTAAAACACAACTGCTTATTGCTCACACTAAGCAACACCCTATTCGTGTGATACAGAACACAGGACACATTATATCCATAATCAGCATAAAGTGATCTGTACTGGTATGGCTTCAATTTAATCCAGACTGTCTGCATTTCTCCATCTACATTTTCTTATGAAAGAAATATAGCAACTTCCTGGCATCTACTTCTCAATAAGCAGGTTTTAAAATCATTTTGTGATATGCCTCATCAAGCTGCTGTTTCATCACTTAGAGTTGTATTTGGATTTTCTGCTGAATCCAATTACAGTGTATTATCATAAAAAGCATCAAAGTGAAAATTATTGATGGTGCTTGTTTAGTGAGCGTACAACTGTTAATCCAAAATATAAATATTTTAATGACACAATTTCTCACCATTACATATGAGGAAAAAGACATAAGGCTTGTAGCACAGTATGAAAAACCAGATAATTTCAGATAACCCTTCTTCTCTGAAAAAGTACAATGTTTTCAATGACATACAAGTGAATTCTAAATGTGCACATTATTTATTATCAGTTATTTTATCTAATTCAAGAATATAAGAGAAGTGGTATGTAGGCAAAAGGTGGAAATTAATTCAAATGGGAAATTTCAGCTTCTGCAAATGAACTGAAGAAACTCTTTATCCTGAAAAGTGTTGTCATTTTCAGACAATGTGGCAGGAATTTAGTGTGAGGATTTGATACCTTTGTAGTAGTTTGATACCTATCTTCCAGGGCACTCAAAGAAAAAATAAATAAGGAAGGCAGCAATCACCCTGAAAGAATGTAATTAAAACAAAAACCCTGCTGTTTTCTTATATGCAGTTACCTGGGAGTCTAAAAAATTCTACAACAACACACAAATGTTTTGATGAGTCACTAAAAATGTAGATAAATAATCTGTTATGTAAAATTACTCACCAGATTTCACTTCTTGTTTTCATATGGGCTCGATCAATATGTTATGATTTCATTCTATTAATTTATGATGTTTTATGAGTTCTCCTTTTCTTTCTTCTCCATTTACATATAGCATCTTGCTATGTAAAATTTGTCGTGCAAAATGATGGACAGAATAAATGATGGAATCATTTTGGATGACAAAGTCATAAATCACGTGTAATGTAATGATGACTAGTGTATTGATGAGCCAGCATGGTATAGTGGTTTGAGAGTTGAACTATGACCCTCATTTTGGGTTTGATTCCCCGCTCAGCCATGGAAATTCGCTGGTGACCATGGCCATTTTGCACACTCTCAGCCCCAGAAATTCCTGTTGTAGGCTCACCTTAGGGTTGCCATAAGTTGGAAATGAATTGAAGGCAAACAACAAAAACAAAACTAGTGTATTAAGAATAGAATTCAAAATATCCAAACAGATTGTATAGTACTGTGCTCACTTTATGTATCAAAAGAGAATGTTAAGCATACAAAAGGATTTGGTAGCATCTTTGAAACCAAGTGAAAGAAACAAATTTGTAATATAAGCTGTTGTAGATTCAGTCCACTTCATCAGTGTAAAGCATAATCAAATTCAGGTAACTAATGCTGAAGGCTATAGGATTTACAGGCATATTATAGCAGTATTAGGGAAGGGTAAGGGATGTTTTTGTTTGTCTGTTTTCAGTCCAAGGTTTGAATGGCTTACCTCAGTCTATATTTCCCAGGTTGTCCATAGGATAAGATGAACCATTTGTAAGCCAGAGTTCTTATGCTGATGGATGGCCATGGATGTGTCCCTTTCATATTCACGCACATGAAGAGTGTTCATAGAAAATTGGACGCCTTTCAAATGCACACTAAATACTGTTTCATCAATTGAAAAATGTGTTAGAGCAATGTGTGCAGTGGGAAGCATACACACAAACATGCATGCGCTTGAATAAGAAACAAGTAAAAAAATATTCTATTTAAAACAAAAACTATGGAACTGAGCATCGAATGAAAATGAAAAAGCAGAAATGTCTGTGAAAGTGGACATTACAGATGTGTAGTTCCCAAAAGGATTTTAAAAGATTTTGAAAGGTTTCCTAAAGAGATTTTTTAAAAAAATGTGGGAGAATTCCCACCCTCAGAACATTAAAATACACAGTAATCCCCCCGCCCCATTTTAGAAAGGACAAAACATTGTCATTTGATTCTGATGAAGTGTCCCAAATAAATATGATGGTTCTTATGGTGAGGAATGAAATGAGATGGAAAGATGAAGAGCAAGAATTGATACATGACTGCATTAAAACAAGTTTCTGGTACCAAAATTCCTATGCAGCTTTTAAATGGACAGTCCTTTCAGTCCTTTGGTTTCTACTCTTTCTTCATTTGACATAAAGTGACAGCCAACATGCTGCTTTCTTTCTTTTCTTTTTTTCATGTACTCAAACCTTTCTACAGGAAAAAAAAAAAGATAAAAAAGATTCTTTTTCTAAGTCACATTTTAAAAATACAAAATAAGTGACCTTCTGATTTTCTCTTGTACACTTATAAGGTCAATCCAGCAGTCACATCCAGCCCACTCCAACCCACATCACAACTCATTATAGGAACATATAGGTGGCTAGAGGTTTTAAGGTCTTACGTGCTCATTGCCCATTTTATTTGTTACATCATTAAAGAGGTTATTATGAGTTGGAGTAAAGCGAACATCAATACAAATGTTGTCAGTCTTAGGGGAAAAGAACTTTATCATTACAAGCTGTGTTCAGGAAGTAGGAAACTGGGGACGTGTCTTCATGGGGTTTAAGTAGAATACCTAAAACTGCTCTACATCCAGCAACTTTACTGTATCACTAGCAAAGCTTTGTCTATGCAAAGGCAAATAAATCCTTCAAGTGGAATTGAAGATGTCATCAAACTTCATACTTATCCAAATCAAAATATGAATTTGTCCAGATTGCAAATTTTAGATGAAGCAGGTATCACTTTTGCAGGACATTCTTTTCCAGATGAGAGTATCAAACAAGATCCTTCATGTCTTCATGTCATGTTTAAGCTGATCTGGCTTCAACATTTAAGTGATATTAGCTTCTTAAATCCTTCTGTCTAATAAATCATCCTTTCATTTGATTAACGGTTAGACCAATCAATTCTCTTGAGCATTCCATACTGGTATTTTATGTAACCATTTTACTTTCTTCAGATTTAAAACTTATTTGCCTTGCTGGGTTTGAGGTGGTTGAATTTCCAATGAATTCTCAGGATTGGCTGATGTTATGGATTGGTAGTAGGACAAACAAGATCAAACTACATTTCCCATGAGAGAATGTGACACTTTGCTTGACAGTATCACCATGAATGTGCCAATGGTCTGAGTCAACTGAGATGTTTTAGAAAACAGAAAAGTCAAATATTACAGCATGAAAAATACATTGAACAATATCAAGTTTAAGGCAGAGTATTCACTCATTAATAAATAGAATAAGACACTGCAATACCAACAAATTTTACACACTGTTAGAGAGTTTCCATTAGTAAAGACAAAGGAAATGATTTGGTAGTCTTCCATCATTTGGAGGATGGAAGCTCTGGGAAGAAGCTTGACACCTGTCTGAGAGATTATAATTGAGGGCTTTAAGATTTTTGCTTTGCCTAGTTGCCTTGATGACATAGGCTCTGCTCAGGCATTTGTCCAAATTGGGCATAGGGATATGAGGGCCCAGATAAGCCCCATCTCCAACATCCCTGAGCATCCAGAAGTAAGTTAAATCTTCATACGCTGAGCACAAAGGTCTAGCTGCAAGTGCATTTAGCTGGTCATAGTTATAAAGTTCTCAGGAATGGAAACCCAAACTTACCAGAGCTCCTGTTCATGGGGCCTTGTAAGTTCATTCAGTTTAATTTGTTTACCATGACCCCTCCAGACTTTGCACTCAGTGAATGAAGGTCTAACTTATGTCAAGGATACGGCCTCTCTGCCATCTACATTCCTGTCCCCAGTTTTAACTTTACATTTAGCCTTTGTCTTACAAGCAAACGGTGTTATGGGTTTTGCCAGAATCACCTCTTCCTTCCTTTCCTCCCAGCACTTCTGCCCTCCCTAGTGTGTAGTTATTCATAAATGTCATTCTCAAAGGACGCAAGAAGTAATTTTACCAGTTTTCTTTCCCCACACATAAAGAAAGTCTTCAAAAACTAAGCAGTTTTCAAATACTAATCATGGTTCAGGAAATTTTGTGCAAAATTCATATGTGGTTTTTATTCACATTATTATTCACATTATTAACATGTGACAGTTTTCTATGTACACAGAGACACATATAAAAACATGTGGGCATTTGGGACATAAGTCTCAAACTGTGAAGATTCTTGTTAGTCCAGGATTTTCTTCATCAGACACCTACAAACACATTTTTACCACTGTTCAAATATTTTTTATTATCTCCATCCTTTTATTTAAATTTCTGTTATGTCTTCATGGGAGGCTTCCAGTTACACTTCCCACTAAAGCAAATTTGAACATTTGCAGCCAAAAGATTTACAAGGGGTTTCAGAAAACTCTGGATTTTCAAACACCACTAAGCAATCACTAGATTTCATCTGAAGAAATGAATGAATGAATAGATCTGAAGTATATTTCAAGCTCCCCCAATGTGGTAGCAATCAAAAAAACTGAAAGGCTCAGATTTGTTCATGGAGTAAAAATTAATGTTCTCAAAATGATCCCCAACCTGTCTTTAAGAAATATTGATGATCTGCTATAAATGATGACCTGTTTAAAATGATGATCTGTGGCAAAGAAAAAAAAAAGATCCCTTAGAATCAGAACATTGAGCTCAGAACATTGAGCTTCGGTTTTTGTAAGATAAACAGAGTTTTAATGTCACATGTCTCAAACAATATTTGCAGATCATCACCTTTTTGGAGCGAAAGCAATTCCTAAAATAGGGTACATATGGAGCAATATATTTGAATTTAAAATTGTTAAGTAGTATATTGGCCCATTTACATTATATAATTATAGTGTTATCATTCCACTTTAATGGTTACTTCTCCATCCTATGGAATCTTGAAATTGACGGTTCAAGAAGGACCACTTAGAGTTCTCAAGACAGAGAATTCTAATGGGTCATCAAACTGCAAAGGTCAGGATTCCATAGGATGGAACCATGGTGGTTAAAATGGGTTCTATACTTCTGTAGTATGAATGGACCACAGAACTCTAGGTCCAGAGTAAATAATATGTGTAATTAGGTTGGTTATCTGGTCTCTGTTAGCAAACCATGATGGAGAGCTCTAAACTTCTAGTTAAATATGATGTTGTCCCTGCCTAGACTACATTCTCATTAGAGGTCTGGTTACTACTGATCCTGGTATCATTCCAGCACCAAATGAAGATATGGTCTTTTACTTCTGGACCCCACTGAGCCATAAAACTGACTAGGCAACCTTGCCTTTGGGGCCTAATTGATCAAATCTGCACATGTTTGTGCTTTCAACAGTTTCAAATTGTTTTGATTTAAAACTTGTTTTGATTTAACCATCAGTTAAATTTACAATTTACAATTTACAAGTTAGTCCTTGTAAATATTTTCCAGTTTTAAATAGTTTAAAATTGCTTTGATTAATTTCTGTATATGCCAACCTGAGATGCCTGGATATAGAGTGGGCTATAAATATTCAAATAATCAGAGAAACAAATTGACATCCATTGGCAGTTACCACTTCAACAGAACAATTCCCATTTTATTTATTAAAATATTTATATCCCACTTTTTCATCAAAGATATCAGAGTGGTTTAAAACAAAATGAATTTAAAACAATAAATAATTATAACAGCTTTTCAAAAAGATTAAAAATATATTATATAGTTTCTCAATTAAAACCACACAAGCTAAAACTGTTTAAAACAATTTTAAATAATATAACCATAAAACATGTGCAGTCTGGATAAAATAAATTTGGCCTGAAGGCTTTAATAAAAAGCCAAGTTTTAACTTGGTGCTGAAATGATTCCAACATCTCTGCCAATTGGACCCTGAGGGGGATTCCACAATAATTGTTTAGCCATTAAAAATGGGGCAATGCCCAATGCATATTCTTTTTGAATTAGTTCATTCTGTTGTCAGCTTTCACTTGTATCTTGGTGTGTAAGCTGCTATGTTTTTTTCAGTACACTGATCCTCAAATACTTTTATTTAGTATCTTTTAAAAATATGGTTAACACCATGTTTGATCTGTCTAAGTGTGAAAAAAAATTGCAAGAGACAAGACTAACTTCCATCTAAAGCTAAGGCATCAGGATTATCAGTGAGAGATTCACAACCTGGAGAACACTTCTTCTCATACTTCTGGTAAGAAGTTGGGCTATAAGGGAGGCTATTATTATTATTATTATTATTATTATTATTATTATTATTATTATTATTATTATTACTACTACTACTATTATTATTATTATTACTATTACTATTATTATTATACTTGTTGTTTAAAAATTAGTATTGAAACACAATTGGTCTGTTATCTCTCCCTCAAAATTGATTCACCAAAGCTAAACATATAATTTAGCACAAGTGATTCAACTTGCAACATGTTCTTTGTCCTAAGGGACAGTATTGATTAAGGAAAGAAGCCAGATGTTGGAAGTCAGGATTGGAATGGCAGTACTGAATTAAAATAATATGCAAATACTGACTTAGTTAACTTGTTTAGCACCATCAGCGTTTAGAGAATTTAAACAAGTCACCTAAGTGGCAACATTGCCAAGTATTAGCACCTCTATTGGGAGAAAAAAACAGCAGAGTTTTCTAAGTATGTTTGCAGATTTGCATATCTCCCCCTGTTTTCTCCTGAAATGATGGATTTTTATACTTTTTGGTTCTCTCAATCATCATAAAAAATAATAATCTGTAAAGAAGCTGGTTTTAGACAGTTGTGGTATTCACATTAGAACAATGTTTTCTTGCAAACAGAATGTGTTTTAAATGTGTGGCCCGAAATCTTGTATCAAACAAGTAGCCACAGTACCATAGCTATGCTTTAAATCCCCATCTGATCCCTGAAATCCATTTTAAAAGCCAGTCAGTCATTCAGAGTGATGGAGGTCTGTTCTACTGGTGAGCAAATTGAGGCAGGAAGATGGGACCAGTCATCTCCTATCAATGAGTGAGATTGCAATGAAGAGTTGTGACAGGTCCTCACAAAGGTCCCTGTTTCTGCTCCTCACAGTCTTGCTCTGTGGTGGGAGAGGACTGGTCACATCATCTTTCTGTGTCCTACTTACCAACAGAATAACCTCCATCACCATGGATGGCTGACTGGCTTTTAAGATGGGTTTTAGGCTCATATGCAGCCATGCCACAATCACAAATGAGAATATGAAGCAGCTACAATGTCCTATGTCTAACTTGTGACATCACAACTGATTAAAAGGATGCCAGACATCTTGTTTCTTGCTCTCCTAGGATTGTAGCCATAGACTAGACAAAGTGAGGACATGGCTCACCAAAACCATCACAAAATCATCACATTCTACTCCCCTGAATGACCCCTTCTTCCTTCAGTCTCCAAAAGTCTATCACTGCCGCCATTCTATCATTTCTATCATTCTATTTAGTTGAAAAAAGGGGCAGAAAAAATTACAAAGTGAATGCAAACAGAAAATAGAGGAGTTGTTGGTATGAACAATTTTCAGTGCCTTACTCTGTGAGATGCTAGAAATTTGCAGAATCTTACATTCCTTCAGGTAAGAGCTGGTTCACTCATGTTTTTCTTGGTGTCCCTCTCTCTCTGTGTCTCTGGCCATTTCCACATTACACCGTTATTGTGTGAGAGCAGATTGTGAAAGAAAATTACAAGTTCATGAACTGTGAGTTCTTGAGGAGCTGCTAGAGTAATCATGTGTACGTATATCGCTTAGCTAGATGCTGGTTCAGCAAGTCTGTTAGGATGTTTTGTTCAGTGTTTAGGAACAGTCAGAAGAGCATCATAAGGGGGGGCGGATGATCAAGAAATGTCAAGCTGACACATGTTGCAATTGTCTGTGTAAAAGTATAAACTCTTAGAGAAATGAATGTTCAGGGCTTCTGGTCTTTGGAAGAGATTCCACCAGAGAGCCCGGCCGACCTAATAAACTCTTGCTTTCCAATCCGAGTGTCTTCAGTTTCCGGAATTTAGCCGCTACAATAGTGCTATTATTCCACTTTCAACATCCCATGGAATCCTAGGATTTGCAATTTAGGGAAGGGCATTTTGAATTCTTGGCCAGAGAGCTCTTTGCCCTCAGTAAATAACAAATCCCAGAATTCCACATGATGTTGAAAGTGAAATAACAACATTATAACTCTCTCTCTCTCTCTTTTTTTTACACAAAAATACAGGCAGAAAATTCTGTAGTACTAGGTAGCAGAAAAATTAAATATTTCAGCCAGCTTGCTGTTATGAATGTTTAACCTAGGGTTATGCATTTGTAACTGTTTAGTTTTCATGATCTATATGTATTTCCTAGTTTAGGGAACACATAGGGACTGTGAAAGTCTCCCCACCTACTCCTCATTTACTGAGAACCAGCTACCATGATCAACTGAGGTCTGTTCCCCTGTTACTTGGGAAGCAGAAGACTTCTCCACCCCCACCCCCCGCCCCCTGAGCAAGCTGTCTGTGGTATGGCAGGGATCCTGCTTCTACCTATTGCAATGGAGATCACCCACAGGAGGGGGTGAGAACATCAGTCAACAGTTTCTTGACCAATAGAGGAACTGTTTCTCAGTAAGTTGGCACAAGGATGGTTGGACAAGGAGTTGCTGCATAGCCATGTAACTATAGGGGATATACATTCTTTACTTCTCAACATGATTGTGGCCATGGTGTGATAAAAATGGTGCCTAACACCGAAGTGAATGGTATAGTCATACTTTAGCCTCATTGAAATAAATGGGACAAGTTCATCTTGTATAGCTTAATTCCCATTAATTCAATGGAATTAAAGTATAGCTAATTTAATTGGCTCTGTTCTATGCTGAACCTGAAATTGCTGATCATGGAAGCACATCCTTCAGAGGTTTGCCTAAAAATGTTCTAAAGAAATGGATACATGAACAAGCACTTGAATCCTGGGAGGAGCAAGCATGAAAAAAAAAAGCTAATAGCACTTAAAAGATGATATCCTGCACAGCTTTGAAAGGAAAAACTTTGATCTGAAAGAGCAGGTTGCTGAATCCTGCGATTAAGGACTGAAATGTAAAGACATCAATTATTTCTTGTCACCCACTCACATTAGCCAGAGAGCAAAGTATAGCACCTTCAACTTCCATATTCTTTGAAATCTTTATGAAAAATATAGGTCTGTTTTAATGACTTATTACCAGTTTGGACTAGTCTTTTTTAGTGATACTTCTGAACCACCTAAATACCTGATTTAGAATATAAATTTGCCAAGTTTGCAATATTCAAATGCAATACACCTTTAACACTATTTTCTTTGAAAATTCTTCTACAGCTTGCAGTGAAAAACAAGGTTCTCCAAAGATAGAAGACAGAAGATATTGATATCCATCTTTCTGTTTTTTTAAGTTTCCCTTTGTGATACTTTGTGCCTTTTTTTTAAAAAAAAATCACCTGAATATCTCCATTCAAATAAAATTTTACATAAAAAACTTTAAAATATTTTCTCTCAAAATGTATATTTCTAACTATGATTTCTCTAAAAAGACACATATTAGAATATATATATACAACTTTTGAAATATATGAAAAGTACAAAAAAGTGGAAATCTAACTTCATCACAAAATGCACTTAAAACAGGATAATAGCATCTTTGGCCAGGAATTATCACATTCTGTTTGTTTGTTTGTCTGTTTGTTTGTTTTCCTTTTCTGTTGATCTCCTGATGGAAGATCATTTGCAAAGTGTTTCTTTTACAAAGGAGGTCATTAGCAGATTAATCCATTAATAGCCTCCTTTGTAAAAGAAACACTTTTCAAACAGTCTTCCACTGGGAGAACAACAGAAAAGGAATGAGGTAGTGTGATAAGTCCCTGCCAAAGACACTATTATCTTACTATATATGATATAGCCTTAAGTTCCATTCACCATAATAGTGAGTGATGTAGATTGATTACTTTGTATCACAACTTACAAAGGTCACATTCCACAAACATTTTTGTCTTGAAATACTTGTATAGTTAGGGATCTTTTCCAAACTAAAATGAATGGATTTGGCCAATCATTAGTCATTTGGCAAGTCAACCAAGAGTTTGCATCCCATAACTGTAAAAGCATTTGATAGAATCATAATATTGCTGTTGTTGTAATCAAGAATTGAGCAAGCCCTCTGTTTTCATCAGTACCCATGCCTGATTGTCCTTGGTTAGAATATAGCAAAGCAAATTGTTAGGTTAGCCCTCCATATTTTAGTTATGGGACATGTAGTAGGAGCTAAGTAGCAGCTTGCTTGTAATAAGGTATGAGAACCAGAGACTGTTAGATAAACAAAGCTAGGAATGTAGTGATAAGCGCTAACAGGCTAAACCAGAACTCCATGGTCTCATGCGGGTGGGATGAGAAACACTTTGCCTTTAATGTTTTGAATTTTCCTAATTGCCTCCAGTTCACTCACTGAAGTCCTGTACTATTTATCACACTCCTAATAAATAGTGTATATGCACTGTTATATTTTTGTGTGTGAATTCAGTAACTGACATATATCCACAATGCAGGCATCCCCTTTAGTATCCACAGTTTTAAAATAAAATGAATAATCTATGCAGAATAGAACCATTGGTCAAATAGTCATTCAGGAACTAGTTATGATTTCCTTAAATCAAGGGTGAGGATCATGAGGCTGTCCTGATGTTGTGGCACTCAACTGTCAGCAGTCCTAGCCAGTGTAAGCCAATGGTGAAGAACTCTGGGAGATGTAGTCCAACGACTCATGGAGGTGACATAATTCCCAGCCCAGCCTTAAATCATTGCTTGTGTACTTTCTGAGAGAGCCTTATTGCGAAGGAGCCATATCAAAAAGGAATTATCAATTCTGGCCTTGTAGCCCTGGTGTCAATTTGTCATGAAGATAACATACTCAGTTATCTATATCTATATCTATTTATCTATCTATCTTGAGAAATTCCTAAGAGAAGAAGTTCTTAAGAGAAATACGATTTTGAGTTTCCTTGCCTAGCAAATCTTACTATGTCCTGCCTGTGTGATTTTTATGACATTTTACCTGTATGTTCTGTCCTATTTCCACACTCATTTATTTTTAAAAAACCATCTCAGGATATATTTAAATTTACATTCAACATACATATTTTCAAATGTTTAATTCTAAAGAAATTTCTAATTTATGCCACATTGTTGAATTACGTGAAAATATTTGTCCAGTTAATAGTTATTAGTTCTTCAGTTAAATTAGTACTTCCATCTCACAGTGGTATTTTTTGATGCTCAACCATGGAAGAAAGAGACCAGACACAAGGTTGGGTTAACTAAGGGCCACTTTGTTTTGACCTGTGTTATTTAAATTGCATTAACCTGAAAGATACAAGGGGGTGGGGTAGCAACATAATACAGGCCCAGCTGATGCCAGGGTCACAATGTGACAACCTGCTCAGCCTACCCATGGGCGATAACACCTCAGCCCCAGGGACAATCCAAATTGCTTTGGTTGCTCCCCAGTCCAGGATCTTGGAAGGTAACCCAGGGACTCCCACCCAAGTTGCATGACTCTAAAAGTGAGAGTCTTATTCCCAGGTTAACCTCAAGGGTAGCCTCCTTCACCAAACCCACTAGGATGCAGGGTCCGAAAGAAGGGGTTCTAGAGCCCTATCCTACACCAAAGAATCCTGTTGTAAAGTTACAAATGTGTAAGCACCATAGATATAGAGTTACATAGTGAGTTTCATCCTGATTCCCCCAACCCCACTAACTGGGCAGCAGCTGCTACGAACAATGGGGATCTGTTCCTCTGTTGATTGGGAAGCAGCTAAATGATACTCTCACCCATGACTGATCTGTGGTGATCTGTTGCAATTTCCCCTTGTGCTGGAGATCACTTGTGGGAGATAGCTCAAGGGATCACTCATGTGATAGGGATGGGTGGGACCATCAGCCAGCTGCTTCCTGATGAACAGGGGAACAGACCTCCATCTGTACAGTGGCTGCTTCTTGGTAAGTGGGAATTGGGGGCCTTTCACAGTTCCTCTGTGTCCCCTAACCTTAGAGTTACAGAGAGATTGCAAATATGAAACAACCATGACTGTGTAACTTTAGGTTACACATTCATAACTGCCCAACAGGATCACAGCCGTCTATAACCAGTTAAAATAGTTTCAGGCAATTTAAACCATGCATGTGTAATGTTCTCAATGAAATCATTATGGATTTAGTAAAGAGTCATTGTATTATTTGGCACTTGAATGACTTCAGCTTTGGTGCCATTTGGATCTCTGAAGGGAAGACATTCAACATCCTGGGCTTCACAACAGACTGAATTCTAAAACCATCCCTACATGTACATGATGTCTCCAATACCGTATGGGAGAGATGCTACAGATGAGGAAGAAATTCCTTTGGTTCCTATTTTTGTACAAACATACCTGTTTTGCACCATTGCGGGTTGCCAACCAAATGAAGTGCACCTTGCCTTGAAAATCCATATCATTGTGGGCTTACAGTATATTTCAGAAATAGAGAGAGTTCACTATATTATGTGCAGAACTAAATCTGTGTGCATTTGAGAAAGATGTACCAATTTGCTTTAGAAAATGTATCAGATGTAATATGTTTGTAAGCAATGCATGAAAACAATAGGTGTGTTAGAAAAGTGTGTACAAAAATGTATACATATTGAAAAAGTGCCCAATAAGACCTCCCCATGTCTTTTGTGGGGACTCAAATCTCAAAATGTGGGACAGAAACAGGAAAGAAAAGCAAGCAAGGAAAATTCAGAAGCTCCATAAGATCAAGGCTGACTCACATCCCTATGGATGTGCCACCTCATAAAAGTCCTCCTCTAATATGATATAATTTGCATCTGTCATGTTTGATTTGCCTTTCATGAGCTTGGCAGTTTGTTTAAGTCGGAGCAACAATATACAATTAAATATTTAGTTATTTAAATGAAAATGTATTTGTTTAGATATGATCCCAGGAAAAGTGAAAATTCTTTTGGCTGCATCATAATTGTCCTTGTTGTCTGAGCTAAACCCCACATGAACATGTAGGCAAACAGATCTGTTTTTTAAGGAATTAAAATGTATATGATTCATTTGTATGAAATTCAAGAATAAAATATTAATTTATTTATGTAGGAGTGTTGAATGTGTTTGATATTTCCATTTCAAACAGGTTTCTTTCTTGTCATGTACAGCCAGCATTTTGAGACAAATAGTATCTAAAATTTTCACATCTCTGATGCCTGTGAAATGGTGAAAAGCAGGAATTACAGAGCTTAGGAAAAGGCACGCTTCTCTTATTTCATAGAGAAAATGTAAGCAATATATTTTTGTGAGCAGTTATTAAAAAAAAAAAAGTAGGCAACAAGCAAAAGATAATCCTGGGCAATTGTTTCATTTTGACAAAATAAGAAGAATGACATTGCTTCCTACCTCCAGTGGCCACATGAATATACGAAAAAATACCGTATTTGCTGGTGTGTAAGATGCACCCATGTATAAGATGCACCCCATTTCTACACTAGCAAATACTATTTGCCAACATATAAAACACAGCAGTGTATAAGATGCACCCCATTTTCAAACAGTATTTTTCAAGAAAAAAGTGAGTCTTATACGCCAGCAAATACAGTATTTTGGGCTATGGGCCACAATTTTACTTGCTATCTACAAATATGGTATTCAGCTTAGCATATATAACATATGTAGGGCTGGTACAGCCACATTACAGCTATTTAGAGACATGCAGAAACCTCATCAACTGCTTTCTGTTAATGAGTGGCACAACTGTGGCTCAACTGGCAGATCTATGGATTTTCTTGCTTGCTCAGCTAAAAGACATGGTGAGGGGATCTTGCATCTTACCTGCATTAGTAAGAATGCAGTGGAATATATAAACAACCTAAGTCTCAAATAGGCAACCTTCCCACAACCTCTTGAGTCAGCTGGCAATGAGATATAAGCTGGCCCCATGCTTCTTCACCTTCCAAGTGCCTCAGATGAGATATAAGCTGGCCCCATGCTTCTTCACCTTCCAAGTGCCTCAGATGAGCACCTATCAGTATGAAACGAAAGGAAAACTGCCAGGTTTAGAGTGCCATATCCACAGTTGGACAGTTTTATCCGTAGTAGCCTAATAGAATGTGTCACTTTTAGATCACAGATATCATTATTTGACATAGTTGAGGCTTATCTAATATCCCTCTCTCTGTCCCAATGTCTCAAAAATATTTTTTCTCCATGAAATTTCACCGTGAGATTTCCTGCTCATTTTGGTAGAGAGTTACTGATTACCCTTACAGGTTGGAGATGAAGTTTCTGTTTTTGCCTTGCTTTTTGAACTTTTTAAAAGTCCCACTGTGCTCAAGGAGGTGCAGAACAATCTCTGCAGCTTCTTTCTGAGTAGGAATGATAAGATGTCAATTTGTTTTGAGAGCGATTTGTACATAGCCTCTGCCACCAGGCAAGTAGATTATGGAGTTCTTGTCATCATAATAGCCAAATGTTAACTAGTGTCAGGTCGAATTAAAAAAACACTGGTCCCTGCTGGAGAGTTTCAGTTTCTTGTAAGACTGGGAAAATATCTATTGTCTTGAAACAAACAGGAGAGTCCATTTTCCTGTTGGCAGCCTCTTTGTACTCCTCTCATATTTATTTAGGATGGGAGATGGGCCATACCTGTGCACTTATTTTCCTTTGTTTGTTTGTGCATGATGAAAACCTTGGAAAGCCATCTTCCACTGGCCTCAGCCTGCAATGTGCATGACAACTCATGATATTCTGGAGTGTCAGCCATAAGATAATCTGCACTTCCTGCAAGGGGATGTTGGAACCTGTCAATTAGACTGTGATATTCCCTTTGTTTTAGACCTTCTGCTCCATCATTTACTACCAATTTCCAATACCAAACAAATTCTTGAAGAGGTCTGCAATTGTGCCAAACACAGAGCAGTCAACAAAGATAGGAAACTTCTCCCTTTGCATTATGTTGATATAGTGTTGTGTTAGTGTAGTTGTTTAGATAGTTAAAGGGCTACTGGGTGTACCTACAGCAAGGTTGGGAACCTTTGACCTTCCAAATGTTATTGGACCATAGCTCCCACCATCCCTAACCATTGTACCTCCTGGCTATGGTTGATAGGAGCTGGAATCTAGGGAAACCTAGAGAACCACAAGTGCCCTCATCCTGCAGCATGAATCCTAAGAACACCAAAGGACCTTTAAATGGGATTTACCAATTACATTAAAAAATAAACAAAGAGTGATGTATTAAAGTGCATCTGTTCAAATCTTCATGCTTTTCTTTCTCTGTGTGATGGAAGCTCAAAACAATTGTCGACCCCATCACAAAGTTAGTTGATGCACAAAATAATCCCACTTCTCTACTTCTAGCCTCAAGGAGAGACATGAATAAAAAAAATGTTTTCCATCTGTGTTCAATCTTCCAAGTAAAGAATGAAATCAGGAAACAGTGGACATTCTGTTCATGTCCCTCCAGTGCTGTGACTCATTCTTTTCACAGTTGTTTTTGCTCGAGGGGACCCGACTGCTAGTACTTACCACTTTCTTCCCTCTCTTCTGCATCAATGAGAAACAGCCAAGATTGAGACCCTTGTTTTCAGCCATCTGGTCTCCAATTACAATCATAAAGAGGCAACAACTCTTTGAGGACTTAATTATTAAAAATGTTCTATTTGGGTTTTATGCAAAAAATAGAAGGAGCTAAAGATGTAAATCAAGCATTACTAAAGTATGTAGCATTCAAAATTAAGAGAACAGAAGGGAAATTATATAATTGTATCAATGGTGAACATTATGAAGATGAACACTACAAGCTAACTCTCAGCACTTCACTTTTTGACCTAATTACAGTATCGCTTTTGATTTAATGAAAATATTATAGTCAACTCCAGATGATAACATTATAATAGAGACCCCATTCCCATGTTTCCTCTGTGAGCACCATGCAAGAAGCAAATTCTACCCATATGTTGTGATTACAGTATTCATAAAACATATGAATACTAATTGAAACATGGCATAGAAATTATACTTAGATTTCTTCTAAAAACTATCCATCCTCCTAGTAACCTAAGAAAAGATGAAGGTAATACACAAAAGCATCCTCTTTAGCAAGATCGCCAGCTCCTTTGAGCCCATTATCAATTACGATACACAAAGTTTCCCTTTAGATCACTTGGGCCAGGGTTTTTTTCCTGCCAAATATTTTAAATGGAGACCAAATAAGTTACTATTGTAGTTGGTGAAAACCAAAACAGACATAATTACTTGTGTATTGATGTGATTGATAAGTCCAAATGGAAAGATCATTGAATGAGGGAAAATATCTTCTAACTTAAGTGTCGTGTTTTGTTACGTCGTTTACTAAACAATTTTAGCCAAGCCATTTGCTAAACAATTGACATGATGGATTATAATCACTCAAAAGATAAATGTAATATGGAAACAAAAGCAATAAAAGTGATTAAACAGCAGCAGCAGCAGCAACACAAACTTCTTCCATGGAAGCCATAACATAATGCAAGTCAGAGAAGGATACAGTCCTGGATACCAAAAAGCCTGCTAGATCCACAGTGACATAAGTGAATTAGGCAGAAGGTCACCCTCTTAGATGCTGCATATATTTTATCAGCTGTTCTAGCCAGTATGATTTGGGTTTGGAAGTAGGTTTGAATGTGAGGAAACTCAGGTTCAAACCTCTGTTAAGTAATGTGTTAGGGTGGGTAAACAAACCACATCTCCTCGTATCCCCAAGTGGACACGAAGCTGAGCTGAGCCCCCCAAACACAAGGTAGAAAGAAAAAGAAAGAAAGAAAGAAAGAAAGAAAGAAAGAAAGAAAGAAAGAAAGAAAGAAAACACACACACACACACACACACACACAGCAATTTTGGCCAAAGGATTCCTCTGAGTATCAAAACTGTGTTTTGTATAGCCTACTAACAGTAGTGATAAAGAAGGATGATTTTATTATTTTAGACTTCTGTTCTGATACCATTTCCATGCTTACATAAAAGAAAAGATTCAAGCATCAACATTAGCAGAGTCACAGTATGTACACGTGTTACATTTTATCTGACCCTTAACGTTCCTAAGTCTGCATGTTCCAGTCAATATCCTGGGTCACTCCCAGAGACATCTTCAACATTAGCAGTGTCCTTCCCCTTCTGTACATACTGACCACTGACATGTACAAGGTAGAACAAACAATCCTAAAGTAAGGTTGCTTGATGAGCCCTGAGTGTCTAAATACTAATCAATACCAAACGTTAATTCTATAGCAAGTTGCCAAGTACCAAATTTCAAGTCTAACAAATGAACATACTGTTTCTCAGTTTAGCACACTAAACATGACCACTGATAATATTGTTCTGAAGATTTCAGTTTCTCAGAGGTACATGCTAGGGCAAAGGAGACAAAAAGATATCACAGACAAAAACTTGGAAAGAGAAGGAGCCATTTTGAGGTTTTGACATTATCCCTAACATATCACAAAATGACTAGTTGTTTGACCTTCATAGTGAACTTCATAATGAAAAATAAATAATCATGTAATGGTCTATTGATTCTAAAGCCAAAGTTTTTTCTGTGATGCACATAAAACCAAGTTGTATCACATCGTAATGATGTAGGGGCAACACAATGCTTTATGGGCATTTTCTTTTTTAAGAGACTTTTGGTGATCCCTTATGAGCAATGTGACAATTCCCTGGTCTCCATTTCATTGAATTTCTCTAAATCTCACATGCATTCTCTTTGTATCATTCCTTTTGTTATTGCAGTTTCTTCTCACACTGCAGTTCACACAATACTTTACACATTTGCCCTAATTTCTGCATTTATTTTACCAATTTACTTAACTTACACAACTTTTCTTCATGACTAAAATGCATTTTTGAATATTTTCCTCACAATTATTTCATTTTAGCGAATTACGTTTTAAAAACACACACATTGTTTTGTTCATACTTTAGTTCTTGCAAAAGCCCTATAGTCTGTGCAAATGAATGAAAGATCGAAATGAGGTGCATGCTTTCTTGCACAAGACTTGAGAAGCATGAGCATTATAAAGTCTACTAAATGGATTGAAATTTAATTCCATCCCTAGCCTTTCCCATTCCCTAGACAAATGTGGGAGAATAAATTATATCTAATAGATTTGGAGAAGTAGAATCTTTAGGTCTTCATGTTATGACAAGGTAAGTCAGCTCACAATCCTGAACATTTCTAAGAAATATGAAGCACTTTCCTAAGACCCATATAATTTATTTTTACTCTTTCATAGGTATTTGCGTGTTGGAGGGGCAGAACCTATGCTTGGGCATTTGACTGGGCATTAGGTGTTCTGAGGATCAAATGAGGAAAATTCTATGTGCTCAAGAAAAAGAAAAGAAAAATGAAAAATAGATAAGTGAACAAAATACAGGGTAACAAGACGGCATAGACAAAAAAATATTTAAATCTAATTAAAAAGATTTATAGGCTGCTGTTAACCAATGCAATTATGGTTTATCAAAAGACATCTTGACCTGTAATTTCAGCAATTGTTTCCTGCGAAGGAAAAACAACACATGCTTTTCAGATGCACTGGTATTAAATGATTAAATTGTAGAGTTTATAAGTACAGGAAAAAGCATAGTTGTAAATGAAATGCAATTTAATCAAGTTCAGTTTTGTATGCTTTCCTTTTCTTCTTAGCTTCACCAAGACGTAACAAATGTAGAGAACATAGTCCCCAAAATAGTGGGGAAAGGCTACTAAAGCCAACAGGTAACCAACATGAGGACACATGTCAATGCAGAGATCTTCCTGACAGTGATCTGTATTAGAATGTGAATGCAATTCTTAAAAGTAAAAGAGTAATACTCAAAACTGCTTTGAGTAACATTCTAAAATGCATATCACTATATATAATTCTGCTGTGACAGAGAAATAGCAGAAAAATAAACTGGCAAACAAGGCATTATCAATAATTCACAGGGGATGCACACAAGAGTATAAGGGTGCTATGTTTTTCAAGAGATCCAGCATAGTGTAGTTTAAGGATTGGACTGCAATCCTGGATACCAGAATTATATTCTCCACTTGTCCATGGAAACCCACTGGATGACCTTAGGTGTGTCATACCTTCTCACCTCCAGAAAAAAACAACAACATAAGTTTCCCTTAGGGTTACTGTAAGTCAGAATTTACTTAAAGGCACACAACAACAACAATATATTTCAAAGGGAAGAACTAGCAAAACCATGTCTGATTACTTCTTGCCTAAGTAAAACCTATGAAATCCATGGGGTTGCGATAAATTAACCTGAAGGCACATACAAATTGTCAATTTTATTGAAACTAACCACATTCCATTGACTTTCAAAATGTAAGCATTCATTTGAACTGCTCTTGATCTCAACAACACTAGTTTCTTTCTTTCCTTTCTCTCTCTTCTTTTGTCATTCTTATGTGAAACTCAGTTCAATAATCTGGAAGGGGCTGAAACAGTTTAAAGCCTTAAAAGAGTAAGGCCCTTTTCGCATGGCGTTTTTAAAGTGTATTAAGCACGCTCCCTCCCCCCTTCACGAGCCGCCGTACCACATGTCGTTTTGGCGAACCAGGTGCTATCACAGCCACAGATAGTGCTGATAGTGCGTTTCCTGAAAGGTGAAAATAACCTCCCTTTCACGCATCGGTTGCGCGACCAGAGGGCCTGCGGAGCTGTCGTCCAGTGTGCTTCCAGGAAGGACCTGGGAGTGGGCTGGGTGTGGGCAGTCCCTGCTAACTGTCCCTCAAGCCACAGCTCCCAGGGGACGCTCTGCCCAGCAGCAGGCTGGCCGCTGCCCCCATCGCAGCAGGGATCACTGCACGACACGTCGCCGCGAGAGGCCACCCCGGGGCTGTGTCACGACTCACACTCGAGATGATAGCAGCCCCCGGGGTCCAGCCAACTGTGTTTTTTTTAAAACCTGGCGCTATCGTTAGCATGTTAGCATGTTATCCAACATAGTATGAAACAGCCTGTTGGCAGGATCTATCGTGCTAACGTTAGCACGATAGTTGATGAAACAATAAAAAAAGAAAGAAAAACCACAGACCAATCAGGGGCAGTGGGGCAGGGACGGGGTGGAACCCGGGCGTGGCCCAGGACGCTGACATGCAGACAAGGCACCAGGCGAGGACTGGTGCTCTCTCACAAATGCTCTACCGTATGCAAACTGCAAGGGGTTCTCTACTGGGCCTCTCGCGATATTGTCAATATTGTGAGGGCTCTAGTTCATCATGCTATCAAAGTAAAGTGTGAAAAGGGCCTAAGTCAGGTCATTGACAATTTCCTCCTCAAGAGCTTTCAGGTGATCCCATTGCCTTAGGACTAGTTAGGGTGCTATCTGTTTCCTGTTGGCTAAATGCCTTAAAGTGGAGTAACTGACTTTGTTGGGCCCAGAGGGAGTTTCAGCCTCCAGGATTATTTGCGGGCCATGTGGGGACAACTAGGAATGTCAAAGAAAGAGAAAAATGAAACCAAAAATAGCTGGAAGTCTACCTCCTATTTTGTTTTGTTTTTTTGAATGGTGCAAGAAGGAACTTCAAACTATTTAAAATGAAAATTGCTTCTTGGAGAAGTTTTCAAGGGCAGCAGATACATTTTTGTTTGTTTTCTGAAAGAAAAAAAAAGAGAGTATGAAATCAAGGGGGTTAGGAAATAAATGTGAAAAGGCTGGGTGATGCAAAACTAGGCATAACCAAGAGTCTTGCCTCCAGCAGGTTCAAGGACAATCAATCAATCAATCAATCAATCAATCAATCAAGTGCATCAGGGAACCACTGCTTATCTCATGAACTGCTTTCTAATGCTTGCTAATTTCCTTCTTACCTCATTTTTTCCCCAAATGTCTCCAAGTGAAAACAGTTGTGGTTGTGGAATCTGGTCCTTTTGTTTATGTAACTGATTTGTAGACAGTAGTTAGTATCAGGTTTGTTTGGTTTTTTTCCTGGAGGTGGGTCCACCAGGGCTCCCAGAATGATATACAATAAACTGCATAGAAAAATATTTTAAAAACAGATTTAAAGCCAATTATAAAAGATGAATGTGGGAAAATCAAACCAAAATTGGGTAATTCACTGTTCTAAAGAGATGGCTTTATCTGCTTAGCTCTTAAAAAAAAAAAAAAAACCAAACCTGCTTTTGAATGTCTGTATTCCACCATACTGGTAGTTCTGAATTACAGAACTATTCAACTTTCTGAAAGATTCCTCATTTTTCATTTTTGTATGGCACGTGTGCAGTCAGGCAGCACCATATGATCTTTTTGACACTGTGAACAGCAGTATCTATTGAATTGTGGCCAGTGTAGTCTGTTCACATTTGCAAAGAATGTTCCCAAATTTTACACTTGCAACACAACCGGAAAGAATGTATTTTTTTTAGAAAATGAATGAATTCAGAAGAAAGTAAAACTTACAGGTTAATCCATCCTGGGTGATGCAAAACTAGGCATAACCAAGAGGCTTACAAACTAGAAGCTTATATTTGTTCTTGCTTCTTCCCCACTTCAGACGTGAATTTGTATTGCTGTATGAGCAGAAGAAGCAGACCTACAGGTTTCCTGATCAAAATATTAGAGTTCCCTTGCCTAGCCCAACAATACCCATGTATAGATCTGTATTCAGTGGGACTTAGTGCATGTGAGCAAGAATTCTGCTAGCCTGCTTCTTTCTGCAGAGCCTGTCCATGAGATCTACCCCCAAGATATCTACCAGCAAAAGTGATGTTTTTTTTCCTGCAATCATCAAATGTCTTGCTCTGCAAAAGTGAGACAGTGACAACCTCTAGAACTCTTATATTTTCTTTGTTTGCATTCCCTTGCTATCTGCCTGCCCTTTTTTTTTGAATGCCAAAATTGTATTTTTATATCTTCAAATTGTGGGCCAGAATTCTTATTTGGGCATGCAATGACCTCATCCCCCCCCTCAACAACACATATGAATGGGAAAACACAGTGGGCTTTCCTGCTTGAACACTATTATTCAGGTGGAACCCTTGTGCCCTTACCACAAGAGGGACAGAGAAAAGGCACTTCTCCAAAGATCGTAAGACTTGGCAGACTCATAGAGAGACCTGGTTTGTGCCGAGTTTCTTGCACAAATTGTAGGGAAATGTTACCCTGATCTCTGGGGGTCCTGGGAGGGGCACCCAAATAACCAAACAACAATAATGACGACTTGGGGGAAATTAGCTGGAGCACTCACTAAAGCTAGCGAGAGGCAGGGTAACTTAGCAGGATCTTGCAACTCAGCATCTACGGGGTCAGGTCAGTCAAGCAGCCAGACGGCTTAAAGTAGCAAAAATGATGTTTTATTAAATACAGACAAGCATCAAAGATAACACAGTCATACAGCTAACTAAAGAATTGGAAACAGGGATTTTTGGAGGGAAATGGGTAGTACGACACCTGTCTCGTAGTCCTGAAGAGATATGAAGATAGCGTTCGTTGGGGTGCAGGGAAGAAGCTCAGTGCGGTTCACTGAGGGGAGCTCACCAGACAAAGTGGCAACAAGGTGGGATGGAAGTCCGGAGCGATCCGAGGAAGGTCTTGGAATTGGGGGCTTTTATAGGGTGAATTGTGACTGCAGGTCATACCTTATTCGGTGAGAACAATGTGATTTAGGAGCGGGACAAAGCTTTGGAAAGGTCAGAATTTAGCATGATTGGCTTAGCACTGATTTAACAATAGTGTAGCCAGTATGCAAATGCGGAGTGCTTAGTACAGCTTTGTAAGGCTACCTGCTCGAGGCAGGGAGCCTTTGTTAGTATCGCACATATGAAATGAGGTGTTTGCCGGAGAGATCCCTGAAATGACGAATTGGCTCTGTCCGGCCTGCTTGGATGGAGAATGGAATGTCCAGCAATTATTGGCTGTGCCTGTTTACGTGCTTGTCTGGAGGCCTCGCAAACACGTGGAGCGGGGTGGCAGAGGAAAGCCTAATGGTTTGATATCAAAACGATATCAAGTGCTTTCTCCGGGTAGACCTGGACCGCAGTAAGAGAAATCTCCCTAATTTCACTCTATTGTAGGAAATGAGAAATCCTGAACTGCTGAATTTTAATAGGGTTTCTCATTGTATTGACTCACCCTTTCTCCCTTAGGGCAAAAATAAAAATAAAAATAAATAAATCCTGAATATTCTTTGAATTCCTAATGTAATGGGTCTCTCTTTCATTCCTCTTTATTACTACTATTATTGCTTATTTATATAGCGCCATCTATGTGCATTGCAGTTTACATGCAAAACAACCAAAACAGAGGGTCCTGACAAAGGCATATAGTCTAAAATATATGTGTATACACAAATACAGAGGGAAGGAAGAAATAACAAAACCAATGCATATAATTATAAAATAAATTATCTAGATAGAATTAAAAAAAATGATATAATATGAAGCAAACTAAATACATGAACAGAATCTTAGAAGCATGGAATCAGGGTTGGCAGAGACCACAACAGCCATTGAGTCTAACCCCCTGCCATGCAGAAACACACACTCGAAGAAGGTGAATCCACCAAGCTCTGAGGCAGCATATTCCACTGACAAATGGCTCTTACCATCAGGAAGTTCTTCCTAATGTTTAGGTGAAATTTATTTCCCCATAGTTTGAACCCATTGCTCCATGCCCTGGTCTCCAGAGAAGCAGAAAACAAACTTGCTCCTTCTTTGACATGACATCCCTTCAAATATTTAATATTTGTAGTGAAACTATACAAGATTATAAAATGATATTATACTAAAATTCCTAAAGCTTTTGAAAGCAATAAATTTTTTAAATGAGATCTAAAAATAATAAGGGAAGGAGCAGTCTGCAAAAGTTCAGGGAGGCAATTCCAAGAGTGTGGAGCAGTCAGCGACAAAAAAAGAGCAGGCGAGTCAAAGAAGACAAAAACTTCAGCAGGATGAGAAGCCTAGAATTCGTAGAACACAGATCTTCAGCAGGCTGGTAAAGAGAAAAAGGGCTGAAAAATATGGGGCAACTAGGTTGTGTAGGGCTTTGACTGTTAAAGTAAGAAACTTGAACAGAATCCTAAAAGGAATGAGTAAATCAATGAAGAGATATCAAAAATTAGGATAAAAGTAGAGTTTCATTCATTCATTCATTCATTCATTCATTCATTCATTTCTTCTTTCTTTCTTAAGGAAGTCTGATCAAT
The DNA here is from genome assembly GCA_948474755.1 of Ctenosaura bakeri. Lineage (NCBI taxonomy): Eukaryota > Metazoa > Chordata > Lepidosauria > Squamata > Iguanidae > Ctenosaura > Ctenosaura bakeri. The sequence continues at coordinate 323,768 of CAOLHI010000188.1, read as the reverse complement.
ATAGTGAATATGATACACAGTAAGTTCCACAGTTCAATGAAAACTGAAGCTGCTCTTGAACAAATTACTATTATTTTTGAGATGTGTCATTCAAGTTCTAGAATGAAAGTAAATCAAGGATCATTTTAGCAGTTTTCTTGTGATGGGATAGACCAAATCTGCCAAATCTTTTTTTTTAAATTACCTTCCTCAGTCCATTCTATCTCATTTCTTCATCAGTTTCTGACTTTGTTTTAACTGTTGATGAAAATTGTTCCATGCCTTTCACTATACACATGTGTGCCTAACGTATCTTTACCAAACTTTGTATATAGGTTTGTGCATTTTTTTTCTCCAAACACATGAATGTAATGATCTTCAGGGTTCCCCCCCCACTAATATACAAACTTTCTCTTAACCTATAAATTTATTATGGAAGCAACCTTGGGTCCCATTCTGTGCAAAAGGTGCCATACCAATCAATCAATCAATCAAACAATGAGTATTATTATTATTATTATTATTATTATTATTATTATTATTATTACAGAATCCTGAAAATCTTAAATATGGAACGATGATGGAATGATATGTTGCACTGGAAAGTACAAATCTGTTAAGTTTTATTAAAATATGAGTGGAATTGAACTCTCTCAACTCTGTTTTTATGTTATATATTAATTGGAACCATCTAAACTGCTCAAGATTTGTCACTGAGGACCTGAACAACAGTTGAGAGCTAATAATCTGTTCCTTATTTTTTAAGGAACAGATCTGACATTCAGGTAAGTTTAAAGTATTCTTGCATGCTAGCCCAAGTGACCTTATCTTGTCCAACTATTCTAAATGCCCTTATGAGTTGTGTCTCATGTTTGTATAATTTTAGCTGCTGTGTCAGTGCTGTGGGACCTGTTGAACTTCCAACACAGTTGACATTTCCATTAAAGCAGCTGACAACTTTGAAGGTTAAATGACACATAATTGAGCCAAAAAGAGATTCGTTTCATAAAAATATAATTTAGCTTGAATCTTGAGTGACACCTGAGGCCTTGCAGTGTCTGGATTAAAAGTTTATCCCATGGATTGGCTGATTTATTTTACCTTTTCACTACAGGGAAGGTAACTGCAGCTAGAATCTGAAACAAAAGAGACGAGCAAGAGAGAAAGAGAGACTGTGCAATGTACGAACTTTAGATGTCACCTAATAGAATATAGAGTACACACTTTTGAAAACTGCATCCCCTTTGCATTTTGTTAAAAAAAATATTAAAATCAAAGTAACCTACTCAATAAGGGCTGGCATTTTATTAGTGAGGTATGCATGTGTAAATTGTGCTATGCATGCTGGGCAAATTATTTGCCATAGCACAACACACATATTCTGCTGACAGCATAATGTCACCCAGTCATTGGCTGTTTCTGCACTACACCCTTCTAGTGCTATTATTCCACTTTCAATATCCTGTGGAATTCTGGAGTTCTCTGGCTGAAAATTCTAAATGCCCCTCCCTAAACTGCAAACCCCAGGATTCCACAGGATGTTGAAAGTGGAATAATGGCACTATAAGGCCATTTCTACACTATGCTGCTATAGTGCTATTATTCCACATTCAACATCCTGTGGAATTCTGGGGTTTGTAGTTTACTAAGGCCAAAGGGCTCTCTGTTTGAAAATTCTAAATGTCCCTCCCTAAACTGCAGACCCCAGGATTCTACAGCATGTTGAATGTGGAATAATAGCACTATAACAATGTAGTACAGAAGTGGGCCAGCTGTGTAGCGTGGAAAGGCCCTTAATCTCTACAAAATTCACACATTATTTTTCTTAGGAGAAAATGTTGTTTCTACACATTGGCCCTTTTCTCATTGAGGCTTCTCGCGCGAGCAGGGGAGGGTGACTTGCGCGAGAAGCCTTCTCTGGGAGGCTGCCGCTTCCCCCTCCTTCCTTCCTCAGGCGAAGGAACGAGCGGGGAAGCGGCAGCCTCCAGGAGGAGGAGGCGGCGGCTCGCACGTCCGTCCCCCGCGAAACAGGAGGCTCAAGCGTCCGCCCCCCGCGAAGCAGGAGGCTTGCGCGTCCATCGCGCTAGCGCCCTGCCCCGCCCCTTCCTTCCGCAGGGGCGGAGGGAAGGAAGCGCAACCCGGCCACCTCCCTGATGCTCTGCATAGGAGGTAAGTGCGCGCGGGCGCTAGGAGCGTTGCACGAGCGCGGGTGATTTTCGCTTCGAGGCGAAAATCAAAAAACCTGCGATCGCGCTGCTGCAGCCCCGTGAGAGCGGCGGAAGTGGGAGTGCGTCGTGCAGAGCGACGCTCCCACTCCCGGAGGCTCACGGGGCTGTCGCGCGACGGAAAGCCCGTGTGAAAAGGGCCTTAGACACACAAAATCAGTTGGAAATTTGGCACAGAATAAGCCTTCAACCACAATCCTTCCCGCATATGAAGAAATAGAAAAATGTCATTTTCTGTGAAGAATATGCTGTTTCCTTCACAGAAAAATGCTTTCTTCTTCATTCTAATAATTTTTCCTGATATTTTCTGCACTAAAAAGTGCACATTTAGAAGTCCGAAGGTACAAAGATTCCTGTCACTCCAGGGTTCTTGTCATGACTTATCAACGCTCAAGAAACATGTTTTTCAAGAATTTTATGAGTATGGGAATATTCTATTCATTCCTATTAGACCATGGTAAAATGTTTTATTTACAATTTTTGTGACGAAAGCAGAGGGCAAAATGTAACTTTTTATATATAATTTCTATTAATTAATTAAACAACATAAGAATACATGACACTATAAGACACATAACACAATACCAAATACATAATAAACATAAACTAACAAACTGCTATATACCATATAGTCTTGAATTTAGTCTATTCTACAATTAAATCATAAGTGCTCCCTACCACCGGAACTGTTAGAGATATAACCACTTCCATTCCTTTCAAGAAGCTCCATTCCTCTTCCGAAATTCTAATGACTGTTCATTAGGTTTTCTTCCTTTCCCCCTTATACATATAATCAATGAATTACCCCCAAATACCTATAAAAATGTCGCTTTTTAATTTGCCCTTCTTTACTCTAATATTACAGGTCACTTTATCATTAATAGCTATATCCCATACTTCTTTGTACCATTCATCTAAGTGAGTATCTTGCTTTATTTTCCAGTTCTTAGCTATCCTTAACCTTGCTGCAGTTAATAAAAGAGAAATTAATTCTTTTGTTGGCCCCTTACTTTGTTCGTTTTCAAATATTTTCAAATATTGATAAGAAAGCTAACCTAGGATTTAACTATATTTTGATTAGTTATTTCCTTTATTTCTGTAAAAAAAACCTAACTGCCAGAATTTCAATGTACTTTCATATTCCCACCACATATGAAAGTAGGAAGAGGGCAAAATGTAGAGGACACAAAATTTCCATTTTTATCAGTATATTGATTCTCACTGTTGACTTGTGATGAAAGGGGTGGAGGCAATCTTGATGTAGAGGCACCCTGAAACCACCCTTTTTAGTCTCACATTTGCCTCAGTATTTTGTATAATCATTGGAGGGGAGAGGCAATTACACCAAATCACATTACAGAAATGACACAATGCCTATTCAAATTGGGTTAACCAGGGTCATGGCTTTATTGGCTTAGTGAATGTGATCTGTCGTATGCTTAGTAATTTCCAGATCAAGAGATGGAATTAGCCTTGGGCAGAAGAAAATGTTTTCTTCATCCTCATCTTTGTTTGGATAACTCCACTGTATTTTTTTGGTGGGGGGCATTCAAAACTAAGGATAAACAGGTTCCATCAGTTTCATTCCATAATTGTTTTCAGATTTGAACATCCCTTTGGTTCTGCTCTTGTTGAATTTTGTAAGGGCTTATGGATAACAGAATATCAGATGTAGTTTTTTGGGTACATGGAAAAATAAAAATATTTTTAAAATATAACTTAAAAATAGTCCATTTTCATGTGCTTCTACTACAGAAAAGCAGCGTTTATTGTTTATTTTTAAAATTCTAGAAATGAGCCTTTGACATCAAGATTCCATTGTCTTCCAGTATACAAATAGATTAGGTATAGCATATTGGAAACCAGCAAAATCTCAGCATTCACATAGATATCTGAATGTTACATATCTATTCTGAGTTGAGGAAAACTTGAGTTGCTTTAGGTGGGTGAGTCGGGCTGAGCTCCAAAGGCATTCCTGTACAGATTTCCCTTATACTACCTGTAAAGGTAGATTTCTTGGTAGGAGGCTTGGTGGTACATCAGGGTACTAGTCACTCCTCTTCCCATTGCCCATTGTTTTGTCTCTATGTCTTATTATTTCATTATTAGAGAAAGTCTGTAATAACATTATATCTGCTTCCCATGGAGTGTGTGCCTGAATGACTTGTGTCGTCCCAAGCCAAAATGTAGCCTATTAGCCATGATCCAGTGGCCTTTTTGGTACATAAATAATCATATGGATGTTTTTTTTTGGGGGGGGGGGGAAAAGGACCAGATTCCTGTTGGAGAGATTTTAATGAGAAAGCATCATAGGGTGATATACAGTGAGTCGTATCCACCCCCCCTTCACCACTTACTAGGTAGCAGTCACCATGACCCCCCTCCCCCCGATAAGTGATCTGTATTGCAACAGGCAGAAGCAAGGTTCCTGTCATAATTCCGCCTCATGCCAGAAATCACTTGCCTGAGGGGTGGTGCGAGATTAGCCAGCTGCTTCCTGATCCATAGGAGAACAAGCCTCACTGATCTCAGTAGCTGCTGCCCAGTAAGTAGGGACTGAGTGACTTTCGTGGTCTGTCTGCATCCCTTAAACTTTGGGCTCCATAGGGATTATGCACACAAAACAGTCATGAGTGTGCCACTCTAGATTACATACCCAGAACTGCCCAACAAGGTTCTGGCCATGTTGTATAAAACCATATTGTGTAGCACCTAAAATGTAATTTGGGCATCAGCATCAGATTAAATCAATAACCAAAATCACTTCCAGATAAAATGATTTAAATAAATAAATATTTAAAAAGAACAAGTTTAATTGCTGAAGTTAAAACATGGGTAAGTGTGTACTGTTGTTCAGGTACATCAGGTATACACAAATTCCACTGAATTATCTTGGAGAGAATATGATTCAAACCAGCCAAGAATGCACGTAAACACACTCGTATACATCCTATGTTAGAGTTTTCCGTCTCTGGGGACTGCATTTCATTGTGGGGTGAAGTGAGTTCATGTAGCAATTTATAAATATATAAAGCATTTGGGGATGAAAGTCTCTCCATTAATGGAAGATCATTATCATTAGTGCAAAAATGCTATTCTCATAGCCTTTGTAGTTTTGGTGGAAGTTTTTTTCCCCCTTTCGTTTAAACAAGTCCAGACTTCAAAGTAAGTTTGATCTCATTTTGAATTTCCATTTACATCACAGTATAACTTTCAAACTTTTAACCTGCCCAGTGTTCATGTATAGCTCATTTCTACTCCCAGCTATGAGGACTCTATAAAATGTAAACATAACATAAAATGATGACCCTTTCTTTCTCAAAATTAAGAATGAATACCCCCAAGATTTAGTTTGGGCACAAATTCAGTACTTCACAGAACAATCTTTCAGCGCAGAATGATTTGGAACCAGTCTTCTTCCTCCTGTCTTCTGAATAGTGAAACCCAACATGGCTAAAGCAATAAAGCAAACACACAGCAAGGATGCTGGGGAAAGTCCAGTAGGCACACTACAGAAACAGAAGTCATATATATCTTTAAGCAAAAGTCTTCTTCAACTTGTCAGTGGTGTCTTTGACTTTTTAAATTCCACTTTTGTTTTAAATAGAACAGAAAAGGAAAAGGCTTTGTGTATTTTATAAATAGCCTTAAAATGCTTTAAAAATTTGTTTATAATTGAAGGTGATGTAGAACAGAGAATAGAAATGTAGAAATATTTTTAGTTGGTGTGGCTTAAAGATGGTTTCACTCACCTCCAGTTTCCTCCTATCTTGAGTTGGACTTAGTGGTAGTCAGAAACAACAGGAATTGTATCAGACAAAGGTATGTTAAACATGATAGCCATGTTTAAATATTTGAAGGGATGCCATGTAGAGGAAGGAGAGGGCTTGTTTTCTGCTGCTCCAGAGACCAGGACAAGGAGCAATGGATTCAAGCTGCAGGAAAGGAGATTCCACCTGAACCTCAGGAAGAACTTCCTGACAGTCAGGGCTGTCCGGCAGTGGAATATGCTGCCTCGGAGTGTAGTGGAGTCTCCTTCCTTGGAGGTTTTTAAGTAGAGGCTTGATGGCCATCTGTCGGGAGTGCTTTGAGGGTGTTCCTGCATGGCAGGGGGTTGGACTGGATGGCCCCTGGGGTCTCTTCCAACTCTACATTTCTATGATTCTATGAAAGATTGTGGGTTGGAAATCAAGATTGTTGGCAACAAGTTTATAATGTCTCTGTTGAAAACACTGTCATTATGTTAGGCTACTGGAAATTATTGTTACTGTTCAGCAGAGGGTTGATTACTTGTTCTGCATGTTAAATTGCAACACACATAAATATGTTTACAGATGTAATCAGTTCTGGGTTGATTCGAAGGTCGACATCTCTTCTCACACACGCTGGCTTTAGACTGTACAGACAGGATACCATGAGGAAATTTCTACTACTACAAATTAGTAGGCGATGGCAGCTGATGTTTTAGAGAGGCCCAAGGAAAGACTGGACTTAGTAACCTCTGGAGGCCAGAACCCTCTGGGAAACTGCCAGAAAACTGATGCTCACTTAATATCCAGAACCAAAGAACACATTTTGCTGCGACCAGCAATCAGTCTGAATATAGAGAACCATTATGAACTAGACAAATCCATCAACTGCACCAAATGATGTGGAATTTTACAATTTTCCCATTATTGATGCCCATTTATTTATTTACTTATTTATTTTTGCTACTTCCTTTAACTTATTTGCCACTTCAGGAACTATTTGTTTGGCAGAGAGCATAGAATATAACATTCAAACATATAATTCTTAATTCCCTTTTATTTACTTCTTAGGCATGTTATTTAACGAAATATTGTAATCCTTTGTCCCTAGCAACTTCTTTAGATTTATTAATTTCTTCTGCCTGTCATATGCTAGGTATTATCCAGGATGAGTGGGATTTTAACATAAGATGGGGACAGTCCATATTGATCCTTGTGTGTGTGTGTGTGTGTGTGTGTGTTTTAAGAGACTTTGGGAAGGGAAAAGAATCTTTCGATGTATGTCAGGATGTGTTGACTTCATCTAAAACTCTAATACCACCTGTTATTGACTTTGATACGTTGCCAGTCTACCCACAAAGCAACGATTATGGGTTGAGCCTACAAGTTGTCACTAGCTTTTATTTCCTCACTCTCACTATTTCTGCCTGCTTCTAGTTTCCAGTTCACTCTTTTCTGATCATCAGACTATCCTGCAGGCCTTCTTGGCATGCATTGTGAAGCAGAACACAGGATTTCAGAGTGAGAAGGCAACCACAGGGATACTAAATCCCAACCAGCAAAGAACAGTAATGGTATTAAGAGTCTTAAAGCTGAATTAATTGATTTGGATTGCCACACATAGTAGTATAAAATCAGGACTATGTGTGTCTCTGAGGGGTCAGAAAGAGATAATCCCTCAAAATGTGTTACAATACTCTCAAGTTAGTCTCTGGAAGGCCCAGTGTCTGTTGGGCTGTTGGGTACAGTTATGGGGTAAGACAATTGGAGCTCAACAGTGACAGAGATCATTGGCTGAGGTTGCTCAGAAACCAAAAAAGCATGCTTCTCCCATACAAAATACCCTATTTGCTTGTGTATAAGACTCCCTTTTTTTCCTGAAAAATACTGTTTGAAAATGGGCTGCGTCTTATACACCAGTGCATCTTATACGCCCACAAATAATATTTGCCAGCATGTAAATGGGGTGTGTCTTATATTCTGGTGCAGACACAGTTCTGGGCTGGAAGCAGGAGCCAAAGTACAGGCAAAAACTAAAGTCACAGTACTGGAAAGAAGAAAGCAAAGAAGTGGTGGCTTTAAAGAAAGAAAGTTGTGTCCAGTGTATATAAAGACTAAAGGCTTTCCAGTGGAAATCTGAGGTTTGCAATTTATTGAGGCCCAAGAGCCCTCTGGCTGAGAATCCTAAAGGCCCCTCCCTAAGCCACAAACCTCAGGATTCCATAGGATGTTGAAAGTGGAATAATAGCACTATAACAGTGTAGTGCAGAAAGGCCCTGAATGTTAGGGAACAAAAAACAAAACAAAAAACACAAGACTTTACTTTTTCTGCTCTCTGAGGGACACCCTAAACTTTAAAATTATACCATTTCACATACCAGATCAAACAGTTCAGCTTTAGCATTTTAGATGTCATTGCTATATTCTCATCTGGGCCCAAAACATCTTGCTAGCTATATGCTAGCTATATGACATTAAACCTTAAAATATACTAGCTATATGACATTAAACCTTAAAAGAACTCTGTATGATGCATAATGACTGGGGACAATATGGAACTCCTCATGTTTATTGGGTACCCATTTCTAGTTTGTGGCTCATAGTATGCAACAAGTGTAAACAAGCCAATAATAGGGAAAGGTGCAAATACAAAATGAAATATCCTTGCAGGAGGCAGTAATTTCAAAACGATGAAGAGTTGCTTGCTGCAATGATTGTCTGGTCTCATTCAAATAAAGAATGATGTTTGGTGGAAGCAGAGCTTTACAAGGATGCTTTTTAGAATGTCACCCCAAGAATACCCCAGCCAGTTGTCCAATGGATTCTGGGAACTGTAGTCCAATAATGTAACTTTTCTAGCCTCTGGGCTTAATAGCAGAGCTACTCTACTCATTGTTCCCCTGTCCACAAGCATTTAATCTGTCTGTAATCCATACTCTCCTAATATTATCTTACTTCATGAAAAGTTCAGGGGTCCTTTCATGCTACACAATTACACATACTCCACTTTAATTCCTATGACAGCACCCTACATAATCCTGGGATTTGTAGTTTAGTGAGGCACTAGAGCTGAGAATTCTAAATCTTTTTCCTTAAACTGTAAACTTTAGGATTCTGTACTATGGAACCATGGCAGCTAAAGCAGAATCGTATAATTTTGCTGTGTAAAAAGGCTCCAGTTTCATGCCTACAAGGTAGCCTGCACTGCAGAATCTAAATATGGCCAAATTTGATCCTTGTCTCACTAGTATTCAATGATGGAGAAACCAATATACGTACATTTAACAAACATCTCTATCTTCATATGCAAACCTTTTTGTATAATTTGTCCATAAAATTTTTGGCAAATACTTTGCCTCTGGAATGCTGTTGTTGCTGCTGCTGCTGTTGTTGTTTTTAAGACTTGAAAAAAGCTAAGTAACACCGCTGTCCTCAGAAATCATGGCATGACATAAGCCATCTGTAATCAGATCAAACTGAACAGCTGTCAATATGTCTTTTCCAATCTGGTTTTTTGTTATGATTCCTTTCATAAGAGAGCCGTCGTCCTGCCCAGCCGCGAAGAACTGGTAATTATGACAAATTTATCAGAGAGAGACTGAAGATACTGGATTTTTCAGGAATCAGAATATTGTTGTTGTTGTTGCACAACTCTAGTTTCATGTTAGTATTTGTCTGTGTCATATCTGTGGCCATATCCTGTTTTGTATTGAAATTGCATGGAGTATAGCATAAAGTGATGTGAAGACTGCAGACCATAACTTTAAATAACAGATGACAGGTGCAATGTAAACATTATTAAACAGATGAATAATTTCTTGCAACATCAACTTCTTGCTGGCCAAATTTTATATTATAAAAGATGTTCTGCATCTGTTTCTCACAGCCTTCTCCTTGAAGAATACTCCCCCCCACAAAAAAAACCCCACTTCCCGTTTCATTATTCTTCAAATAAAAAGAAACCAAAAAAAGGATGAAATACTGTAGCCTTTTCAACATAACTGATTTATTCATTCCAGGAATGTCAGAAGCGACAGCCTTTTAATGATTGACTCATTTCCTTTCTATATAAATCAAAACTAATAAAATCACAACAAAGCTTTGAGGGATAAATTTGCACATTAGACATTTTTAGCATTCACATGTAAAACAAAGCATTATTGAAATTAGAAAGTTAACAATTTGGATCACAACTACCCATCTCCTAGTGGTGAGAGCATGGAGCAGTGACATTTTGGACTACAGATTCCAGAATTCTCAGCTCCGGGGGGATTCTGGAAATTGTAGGATGAAAGAGTAAATTTCCCAGGCTTTTCTGGCAGGGATATCCCATTAGGACTATTTTGCTTATAGGTCACATGGTACAGCAGTAGAGTCTAATAAGTAGAAAAATGATTTCTACCAGTTCTCTCCTTCCCTTGTTCTTTACAAATCTGCTCCAAGACATTAGGTACCTTCTGGAATTGTGTGCAGTGAGAGGACTAAATTGAGGGTTTTGGTGTCATGTGAGTTCTGTGTGACAGATTGTATTGGTCTCTGCATTTAATTTCCCCCAAGTTATTCTTGATTTATTTACTTTATTTTCTGATGCAACTTATCTTTCATTTGTATTTTTGTTTCACAAATCACATAAAAATATTTTAAAAAATTAAAGGGAAGAAACTTGGGATCCAAGGCAATGGGTATTAGAAAGACAAATAAAAAATTACTGTCATTAAAACATGGGGGTGCATGGCAATGGTATTTCTGCTTTCTTGCTATTCTGCTTCATTATAATTCAATTATGATAATAATACTTACAATTCATATTGTGTTGGATCCTGAATCTGTCTTCTGTGAAAAGGAGGATGCCACTCACACCTCATTTTCAAAGATCTTCAAGTCACTCAATCAGCAGGGTCCCTGTTCCTCTGTGTTGTATTTTCATGGCATGGGAGGGACTCCTGTGAGAAGGTGTGGGTGGAGTCCAACCACTCACTATCTTAAGTTAGCACCATCTGAGGATTCACTGTGTGAGGATTGTTTTCTTCCCCTTTTCAACAGAACAGTGCTGAAAATGAAAAATAGCTACAACTCACTTTTGTGGGAGGGATAGATTCCCCAAACTGTGCCTCCCACTGTATTGGAAAAGCAGAGGAACTGTCATAAAAGTTTGGCTACTAGTGATGGCAATGCCTCCTATGAAGTAGCTCTCTATTTGAGAAATTCTTGGACTTGACTGCTGATGTGTCATAGAATTTGAAACTGGAGAAAAACAAAAGGCATTGTGGCATTAGAAAAACTAAGGATTTTGTTATGACAACAGACATGAGTCCATTTATATAAGGATGTATCAGTCTATTTCTATGCCATGTTAATATTCCATGTACTATGTCATAAATCTGCCCAATTTCTACATCAGTCTTCAACTATTCAAAAAAGCACGAATATTCACATTTGTATCAAATTTTCCATAGCATACACATATTTGTGCATTTATTATTTAATGCATTTATTTACCTGAATAGTCAAAAAAAGAGTCTGAGACTAATACCTGGAGTAGCTTCCATTCAATCAATCTTTCCTGCTCACAGTGTCCTAATCTAAAGAGACACAACCCAAAAAAGGGATGAGGAGACAGCCAGTATTCTTTTAACAGGGCTCTTTGAAACGACTGTGTTTCCCACCATCACCCTCCCATCTCCTCTTTCTAAGTCTGTTGAGAAGGTTGTTGTAGACACCAGTACTAGGTCCTGTAACAGTGATGCCAGAGATGATACAGGAACATAGACAGCACATGAGTTTATTGCATAATCTAAATTACTTTTACCCATAAATTAGATGAAGTATGCTGTACTCAGTCAATTTCCCATTCTCTTCCAATCCATGTTTATAGTGTTGATCACCTGCTTATTGGGGGGAGCGGGGTTGACATCCAGGGCCCTTCATTTACAAGAGGAAGCACATAAATTTCTATTGTTATGATTAGCTCTCTGAAACAAGATCAATTGATGCTGTGAGTATTTTTGGTTGCCTATTTATATGCCATTTATTTTAAATGAATATGATGGTATAATATTTTTCCTGTGTTATAAAGTTAGATTAAAACAAACAGCATCGCTATGCAACCTTTCAGAAATTACTTTCTTTGTTTCTCATTCTATTGATTCTCTTCTTTCATTTAGTGTTTACAGCACGGCTTGTTATTCTTGAACACACAGCAAAAAAGGTGCATATCTTTCATTTTCCTCCACCTACACACATCGTAGCATCTCAATCAAGATTGTTATCTTTGAATGACTTTTTTTTAACTATTAGCATTTGACAAAAACCTTTTTAAAATTCTATATAGGGGATCATTTCAATCTGATAACAACTCACTCTTTAGCTGAGCTGTAGTAACAATGCACACTTTTGTTTAACAATAAGTTTTTTTCTCAATAACCATTGTCATCTTCATTTCTATGATATAGCCAAATGTCATAGTTTCCTAAGCATTTGAAGTGGTCTATTTTTTTTTTTTTACCTTAACCTCTATACTGTCTCAAAATGCTCCTAAATTCTGACAGGAAGTAGATGATTATTTTAGACGGGGCCTATTCTCTTGTGATATCTCATCTGTTGTGATATCTCACCCTGGGACATTTGACTGGTTCCCTCTTTAATGCAGCTTAGCTGAAGATACTCCTCATCCCCAGATGTTGAACAGGAAACAGTATTTCAATTAACTGCTAAGTTAAACAAGATTTGCTATTTTTCTGTTTTGCAGGCTTAATCAGTCTGAGTATCTTGCACTCTAAAGGACGCACATAGCACTTTGGATCTGCCAGGTATTCTTTGTCCTTTCCGTAGAACCTCCAAATCCTTTCAAAAATCTTCTGGGAGTGCAGTATCATGATTAAATGTGGGGTTGCGGAAATATTCTGAATCAGCAAGAAACCTACATTGGAAAAGAGAAAAGTGACCAGAACAGCACTTCTGTTGTGAAAAATAGCAGCTCTGGCAGCACAGGAGTTAGCAATTAGAGAGAAAAAAACATTCCTCCTTATCACCATTGCATGTTCATCTGTGTGCTAAATGCATTTTCCCCAACTATAGTAGATCCATTGAAATTAAGGATACTTCCCCAAGGGTAGTCTCTTACATTTCAATAGGTGTACTCTTTGTTGTTGTTAAATTTAGGTTGACTTTGACTTATGGCAACCCTCCAAGACACCTAGTCATCAACTCCCCTACTCAGGTTTTGCAGATTCAGGGCACTGGCTCCCTTGATTGAGTCTATCTAACTGTAATGGGGTCTTTCTCTTTAACTTCTGAATTCAACCTTAACAAGCATTATTGTCTTTTCTAGCAAGTCATGTCTTCTCATGATCTGGCCAAAGTATGACAGTGTCAATTTAGTCATCTTGGCTTCCAGGGAGAGCTCAGGTCTTATTTGCTTCAGGAGTCATATACTCTAGTGGCAGGGTGTGCGTGTGTGACAAAATTGGTTTTAAACTATTTAAATACATAAACAAGGCTTCACAGTGTAGGAGTAGAATATAACAATTGGAAGTAAAAATAGTTTGATATAAACACAGATTTTTTTATGATGCAAATTAAAATGTTGAATATTTTCAAATATATTAAAATTTAATAATGTACATATTGCTAAATAATATTCCTCATACATTCAATCAAAGGAAATAACTTCATTAACAAAAAATGCTGTTGTATTTCTTTCTTCTTCAATATAAATAAATTCAGTCAGCTGCATAATTTCTGCCACTTTCCGGTTTATTCCTGTAGGCTACAGCCTCAGAGTTTCAGTGTTTTTTAAAAATCAGGGTAGCAGCCAGGATCTTCTGCACAAGTTCTTGGTGCTTTCCTTCAAAATGCTGATCAAAAGGAATAGGAACTGGAGCTGGGATCAGTCCTTATGCATCCTTGTTGTAACACTTATGTTACAATGCCACACCCTGCCCTAGTTTCTTCGTGGAGTATATGTGTTAACCCTGCTGTGATACTGACCAACAGGTGTCACAGTCAAGGGCTAAAAATAGATGCCAAATGATCAAATCTGTGCAATGATTTAAAAACTCTAGGAAGTAAGATTCTCTGTTTTAAGTATGCTTCAGACCCTTTGAAAGAAAACATTATTCTTCCAAGAAAGTAGAATTAAATAGATTCATGAGGAGTAATATAAACAAGGTGTTGTTCTTGTTGTGTGCCTTCAAGTCATTTTCAACATTTGGAGACCCTAAGGTGAACTTATCACGGGGTTTTCTAAGTGCTGATGGTGTGTGATGTGCATAAGGTCACCCACTGCATTTCCATAGCTGAGTAGGAAATCAAACTCTGTTCTCCAAAGTGATAGTCCAATGATCCTCTCATAAGCAAGATGATCTATTGGTAGTTCTTGTCTGTATTTTACAATGTGCCTTCATTATCTAAAGTGCTGTGATCACTGTTTGTTTCTTTGTTTATTGCATTTATATCCCATTTTTCTCCCTAACTGGATAGCAAGGTTGTAATGGCCAAGAGCAGTGCTACTCAAAGTGTTGGTTCCTGGGTGGGTGTCAGATAATGAGCTATCAGATGCCAATCTTTGAAGTGTTTCCAAGAAAGCAAGAAGGAATTGTAGCTTATGGGCACAAATATAATACTGGTCTCTTGCATATTGGGCAGAAAAAAATGCTGGTCTCTCACATCAAGTAGCCTAATAAATGCTGGCTGCGGGTACACTACAATACTTCAAGAAATACAAATTTTTAAGGTAGCTTGGGCTGCCACCTGCAGCTAGCTTCTTCCTACCATCTACCCTCAATTATTTTTCCACATATCTGCATTTTATTGTTCATTAATTGTTCATTGTTCATTTATCAGGACTTCAAATGAATGTAAAGTCTTATCCTTCCTCTTCAAGTTGTTCACTAAAAGCTTTCAGAACAATATGTAGATGTCTTAAAGATGTGCAAAAACTTCAGTGTCACCTTAACAGATGAATGCTTCCTTTATAATGAAGAGTGAAGACTTTCAGCTCTTTCCAAAATGGAAAACCGACTTGCTCTCTCTCCAGATTACTGAAGGTCTGGACTCTGATGTGCTTCCTTCAACTGTAGTGTTTAAATCCAAGTCTCTGTCTCCTTTGCCTGTGCTACATCAACCTCAATATGTTATATATCAAGTTGTCCCATTGCATTTAAACTTCCTGGAAATGTAATTATTTCCTTTGCACTCTCTCATCACTTTGGTTGGTGATAGACTTCTCCTTTCAATCTATGTGTGTACATTTCTTCTTTTCACCATGTCCTTATTCCTTCTCCCCACCTCCTTTTGGCTTTAAATTAATTAAGTTGCTGGTCCAGCTATGCTAGTACCCATAGCTAATGTTGATTAACATTTGGATATTTGTTGTTGTTGTTATGTGCCTTCAAGTCATTCGCAAGCTATAGTGACCCTAAGGCAAGCCTATCACAGGGTTTTCTGGGACTGAAAGTATATGAGGTACCCAAGGTCGTGTGGTGGGTTTCCATGACTGAGTGGAGAACTAAACCCTGGTCTCAAAGGTTACAGTCCAACTCTCAAACCAATATACTATACTGGCATATTTAGGAGGTTTATTTGCAGTTTCACTTGCTGGTGGGAGAGAGTTGGAAACATTGTCCATCTTGTGCCCTGATCTTCAACTAAATGGACCTCCTTTGCATGATCCAAGGGGAGGGTATAGGGGTGGGTGGTAGAAGTCAGCCAGGAGACATTGCTTAGTTATGTCTCCTTATCTGTGTAGCTAAGCTAGGCTGCCAGCTCGTGTCTCTCTGACACATTGGTCTGATCCACCCCATTGAAAGCATAAACCATGTCATGTCACATTGAACTGGTGGTGATCCAAGTGCAGTCTTTCAATACTTTTCAACTGCAGTTCTCATTGGCTGTAGATAGCTGATGGGAGTTGCAGTCCAACAAAATACGGAGGTCACAGTTGCATACACAGTTACAAACAAGTGACTCCCAGACTTGGTTCTCCAGACATTGTTTGGTTGCAACTTGGTTGTGATCATTGGCCATGGTGATTTGGATTTCTAGGAGCTGTAGTCCAGAAAGATCTGGAAACACAAGACTCAAAATTATAAAGACATTGCTTCAAAATCAAAACCTGAAAAATATATTGTTCAGGTGGATCAGTATGCATATGCATGTGAACATACAAAAAGAAAAAAAAGTGTTAACACTTCTTCTAAAAAGTCTAATTAACAACAATATTAAAGCTGATGACAATCCCAGTGATGATGTTTTAAGGCTATATCTGGCCCAGCAGACCTGTAATCTCAACAGGTCTTTCCATTTCCCTAGTATACCCCTTGAAACCACATATGCTTCCTTTGAAATCTCTTGTGTGCAATCCTATTGTGATTTATTTTATTTTCATATTATTCCTTTATAATGACTTTTATGAGCAGCCTCAGAAATAAAATTTGAGAAGTAAGCTAGAAGCATTTTTAATCATGATCATCAGATCATCAAACAAAGCAAAATGCCCCCCTTCCCCCAAGAAAATCTTTTGGATCTAGCTGTAACTCAAACTTGTGTTCATTGTTGTAGCTTCTCCAATAGTTTCTTAGAAACTATTTCTTACAATTTCCTAGAAATTTTACTTAGACAAACCTTTATCTGATTTTACCACTATATGTAATTGGATTACTGGACCAGAAGAATTTCAGTAATGAATCCTTTTCTAGCTGCTAATGTGTTAACATAAAAGCAGCAACTTGAAACATAAATGGGATTCATTTCACACATGTAAGGTATAAGATTCTGCTATACCTGCAGTAGAAGTCAACTGGGAATACTTTCTCTGAAGAAATATAGCTGTTTTTAAAGAAGATCCTGTATTTAAAGAAGAGAACAAGAGCAAATGACTTCTCCTTTCTATAATTCATGAACTAGAAACAACACACTTTTGATACATGTACTACAAACTTTAACAGCAGCTGCTACAGAATGGATTATTTTAGCTACATTTCAAAATGCATCATAGGAATTTGGTCCTTCTCAATGCCTTTATGAAATGTAGCTTGGAAATGAGCTCTTCAGTGTGTTGAACACTGATCACAAATTAGGACTTAAACCTGGAGTGAATTCACACATGCCCAACATGGACACACACTGACATGCAGGCCACTAGAACTTTCATTCACAGGAGAAGGTGATAATAAATTATGATCTCAGGAGCATGGAGGATAAACACAAGATTTGACAGGATCCTGAAAAAATTTCCACTGTCTATTTTTTTTATGTCCCCTGGTCAACCATCTTGGTGTCATGCTCCTCTTGAAAGCCCTTCTTCTTCTGAAGGAGGAAAAATAGGCTTATCTTTTCAGCAAGTGGAATAGACTCAACATATGCTTGAAAAACAGCCAGGCCTCTTTTCTGTTCAGCAGGTCAGTTCAAGATTGAAGCAAAAGAAGGAAGAAAAAAAGGCCACCAAGATCCAGAAAAGAGCGGAAAAAGGAGGAGAAAGCCGAGTTGGTTGAATGATTGTTCAGCAACTGGCTGGCAGGGTATAATGTTTTTATGGGGATTTTATGGCAACCTACCCTGACAGAGGCTGGCATTTATCCCATCATCTGGGAAATGTGCTCAAGGCTAGGTCTCTTACTGGGGAGATAGCCACCGTTGAATATGACTGTGCCTTCCGCAAGCAAGCCTCAAAGAGCAATTCTGCTCATTGGGACCTGATCAATGACGAGCTCTGGCTTGTGACTGTTGATCCCCACATCAAGCATAGGACAGAGGGCAATAAGCTTTTTTGTGGGCCAGGAAAGAAAGATATGAGGTGTTTGTTTTGCTGGGAGTTAAACCAGGGTAAGTGCCAACAGGCTCAGTGCAAGTTTGAATGCAGCTGCGAGGGCTGCCTGGGATCCCACCACAGGGTGTCTTGCTCTCACTCTGGGGAGACCCAGTTGTCCTGCCTCAGCTGCATTGGTGGTGCCCAACCCAGCTGAAAGGATGGTTCCCTCCCTGCCTCCCCCTCCAGCGGAGCTGGGATTGCCCAGCATTAGATTTGCTCCCTCTCATTCCCCTGTCTCCCTGCCTGTGCTTCACCCCCTCCTGGCTCATTGCCTGGACCAGGGGTTGGCCCACTTCACTGAACTTGGGTTTACAGTGGGCTTCCACATTCCAGCTGTGGGGCTTCAGGGTGGGCAACCTGAAATCTGCCCAGGATCTTCCACAGGTGGTTGCTAAAAAAACTGCCAAGGAGGTTCAGGCAGACAGGGTGGCAGGACCCTTCTCTTCTCCACCTATGCCCCATCTTAGGGTGTCTCATCTTGGGGTGGTCCCCAAGAAGACCCCTGGGGAATTCAGGCTTATCCATAACTTGTCCTTCCTGAGGGGTTCGTCTGTCAATGATTCCATTTCCCATGATCTTTGCTCTGTTCATTTTACCTTTTTTGACCAGCCTGTCTGCCTGGTACAGTCATGTTGCCCAGGGGGGCGCTTATGGACAAGTGCAATATTCAGTCTGCTTTCAGGCTACTTCCTGTTCATCTGGATGATTACTGTTTCCTAGGGTTCAAATTTGACAGGTATTGGTATTATGACAGGGCCATGACAATGGGATGCGCTGTCAGTTGTGCAGCCTTTGAAACCGTCAGCACCTTCTTGGAAGGGACAGTCAAACATCGGGCAGGGTCCTCCCTGGTTACCCATTATCTAGATGACTTCATCTTTGTGGGGAAGGTCGGATCTGAGGACTGTGCAAAGTTGTTGTGGGCATTTCAGGAATTAGCAGATGAGCTCGGGGTTCCTTTGGCACAAGAAAAAACTGAGGGCTCTTCCACGTCGCTTTCCTACTTGGGCATCCAACTTGATTTGGTCCTTGTGTTACCCTGTGTTTTGGAGGGTCCCGGGAGGGGCGCCCAGATTGCCAAATAAAATACCAATTGGGGGAAAATTAGCTGGAGCACTCTTTTGGCTAACGAGGGGCAGGATAACTTTGCAAGGATCTTGAAACCCAGTGTCTACGGCTTCAGGTCAGGGAACGGGCACACAAGTTTAGAAGTAACCAAAAATAACAGTTTTATTGAAAAACAACAGAAAATAAATAACACACACGTGCACTAACTAACTGGGAAACAGAATTGGAGAGCTTAGTGAGAGGCAATACTACACCTGGTCTCATTGTCCTGGAGAAGGAGTGATGGGGTTCCAAAGAAGAAAGGTCAGCATGGCTGGCTGAGGGGAGTTCCTTAGACAACTGGCAGCAAGGCGGGACGGAAGTCCAGGGTAATCCAAGGAGTCCGAAGACCGTTTGGAAATGAGGGGTTTTTTATAGGGGAGTTCGTACTTACCGGCTATGGCAAGCCAGGTGAGAACAAAAGGAGTTTTGGCACTGGACAAAGGATTTGGAAAGGTCAAATTTAACATGATGAGCTTAACACTTGATGACAATAGTTTAAATGTCTTGTTTACCGAACTGGCTCTTCTGAGAGCCGCGCAGCTATTGTGAAGTTTGCAAGTGGAAGTTCCCTGAAGCTAGGAGCGAAGCTTGGGTTGCTGGCCTCAATAGAGTCTGGAATGTGAACTCATGTCTGTGCTTGTCCGGAGAACCTCGCAAACACGTGGAGTGTGGTGACTGAAAACTAGTCTAGCTAAGGCCGAATTGTTTGATATCAAAGTGATATATGGATGTCCTCACCTACCGTGCCATACCGGAAGTTACACTTGGGGTGTCCCGCCTGCCAGCTGTCAAGCTTGCAGGCATTAAGGAGCATATTGTTTCCATCTTGGGGTGCAGTAAGGCCTCCTTGAAGGAGGTTCAGACCTTGTTGGTGCACCTTAACTTTGGTTGCAGGGTAGTTTTCCCCCGGGAGGGTGTTTTGTGCAAGGCTAGCTAGAATCACCTGGGGTGTTAAGGCACCACACCATCACATCAGCATCACCCAGGGTGTTAAGGAGGACCTTAAGGTTTCACTTTCCTTTCTTAAGAATTTCAATTGGGTGTTGGTATGGCAGGACAGATACAAGCCAGGTCAGGCGCTGCAGATCCATTCAGATGCAGCTGGGTCGATAGGTTTCAGGGTCTTCTTCCAGGGACACTGGTGCGCTAGACAGTTGCCACAGGAATGGCTGGCAGGAGATGTGATAAGGGACCTCACTTTTTTGCAATTTTTTTCGATCCTGGTGGCCATGTCCATTTGGTCAGAGGAGCTCAGCAATAAGAAGGCCTGCTTTTGGTGTGATAATCGGGCAGTGGTGGCTGTTTTCAATCACCAGTCGTCCAAATCTAACAAAGTTATGAGACCTGGCAGGAGGTTCATTCTTGTCTCTTTGTCTGCTAACATATCTTTCTCAGCTCAATTTGTTCCAGGGCTGAATAATGCAATTGCAGACTCTTTATCTCGCTTTCAGGAACAGAGATTTAGAACCTTGGCTCCAGAGGCAGACCCTGTACCAGCGGCATTTCCAGAGGAGCTCTGGGATCTTAGGAATGATGAGTAATGCAAAGGTTATTCCAGTCCATTGTGCCAAGCACCTTCCAGGCCTACTGCAGGGCATTCTGTAGGTTCCAAGACTTTTGTTGGCTTCAAGGGTATTGTTTTGTGGGCAGGATCCCTGAACAGCACATGCTCATTTCATGGCTTACTTGTGGAACCTTGGACTCTCCCCTCGTTCACTGTCTGTTCATCTTGCTGGCATCTCTTTTTTTCTGTAAGGCTGCGGGGTGGGATGATCCCTGTGCATCCTTTTGGGTTAGAAAGGTGCTGGCAGGCTGGTGGCAGACTCGTCCACATTCCACGAACACCAGGCAGCCTATTTCGTTCACCCTGCTCGGAGGCTTGTTCCAGCGGCTGCCTGAAGTTTGCTGCTCCCATTTTGAAGTAGTTCGGGGCTGCTTTCACTATTGCATTCGTTGGGGCTTTCAGGGTGGGTGATCTGGTGTGTAGCTCCAAGAAGGACACATCCAACAGGGCATTCTTGGTTGGAGATGCTGCCTTCCATGGGTCTTCTCTCGCCTTGTGGGTTAGGCACTTGAAGAATGACCAGGAGGGCTGGGGGACCACGGTTTGGCTCCATGCTTTGTATGGGAGTGGCCCTTGCCCAGTCAAGGCCTTGAGAAGGTACCTGCAGAAGAGACCAAGAGGGCCAGGTCCCCTGTTCATCCATCAGGATCACATCGCTTTGTCTAGGTTCCAGTTTATGGCCATCCTTCAGGCAGCCCTGGCCTGCCTCAGGCTACCCCCTCACAGGTTGGAAGTTACTCTTTTAGGATTGGGGCTGCTACCACGGCTTCAGAATGGCATTTGTGTGATGAGGACATAAAGAGAGTGGGGAGATGGAGATCCAGAGCCTTTTCAGCTTACAACAGGCCTGAACTAAAATTGTGACCTCGTCCATGCCTTGGCCGATGTGCCTCCGGTCCATGGGGGCTGGCAGAGGGCATTTCTGGCCCCTTATTGCTGCTTGGCACACGTGGGGGATCTTTATTGGCTGCAGCTATGGGGGTTGGTGGTAGGCAAGCCTGAGGGGGGGCTTGCCTTGTTGGTGGTCACATGGGTCTTGGATCCAAGTTGGTTGGGGCCAATGGCCTTTGGGCAACAGTTCATTGGCCCTTTGTGGTGTGGATGGGGGTGCAAGACGGTGGCGAGCATGTCCGGCTCAGGGGGACATGCCTTGCTTGCACCTCCTGGTGACCAGGGGTTTCCAGATGGTGGGATCCCCCTGCTAGTCCTTTGGGATTCTGGCACCAGGTCGGAAGCTTGAGTACATCAGTCAGCAATGGGTTGATCAATGCTGGGATCCAGACCCATGTTTTGGCCAACCCACTTGTATGCTGTAGCCAATAAAGTTATGGCCTTTGTTTCCCAGTTTTGGTTTGCTGTATTTATTCCATAGCCTCCCCGCTCCTACTCACTCAAGATTCAGGCATATCGGCCAGTTCTTCCCCTGAGATGGAGCATGATGCTGAAATCAAGGTCTTAGAAAGAGCAAATCTGAAGAATGTTATAATTAAATACAGCTGAGGAACTGGGTACTGGCTTGATGTCACTACCAATATATGTCAGATGAGAATGCCAGCTACTTATTGGCAGCAACAGAACACCTGACATGTTTGATATGGTTTGGACTGATTCATTGATTCTGAATAGATCAACTGATTCATAATTCCTGGATTTCATCATATTGCGAGTACGGAAAACACTAGAAATTCTGGCATTGCTCTATGGCTTCTGACCTTAGCCCACATGACATTTTTCCTTTTTCTTGCTCCTGACAACACTTCTTGATAAGGAAACTCGGCTTCTCTCCAACTACCATTCACAGATTCTGACTAGCTGAAGTTCATGGCACTTGCAGTTATAGCAGGACACCTGGGAACATATGGAGATGGAGAGAAAAGGAGATGAACAGCACCGCTAAATCAAAATGCAGCGACAGGAAGGATTAAAAAAAACCCCAAACAGCTGCAGGTAGGATAAAGAAGACACCTGTGCCAATAGAATTACTAATGGAAATCCATTCTCTTCTAAAAAATTCATAAAAACCTGCCCCAAATACCTCTACTTTGAGTTCATCCAAAGCATCCCCATTAGTCATCATTGGAGAAAAAGAAAATAGAACTATTGTACCTATTTGGCCTCACACTTCTCTTTACATGGTGGTCAGGAAGGAGAAGGAGAAGGAAAAGAAGTAGTTGCAAAGTTTGTATAATCTGCGGTGGGATCTTCTGTGCTTTTAGGTCCAAGCATTTGTATAGTCATGTTGAATTTTGACCCAGAAGTTTATAGAAAGAAGAACCATTGTGTGATAGATAGAAATATGAAATAAAATTAGCAGCTGTTCAAATAAGCTGATGCATATGCAATGGTAAATACTGATTCATGGGGTGGTAAGAAGCTTGGAAAAGTTACTTTTCTGACTACAACCTCCATTCTAGGAACTTGCAGTCCCAAAGGGAATATTTCCAAGCTCCACAGGTGAGATATCAACTTGGGTTCATTATTTGTGAAAAGGGAACATGAAATTATTTCTGTAATTGCCAGAGAGCTGCAGATTAAAAAAAAGAAAAGAAAAGAAAGAAAAGAAAAAAGCAGGCTTGATATGATCAGAAGAAGACAGGAAATTATTTAAGAAGATATTAATGCTTGGCTATGTGACAACAAAGTAGGTCATAATAGTCTACAAATACTCAAGGGCTGTTAACAATAATTAATTATTAACATTTTCATTATTATTAATGGTTTAGCACATTACCTGAGGGAACAACTAGTAACAGGATGCATTTTAAAAACAGAACATTTACAGTTCACACTTTAGATCTGTGGAATATATTAGATACTTAAGGGGTATGGTGAGTCTCTCATGAGACTTTTAAATAGAGTGGTACCAAAACCAAAACAAAACAGCCCCCACAATAGTTTTTTATATCTATCCGAATATCTGTAGGATTATCATCTTATGTGCTTCATTCTGAAGCCCTCTGGGTGCCCCACAATGCACATGAAACTTCTGTACATGAAGGCATCTCAGTAGATTACAACTGAGGTGGCAAGTTTATGTGCACAAAGGGAAGGGCAGAAGAATTGAACACACAGACGCACACGCACACACACAAATGAAGAGTGAGTTACCCTTCACCATGGTCACTAGCTGGTGTAAGTTACAGGTTACACTGGGCATATGCCATCAGAATGTATGCATGATTTTTCATACATACCTAAATACATTGAAGGCATTGCATGCTTTCTGATCTAGGAAAATAAGCAGAGTCAGGCTTGGTTAGTACTTGGAAGAGAGGCTGTCAGAAAATAACAGGTACTCTAGGCTGTATTCAGAGTAAGGCAATGGTAACCCTCTTTTGAGTAAATCTTGCAGAGAAACTCCTATGATAGGGTTGTCATACCGTAAGCCAGCATTGGCTTGCTGTCACCCAACAATAACAACAATAACAGGAGCAGCAGCAACAATTGATTTCTTCAGATATTTGTTGTTGTTGTGTGCCTTCAAGTCATTTCTGACTTATGATGACCCTAAGGCAAGCCTACCATAGAGTTTTCTTGGCTTAATTTGTTAGAATGGTGGTTGCCTTGCTTTCCCATGAGGCTGAGAGAGTATGACTTGCCCATTGTCACCCAGTGGGTTTCCATGGCCAAGTGGGGATTCAAACATTGGTGCCCAAAGTCATAGTCAATCAATCAAACCGGTATGCCATGCTGGCTCTGTTTAGAGATGCAGAAATGTATTTCAGTTCTGTATATCTCATCAAAGCCCAGTTGTATGAAATCAAGAGACTATGAGCTGAATCCTACTGGCTAAGCTCTCAGCTAGAGAATACCCATTGATCAGTTGTTGTAATCTCGATTAACACATAGGTAAATTCCATTTTTCATGGAACTGGGAACTTAAAAATAGGATTCAGAACTACATATCCCAGACCAAGCAAGATTTTTTTTTCTCTTCAGGCTTAAAATAGTTAGTTCCTATATTAGTTTCTCTATTCTGTCAAGATCTTGCATCTATATCAATAGCATTAGTAATCCATTTTCTTTAACCCATTTTCAACTGCATCACCATTCTTCCTGCTTATGTATTGCATTTAGAATGTTCCAGAACTAGATTATTATCAATTGGGGAAAAAAATGTCCTACAGTGGTTGCAAAGGTTTCTGCACCAAATGGGATATGACAGAACACCCACCTTTTTGTCATGAGAATGTAGGTTGCCCTGAGAAACTTGGTTTGATAAGTATGTACAGTGAGTCACAGTTTTGCTAAATGTAATCATTGCACACATCTGAAACCCTGCCTAAAGATGCTTTATAAAGCTCAAGTTATTTTTCTATAGAGTTGCAGCCTTTTACATTTGTGTTTCTTTTAAAATAATATTTCCCATGTAATTATATAATTTATATGTAGAGGTAACTAGATACAGAATTGCAGGTAGGAATAGGTTAATTTTTAAGTCTCCATGGATTAGAGAATTTTTTTATATATACATCTACGTAAATGCCCTGTTTTCCTTAATAAATTTTTCTTCCATTTGATAATTCTCTGTTTTGCCTTTGATGCTTTGCCATGTATTATCTTTTCTCAAATCCATGCAAGACCCTCTGGCTAATGGAAAAGAAAATATTTTTAGGTTATGATAAAGAAAGAGTAAAGTGGAACACTATCATGGAGGGGGGAGATAAAAGTGAAATTATACTGTGCCAGAGTGCCATGGTTCTGGCTAGATGTACAAAAAGAATTGAGTTGTCATGGTATCGGGCATATGTTGGTGACTGGTTTGTCGTGCAGTATATGACAGACCCATTTTTCATATCATGATTTTCATTATTGTGGCTGTTTTAAATGTGCTTTGTTGTTTTAGTTAGCTCCATTTTAGTATGTTATTGTTTTAATGTTTCACTTCATAAACTGCACAGAAGAAACTTCATGCTGAACAGAAGTACAGAAATATCATAAACAAATGAATAAAATTAACCACCACTGACTTTTCCTAATTAGATATTTAATCATTGGTGGTATCAGTAGATGGGACAGGAAAAACTACAGTAGCTATATACTATTTTTTTTTCTTCCTGTTATGGTAATGAGCAGTTTAATATAAATTTGTCAGGGTTTACATTACGGTTGGGCTACTGCATGGGGCCAAGGGACAATTTCCTCCAAACCCTCTCCTTTGGCCTACACAGATTTACACAGGAAGCCCAATACTTCCATGTTCCTTTCTAGTCCCTCTCAAAATGGCAACAGGAAGTGAAGCTGCATCATTTCCTTTTACCATTTTGAGAGGGCTGCAGAGGAAAATGGAGGTATTGGGGAGGTATTTCCTTTGAGATGTTTGTGAATGTGGAAGTATTTTGTATGTTTTCCAATGTACAGCATATATTGCCTGAAAATCATTGTGATTTCATTTTTTAAAAGGGGGATTGGGGAACTTAAAGGGTCTAATCAGGGGCTACAGGGCTAGAAAAGTGGAGTCAAGAGGCCACATGTGGCCTGCGGGCACACTATACCCAGCCCTGTTCTACATAATGCCTTCAGGAAGAACTATATTAGTGTACACAGGAATTGTGTTTTCAAATAAAGGTTCATTTCTATTGTCTTTTGCATTTCTTCTCTTTAAGAAGTGCAGATTGAAGATGAGTCTGGCTTTCCTTCTGTCATGGGTTACCATGGATCACTAAGATGTACACAATACCATTTGATAGTTAATATGACATAATCCAATCAACTGTTCATAGCTCATGAATATGCATTAGTGGTGTTGATAGAGGCCTCACTGCATATCTCCTATGTAGCTTAATCCTATATATCAATTAATGTGGCTAACCAGGAATTTCAGATAATTGAGACTGTCTTGACTATGCATGAGAAACCTGCAAGACGCATTTGGAATGAATATGTATTTCAGTCATGAAAATACAATTTTCTACCACCTAGCAATAGCTACAATCAAAATGGAAATGAAATTGTCATTTTAAACTGTGGAAAGCCTTTACTGGAGTGTACATATGGAGACAAGTGGGCAATGACCTGCAGCAAATGAAATGGTCTAATTTGTCCCATGCTGTTTG
This sequence comes from Ctenosaura bakeri, assembly GCA_948474755.1. Taxonomy (NCBI): domain Eukaryota; kingdom Metazoa; phylum Chordata; class Lepidosauria; order Squamata; family Iguanidae; genus Ctenosaura; species Ctenosaura bakeri. Next base: position 297,276 of record CAOLHI010000188.1, on the reverse strand, counting down.
ATACAAGATGAGCAGTAGATATTTTGAAATCACATGTTATACAAATGGAATAGACTCAGATGATTATTAGCTGAGTCATGATAATGTCAGCTCTTTGATTGCCAACCACTCCCCTGGGGTTCTGAAAGGGGGAAAAAATAATTTGCTATGAGGAATGATTGATGGCTGGAAACTTCCAAAGTCTTGTTATACAGCATACAAGATGTTTATTTCATTTTGGTGACATATGAACTGATTTTTGGCAACTACAGCAACCAAACAAAACATCATAAATTGACAAACAATAAATTGTAGAAGTACAATAAAAAACAATAATGAAACCTTCAAATAAAATAAAGACCAACACAACTTGGGGTTGTGTTGCATAAATCTCTGCATGTAGTAGAACACATTGATTCCTCTATGCAGCCCTTGTATTAAATGAGACCATTGCACCAGTGAACCAAAATAATAAATATGGAACTGAATGCACAAGCAAGTATGTATGCACATCCACGCAGAACTCAGAAACCTTGAACATTCCACATCAGACAAAGTGTCAACATATATAAACTGTGATTCTCAAACTTTGGTCCTTCATATGTTTGAGACTTTAAGACCTTTCCTCACTACACTGTTATAGTGTTGTTATCCCACTTTCAACATCCTGTGGAATTATAGGGTTTTTCTTTACTGAGGCCAAAGAGCTCTCTGGCTGAGAATCCTAAATGCCCCTCTCTAAACTATGAACCCTAGGTTGACATAGGATGTTGAAAGTCAAATAATAGCACTATAACAATGTAGTGCAGAAAGGCCATCATCTCCCAGCATTTCTGATCATTAGCCAAGCCAAGTAGATTTTCTGGAAGTTGAAGTCCAAAATATCTGGTGGACCACAGTTTGAGAAACACTAATGTATAAGACACTGATGGTATTGCAGCTAAGAACTGCCAGTGCCATTTTTATGATTGTTTTTATTATTATAACCGGTATCATTAACATTAGCATCAGCACCATTCATCAGCATCATCTTGTGAGTGACTTTGATTCCCATCTTGGGAAAATGTTTGAATATTATACACATGTAAGCATGCAGGCATGTATGCAAATATCGAGTAGAACATTTCTATCCTGCCTTTCACAATATTCATCATAGGGCAATTTACAGAGCATATGAAATGGAAAGAATCTATTCATCTGAAAGGAAAGAAGAAGTGATTTACATAGGAGGAGTTACAGAGAATGTCATTGTTAGTTGGGCATTGGAAAGCTGCTGCATGGGGCAGTTATTATGAAAAAAGGGAGGCTGTTTATGGCAATAGGAGTAACAAGTAGCAGACAAAGGCAACCTCGGCCACTAGATATTATGTCTCATAAGAGGCATAACTTGGCATAAGTTACTCATTAAAACATGGTAGCATGATCCTGTAGAAGCAGGAATAATTTGTGATGGAGAAGCCAGAATTTCCTCACCCTTACAAGACTGAACCAGTCAGGACAGATGATGCCTTCCCCCAGTTTCTTTGTTGGTCCCTCTAACACTAATGGTGTAGAACAGATTTTCAAGCCTAATGAAAATATTCATCATTGCTAAGGTTCTCATGGAAGAACAGCAAGGAGGCAAGTAGCATGGGGAAAAAGCTACCAAGCTTTGTGTTGGGGGAGAAGCCAGGAGGAGGAGGAGGAGGAGGTGGTAAATTTTTTGGAACCTTGATATTGTAGATGCCTAACCCTTTGGAGCAATAGGATAATGTCCCCTGTGTATTTTGATGTTTCATCCTATGCGTCTCTTCATGCTTCACAACTGCCTGACTAGAACTCAAAAGAAACTTCTCATGCATTTCTGTCTCAATATATAAGGCTAGGAAAGTCACAACAAGCAGATATATATTAATAGAATGACACTGTGGTTCAAGCAAACAGAAAAGGGAAGAAATGTAATAAAATACAGTGCAAAGCTCTTGAGAAGCAGTACCAAGCAAGACCTTTTTTTTTTTTGCCATACATTCATCAACTAGAGTAAACAGAAGGGGGAAAAGAACATCTTGGCATCTTCTCATATAGCTTCATCATAACCTTCAAACCAGTTCCCAATATAATGCTTATATCCTTATAACTTATATCTTACTAAAACAGCACACACAGTAGTACAATATATACTCCTGTAATATTTTCTATTTAGAAATAGCCTTCAGCTTCTAAACCCACGCATGAAGGGCTAAGTCTAAGCAGTAATGCACTAGTATATTATAGCACTGTGTGCTTTACTCTGGATAGCAAAATTGCCTGGCTTATTTCCATAGATATTAATTTCAGGTTATCAGCAAATTGATGTAAGATGACAGCACCAGCAAACTGGTGTTGAAATGTGTTGCATAAAAACAGCTTCAGGTTATTGTGTGTCCCTAGGATGATAGGCAGGAAGACCAGTTCAGGAAACCTCTTTGTTAAATGATTTTGTAAATTTTTTGTAAACATCCCCCCGGTTGTGTTTAATATAAAGTGAAGGCACACAAAAGTTGAGCATGTGCCTGAAAAAAAAATCTAGACGTCTTCTTCTTCTTCTTCTTCTTCTTCTTCTTCTTCTTCTTCTTCTTCTTCTTCTTCTTCAAGTTGCTTTGGTGCCTGTTTGTGATTCCAGGATCCAAAAAGTGATGAAAAGTGTGTTGCCATGCACACCATAACACTATCACCTCTTGATGGTATGCAATTTTATATTTGTGTCTGTAATAAGGTTGTTTATACAGAATGAAACAGGTGAAGCAAATGGGGCAGAATCAAACCAAGACATTCTCTGTTTTTTTTTTTTTAAGGAATGAATTGTAGAACTACATTGTTCTTCTCCCATTTCTTCTTCCATTGTCTGTAAGTCTGGACCTTTAACAATTGTGTATGACACATATTCCCATTTTATTTCTTGCTGTTCCAAATACCTATGCTTGAAAAAGAATACCTCACAGAATAGCTGAAATTTTAAGGGTCAGGACTGAGGTGAAGATACTAACAAAGAATACACTGAACATTTTCACAAGATGGACCCAAGTTAATGGGAGCAGTGACCACATAATATGATTTTTAAAGGTCATTCAAAGTATCAGAAGAAATATATTGGCCTGAAGTTAAGCATGCCATACTCTATACAGAACTATAGAAACCATTCTGGGCATGGGAGGAGAATGCTCGCAAAATCTTGAACTCTCTTATGTTTTTTGGTTTGTTTGTTTGACTTCCTTAAATAATTTCCCCTTTTCTCTTTGACCCCTTTAAATGATCAATTTCTCCACTCCTGAACTATTACTATGATCTCATTGCCAGCATCAATAGAAACCCACAGCACCAGTCCTTTTCAGGTACTCATTGTTGTGAACATATAGAGGAATCCAGGGATATCCACTCCATTTCTCCTGTCTCCTCCATTCTTGCCTCCCAATGCTGATGGAGAAAGTTTGCAGCTGGACATGATTGCAGAGTCCCATGGAAATGGAAACCTTGAGAAGGCAGGGGTTCTAATTTTGCACATCTCTCTAATAACACTCACTTACACATCTATATACAAAGCTGTTTTTCAAATTAAAAGGTACATATCCTCTCTGTCCACATGGAAAATATGATGAGAGATATGAGATAAAGTGGTAATGACTGTATCTTCAAGCAGCTCCAGAAAAATAAACAGAAGATATCAAGAAGAAGCCTCTCCTCATATCCCCACAAAAAACCCTAAAGATATCTCTATCACCACATTGATGCTGCAGCTCTTCCACTTGGAGTCATGCTTTGTTGTTGCTGTTGTTATTTTCTTTTTGTTATTTTGGTTACCGGCACATTTCTGGCATAGCACGCTAATATTGAATATCAGGATGAAAGTCATTTGAAAAATACATAAAATCAATAACGGCAATGACTTAATAAAAAACATAATCTCCAGCACCAAGCAATTCTATATAATAGGTTTTTGTCTTGTCTCAATAGATCCCAAAACTGTAAAACTAAATTTTTAAAAAAGTGGGCAATAGAAGTTATAATGTGGAGAAATGTATCCATTAGAAAAGTCATAGTTATCCAACAAGAACTAAAATAGTAACTTACAGAGATCTTGTGAAAGATATTGGGATTATATTATAGTGTATTTTTTTTATATTCAACCTTTTCCCCAGACCTGCAACTCAGGATGTCTCATAAAAATTAAAAATTAAAACAGTTAGATATGGGATTCACATATATTTCAAACCATACTCCCTCAAAGCAAGCAAGCAAGCAAGCAAGCAAGCAAGCAAGCAAGCAAGCAAGAAACTACCAAGAATTATTGTTAAACAGTAATTGAGCTAACCATAGACTTAAATTTTCTGTAGAATTAAAATCAATTTAAAATCTATCTGCTAGGAAAAGGCAAGAAAGAACAACATCAATAATAAAACAACATGAGAATCAGCTGAAAGTCCAGTTCAATGTATGCATCATATTTTAAATCATGGGTATTTGTCATGTGTCCTTGTGACAGGATGAAGAAGAAAATTAATCACTGGATTGAGTCCTCACAGTTAGTCTTTATTAGATTAGACCCATTGACTCAGTTGTTGGCTGATACATCAGCACATAATCTCATTGGTTCAGTAGAGCTATTCTTGGGTCTATTGTTGGGACTAACAGTCAGATTCAAGCCAGAAATTGATTACCATTTGGTGAACATTTTAGGAACTGCTGGCTAGAAAGATAGGGCATTAAAAAAAAACCCTCTGCATGTAGCTAAAAGCTAACATCTCATCACTACCTAAACATATTTACATATTGGCTGGAATCTTGTTGATTACTCTGATATAGAATAGACTCATTGAGAGAATTCTTGAATACTAAGTCAACACATAAGCAAATGCCATTGATTCACTAGGTCTGTGTTACCTAGGACTAACAACCAAATTCAAGTCAATGATACTAGTGTAAACAAACACAGACACACCCACCTAAGTCATGAGGAGGTTTTGAGTTGTCCCCGACACTAGCCCTACTGATAAATTGGCTGCCGAACAGAGATTTTCTCCACTGTTCTGGAAGAGTGCTTCCCTTGGTCAAATGTATGTTGTTCATTCTGTTCTGGTCATTAGTGCCACTGCTTTTGAAAGTTTAGCAAACTTTGAGCACCCATCAGACTTTCCTTACTGTGACATGTTCATCGATTGATAAGCTAGACAAAGTCCAACTTAGATAAAAAAGTGTTGCTGTATGTTGAAAGAAAAAGAGAAAATGAGTAGAATTTGAGTGAGGAATGTGAAATTAACTGATTTCATTTTTTTGTGTGTTTCTCAGAATCCTACTGGCCTTCTTGTGCTGTTCAACGATGGTATCAAACTGTGAGATGTGTTTCTTCTCTCTGTATAAAAATATATTTATATTTTATATCTTTCTTAATATATACATTTTATAATTGTTACCCCAATGACAGACCCCATCCCAGGGAATATAAATTTGATATTAAATATGCCTGCCATGCCAGAGAGGTTGCTGGAGTGGGTACACAGACAAAGAGGTTGAATGACTGAAGCTAGATCAGGCCAGGAAAATCCTCAGTCACATTCCCTAGGAGACCTCAGACTAAACATGTCCACACGATCACAGGGTCCCCAGCCAAAAACAGCCAACTTGAGTGGATTATTGGGTTTTCCCCAGGTTGAGCAACTCTGACTTTAGAAAAGTTCTACATGGCAAGGTCCATCTGCATAAACCAATCATGCAAACTACCAAATTGCTATCGTGATTCATTTCCCCCTCTATTTTGGTCATTGTTCTTCCCAGGAGAGGGCCTGCCCTCAAGGTATGCTCTGCCCTATTAGTAGTTCCAGTTTTTAAGGTCTCTTCGGATAACTCCTCATCACTCTAGCAGACCAGCACTCTGTTGGTTGAGTGATCCCCTCAACCACATCTCTTCACTGAGCTCTGTACTTCTCACTGCTTTCTGGACTGAAGACTTCAGGATAGGTGCAGTATCACTGCCTTTACACCCTCTCCACTGAATTCCCTATCAATTTTCACCTCTTTCCTTTCTCAATAGGCCTTGTGTGCATGAGTGAGTGAGTGTGTTGGTGTGTGAGAACACATTTATTAATAAAATCCAGTTATTGTTACGATTGTCTGGCTTTTTGCTTGGTCTGATCCTGTAAAAATTGGGTAAAAGATTCTGCTGGGTTACCCTGCCCCTCATTTTGCTACAGCTAGTGCTCTGCTAATTTCCACAGTCTTTGCATTTTTGGAGCAAGTCACTGTGTCCCTCAAGGGACCCCCAGAAGTCAGGGTAACATAATTCTTCTAAAGGCACACTTTCTTGCATGTTTCCCCCACTGACTGCAGCATGTTTGCATGCATTTTTTTCAAGTACTTAATGGCCATTTCTGCACTAGACTGTTATAGTGTTATTATTGCACTTTCAATATCCTATGGAATCCTGGGGTTTGCAGTTTAAAAGGGCCTTAAAGACCCCTCCCTAAACTGCAAACCCCAGGATTCCATAGGTTATAGAAAGTGGAATAATAGCACTATTACAATCTAGTGCAGAAATGGCCATGTCTTGCCAATTTTCATATTGAGAATAACATATTGAGAGAATAACCTGAAATCAGACAATACTGAGCAAGATAGATCAGCAGTCTAATTCAATGTTAGCATAGAATCCTTCAGGTTTTGGTGTAGAGATTAAATGGCATATAGAGAAAACACCTTCTAGGTGAGGATCCACAGTTTGCTGTGCCTTCTAAATGGGAAGTACTCAGTTGTCCTTATTAGCTTCAGTAGCTATTGAAGGAATACAACTGGCTATTTAACACTACCAGCCAATTGTTTGATGTTTACATCGTTATTAGTGGGTGATATATTATAGCTTAGGCAGGAAATTTTTATAACCCACCTGAACTTGATTCCCACCCCGTTAAATAGATCATGCCAGCATATATCAAAAATGACTGCAAAGTTTCCTACAGTTTCAAAAACACCTTTGCCATGTGACATATTGAAGGAAAAGCAAGGATAAAATGCATGGGCAGGGGAGAGCGTACACCCTGTCTTCTAAAACTAGTTTTATCATTCTTTCCCACCTGGATTCAGTACCATTTTAATTTTATTATCAACCCACCCTATGTAATGCTAATCACCACCATGACCAATTAGGCCATTTCCACATGAGACTGTTATAGCACTGTTATTCCACTTTCAACATCCTATGGAATTCTGGGGTTTGCAGTTTAAGGAGGGACCCAATGGCCCCTCCTTAATCTGCAAACCCCAGGATTCCATAGGATGCTGAAAGTGGAATAATAGCGCTATAACAGTGTCATGCAGAAATGCCCCTAATCTCTCTACAAGTGTTCGTACTGCAATCAACTGAAGATTGCCTAGGGGATAGAACTTTCTTTTTCCCCCTTGCATTTTACTTTTTCCTCTTCATTTGATTTGCCTGTAAATGGAGTTTTGCTGTCCTGATGTCCTGCTGTTTTTCACTCCACATTCACTAGGGTTGGGGGCCCAGGACCTCCATGAAAGTGGAAAACCCCTGAATAACTCTAGGCCCTCCTAAACCATATTTAACACACAGAGACACACACAAAACGTATGATCACCATATTCAATGCACCATGGATTCCTCTGAGGCATCAGAGTTCCTTCACAAGGCAGAAGTTGGTGGCTGGTGGGGCTTACTGCCACCTCCACAGCAGCCCCACATCATTTTAAAGAGGGACTTACAAGCCTTCTTCGCAGTTTCTCAGTCTCATGAGGCTTGCGGTCCCTATTAAAAATGACATAGGGAGGCAGCAGAGCAAATAATCTGTGAATAATCAAATCTGCAAAAGTGAAACCCACAAATGTGGAGGGTCGACTGTATATATTTTAAACTAAAATTAATTGAGCCATTGAACAAAATAAATATTGTCTTGGCCAAAAACCTGTATGTGCTTTATGCAGGTATAACAATTAGCTACACTGGCATGAGATTCTTTTTGGAGTGGTGTGTAGCAGTGATAGTGGGAAAAGCCATCCTTGCCATCTGTTCCAGTGCAGCTGGGGAACACACAGGAAAGCTTTTTCTCCTTGGAGATATAACCTCTATTCTCCATTTTCCTCCACTTGTTCATGTGTTTGTGGTCATTTTAAGTCTTCCACTACACCACTATCACACCAATACTGGTACAACTATGCTGTCTAACAGAATAACCACCCTTATCTTCTGTTATAATAAAAGAGGTTATTTTTCCTTATTAACTCTTCCTTCTGTAGCTCCTGCAAACCTCCCTCCCCTCAAAAATAGATATACCTAAGCAGCCCACCCAAGCAGTGAAGGAGGTACAAAAATTGCAGAAGAAGGGGAAATCTATTTGTAGAAGGAAGCCACTGATTGAAATCAAGTATACTGTAATGTCATTAAACCACAATTGCAGGAGAAAGACTTAATGAAAACATTTCTAACCCCAGCAGACATTGGGTCACATATCAAACCATTACCTTTAATTATATTATACAGTCTGTATAATTGTATTATACAGTCTGTTTTTTTAAATAAACTCTTCTGTGTGGGTTTGCCATGTAGGCTGTGGTATAGCATCAGATTTACCCTTAAAAAAACTCACCTCCCACAGAATCTTCCCTTCCCTTTCCTCTTCCACAATTTTTCATTTGTTTTGCATGAATACTTTCTCTAATGCCTTTGTGAGAGAAGAAAAAAAAAAGATGACAGAAACCTGCTTCCATTGTAGGAGTTTTTAATCTTGTAGTGAAAATACTTTAAAACATAACATTCTTCCAAATGCATCAATCTACTTCATGAGAAGTTTTAATGGTGATACTCACATTCAATCAAAAGTAGTTTAAGGAAACACTTTTGTGGGCCCATTCATATTCCACAATTATAGCATTATGATTCCATATTAATTGCCAAGGTTTTATCCTATGGAATCCTGGGGTTTTGTAGTTTGGTGAATTCCCTGGCTGAGAATTCTAAATGCCCTTCCCTAAACTGTCAATTATAGGATTCTGCAGGATGGAACCATGGAAATGGAATAATAGTGCTATAATTCAGTAGAGTGAATTGTCCCAGTATCTAGACCAGCCCATCCACTGGGCATATGTGACAATCACATGAGAAATAAAAAAAACTTGAATAAGCTCTTGGCAATTATTCTCTCCTAACTTCAGCCTTGCCTTGGATAGCCAGTTGCCTATTCATCGGGATCACGGATAGGAGGAGGAGGTTTGCTTTTGTTAGGCTACTGTACACCAGCATTTCCAACCACCTCAGTTTTATCCTACACTATTGCACTGCATTGCATTGCATTGGGGGGTTAGTACCTGTAACAGTTACAAAGCTTACATTGGCAAGTCATAACACTTATGTCGGCAAGTAGGTATACAGTGCAATCAAATATATGTTTACTCTGAAGCCTTAGACAGTAATTTTGTACTCAGTGACTTGGGACTCAGTCTCACTGAATTTAATGAGACTTAATTAGGAGTAGAAGCAAAGCAGAAGGGGCTATTTTAGTGTGCTCATAGAAGGACAAATTGGCAAACGTTGCCACTTTTTTGTCCTTCCTGAAATTCACTCAACCTACCTTGCTGCATAAATTAATGTACTCTGGTGGATCTTATGAACGAAATTCCATCTCCAGCACCATACTGGTATTGCCATATTGGGCCTGTAGTTTCCCAAGAGAATAGAAAATGTGAATACTAAGTAATACAGAATTAGTATTGAGTAGGAAATCACAGGTAATTGCTCTAAGCAAACACAAAGCTCGGGAGATGATGAATTGGGTTCGCTATTATTAACCTAAATCGGGAAAACCAGGTAAATGAGCAAGGGAGGGTTCCTGGGGCTGGAAAATTTCTATGTAATTAAAATAAATATATGTGGGCCCTGCGAACTTCACTGAAAGTTGTCAGTGAGTGGTTGTTGTTGTTTTTTTAAGAACCCATGAGGAATCATCATAGTTCTTACCCAGAAGAAGTGTGAGGGTAAGTATCCCTTTGTGTTTAAGAATATGGCTTTTCAAAAATAAAATGAGAATTTTACACTTTTAATGGAAGCTGAAGTCCTAAGCAGGCTCCAGCATTTTCAATTATTTGTACCGTTTTAAAGATTCATACCTTGCAGTTTAGATCTGTGGCTCTAATTTATAATTAAGATATTAAACAGTTCCTTTTAATAATAATAAAAAAAGAAAGATACAGGGAAGGGATGCTATGATTCCTTTGTACTATGCAAAGCCCACTGTCAAAGTTTGCTATTGCATAGAAATTTTGGAGCAGTAAATGTCAAAATGTAATAAAAATTTACCTCTAATGCTTCTATGTTAGATTTGCTGCTGAATAATTTAAATAGAAAGAGTTAGAGCTCCATTTATAGATATCTGGGTTCCTGGGTTTTTGCTTGTTTGTTTTTAATATGGCTGATTTCACGTAACTTACAGCTTCCAGTGCATCCCACTAAATTATTTTCCATCTTACTTTAGCACACAAAGTAAAGCTCCCACAAGTCCAGTCTTTGGATTTCATATTTTTAGGATCATCTGGGAGACAACTCAGCTTTCCCACATCTTCCTTTCTCTCCTGTTTAGTAGAAGAAGGTGTTTTTTTTCTCCCCAAATATTGGCCATTTAGATTTTCTATATATCTCAAACACTTTGGTTTTTTCGATGAAAGGTTAGGGTATAAATTAAATAAATAAAAAATAATTGAAGGTTTTTTAAAGATTTATTTTTATTTATCTCTGGCATTGTTAATTGTCTCATAATCCTCCAGGTCCTCTGAAGAACAGTGGGGAAAAAACATATAAATAACTTAAAAAGTTGAAACACTCTATAAGTCCTCTTTAAAAATACCTCTAAAATCAAACAGTTTTTAAAACAGCCACTGCAGACTCCCCTAATTTTAAGAGTCCAAAGGCCAAGTGAAATAGCATATGGTCCCTTCTGCACTACACTGTTGTAGTGTTATTATTCCACTTTCAACATCCGGTAGAATTCTGGGGCTTGTAGTTTACTGAGGCCAAAGAGCTTTTTGGCTGAGGATTGTAAATGCCCCTCCCTAAACTACAAATCCCAGGATTCCATGGGGTGTTGAAAGTGGAATAATAGCACTATATCAGTGTAATGCAGAAAGGCCCTTACACTCCTTAGTCCCCCTATGAAACCTCTTTTGACACTGTCTTTAGTTTAAGTCAACACACACACACATACACACACGTTTTTCAGCTATTTTTCCAATATTTTTGAACATTCTTTCTATCCTGTTATGTACATGATAACCCTTGTCCAAAGAACACACTCTGAATTTCACAGTGGTTTAATCAAAGGATAGTCATGGATACCAACTGCACAGTTCCACAGAGGTTGCCAGAACTGGATTGTACAGCAATATTATATTTTCTTATAAGGAATTCATTACCAGTTTACACTCACTAAAAGCTTTCATTGGTTAATAAAGTATCACACTTTCTTTCCTAGGCTGATTCTTTTCCCAGGCTTACCAGATCTTGAGCAGTTATGGACTCCATCCTAGACCTCTTCATTACATCAACAATACTTCATTCTCACAACACACTTCTTTCTCCACTTTTAATCTCTAGCTCCGCCCCACTTGTCTGATAACATTAGAGCAATCCTAAATGTAATTTGCACAAATAATTTTACACATGGTGGCAAGCATACAAGACAGAAATTATCCAGCTGTATGTATGATATGTAACATAAGCATATATGTGAAACCAAGCTCTCTTCTAGGTGTGCCCATACAATCCTAATGACAGGGAAGCAACATGAGTTGACACATCCCTAAAATGTAGGTCTTGATTCAATTATTCTGACCAAAGTAGAACCACTGAAAGCTCAATAAGTGAACACTTGTATAAATATTATTGATTTGATGGCTCTTCTCCTGATTAAAGTCTACAGATGTATCGAATGAAATCTGTTTTTCATTCGGGTCTTTCTGCACCCTACCTTTTCACAAAGTTGTCCAGTGGGGATTCTGGCAGTGGCTCTGCCAGGAGGGGAGTGCAACAGGAGCACTCCCCTCCACACCAGCTGGCTCCCTATGGAAAGGAGTGCAATGGCCACACCTCTTCCTTCTTGCACTGGGGCAGGAAATGCAGCCATTGTGCTTTTGCGACTTCCGCAGGACAGGCAAGTTTGGGATGTTGGTGCAATTGTGGGTCATGGACAGGGGAAACCCGTTAATGATTTAATCTGTGTTCATGCTGTCTGGAGACAGGAGAAGGCCAGGACCACATTGATGACATGCAGAAGCATCATCATGGTCCTGTCCTTCTCTAATCCCCATTGCAGGATGGGAGGGTGCTGCGGAAAGTGCCTCTGTTTCAGTTAGAAAAAAATCATAGAGTTGGAGGGGGCATTTTGGGCTATTGAGTACCAGCCTCTGCTCAGTTTAGGAACTCTAACTATAATATCTCCAGCAGGCAGCTGTCTAGCCTCTTTCTAAAGATGCTCAGAGAAAGACACCTCACCACTTTTCCATGTAATTGGTTTCCATGTAATTGGTAATCTCTCATACTATCAAAAAAGTTCTTCTAATGTTCAATTGAAATCAACCCTCCTGTAACTTAAAACCATTAGATCTGGTTCACTGGGGCAGTGGAGAACAGGCCTGCCTCCTTCTCTTTGTGACAGCACTTGAGGTATGTAAGGAGTGTAATCATGTCACCCCTCAGTCTTCTTGTCACCAAGCTGAACATGCCAGTTCCTTCAACGTTTTTCTCATTGTATGTTTTGTATTTTGTACCTCTTATCATCCTCATGGCCCTTCTTTGAATCTGCTCCAACTTTTTTCATCCCCAAACGCTGAGTAAGCGATGGCGGGGGGGGACGGCCTTTGCCGCCCTCCCGCGAGACGAGACTGCATGCCAATTGGCCGTCGGGAAGAGAGGGGGCGGGGCTCAGGAGTTTTGGGCCTGCGCCTCCTCCCCGGTGGCCATTCTCGACGAGACAGGCACCCACCCGCCCACCCGCGGTTTCAGTGTAAGATAGCTGGTCGCTTTGGGGCCGGGTAGGAATTTTTCTCCCCCCTTATTCCACGGGGGGTTTTTTCGCCTACCCTACACTGTGCCTAAGGTGGGGTAATTGGCTTACAGGGTGGTGTCTGAGGCCAGAATTAAATAGGCTGACATTGTTTTAACTAGGCAGGCCGGCAGGGGGGGATTTAGGTTCGGCGTATACCTATGGCACCCCCCATTGTGGGGTGTAGGATAAATTATATCCTTGGGGAGAGCCCTGGGATCACCCCACTTGCTGTGCAGCGGGGGGTGGGCCTCGGGGCTTGCCTCCCAGAAAAGGGCTGGCCAAAGCCATCAGGCAACCTTAGAGGTCGGCTTTGGGGCCCGGTATTTCGCCCAACGGGCTAGGGGAGATGGTCGGGAGTGGCCTCTTGACCCTAGTCTGAGGATGCTGTATACCCCCCGTTCTTTCCCCTCAGGTCTCTGCAAGTTCAAGTTCATGAGCAAGTTGAAATTAAGTTTAAGTTCAACCCTTGTTAAATAGGCATATTAATAAATTGCCCTAGTTCAACCCAAGCTCTGTCTGTGGTCTCGTTATTTCGTGGGTTGGGCGGCAAATATAATTTTCTTAAAATGAGGTACTCAGAACAGAAAGCGGTATTCCAGATGAGTTCTGCCCAGCACAGAATATAGCAGGACTATTACTTTCCTCGCTTTGAAATTACACTTCTATAGACAGAGGAAAGCTTTCTTTTAGACAGAACCTCTAGATTTTGGAATAAGGGAAATGCAAGATAAATGTATTCTGTGGTGGTCAGACTGTCACCAAGTTTACAAAACTATCAAACAGTATGGAGAAACTGAAAATTTTGACACTAAGTATTCTCAGTATTCAGTGTTTCTCAGTGAACCAAAAAGTGTCCACTCTGGAAAATACATCATTTTTGTTTTTATCTCTTTAAAAATATAATTCAATATTTTATTCCATTCTGGTTTATGATTAGCAGATTTTGCCTCTTTGGGGCATTTGAGTTGACTTTTTGACACCTTTTTCGATATTTTTTTTCCCCTGACTGTGAGGCTGCTTTTAGTCCTTTCATTCCAAGCTGCTTACCCCAGCTCAGCTGCTCTCTTCAGCTGCTTTTGATAGGAGTACCCTTTTCTTTATTTTCTATGCTTCCTTATTTATCTCATGTTTATTTTTAATTTCCAATTTCTCCTTGTGAGTCTTTGAGTTCATCACTTTGTTTTAAAATTATCCTTAGCTTTTTCCTGAATTAAATTTATGTTTGAGCTTTTCCTAAGTTTTAAATCCAGAATCTATGGAGAAATCTCTTCTGATCTCTATCCAGTTTCACATAAGCCTCTCTGTTGGATCTCTGCTGCATTCTGGGTATATCTTAGACAGATTCCTATTGGTGACTTACATTAGTGTAAATACCATTATAGAAGTGGTTCCGGTTTCTGGGAGTGGTATACTAATCTGGGTTGCATAAGAAATTTTACACTGGTATATCTGTTGTGTAAATAGTGGCACTTTCAAAAAGTTTGCAAGTTACCTCCCTTTCACAGAATGGTCAGACAGTAGATGCACCATTGTGTAACAAGTGAGCAGAAGGCCTTGCTCTCTGTTGTATGATCAGTTGTAAAAAAAGAGCAAACCAGTATAACTCCAGCAGAGCATAACTTCATGGTAGTTATCTTTGCATGTCAGTATCTCAGTTATAATACAATGTCTTCTTATTAATGCATAAGCTTGATATAAGGTTGAGAACTGTAAAGGCTATATTTAACCCATCTTGACTGAGGATGGTTAAATAACTATCCAAAATACTACTGGCTTTTCCTGTTATAATTCTACACACCATAGCTATTTCATTTACACTGTGGTATAGGGTTTTTTTAATACTATATTCATTTAGTAGACTTCAGGATGGATCATATCACAGTCTATTTTGTATCCTGTAATCTTTTCCTGTAATAGTCATTTTGCCTTGTGGTGTTCCATTGCAATTGTATTTTTTTGTGTAATCATGGCATGTTTCATGTTTTATTCCTGCCTGTAAATGCTCTTTTTCATTTGCATTCCTCCATAAACCACTTAAATTCATTTTCCCTCGTATTTCTAATGCAACATGTATCAACTTCAATAATTCAAAGAGCATTCATTGTTTTTTCTTGCTTGGAGTTATAAATAGATTTTTAAAAGTTATTTCACCAATAAAAAAAATGAGCTTGAGGTCATTTCTGGTTATACTGCTTGGCCCCTGGGACAAACAGAGAGTCTCATTTTCACCTTTGGCATTCCCAGGTAGTTTCCATGAAAAGATTTTAAAACAAAAGGCAGTCATAAACACAATAAAAAGGAGTGGGGGAGAACAATGGAACAGCATAAAATTCCATCAACAAGAGACCCAAATGGCTTACAGTGCAATCTGTTATATAGCTACTCAGAATCAAAAGTAAATCTGATCAAGTTTAGTGGAGTTTTCATCTAGGTACATGTACACACGACTGCAGCTTTGTTTTTTGTTTTTGTTTTTAATTTAAAGATTAGAAATAAACAGAGAAACAAGCTGTTTTTCATATTGAACTGAAATAACAGAAGAGTAGGTGAGTTAATGCCAGATGAGTTTTCTGAGAAGCTATCCCAAAGAAAGATGGTACATCTGAAAAAGTTAGGCCATTTCTGCAGGACAGTGCCCTCCAGGTGTTACTATGGTTTAGACGTACCCAGTGATAGCACTAGATATCTCTTGATATCAAACTTATTTGGCCTTCACTTGACCTTTCTCTGCCACCCTGCTCCACGTGTTTGCGAGGCCACTGGACAAGCATGTAAACAGGCGTGGCTGGTTAATGACTGGACACTCCAAATCCCCACTTAGGCAGGCAGATTAACACCACTCCGTTGTTTCAGGGACCTCTTTGCAGACACACCTTGCTTAAGCATGACTTTACACAAAGACGCTCGGCTCCGGGCTGACACTATCTCAACGCTAAGCCATTTGCAT
Organism: Ctenosaura bakeri; assembly: GCA_948474755.1. Classification (NCBI taxonomy): domain Eukaryota; kingdom Metazoa; phylum Chordata; class Lepidosauria; order Squamata; family Iguanidae; genus Ctenosaura; species Ctenosaura bakeri. The sequence goes on along the minus strand of CAOLHI010000188.1, from coordinate 281,298 downwards.
GCTGGCTACTCTATTGTTAAATCTGTGCTAAGGCCATCATGTAAAACTTGACCTTTCCCAAAGCTTTGTCCCGCTCCAAACTTGCATTGTTCTCACCAAGTATGGTATGGCCTGTAGGCACAATCCACCCTATAAAAACTACCCGATTCCGAGCACACCTCGGATTGCTCGCTCTCCTCATCTGGACCTCTTGCCCCGTTCGGATTGCTCCTGGGTTCCATCCAGCCTTGCTGTCGGTTTGTCCAGAGAGCTCCCCTCAGCAAACTGTGCTGAGCTTTCTTCCTTGCAATCCTCTGCTTTTCTCCAGGACTACAAGATAAGGTGTCGTATCACCCATTTCCCCCGAAAACTCTAATTTCTAGTTAGCCGTGTGCTTGTGGTGTCTTTTCTGTTGTTTGTCCTTTAATAAAAATATCATTTTTACTATTCTAAACTGTCTCACTATTCTTCTGACCTGATGCTGTATACATAGGGTTGCAAGATCCCTGCTAAGTTACCCTGCCTCTTGTTAGCTTAAGAGAGTGCTCGAGTTAATTTCCCCAACTTGCGTTTTTATTTGGTTATTTGAGCGTCGCTCCCAGGACCCCTAGAATACAGAGTAACACCAGCATGGGGATATGAGAAGATCAGGGCTGCAGCAACACTTTCGCATGATGTTGTCGCTCTCCTGCACTTCTCACATCCCCAGTTGGCACAATCATGGGGTATATCTTTGATGGAAAAACTCTGTCAATGCCCCCATGCTCCTATTGCAGCCTAACATGCTGGCAAAAGGAAGGTGAAAATATCTTCCTCCTTGTACTCCTTTGCCCATTCTGGCAGCTCACTTTTAAGGTGGGTGGCTGGGGAGAGGACAAGAGATGTTACTTATTTGTGCATATGTAAATAAGTACCCAATGCAGACTATTTGTGAATGCTTCTAGATGACTATGTTTGATTCTCTTTGTGTGTGTGTGTGTGTGTTTTGCAACCCCACTTTGCACAATTCTGCAGAAAAAAATATAACCACTTTTTTTTTCATGTGCAGAATTGCTGTTCTATGTAAATACTCAGCAGTTTATATATGCACACACACACTACCTCATTAGCTGATAGCAAGATGCAAATACCAGATAAAAACTGTACAAAATTTTTCCTTATGTCTTAGACTCTTTCCACACCTAGCAGATACTGAGGTCCCACTGTATCTGTTTTAAAATATAATTTCAACAATATCCTTGTTTCTATTGTACAAATAATTTATACAAGTAATTAATTTCCGGCTTTGTAAAGCTAACATGTCAGCATAACCTTTTACCTCGTGTTCTGTCTTTCGGCTCACTGATGCTCTATGTTGTGCTGGTGCTTTTGGATGCTCAAGTATGTTGTATTTCTGAAGAGGTAAGTAGGTAGGAGGATTATATCATGTCATCCATTTCCCAATCTTTAGAGTGTCAAGATAAGAAGATACAGAGATTATATGTGTTGGGTTCCATCTCCAGACTTTTATCTGGTTTATCTGGTGAAAACCTGAAATGTACATGTTCAGAATAGGGACCAAAGACCCTCCAGATGTTGTTGGACCTCATTTCTCACTAGCACCACCCAATCAGTCTGAGATTATTGAAACTGTGGTTTAGTATCATCTGGAGCACCACAGGTTCCCTACCATGACATAAAATATACCTTCCAGTACTCAGATAGGGTCTATAGCATTTAACATCCTCTGCCTAAGAAGGAACTGTCCCATCCACTGAAATGTTGCTGGAAACAGCTCTGCAGAAGCAATTGGTTGCTGACAAAGAGTTTACCAGTTGTTAATTTTTTAATAGGCTTCCATTTTCATTACTTTTCTTGGTTAATGTTTCATTAGACAAAGATTCCCCAACTTGCCCAATAGACATTAGTTCAAAGACTTTGTTGTTAACGTTGTGTGCCTTCAAACAACTTCTAATTTATGGTGAGCCTAACTTGTGGGTTTCTTGATGAGATTTGTTCAGTGAGATTTGCCAAAATCTTCCTCTGAAACTGGGGGAAGTTTCTGCACTACACTGTTTTAGTGCTATTATTCTACTTTCAACCTCCTGTGGAGTTCTAGGGTTTGTAGTTTACTGAGGCCCAAGAGACTGAGAATTCTAAATGCCTCTCCCTAAAGTGCAAACCCCAGGATTCCATAGGATGTCAAAAGTGGAATAATAGCACTATAACAGTGTAGTGTGGAAATGGCCTGAGAGAATATGACTTGTCCAAGGTCACTCAGAGGGTTGCTGTGGCTGAGTAGGGATTTCAAACCTAGTTTCCCAGAGTCCTAGCCTAACACTCAGACCAGTACATTACACTGGTTCTAATTCAAAGACTACAGACAATCAAATCCAATAGGTTCTGGCTTGGATTTATCTCCTAATATACAAAGGGCCACTCCAAAATATATTGAATGCATAGCAGTGAAAAATATGGGCCAAATAGGATACATTCGTATCCGCAAAGAAAAGGTAGGAAAAGTGAAGCCCACAGGCCATACGTGGATCACAGTATCTCATTATGCAGCACCTGAAGCCCCCTGAAATGCTTCCAAGCATCCTGATTTCCTCATTTGTTTTTTATTTAAATATGAGTGCTCAGCAGACTACTGAAAGAAGGAAGGGAAAGGGAAAGGGAAAGGGAAAGGGAAAGGAAGGAAAAAAGGGAAAGAAAGAAAGAAAGAAAGAAAGAAAGAAAGAAAGAAAGAAAGAAAGAAAGAAAGAAAGAAGAGTTACATACAAACAAGCATGTTCTATTTTCCAAGTAGGTATTGTTACCAGTCAGTACAGTTAGTACTAAGCTAGATGAATGACATGCTGGATGGCCTTCTGAACCAGAAGTCCTCATTGGTTGTTCTGGCTGCCATAATTCTGAGCACAACTATACTGGTATTCACATGTTTGCAACTGCATGCAGAAATGACATCTGTTGTTATATTTTTCCTTGTCTGTTTGCTGTTAGCTGCTTTTGGCATGGATTGGACTACTCTTTACTGCAGACCTGGTAATAATCTTGAGTTACAAATATCAAATAAGCTTCCAGTTTTAAGTAGCAAATGATGGAAGATCTGAAATAATAATGATTGTTAATCCAGCTTTCAACTACAGCTGTCACAATTGGCATATTTGAGGGAAAACTCATCATATATCATTAAAATTGGTTTGGACAAACATTGCTTTTCAAATTATTTCTTTGGCAGGAGTAAATAATCAAGTATACAAAAAGCAGACACAATTTGGTCCCTAATATGCATGTGATAAATGTTCAATACAACCCAACTTCTGGATTTGTTTGATTGTTGACACATAGTACACAACACAAGTCACTAAATCCCCTGGGAAGGGAAAAAAACTGTAGATGAATTAACTATGCAAATGATGTATTTGGCATACTTGCATTTACAACAAATATTTTACCATTTCCAGGGGAAAGATGTGTAATCCATATAGAAACTCCTTACCCAGTGTATTATACCATTTCTTACATTCATAATTTCTCCCCAGTTTGTTTTCCCATGTCATTTGTTCCTAAAGGATCCCATTTACAGTGAAAAAGGGAAAATAACTACTGGAGGAGAAGAGGAGGAAACAATTTCTGAATGAATAAGAAATGGGAATAGAGTAACAATTTGCCCAGAATCCAGTGTGGTTATTCCGCTAATGGAACTGTTTCTATCCTATGATTGGTCTTGAGGCTGTCTCCCTTCCTACCATGCACCCCAAACACTTCTTTGACAGAGCTTAAACTCTCCTGAGTGATCTTCAGGTGCTTCTCCAAAGGAGAAGAGGGAAAGATAGTTCAGTTAATGCAACAATGGATTGTTTGTACTCCAAGTTTTGTTCATGGTGTTCTAGTTGCAAATAAAACATGAGGATGTTTGGTCTCAGATCTCTCCCTTGTTTGGACTACATTTGTAAGTCCATAGTTTAATAATCAGAAGTGGAAATGGTATGGACCAGTGGGAGCTAGGTGAAGTGGCTTGCTTCTAGCCCTTTCACTCATGTTTCTTTACCTTTCTAAAGTCCAGTTGAAGGGACTGATCCTGGAGTCACTCAAGGAAGGAGTGCTTATGACTAACTGTAGATTTATTTCAAAAAGCTTTCTTCAGATTTACTAGTGATCTCTATGATCGATATATACTCCTCCCCCGTGACTCATTCTGCACCATCCAACCTCCCTTAGATCAGAAGATTTGTGAATTTGCACTGGTCTGCTTCAGTGTAGGATTGCATTAGAAGCACCTATAAATATAGGCACATATGTACAACATTTCTGTTCCAAAGTGGGAGGAAAAAAATCCAAATTCCTACAGGCACATGTCATAAAAAGGGTGCAAACACAGCATATGACAATTGCAAAACTTTTGTTTTTGTTGCATGAGTATGAAAGTACTCTCTGAGTTAATAGCATAAGAAAAAAAGGGTTCTATAGGTAAATATTAACACTGAGGTTTAAACTACAATATGCAAACCTATTAAACTGAGATATTTCTCTGAATTCTATCATTGTCTGACAGTGCTGCCTGGATTGCCCGCTGGCGTTCTTGACCAGAGACTATAAAATCATTTGCAAAAACTAATATATCAGTGCAATTGGCACTAAACTAATTTTGGGTTAATAATACTGAACTACATTAGAGGGTAGGTTATTGAAAGAATTACTGGGATAATTCAGATATTCTTCTGGGATAGTGTGTGCAGTGGTTTGTTCAGTGAAACACATTTATTATTAAGTATTAATATTAATAAAGGATTGTCTGTTCCTAATAAAAATGAAAAACATCAAATAAAAATACACTAAAGCTGAGCGAGCAGAATCTTTATTCTAACTTTTCTCTAAAAAGAAAGAAAACAGTTGCTAATGTAGTAGGAATAGTAGATATGTATTATCTATAATTTTTCCTTATTTCCTTAATGTAACCATAACAACCAGCTGTGTAAATAACAATTCAAATTCTATGATCAGATCCATGGTCAGTTAAATACTCATGTATTCTTTCCAGCCCAGAGGTCTGTTCTGGTTCTGATGAGCACACAAAGCTCTTTCATCCACAGTGGTTTGTTTGTTTGTTTGTTTGTTTGTATCCTGCTCTTTATCAGAAGATCTCAGAGCAGCCTACATGAAAATCAACCTAAAAGAATAAATAATTACAAAAGTTTAAAAGATAAACTATATTAGTTATTCAATATAAAAATAGAAAATGTGAAACTGTTTTTTTTTAAAAAAACTGGAATCATATTAGTAAAAACATATGCAACCAGGATAAAATCAATTTGGCCTGAAGACTTTAATAAAAAGCCAAGTTTTAATTTATCAAAGAAATGATTCTAATGTTGGTGCCAATCAAGGCTCCAGAGGAAGAGAATTCCACAATGGGGTGCTCCTGAAAAAAAGGCCTCTCCCAAGCGCTCCCACAATGTATTTCTCCTACTGATGGGACATAGAGGACAATCCCTCCAATAGATCTCAGTTCTTGGCCAGGCCTATATAGAGAAAGACACTTCCTAAAATACCAAGGTCCCAAACTTCTTAGGGCTTTAGATGTTATTGCCAGCACCTTGAATTCAGAATGGAAACGTACTGGCCGCCAATGCAGTTCCTTCAGAATGATGTCTGAATGGAATCCCAGTGAGCAGTCTACAGTAGATGTGGAAAGCTTGTATGTACAGATCTTTCCAGTCAGTATGTATGAGATTGTTTGTGCAAATGTTCCACGTTCATTGCAACACATGTACATTGCTGCATAGTTTTAGATAGGGATGATGATGATTCTGTGCTTCTACCTATAGTCGTATAGTCACCTATAGTCATATGATATACAATATTTTACCTGTTACCAAGACTAACTGACCGTTGTTTGTACCATAGAACAAAATTCCATGGGGCTTACTATTAAACTGCCAAACAATGGATACTGAATGTGTAGTCCAGACCAATTTCTCAGATACAGTGGACCATCTACATATGTAGGGGTTTGATTGCGAGACACCTCCCCCCAAACAAACAGAAAAAATGTGAATTATCATATCCCATATTATTAGATGGTGGTGATATGCACACAGATGCTTCAGTGCATCCACTGTCACATTGCCATCATTTTATGTATAGGACATGACACTCCACGGTCACTCAAAATCACAGATCCAGAGGTCACATATATGGAGGGTTCACGGTACGTGTTTTCCTGCATGAAGTTTGCCAGATTTCTCTCTATATAACTGACAGCATAATCAAAATATGAACAGCTATGGAGCATAAATAAAAAGAAGAAAAGGCTTGCCCTGTAGACAATGTGGGAAACAAGAGAAGCTGATAAGCATCTATTTTGACAGATATCAAATTAAAGATGCTGTCACATATGAGGTAAAGTTAGACTGCCAATATGTTGAACTGGAACTGCTGCAATGAGAAATTGGTTGGACTACCCATTGAGTTAAATAAGAATCAGCTTATTCTTGTCAGTAGAAGTTCTTGTTGATCCCTGTTAGTAACACTCAGATGCACAAAGGATAACATAAGTTCTAGATATTCTTTTAGAATATCACTGACGAATTGACAGGCTAAGTTCTTTGAAACTTTTTTAAAAGATCAGATCAGCTACAGCCTACAGAAAGGTAGCTTATACGAGTTGGTGATATTTGTATGTGTTATCACACTTAGGCACTTGTCTGTCTACCTAGCTACCTGTCTGCTTGCCACCCTTTGAGATGGATCAATACATCACACGGATTACAAGTTGTATGTCTTGGATCCTTTCCCTCATTACTCCTGAACCATAATGAAATTATTTGCTCTTTTAGCATTTTCATTGGGAACACTAACATGTCACAAACAAAGGCACAACTTTGGGTACTCCAGGTCTTCTGGCTGGATGACACAACATTTAGGAGATGAGGAAAGGAAAAAAGGCAGAGGAGAAGAGACTTTAAAACAAACCTAGCAAGGTGTTAAACAGTCTGATGTCCAAGATGAAGACTACAGAGCTTCAGTGGAACATAGAGGTGTCTACACAGTTCTCCTGGTTGCAGAGTCTCTCCAAAAGAAATTGTAACCCCATATCAGTCCAGGACATACAGGACCCTTGTCTCAAATGAGAAATAAAGAAAACCATGATTGCTCAATGAAGCAAAGCGGGGGCTTAAATTTTGGTGTTGCATTTGGTAAGAAAATTTTATTTACCGGCCATTCAGAAGGGGAAAAAAGGGTCTCTGAAAGTACTGAGAGTTTTTGGAAGGGGTTGTTTTGTTTTTACCTGTATTTTTCCAAATTGCATGCAACAATTTACTTGAAATATTCCAAGGTTCTCTCAGTCCCCTTTCCCTTTTATTCTTCCTGCTCCCCTCATGTAGCATTTCAGAAATGATTTACACCACTTTTCATTGAACCTTCTTTATTATTATTTGGGCATTATAACCAAAGTGCTAAACTGCTTCGGCAGTACTGGATTACTTAAGCATTAGGATCACTTTGTTCTGGTGCAAACATTCCTCTTTTCCTCACTTGATCTTAGTTGAATCTGTGTCCTGGAAACAATAGTTGTGTTTATTGGTAGTGGCCATCTTAGCTAATTGTGTGATAGTACAAACACACAGCAAGTACAGATACAATTCATTTTGGAAAATGATAGGAAAATTTAAACTGACCCGGGAAGTAAGAATGAAAAGCTTGTGGTAATGCCAGGAATTCCCAGGAAATACTTCAGGATGAAGAAAAGGTCATATGGATCTTGAAAATGAAATTAGTTTGTATAAGAACAAAATCTGGTACTTTCAGAAGTTTTTTTTTTTTCACATCTAGAGGAACTCTGAAGTAAAACTAGAAGTCTCATCCAGTAGTTGGAAGGATGGGGAACTTTCACTAAAGTGCAGTCTATATTAAGTGGTAGAAAAATCTTTTTTCTTTGTCAATATAACTTCCCATAGGGAACTAGTTATGATGTTTCCTGTAGCAATAAAAAAAAAAAACAGAGAAAAAAGAGCCATGTGATCCATGATGGAGAATGCACACAGCAGTTACAAATCCTGATTAATGAGCTAAGACCCACTGCCTTGGAGAAACAGACTAAAAGCTCTACTATGGAAAGTCCATTCTAAGGCCCTTACCACATGAAACCACCAAAGTCACATACTGTTCATGGTTCGGGACCTGTGCTATCAAAAGACATCGACCCTAACCAGCTGCTTTCCTATTCCCATGAATTTACAAATCAGCCCTTTCCCACCACAATCTGGTAAGCTGTGTGAGTGTGATTTCTCAATAGCACTTGATACAGGAGTGGGTGGGGGTGGGCGTGCCTAGCTTGTCACTCCCTCAGCTATTCCCATGGCATGGTGAGTTTGAAATCTTTTACCTCTCTGTGTTTATTTTAAATTTCTTCTTTGAGGTTTTTTTTTTTTTTAAAAACTTTTTAATATATTTGTGAGCATTATAGCACAAAAACATAATATGTACCGGCGTGTCATGATGTTACAATGTTGCTGTACTAGTACAGCTTACAAAAACAAACAGAAGAAAATCTGACCAATCATGAGCTCTGGGCAGGGAAAAGGAGGGGAAAAGGACTTGCCAATGACACTGTAATGTGATGGGAACACCAGTGGCAATAATGCTACTCATCCACCCAAGTCAAAAGGGTGTAGTAGAGAGTGTTCATAACTCAATACCATTATGCAAATAGGAATACTGGGCTTGAAACAGAGCAACCTAATACAGAGGTATAGTGCAGTAAGGGTCTAAGAGATGAAAGTTACTCAGCATACTAAACCAATCTAGCTTCATTCTAGGGAAGGGCTGAAAGATGACTGGCAGAGAGAGAAAAGGTGGATAAGCCACCCTATGAGTATCAGTTTATGTCACAGAGGGATCAGGATAGGTGGACAAGAGGGGAGGATGCTATATACTATCACTCAAACTATTCTAAGGTCCTTTCCACAGGGGAGTGTTCTCCTGACATGGGGACATGAGAGGAGTGGGGCTGCAATGACACCTTTGCATAATGTCGTCACAGTCCTGCCATTCTCGCATCACCAGCTGACATGATTGCAAAGTATATCATTGATGGAAAAACTCTGACAATGACCTCCGATTGCTCAAGCCTTTCATCACAGCCAGCCATGCAGAAGGGCCAGAAGCACAATCACACACTTCCTTCTCCACTGCAGCATGGGAAGAAGGCTGCCTGCAGTGTGGAAGAAAGAGGTATGTCCCTTGCCCTTCCTTCCACAGGCAGCTGGTTGGGTGAAGAGAAGACTGCTGGGGACACGTGATCATCACAACAAAGGCACTGCCAGGATTGTAACAGGATGACATGTGAGACCCTTGTCCTGTTGAAAGGGCCTAACTCTACTACTGCCTTGTCTGAAGCTCTTGACTCTACAGTGCTACTTGTCGTCGTACTTCTAACAATCCACACATAGAAGTACAATGTAAGGTTCTGCATTAACTTTATTAGGATCAGTAAAATGTCATTCTCTGCATGGATTGCACAAATACTTTTTTGTTTGTGTGTTTCTTGCTATGTGTATTATGGGACATATAATGATAGTTTCAAAGTTGTGATAAGAAACAATTATTATTTCCAAAATAGAAATGCTGGTATACAGGGATTATGATTTACTTTGTTTTTAAGTGATTTCCTACATAACTGAAGTTTTATTTTATTAAAGTGGTGTACTTCAGTAGCTTGCTACAGCTCTTAGCCTTCCTCTGCTGTTTTAGTCTATTAACAAATTAATTGAAGATTCCTACCAGTGAAGTCAGGGGAAGTTTTTTCTCACACCCCCTCCCCGAGAACAACAACTTTAAGTGCCGTTAAAGTTATTTTAATGTTATCATCTGAATCCAAAGAAAAGGATACATGAAATTATTTTTATTTCAGTAGCTGTGACACATGATGGACCCAGTCTTTCTTTTGGAAAACAACTTTGTTATTTTGTTACTGCATTGATACTACGTGATAAATCTTTTATTTACCTTCTCTTTGGCACACAGGTGCTCAAAAGACTCCCATTCAAAGTTGATAATAAATAACTGTGTGTGTGTGTGCTTATATGTACACATGCACATGGAAAGGGGAGAGAGAGAGAAAGGGAGAGATAGTATTGCATCAGAAAAGGAAAGAAGCTCAGGGAGAGGATCTCAAATATGTCCAAGCAATCTTAAATTCAAAAATCTTACTGGTGGGTTTGAACTTTCTTTCTTTTCTTTTAAAAAAACACCCTATTGTTAAAAGTACAAATCTTCTGTCATCTCCTTTTGCGACCAAACCACCACAGTGGAGATACCCTAGCTCCCTATGTAGGGCCACACAAATTTATCTCTGGTAGGTCTTGGTGATTCTGCTAAAAACTGAGAGGTTATTCAGTTTTTTTTAGAGAAAATGGTTACATCTAGCCAAGTTGTTTTAACTTGTTCCCCAACTTTTTTCTTTTCCTTTTGTCCTCTAAACTAAATATCATCCATTCAGAAGAAGGGTTTTAAAGTGCACAAATGTTCACTTTGTTTGAAATATTCAGTAAAACTAGTGACAGAAATATTCAGTAAAATATTGTAAAATATTCAGCAAAAGTACTGACAATCTAAATATCACGAAGGCATTTGATCCTGTCAGATCTTGAAAGTTAAGCAGGGTCAGTTTGGTTAGCATTTGGAAAGGAGGCCATCAGGGAATTCCAAGTGATGTGGGCTACATCACTTTGTAAGTCAATGGCAAACCACCTCTGAGTATTCCTTCCCTAAGAAAGCTCTTTGAGATTCATGGTGTTGCATAAATTGACAGCTGACTTAAAGGTACATGAACATGCAGAGAGAGAGAGAGAGAGAGAGAGAGAAAGTATTGCAACAGAAAAGAATTTCAATATGAGTAATGTACAATTGGATCCCATTCATATTAGCTATAACAACCATCTGACACAGAACTTTTGAGAACAAGTTTATAGCACAGCTAAGATAATCCCTCTCTTCCTCTTATAATACATGTATATATATCATGCCTTGAAGACCTCTACTCACTTTGTCTTGAATGCACTGAAAGGAACAAAATCAAGTTTCAGCAGAGGGATACATACATGGAAGGAAGTTATGATACAGGTGCACCAGGGTTCCACTTCTGACAAATTGTCAAGGATACATCTTTCCCAGATGCACATGCTTTGTGCATCTTTGAACTCGGCCCTGCATGTGCCAAGGTGAGACCCATTGTTCACGTTATAAAAAGAGACTTGGCCTTCCTCATAGTCCAGGTATACTCCAAACCTCCAGCATGATGCCGTATCTCCAGGACTAATATCTTCCAGTCTGGCTAGCTGTAGAATCCAGATACCTTCCTGTCAAGAATGCTAATATGTGCTGCTTTAACCTATTCAGTGCAGTAAAAAGCCCAAGCACCTTAACTTACACAGTCCCTTCTGTTCCCCCAAAACATGGGTGACTCAGGGGTCCACCGATAATGCCAGTGCCTCATGAAACCATGTGGAATATGAACTCAAAGAGGAGGCCTGAAAGAGGGGGGTAACCTCATGATATCTTTCACATCTACGTCTACTGGTACTGGTGCAGGAAAGAACCAACCAGAAATCCAAAAGTAAATTTATTTGTTTTATTAGGGAATTACAATCACACACACACAGACAAGATCCAAGCAGTCATACAATAACACAAGGCTAATTGAAGGAAAAGGGAGGAAAGTTTAGATAGTGAGGCTTTAAGGCAAAGCGTGTTGCAGGAATTCTGAGGCAAAGAGACCAGGAGATAAGGAAAAAGAGTTTATTATACGCGTGAGCTGCCAGGCTGGAATAGCTTCCAAAAAGCCAGGAGCCCAGAGGTCAGTTTGCAAGACAATTTTATAGACACATAATACAAAGACATTTCCTCTTGCCTGCCCCTCTGAGGTTTTGCTATGTGTGCCATATTCTCTGACACCTTCTTACTCTCCAGATGTTCACATTCCAGGCAATGTGTTACAGAACATTCGAGCAGTTTAGGCACACTGTGACCATAACCTTGTATTTAGAACAGGGTCTTCGGTTCATTTTTGCCAGCACAGCATATTGTAATACACTTTGACTTGTCACACACTTTCAGATGATTCCTCATATTAGATTCTATAACTATAAGCATATATAGGGTCTTGTGGCTACCTAGACTGACCCTCCCTCAAAGGCTACTCCAAGCGGGTGATCCTTACCAATCCGTAAGAGAAGTGAAGAAGCAGCAATGTGGCTTAGACACAAGTCTAAGGACAGTACACAAATGGGAATCAGAGTGGCAGAGTGGCAACAGCAATTGGTATAATGTGAGAGGACTGGCCAAAAACTAGCTTTAAACATTCTTTTTTCTGCCTGAAGAGTGAGGGTGTTAATGGCTCTTGGGCAGAGTAAACAGTGGAATCCAGAATGAGCTAATGGCCTTAGTGTTAGGTGCCAAAGGGCAAATAGTAACCTTGATCGGCAAGTTTGGAAGCAAAAGGGAAGTTTGCTTCGTCAGAGGGAAAGGAGTTAAAACACTCATCCATTTTGTAGGAACGTCTTGGATGCTATGTCTCTTAAATGTTAATTGTCTCTTGGAGGTTAACTGTACATCTCTGGAGTTTCTTGGTGATTTCCTGACTATGATCTGGCTATGCCTTGAGGTCTCTTCTGACCTGATTTTGCAATGCCAGTTTTTCATCTTTGACAGCATGGACATGCAGCCATAGCAGGGTATAATTTATATTTATGCCAATTAATATCTACCAATTAAATCATGTCAAAGTGTAGGGGTGTATGGCTTACTAACACTTCTCTGTAGGGCCATTCCTATGGCTATGCTTGGCAGAAGCTGTGTCATTATATGGTTTATATCCAGCCATATAGACACCGGCTGCCACTACAAGGGACTATATAAGAAAGGAGAATCCATACCCCATATATTCAGCTTAAAACACAGGCTAATGAAGACCAATCTTGTTGAAACACATCACCTAAAGATCCCAGCAACTGATGTGTCATCAACTCTTACTATCATTATATCTATACATTATAATTACCATTGTGTCTAAATAGTTGTGTGTGTGTGTGTGTGTATGTGTGTGTTTTGTACTCCATTGCCTGTGGATTGCTTTTTACTACTAACAATTTTTGTATAACATTGTGGTCCCAGAGTCTTGTATGTGAGTTCTTTCTGTATATGTACATGGATGTTATGTTTGATATGAAGTTGTTAAGAATATATTGTTAGATTTTGGGTGGTATAAATAGTAATATACAATCATTAGTTTATGTTTTTTTTATCCCTCCTGTGGGTAATAGTTTCCTTAGAAGCTCTGTTTGACACAAAACCTACAGACTGAGCTAAATGAGAAGAGGCTGGATTTTACATCCCTTTGTTCTGTCTCTAAGGCAGCAATGTCTCAATGTTCTGTATTCAGTGCTCTCCAGTGTCTTCCAATTGTTCTGAGAAACATGGTCTTGGGAAACCTCATAATCAAATTGTTGTCCATTTAGAAATAATTTCTTTTTCATTATATGTCCCGGAGCATCCACTTTCTCAAACTGTTTAATGATAGTAGTAAAAGTACTTCTGCACTTATTCATGCTTTTTTCTTTTTTCTTTTTCTTTTTTTTTTTTGCTAACACATTTCAAGTCTGTGTGACTGGCTGTAGTGTTGACTACTGCATATTAGCCTTGGGAAATATCTCATTGTGTTTTATTTGCTGAACTATGGCAGCAAATTTAAACAGTTGCATAGTATGGCAATACAGTGGTCCCTCTGGATATGTGAGGATTCCATTTGTGAGGATTCCATTCCAAGAGGTCCTACAAATATTGGTGGTAGTGATGGGCATGTGGATGCTTCAGTGCATCCATGTGCACCTTGCTGCCATTTTAGATATAGGATATTACACACCCTAGTTGCTTGAAATCATGGATCTGCAGGTTACAGGTAAGGAAAGCTGACTATGTTTATCAAAGCCATGAAGAATTGTGAATTTCTAATCACCTCAGTCTGATAAATCCAGATTCTCACTATTCTGCAGTATTTGTGTTGAAGGCTACCAATAGATCATGTTCCTGCAAAATTTCACAAATCCGGTACAGATAATATTTAAATACCTCCTTTTCCAACTATGAGTGAAAACCTAACTGGCAAAGATGGCCAAGGCCCAGTTGTATTGACACTAGGCTAGCACAGAAATGTTAGGAAATGTGTGGGACTATGCCTATGCTGACCCAACTTTGTGATGGCATTGTGGGTGCATGGAAGAAATTTGGATGTGCTGTTAACTCAGCTTCTTCTTCGTTCCAACCCTTCTCCACTCCTGTTTTGGTGCTTCTGCCAACAGATCTTAGTTCCAGAGTTCTGCTGACGGACTGCTCTGGTGAAAAAATATTTGTGAGAATGTCTGTCACAGAAGACGTTTGTACCTAATCCTAACATCCTACAGATAAATGCATCTTTGAGCTGGGATTTTACTGTATATCTATAGCTATTGTTATTTTGTTAAATAAAAGGATTCCTTGTTGTACATTTCCAAAGTCTTATAATATAGTATATGCTTGTGCCTTTCCTCAGGGACCTTTTCTGGCTTATCAAAGACTAATTTTATGTTGGCCTTCTTTTCTTGGGAGAACATAGTTAAAATTTGTCATTTGTCCTGTCTTGTTGCTTACTTTAGCCCAAAGGCTTTTCCGAACTACTGCCTGAAATAATTCATAAAGTGGCCATGGGGACTTCTTTTTTTCTGAATTGCTTCTTAACTCATAATATAGTGGTCTTTCAGTGAGTCTATTAAAAATAAAAAAAGAGACTTTTTTTCTGCACCAGACCTACATATTTCATCTTGAGACCAACAGGATACTCTCCTATTGAACCAAGATTACAGTAAAATTAATTCACCAGCCATCCTTTATAGTAATCATCCTTCCTATCAATGGGATGAATTTACATACAATTATATTTAAACTACAAATTCATTTTAGTGCGCCTGCTCTATACATATCCCAACTTATGGGTACAAACTTATGAGTCTCAACTGAAGGCAGAAAACTATTCCGCAAACCTATTTACATTTTTATAAATATTTATCAATGCTGTTATGAAATTTCTAAATTGTAATAATTAGGTTTGATTTTGTTTTGTTTGAATCTCTGTTTTTCCATAAAATTATTCCATCCTTAAAATTATTAGTTGATTTTATTACAACCAAATGTGGATGTTATCTTTTCTAATTTCATTTCTGGACTTAGAATGGATTAGTAACTTGAAAAAAAAACTTTGTGGTGGCAAGGATTTTTAAATGAAATTGGCAAAACACATTTTGGCTACAAAGAAAAACTGAGCCTTTTATACAGAAGACTGCTGTAAAATTTGCATTTTTTTATCATAACTGATGTTAAATGTTCTTTAAAAATGTAGAGATCTTGTATTATTCCAGAGCTTTCCAAATGGTGTACTGTGACATGTTAGTGTGTTGTCTGATGTGTGTAGGTGTGTCACCGACAATCTTGGAAATATATTTTATTATTTATAAATAGTATATTTTAAAAATATTTGAAAGGTTTTCATGAGATATGTTGTGTCCCCATACATTTCATTATTACAATTTATGTATATGTCCGTATTTCTTATAAGGGGTCAGTTTAACATCCCATTTGCTACTAAAACTGAATTATTGTGACACAAAATGATGCATGCCTAAAAAGTGTGTCATCAATGTGAAAAGTTTGGAAAGCTCTGTATTATTTGGATAATCTCTATGGTGGATTTTTATTTGGTTTACTTATTTATTTAGGCAAGTGATGAAATACTGACATTGTCATTTTCTCCCCATGCCCCAGAAAAAAACTGTTTTGAGATTTGGGGGACCTTGGGAACCATAGAAGAGGTTACACTGGGAGTTTTAGAGAGATGAAAGAAATCTGCAAAATACATGTTTCAGTGGTGAGAGTATTGTGTAGAATTCTATTCAGGAGATGCTATCACCTAAAGCAAGAATACTCTGGTTTCCACCCAGTCAGGTTTATAAGTTTGTATTCTGTAATATGATTTCAAAATAATGACTAGTTGGATTTTTCCAACTGTATGGTAACTCTTCCACTTGTCTGCATGGCTGATACCCAGACTTGCTTCTTTGATTGCTTGGTTGATTTATGGTCAGCCTAGTGATCTTTAGTAAAACCCATTAGTTAAAAGAACCAATGCATTTAGTTTTCATATATCAGATGTATGATTCAACAATTGATTCAACAATGTGCCCTAAATAGGGATGTAATTCTTTACCAAGTTTCTTCTTAAAGGCAGTAACAAGCGATTTCAGCAGTGTTTTTCTTCCTGCTGTGAGAAAGTCTTTGAAACCACACAGTTCTTCAAGGCAATTCAGAACTTATTCTGCACAAAATGTGCACATGGCTGTGTTGCACAGAAAACAGCTTTTCTCTGCACAAAAAACAGCATTTCCTGCATGGAAAGTAATATTTCCATGTAGAAATATTAATTCTTGCACAGAAAATGCTGTTTTCTATGGATTCTACCATGTGCAAATTTTAAATAGAACAAATGCCCAATTATAGCATTTTCTGTGCAGGAATAAATAGATCTGCATTAATATTTATTCCATGTGGAAACTAACCATATGCATTTTTTCTCAGAATAAGTCCTTAACTGCAAAAATTCTTGTCAGTCCAGGATTTTTCTCATCAGGATTTCTCAACCCAGTGTTTTTCAACCATTTTTTGAATAATTTTGAATATTTTGAATATTCTTTTCATCCCTTGCTCTAAGAAGCTGAGTACCTTTTCCTTTAGGACAAACTGAATGTCTTAAGTTACGGGTTATTATAGTGTCACCACACAGTTTAGGGTTTCATATTAGATATCACTAAATGGCCATATGGCAATGCATAAAAAGATAATATTGACTCACAGACCATTGACCTCATTGATGTTTGTCTATGGGTCATTGCTAGAATGGCCATTTACATACAGCACGATCCTTTACTATGGACATAGGAGGAGTTTAATATGCTTAAATGTAAAACCAAATGTAGTGAAATAACTAGTTTCTGTTAAGTAAATTTAGTTAATTTCAGACAGATTTTTAATGCTTACAGATCTCAGATGGTGAAAAGCTTAAAAGCATGTACTGTAATAATCAAGGAGAGCAGAATATTATTTAAGATGAGTTTTACATTTACATTAAGATGACTTCTACATTTTCCCAGTATTTTGGCATATCACTTTCTTGTATCTTTAAATGGAATCATTTGCTTGATTGATGGCCATGTCCACTAGCAACTTTAATGCAATCTCATAAAAATGGTCTTGGTAACAGAAAATAGAGAAGAATATCGGGGATATTGTTGATGTTCAAATAGTTTTAAATATTTTAGCCTAATTTTAACTTGATAAATGGTTCAATATATTTCTAATCTATTAATCTATCTAATCTATTTAAATTATTTCTATACATACTTTTACATTATTTTAAATTTATCAAGCTATTTACACTACCCTGAAAACTTTAGATACAGGACAAGATGTAAATACATTAATAAATGTAATCAATCCAGTCCATTAAACTAATTTGCATCCCACCTTTTTCCCAGTAATGGGACACAAAGTGTCTAACAATATATTTGTAAACAATACAAATTATAAATAAAAAATAACTTTACAAAGTAATTAATAAAAGTATAAATATAATAATTATTAAGAAAGTGATTTAGCAAATTGAAATGTTAAATAATTGATTATTAGAAATAATAAAATGCATTAAAAGATTACATGGAAACCTTAACAATAGAACCACTAATAATTAATTAATTAATTAATTGAAACAAAGAAGTCAGGGATCTTATTCCACATTACCACTTTAAAATGAGGTACTAAAATCATTTAAAAATCAGTTTAAATAATTTTGGACTCTCACACTACACTATGAAGTGTAGCACTATGATTCCACCACTTCCATAGCCATGGCAAAAGTCTATGGAATCCTGTACTTTGCAGTTTAGAGAGGAGTATTTAGAATTATCAGTCACAGGACTCCTCACTAGACAACAGGCTCCAGGATTCCAAAGAGTACAGCCATGGCAGTTAAAGTAAATCCTTGTGCTGCAACTGTGTAGTGGAAAATCCCCCTTCTATAAAAACAGTGAACTACAATAGAAGCAGAAGTTGTTGCAGTTGGTGAGGGGAAGACTAACTAAAACCTTGGATAAGTAAAAGAAATTGAATTAGCTGTTAAAATTTTAGTGAGATTAAAAGCCCCTCTTTAAAAAGTCTTGATTAGGTGGTAAAACACAAAGAGTTGGCCAGATTGGCCTCTCATGTAAAGTTCCACAATTTGGTTGAAGCTGTCTCAAGCACATTAAAAGTTGAAGAGCAGAGTCCTCACTGAACAGGAATAGGGAAAGAAACAATCTTCTAAGTCATTTAGACACAAACCATTTAGAGTTTTAAAGCTTGTCATTAGTACCTTGGATTGTAACAGTGGCCCTTTCCGCAATTCACCTTTTCTTGGTGCTGGGGTGTGGTGCTCACGCAAGCAGCCTCTTGTGAGAAGCCCTCACTTCCAGGTTTCTTCAGCTATGCACGAGCTTCTTGCTCACACGAGAGCCCCACCTCTTCCTTTTGCAGTGCAGCCTGGGACCTTCCCAGGCTACACTGAGACAGGAAGCGTGACCAGCCCAGCTCTGAGGCTCCTCACACCAGGTAAATGTGCGAGGCGCCCCAGAGCGATGCGTGACCATGCACCATTTTCAGCTTAAAGCCAAAAATGAAAAAGTGTGTGAGCGGTCCCTGCCAGGCCCTGGAGCATTGCACAAATGTGCGTGCATCATGTGGACCACTCCTCACATTTGTGCGACACTCGAGGGGCCCTTTTGCATAGAAAATGCCATGTGAAAAGGGTCTAAGAGTTAATTTTTCACAAGCAGAAATGGTTTTCTGCATTTTTTTTCTTTTTTTGACTAAATTTATCACAGTTTGGGAAATATACGCACTTCTACGGGAAGAAGTATTTTATTCTATTGGTACAAAACAGGATTAGAAATAACTATTTACAACTAACCAGTTACTAAATAAATAGTAACTAACTAACTAGTTAGCCAGTGTGGTATAGTGGTTAAAATGTTGGACTGGGACACTGAGAGACCATGGTTCCATTCAGCCATGGAAACCCACCGGGTAATCCTGAGTAAATCCCAGTCTCTTTATAGATTATAGTAAAGCCTTTGACTGTGTAGGTTCTGCAAAAAAAAAAAAAAAAAATTGATTGCTCTTAAAGAAATGGGTGTGCCACCATATTTGATTGTCCTAATGTGTAACCTGCACACAGAACAAGAAGTCACTTTGTAAAGTTGAAGGCTTTCAAGGCCAGAATGGGTTGCTAATGTACTTAACACACTGTTATGCATATCCCCTGTCTAACAATACAACCCTGGGGGATATCCCATTTAACAATAGGCCATCACACAGGCCAACTGTAAAATATATTTCCTCCCACCTGAGGACTACACAAGTATATATACTCTGTCTCACTTCCATGCCACCAGCTCCTCTGAAGATGCCAGCCACAGATGCAGGCGAAACGTCAGGAGCAAATACTAATAAAACATGGCCTCAAAGCCCAGAAAACTCACAACAACCCAAGATGTTACTGTTTGGATGGAGAAATGGAATGGTTTCCAACTGGCAAGTGGATCAGGCAAGGGTGCATATTATCACCCTCTCTGCTTTACTTGTATGCTGAACATATCATAAGTAAAGCAGGACTTGGAGGAAGAAAGCATGACAATTGGAAGAAGGAGCATCAACAATTTAAGATATGCAGATGACACAATACTTCTAGCAGAAGATAGGAAAGACTTTGAACAATTATGGAAGAAAGTCAAGGCAGAAAGTGTAAAGGCAGGTTTATAGCTGAACATTAAGAAAACAAAAATAATGATCACAGATGATTTACGTAACCTTAAAGCAGATGTTGAAGGCATATACAGTTCAAGATTTTCCATACCTTGACTCAGTCATTAATTAGAATGGAGACTACTGTTAAGAAATCAGAAGACTAGGACCTGGAAGGGCAGCTATGAAGGAACTAGAGATCCTGAAGTGTAAAGGCATATCATTGAATACCAAAGTTAGAATAGTCCATGCCATCATTTTTCCAATTTCTATATATGGTTGTGGAAGCTGGACAGTGAAGAGAGCTGAAGAAAATCAACTTCTTTGAAATGTGGTGCTGGAGAATAATTCTACAGATACCATGGAATGCTAAAAAGATCAATAAATGGGTCTTAGAGCAATTGAAGTCTAAGCTCTCTTTAGAAGTCAAGATGATTAAACTGAGGCTGTTGTACGTTGGCTATATCATGAGAATACATGACTAGAAAAGACAATAATGCTTGGTAAGGTAAAAAGCAGTAGGAAAAGAGGAAAATCATATTACAGATGAATAGCTCCGATCGAGGAAGACACATTCCTCAACGTGCAAGACCTGAGGAGGGCATTAGCTGACAGTGTAACTTGGAAATCTTTCATTCATAAGATCATCATAAGTCATTTGATGGTAGTTAACAACAACAACAAAAATGAATGCTGCAGTATATCTAGTGTTCTTATTTCCTTTGCAGAAATATGCATAAAACAAAATCAGGCCTTTAATTGTAAGTGCATCAAATCTGTATCTGTGAATATGATATGGCTACTCTTATAGAATAACAAATGCAGCTTTCCAAAACATATAAATTATTCACAGCAACTCATATGAAAATTCAACAGTTTCTATAAACAGAGGTCTCTATGGGGATGTTCCCTTGATCAGAGCCTCTTTCACTGGACTGATTAATTAATTTGGGGTAAATATCATCCTTTGGCTCTGTCCTCAGTGTTTAAACACATATTAGAATAATTAGTGCATGCATAAGTAAGCATGGCTTGGGCGAGCAAATGTCACATTTTTAAAATTCTGTTTTGAGAATGTGGTGATCAAGGTGTGATTAAGATAGGGATGAGGGAGAATTTTTTTCACTTCACTTTTTTAATATGAATTTGCAAAGATACATTTTTCACACTTGGGATGCAAAGAACATGAGTTTTAGAAATGTATGTGTGTATGTGTGTGCATGGGGTTGCGGGGGGAGAAAGAGAGAGAAAACACACAGGTGAGTTCATCTACTCATTAAATACTTAACTCTTAAATGTCTGGCTTTGAATCCCCCTTATTGAGACATGTTTGTAGCACTGTTAGGGTTGCCAACTCTCCTCTTTTTCTACTCAGGGAGTCTAAATTCTGTATGGCAGGCAGATGTAACATGTTCCTCTCCCTGATGAGAATAGCTGTACCTGCAGTAAATTTTGTACTGTAGCTTTAATATCCAACCATGGAATGACAAGTTCAAACACAAAAACTGGATTAAGTTAGGACCATTTAATTTGGCTTAACCTATTTAAACTGCAGTGGCCTGGAAATGAAGCAAGAGGGGGTAGCAATCTGAAGCAAGTCCAAATGAAGCCAATTGTCAACTCCTCGACAACTTTCTCAGCTTTCCCTTGGGAGGAGTACCTCAGCCCTGGGGGTAATCCAAGTACTTGGGTTGATCCCCAGTCAGCTGTCATTGGAAGATAATCTAGGGGACTCATACTCAAACTCCAGAACTCCATAACTGAATGCCCAAACCCCAGGTTAACCTCAAGGATAGCCTCCTTCCCCAACATCCAGGTTTCAGAACCCTACAGTGGGAGGTTTCAGAGCCCCATCCTACACCAAAGGGTTCAAAGGTGACCATTAAAGACTTATATTCTCCCCTGCTACCTGCTAGGTGAACGTCTACTGAAAGACAGCACCCAAAGCCAATTACCAAAGCACCACAGAAACAGTATGGGTTAGAAAAAACCTTCTTAGGAACCTTCTTACGGACTACTCCTAATGGTGACAACCTCAAATTGAGAAGAGGGTCCCTGTGTGGACCAAAAACCCTGCCAGCCTATATGTGCTTACTAAGTTTATCCTGGACAATGCTATGGAAATCAATCACAGAGTGAGAATTCAGTGCATAACAATATGTGTATCACCTACATAGAGAATTAGGAATCCATGTGGGAAGCCTTATAGAATATATTTTGCACTGTCTTGGGTTACAGCACTAACCATTCTGCCAGAGCGGATGGCCTAATTGGAGTTGAAGCCCTTTCCCACCAGCAGCACTGGTACCGCTGTGTCCATCTGCCTACTCACCTCAAAAGAAGGAGGCACTGGGATGCTGACCTCTGCAACAGCTACATCTGTGGTTGTACATACACCCCTGTCTTTTGCACTTACCCATGTTGAAGACCCAGAAAATCTGGTGATCTTTCTTATCCCCTGAGCTAGGCCTCACATGGATCTCTTTTGACTGGTTAGCCACTGGCACATAGCCACTGTTACAACAATTTGAAGAGGGGGGGCATGAACTGACCATAATGTCAGACCATAATTCCAGTTGCTTGGTATCACAGGGAAGAGAGGGATCCAGCACTGCTCTCATGTGAAACTGTTCATCTTACTGTACTCAGGCAGAGTCCTTGGAGCCCATATAAGCACTAAGGATGATGTCCTGGTATTTTACAAGGGCAGAGCACCTTTTTTACAAGGGCAGAGCACCTTTAGGGCTGGGCACCAGCACCACCAGCACCACCACTACCACCACCATGTATATGGTACAACTTGCCAACCAATTCATAAAATTCCTCTCCACTTTTTGGAGCTTAAACTGTTCTAACTCCCTTGGTACATTAAGGAGAACCCCATCCTTCACCAAGACTCTGGGCTCAGGTTATCTGAAAGGCAAAGAGAAAACTTTGATATATTCACCCCACTAAATATGTTCCTTGCTAGTAAGGAGGAGATGACCCCCCGCAATGGCATCGACATGGACCTGGAGGGTTGCATTGAGACAAATGCTTGGGATGACTGAGGAAGCCATTATTGTAGGGAAAGAGGCTGACACTGGAGAGGAGAGTGGTGCTGGAGAGGGCAGTTCAATTCTCACTACTGTGGCTACAGGTGAGACCAGCATAGGAGTAGTTTGAATAAGACTCCCAGTCTAAGTGCAGGACCCCCAAATAACAGCTGGAGAAGAGGCTGTGGGGGCTACAAATGTACCTGTGACTGTTGGTCTCCTGGTTGTCTTGCAAACCACTGCATTTCCCTGATGCCCTTGTCCAGCTGGTGTCACCAGAAGGAGGATTAGACCTGGACAGAAAGGGTGCTGCCACTGATAGATAGATAGATAGGTAGGTAGGTAGGTAGGTAGGTAGGTAGATAGATAGATAGATAGACAGACAGACAGATATTGTTTATTACAGTCATAGACCAGTAAAAAGATTATATCAAACAGTACCAAGGGCCAAGAACCTAAGTACTGATACAAGTAAACATAAAACTTGAATAAATAATACATAAAAACATCATAATAAACTTGGTCAAGAATGCAGTACTACTGAGGCATAACAGTCTCACAAGGATTACAAGATATGCAATATGCATCTACTCACTAG
Organism: Ctenosaura bakeri; assembly: GCA_948474755.1. Classification (NCBI taxonomy): domain Eukaryota; kingdom Metazoa; phylum Chordata; class Lepidosauria; order Squamata; family Iguanidae; genus Ctenosaura; species Ctenosaura bakeri. The sequence continues at coordinate 257,784 of CAOLHI010000188.1, read as the reverse complement.
CCAGCATCTTTTGTTTTACTCTCATAGCTGCAGCACAGAATTTAGCAACCTTATATGTTATATCAGAGTTCGTGTCTGATAACAATAGGAAGGTATAAAATGATTCAGAACCACCTGGGTGTTCCCGAAGAATTGGGGAGATGATATCAGCTCTTAAATCTCTATAGAACATACATTGAAAAAGCATGTGTCCAACCATTTCAATCTGACCGGAATCACACGGACAGTATCTATCCAAATAGGGAATTCTTTTTATATCGTCCCTCAAGGACAGCAAATGGAAGACTACGGCAACGCGCTAGAGTCAAAGCCAAACGATGTTTGGGCAGTTCTAAAATTTTTAAATAGGCCCGTGGCAGCATCTGATACTTGTCCTGCTCACTAGCAATAAAGGATGGAGAACAGGCCAAATCTGTTTGGCATTCAATATCAAAGATACTTTGTTTAATGACTGATTTAGCCTGGTCATAGCCCATCCTAAATAAGGTATCAGGGGACAGACCCAGGGTGCTACCACTGGCATGTCATGTGAAATGGAGACAGAGTGTGACAGGCTAGAGGTATCCATAGTCATTAATGACTTAATGGCCTTGGCCAAATCTTGAATGCAAAGGTATATAAATCAGTCAAGCCAGGCTGAGAGCTTATTGAGGAGGTAGTTCTAAGAGAAGCAGCTAGGTTAGAAGTAGCTGGGTTCATGCCCTGTAACATATTGAAAATATCAATGAGTCTGGGCTGAATGAGTATCTGACTGGAAAGAAGAGGAAGAAAGAAGAAAGAAAGAAAATAAAGCAGGGGGAGGGTGGTCATGACAGCAGAGGCTAAGGCCTATAGGCACTGCATGGAATAGTTAGCTGCTCAAAGCAGACCTAGCTCAGTGAGGGCTTTCTGGGGGGGGGGTGCTCAACGCTACACTGTGCCCCACCACAATGGCTTTTCCCACAAACATGCACGTAAAAGATGTCCCTCTTTGCTCCTCATTGTGAGCATCCCATTTGAAATGTATGCTCTCTATCCAATCTCCCATATATTCCATTACAGTCAGTGCAGCATACAGGAGAGGAGCTATCTCTAATTGTCAAGCCAGGCAAAATATTTCTTTAAAAACAAAATCCCATGTAGCGCCAAAGCAACAGGTTGAATCCTACACTGATAATGGCAGTTCAATAAATGGGTGCCAACTATTTGGAAGACAAATCAGTGAAGTAGTAGGCAATCCGTTTATAGTCACCCTGCCATATCCTTTCATGCAAGATGATACTTGGTCCTGCTATATCCAGAGGCATGTGCAAATGTCCTTCCTCTCCCCAGCCATTTAACAGCCATTATGGGGAGTACCCATTACATCTAAACTGAGAAATTACAGCTTAAATTCAGCCCTCAAACCAGAATATGAAATCAGAATACCACCTGTTTTCACAAAAGGGAGTCAATCACAATTCCCCTTAATTAAAAAAAAAAAGCTCTATTTTGATGCCCTAGAAAAAGTAGGAGGGGTAGGAAACATGTGGTCATCATCTACGGTCTCCGTCTAATAAACTAAGCAGTAACTTATTAGACTGAGATAGCTATGTCTGAACCAACTAGCATAGCCATATTTTCCCCCAGTCCTTTCTATGACCAGTACTTTGAGCGTGCTTGGAAGTAGTTTAGTATTTTACCAAGAACAATATCCTCTCAATTTTTCCACATATTGTTGCAATATCTTTAAAGGAAGAAAGCTTCTTAAGTCACAATGATATGTAAGATTCCTGTGAACATGTTTGCCTTTGGAAATTTATGACAGGGAGAATAGGAAAGAAGATACTTCAAAGATATTATGGGAGAAGACAGGGTTTCAGGGTAAGTCAAAGACTTTTCTCTCATTGTTCTACACAAAAGTTCAGCCCAGAATACTGTATACATTTGTGGGAATTATATTTTCTTCTTGTCCCTATGTCCTTTATTTTTTTTCTCAGTCGGTGTACATTTACCAGAAGGAATGAAGATGCTCTGTACATACACACACACACACACTCACTCTTGTGACACTGACTAGTGATGCACAAGGCAAATCAGGCTCCATCAGATCAGTTGGAGTGTTTTCTTAGGTAAAACTGTCTTCCCTTTGAGGCTAATATCACTTAAGCTGTACCTAAGCATACAGACCTTTGCTTATTTAATTCTTGCATGCTAGAACAAAGAATATCAAACAGTTTTCTTTTCTTGACCTGAGTGATATAATCAGAGCTTTTGGACATTTTGACTATTCAGTGACTTTTCATGAAAAAGCCCTTTGCACAAAAACAGCGTTTTCGTACACAAAAAAGTATGTGTTTTTGAAAAAAAAAAAAGTAAAAAGTGTGAAAAATCTCAAATATGTTGACCATTTTAACCCCATCAGATGTCTTAAGACACATTTTCTCATCAAATATGAGAAAGATTAATATCGTATATTGGCTTTGTGTATGTGTAACCTAGAGTTGCAGATCTGCATACACTAATCTGTATATCTGTATACACTAATACTGTGTGTACATGCTTGTGGCGCTGTTGTCACTATCATAAATGCACCTACCATTCTTTAGGCATCAGCTGCACCAAATGAGTTCAGTTCCACTCACAACTGGGCACCTAGGATGATTTCTGCACCACCTTACTGCCAGTGAGAGAGCCTGCAACAATCAGAATCAGGACCCCTGTACTGATTCCCCATCACCACTGTGGAGAGTTGGTGGTTTCCTCCCAACCACTTCACTCATTGGCCCTTTCTGCAGGAGGTTGTCATCCCGGCATGGGGATGGAAGAGGACCGAGACCAGGAAAATGCTTCTGCATGATGTCTTGTCCTTCTCCCATCATCAGCTGGCATGATCAAGGATTAAATCATTGATGGGTTTTCCCTGTCATTGACCTGTAATTGCGTGACTATCCTGAACTTACCTGGCCTGTGGAAGTGCCAGAAGCACAATGGAGGCACTTTCTGCCCCAGGGCAGCCTGGGAAAGAGCCTGACTGTGCTGCGCTGTAGAAGAGGTATGTCCATTCTGCTTCCTTCAGCAGGAAGTGCAGAGGAGACTGTTCATGTCCATGCTTTCATCTCAGCATAGCCATTGGCCATTTCTGCATGGCATTGTGATAGTGCTATTATTCCACTTTTAACATCCAGTGGAATTATGGGGTTTGTAGTTTACTGGGGCCAAAGTGCTCTCTGGCTGAGAATTCTAAAGGCTATTCCTTAACTACATATCCTAGAATTCCACAGGATGTTGAAAGTGGAATAATAGCACTATAACAGTGTAGTGCGGAAATGGCAATTGACAGGAGAATGCTGGGACAATACTGGAGACAGGTAAGCTGCAGAAAGGGCCATTGGTGGGAGGAGGCTGGAGACTTCATTCTGTTTCATCCGGATTGCTGGCAGAACAGATCTCCAGTGCTTGGTGGGGCTGTTAAGGTATGTTTGGGGAACTGGTCAAAACTTAGATAAACATTTGGAACTAAGGCAATGCAGGATCTCTGACAATATTTGTGAGTATTCTTTATATCCCTAGCTGGACCCATCTAACTGTCATGCAGACTTTGAACTTTGGAAAGATTGGGGGGAAGTGCCTTAGGTTTCATTTTTGTGAAAATGGCTTGCTCTGAGAGAATTGGGATTGGAGTTAAGAAGGCCTATTATACAAGGGGCTCGCCAATTGTGCGCTATCTTATCCGTTTCCAAGTGAGAAATGGATCATCAGCAACTAAGCCATTTTTTCCAAGACAACAATGCTGCAGTGTTGGGATGGTTTAAATTGTTTTTCAAGCATAATAACTCATCAGCCCGTACTCCTATTCTTCTGAAATTTTGCGGCTTTCATGCTTTAGAGAAAGTCTATGGTATACAAGCCTTTTATATAATTTTCCTCAATAAACACAGGAAGGGGAAAAGAAATTAATCACTGCTTGTTTCCAATGCACCTAGCCAACTGAACTAGCAAGCCTTTTGTAGGTTTGTCACCAGGACCACCTCCAGGCTATCTGTCAGTTTGAAGACAATGGACTGCAGAGGACCTTTTATAGAGTTTCTTTTTCTTTTTCAGCTGAAATTTTGCAGACTTGATCACATCCATACTGTTCAATTGCTCTATAAGTTTTTTCAGAAAGTTTTTTTTAAAAAAACTCAAAATGTAAGAACTCTAGCCCAGAAATTCCTGTGCACGTTAGTTTGTAATTTGTCCCATGCAATTCCTTATGACAGGAATGCAAAAACTGTGGCCTACAGATTACATTCTTCTTTTAAATCCCCAAGCCATACCCATTTTCCCAAGCTCCCAAATGCATGGAGGAGCTGAAAAAATAGAATCAAATGAAAAATATTCAATTCTGCCCCTGAAAGCCTCCAGCAATGGCAAATTACTGCCTCCTCAGCACCCACAAAGGCCTGTAATTTGCCTAATGAACTCATAAATTGTAATTCAAGTGTTTTCTTGTTGTCTTATAGAACTATGGTCAAAAATTCGGTGATATAAACTACTGCAAGAGCATGGGTGAAAATTGGCCCAACTGACCTCACAGTTCCTGAGCTTTGCTCTATGACATTTATTTCTTTAACAACTATTTCTGAGCCTGGCAAAGGGCATGTGCTTCTTGCTGCATCAAAACAAATACGATTACGATGCATATGAAATAGGATTTTGGTGAGATTATGGCACACATGCACAATCATTTGTTTCACTTGGGGCTGTGTAAGAGATTGTTCATTTTTGCTGCAACTATAGAAAGGGTTATTCTTTGATCAACAGATCAAAAGTTACAGTCTGTAGAGTGACTCACAGGTATGAACAAAAAAGAAATTCCGTGGCCTACCATATATTAGGTAAAGTTAACGTCTTCAGCTTGGTGTGCCCTAGCAGCCCTGGCCATGAGAATGTGATGAAATTTTCCAAGCAAATATGTAGAGGTACCAGTATTAGAATGATCAATGGATCCATTGTAAAAATCCATTCTTGGATTTATGGTTGCTCTTCCTGAAATACTGTGGGTTGTATGGGAGCCATCCAGGTTCTGGACCTTTCCTGATGAAGATACCATATCAGGAGAAGTCTCATACAATCCAAAGCAGCTGCAAGAGGAGTGGGCATAAAATTAAAACTGAATTTACTGCCCAAAATCACAAACACAGGATAACACTTAAGCTATGTAATAGCAGGTGAGAGAAGACATAATTTAGTGCAGACAATTACAGGTATTATGCTCTTTTTTAAAATGAATAATATTTAAAACTGTGTAGTTTTAATCAAATCCATATCAGCGTAAGTATTCCATCTCTTCCCCAGCTGGGAATATATATATATTTATATGTCTTAATATGATACATGAGTTTCACAGTCTTTCTTTTGCCATTTAAATAGATGTACTTGCTATAATAAGGAGCAGTTGAGTGACATTCCAGTTTGTCAAGATAATGGCTTAATGGCATTGATACTGCATCATGGTATAGCTAAGGACTATGAGAAAAATCAACTCAATTCATATTTTAAGATTAAGCAACTTAGCTCACACATACCAATCTACACATGAACTGGAAAGCAACGGTGCTCTGTCATGTGTACATATATCACCAAATTTTCTGGCACAGGTGTCCTAAACACACACACACGCACACACGCACATGCACACGAATATACAGTATGCAAATTAGAAATTAGAAATTTCTTGTTTGTTCCTTTTTTTAAAAAAACAACCATACCTATTCACAGATTGATGTAGGAGTTGGATAGAAGGAACATTTATCTGAAAACTAAGATAATTACAGAATGTAGAAGAGACATATTTGTAAAGCCCTATGTGTAGGGTTATTCCCAGTGTCTTGTTGGTCAATTAAAAGTCTCTCTTCACCCTGATTGTGGGAGAAGCTCACTTTTGAAAAGCAACAATGCAATTGGGAATTACTATCAATCTGATCCATAGAATCCCAAACAAGAGGTAGTTGACCTTATCAGCCTAAACACTGAGACTGCAATGATAGAAGCCAGTCTTTGTTATTCCTTTAAAAAAAAAATTCATTAGTACTTTTGTACAAAAAAAAAGTTATGTAAATGTTATTGAATATGTTTGAATCACACCAGTTCCACAGTAAGTACAAACAGATATATTGTGAGATTAAATTTTCTTTTCAATATCACTGCATATTAATAAAGAAAATGATTGTGATTAGTTTACTAAACTACTTGCTTCAGAAGCAAGTGCAGAAAAGGTTATAGCGGAGAAACTTAAACAAAGCATAGCTATGGCTATGAAAAATATTAGGCAGTATATAATAGTTGAAATAGGCACTTGAACAATTATAAATATATAAAATACAAGTGTTATCGGGGGACAAATGCTGGAAGTTATGCAGGGAGTGTGCTGTGGTAGAGCAATTTGTCACTAGTCTTAGTCTCTCTATTATAAAGTTTGAATACATTATGCAATAGCTAAACAAAAGCAATATTTGTGTGTGTGTGTGTGTGTGTACGTGTATCTGATGATATACGGTTTGCTTTGTTTAGCTCTAGTGCATGATTTTTTTTCTCCTAGAGTCCTTGAAGGAATTTTACAATGAGTCAAAGAATAAAACAACCTTCTGATTGTGATGTCACTCAAACCCTATTTAGATTGGCCACCATTCACCTTCTACAGTAGTTTGTGTGGCTGCTATGTAGACAATTATTGTATGAAGAAAGTGATGATATGAAGCAATGTATTCTCATTTAGGGCTTTAAATCTTTATAAATTTCATTCTTACACACAATAATTAATAATTTTCCCCTTCCTTTTCCCCTCATTGAAATATGTAAACTAGAACTCTCAAGTTTTCAACGATTATTCAGATTGTGGCATATTTTGTGCAAGAAAACCCTTTTTTTTTTCCTGCCCCAAAAAGGTTGGAAAACCAAAGGATTGTCAGGCACCAAAAAGTGACTTTGGGACTCACAGGACAATACAGAGCCTTTCTTGAGAGACCTGATTAAAGGAAAACACTCTATTGGTCTCCATTTCCCCAAGGAGCATAAAATGTCTTCGGGCAGTGGTGTTCAATGTATTTGGAGAACAGGACTGAATGTTTCTGCATCGTGCCATCTTTTTTGGAAGGTCAGGTATGTTGGGGAATATGAAAAATAACAGTACAGATTTCTGACTGGCAAAGCAGAAACTAAACAAGAACCTGTGCTTGAACATGAAAGAGACTTTTAGTACACTGAGCCATCAAAGTGGTGAAAAGATGCTTGCCTAAATAACCCTTCCTAGAAAACTAGCAGGAGAAGACTTGGAGAATGGATGTTGGACCCTTACAGCCATGAATCTTAGTGTTTATACACCCAGCATTGATACTGCTTGAAGCTGAGGAGCCAGGAGAAAGCAAAGTCTAGTTCAAGACTGATCCAACACTTGTTACTAATGTCACAATTAGTAATATGGAAGGAATTTGTTCAAACAAGTTTTTAAAATAGATTTATGGGTTAACAATGTGCTCTACCTAGTAATAATAGAAGAAGATGAAGATGAAGATGAAAATGAAGAAGTAGAAGAAGAAGCAACACCAACACCTCAAATGTCACTGATACATTATTGATTCTTAAATTCATGGGTAGAATTTGAATCATTGATGGTCCAGTTAGTAACACTGAGCAGACTGTGAAAATAATCATCATCATCATCATCATCATCATCATCATCATCATCATCATCATCATTATCATCATCATCAGTATGTAGCTATTTTAAAAATTAACCAAATATACTTTCATTTCTTATTTGTAAACAAGTAAATTTAGTCAGTGGATGCACACAGTTAAGAATGTGGAAGAAATGCACACAATTGTTTTTAAAAAGTGCATAAAATACATATGCATTTCTTTGAAACCAACCAACCAACCTCTCCCTGAATTGTTTGGCAGTGGACAGATGAGAACTTCCGTGAAATTGAGCTTCGGAAATCTTCCTATAGAGATCTTGAATACGAGTTTCTAACCTACACATTGGTAGACAGAATGAAAGGGTGGGACCTGACTCAAATGCAAAGCAGCTGTGTACATAAATAACATTGTGACTTCTTGCTGAATGCGTGTATTATATCCCATGCCTCCATTCCAGGGAGAAAGCAATGAGCAACTTGGTTTGCCTTTGTAAATGGAGAAATGGGGCGGGGTGGGAAAGTTCTCTCATGCTGAAATCTTGCTGCTTTCTAAAATCTGCACTCCAAACCTTCAGGTCCCATTGCTGTCAGTGATCACATTTTCTCTCTCTTGCCTGGATTTTCCTCTTAGCAGCTGAAGCAGTTGTACTCTGAAGCTCTAGTTCATCAGGTGTCTGATTTCAAAAATATAAACAATCTTATTGACTCAAAATGCAGGTGCCTAATCTTAAGGAGCACATAAGTAGCACCATTTATTTCAGAAGGATTACTTATGTCCTCCTTAGGATTAGCTCTTGCCAGAAAATTGTGCAAAGTCAGAGCCAGATGATTGCACACATACAGGCTATAATTGGCAACAACAGAGATTATGGCAACTGCTGGATGCTGCAATTCCTCAGAGCCATTCAACTTGCTTACACTTCAATTTACCTCTTATTAAACTCTCAGTTTTACAGATAAAGGCTGTACCATCCTTCAAAGAGGAATCTAACATGCCACTACACCTTCCCAAATGTCAATTAAGTTTAGACCATTTGAGTCCCAAGCAGCTTTCTTTTTAACAGCTAACAATGCCACACATATGGCAATGGTTAACAGTCTTCATAAAGGTCATGCAATACATTCTCTCACCACAGTAGTACAGAAAGAGGCCAATAAATTCCTATCTGGGTTCAAACATAACATTTTCTATCTACAAACTATAGTAGGTTGGAATAAGGATTAACACTGAGCTTGAACACCTTTCTTTCTCTCCCTTCTTACCCTCACATGGCTGGCTGCAGAGAAAGAGTTCTGATTGATTGACAGAGTAATCCTCTAACTAAACCACTATTTCCCCATGATGCTCCCTGAGTCCAAAATTGTGGTTTAATCATTACAGGCAAACCAGGATTTCAACCCATAAGAGATCAGTTGGGGCGGAACATTTAACTGATCATTGATATCTTTTCATAAGTGAATAGACAGGAAAAGAGATTATATATTTCACAAAGAAAAATAAAAAAAATGTAAAATGGCTATGCCACATAGAGGAAGGCATATTTAATTGACATTTTAAAAATTACAGTGCTTTCAGAGATGGTAAGTGAAGAATTTGTCTTCTTTTAAGCCAAATCTTATCATTCAAGAGGTGATGAGGAATATTTTGATGACATGCAGAGGTAGTCGAAATATAAAATTATGTGCAAACACATGCTGGCTTTTTTTGATACAAGTCTGACTTAGTCATATTCTCATATTTTCTCTCTCTATAGTGACCTTGTACTATTGGGATATTTTTAAATCCAATTATTGGTGATACTTAGAAACTGCCTTTAGTTAGGTGGTCCTCAAATCAGATATGGAAGAGGAGAACCATAGGGATGGAGAGCACCGTTTTGTGCATATAGGTTAAACACTTCACTAACTGTAATAGCCATGTGTGAATGGGGTCATCACAGATCCAACGGCAGTCGTCAAATTTTCATATCACCTCAACCCACAATGTTATTGAGTTGAAACTTCTCACAGATTCACCTTCTGTCATCAAAGGCAGATTCATCAAGGGCTAGAATGTGAGAACCGACTCCACTGAAAGTCACTAGATATGAGATTATGTGTGGTGGCGTGAAATTTCTACCTGTACTATTGGACAAATACGGTGTGTTCAAACATTACGTCAGTGTTTGATTTATATACCCTCTCAACTGATGTAAAAGCTTGAAGGGAAGAGATAAAACATTCGAGTTTTATCCCCTGTTTTATGACAAGATATTCATGCTATTTTTTTAAAACAAAACTAACATTTTATGTTGTAGCAATCGTTTCTAATGTGATTGTTAGACATCTCAAAGTACACAGGGCTTTAATAATCATTACTCTATTGTTATCAAGTTACAGTAGCTGGCACTACTAGATGATGCTGAACGTTGCAATATCATTTTTTTTAAAAAAATTGTCCCCTTTACTACTCCAGGTCACTCATGAAAATAGTTAAATAGTATGATTTGTAATGAAAACATTATTGCCTCATATGCCTTACAAATTCTACTGTTCCCTTCTGAAGCATTTTTTTTTTAAAAAAAGGGGGCAATGGTGCATTTTTGATTTTCCACATTGTTTCTGTCATATATTTCTAGTCCCTTCACAGAAGACAGTTGTCTGGATGTCATAGAGAACTGCAAAGAAAATAATTTGGATTATTTCATTTCTGGGATCATTAAAATAAATTTCAGCTTTGCAGAATACATTGTTAACTATTGCAATGAAGCACTTCATCAGACAACATCTTCAGTCTTCCGTCTAATATCTGGAGTCTTGTTAGCTGATTAGAGATTCCTTTCAGGAAAATAAAATTATACCAATAGACCCAACACTGAACTATGTATCTTTGTAGTCCAGTTTCTTCTCTATCTGAAGGTATCTCTACGATGCAATATAAAATGTTGTAAACGGAAATGGTGACAATAATGGTAAGATTTCTGGTGGTGGGTGAATATCCGTTCATTCCAAAAAGAACAAAGAGTTGTGTAGCATCTTAAAGACCAAGAAGTTTCATTTGGCATAAACATTTGTGAATCAGTCATACCTGATGAACATAAGCTTTTGCCTCCAAAAAATTAACCTTTAAGGTGCTACAAGACTCTATTATTTTTAATGTTATGATAATGTAGGTTTACACATGCCAAGCACCCTGGAACAATATCTTCACAAAAAAGGGCAGAGAAAGTACCTCAAGTTGTGCAGCGGAACCCTATTTCATATTTTCTTTATTTAAGGATATTCTTAATTTATTGAGAGCATATGGCCAAAATATTCTGGGGCAGAGGAGCCCCAGAGTGACTAGAGTGGAGAAGAAAATTGAGTAAGAGATTGGGGAAAACCAAATTAAAACATCAGGCCCATTGGATATTTGGTTACTGATCTACATACTGGTTACTGATCTACACACAGCATGAGTTTTTAAGAACCTGCTTAGACATACCTAGTTTTGCAGGTTGTCTCAACAAACTTCATAGCTTTAATTTGTTATGATGTTACAGTGCATTCACTTCACTAGTCTCAGCCATGGAGACTGCAATGAAAGTGGTCACCACTGCAGAAGACTAGTTCCCAAAGGACTTTTTTTCCATATATAGCGGTCCATCTGCTGTTTGTTTGAACTTGTCCAGGTATGGTCAGCTCTGTCTCTGCTCCTCCATCCTTTTGTGAGAACAGAGAAGTTTATACTAAACTGACAGGAATTTCTCCAACCTGATTCTACCCAACTGGCTGATCTTTTTGCTATCTGCAGTACAAAGAATTAATCACCACTGCCACTGGCAGTTTGGAATCTATGTGCAAAGGGATCTTGTACCTCCTTTGAGACTGCAACTTTTTTTTGCTATCACAGCTGGGTTTATCCTATATGTTTCTCTCAGAATAGTACACAACAACTAAATAGCTCAGCAGCATAGCAGTTCAGTGAGGTGGGTAATCCACTGTACAGAAGCATGGATTGAAACATCCAGCAGGAGATCATTATATGCGCTGGGCTGTCAAAAGCTCAGCCAATCATAACTGTTATCATCAGAATAAAACACAATAAGTAAGATCCATTATGCCTGCATAGTGTGAATCATCAGCCGTCCACCAAATACCAATATTGTGTACACAGCAATCTATCTGCCAATATGCCTGTTTGTGGTATGCACAATGTCTGTGTCTTCAATCCCAGTGCAAATAGGTACACTGAAGATGGCACCAAACAGTCAGGAACCATCCAAGGACATCCAGCTTTATGCCTGTAATCCTATTTTTTTTAGTTCCAATTATTGTATTTTTATTTTATTTTATTATTTTATTTTTTATCCTACTTTTCTCCCAATATGGGACTCAAAGCAGCTTACAGTGTACATTAAAACAATTTAACTAAACAATCTGTAGTACAAAAATTTTAAAATGCATTATACAACCATCCACTTAAAAACATTGGCTGAGATCCTATATCAGTGACTTAGTTATGTATGTATAAGCAAGCATTATCTTCTGGTCTGACCCCCAAACCTAAGTGAACAGCGCATAGCCACACTGAGCAATGGAGGTCTATTCGGCTAGCAATCAGGGCAAAGAAGGATGATGCTTCCAGCCTTCTTGCACCAGCTATCTGAAAAAAGACAAGGAACTGTGACAGGGGTTCTGCTTCTAATTGTCACAGACTTGCTCATTGGCAGAAGGATAATAGAAATGTAATCCTGCAGCAGAACAGACCTCCATCACTCAAGAGTGGTCCCCTGCCATTTAAGGTGGGATTCAGGGAGCTTTTACAATTGTGGCAGCAGTGCCATGATCATGAATATGTAGCATAGGTGAATATGGAACAATTACAGATCTGTAACTTTAGCTTATGATCCATAATTGCAATGCAGAATGCCAGCCATAAATTTAAACCTGTAAGAATACAGAAGAACATATGGGCAGAGTGTGTCCTACAGCATGGGTGGCACCAGATATTACTAGGGACAAACTCATGGTTGTCATGGAGGACATGAGGGTCCAAGCTGCTCCTGAAGAGTAGTCTCAACATGAGTATTAGTCTCCTAGCACAACAAGCTGATGAGACATCACCAACAAGATTCTTGTCAGCTCAGGAAGGAAGACTGTTGAGCAGTGAGGTGGGCAGCACACCAACAGTATCTGTCCCAGTCACTTTCCTTCAAGTACACATACTCAGATCCAATAGATTGTGGGGTGGAACACCTGGTGAGAAAGACTCAATCCTGATAGACCACTGTGACTTCATATCCTCACCTCCCACTCATGGTCTTGCCCGCTGTTGTACAGAGAACCCAAGTGGACAAAGCTGAGAATGATTAAGCCTCCAGGTTTCATCCAGCTAGAAAAGAAATACACCCATTCAACCAATTGTTGAATGGGGAGACAACTTGTAAGTAAATCCAATTTATTCAATTACTCTATTCAGGACTTAAAATAGGTGTTAGAGCATATGAGTTTTTTACCTTTGTGGAAGTCCAGTTATGCAAACATGAATCGAATATGTCTGTTGCAAAATGGCCAAAATGTTAACAACCACAACTGTAAAATGTGCATGACACTAACAGGATACGAGCCACACCATTCTTGGGTTTCATGTTACATTTGATTTGCACTGACTTTAGGAACAAATATATTTTTACCCTTTTCAGAATAGTACCACCTTGAAAAGATGAACATGTCATTTCCAGTTCTTTTGGTTTTCTTAATGTCTTCCAACTATTTTGCTAAAGGGTTTTATAGTTTGTACCAAATCAAAGTGATGTTACCAAAGGCTAGTTCAGCAGGAATGACACCATAAGAAATGACTATGGTACATTTTCAAATTTCATTCTCTTCTTTATTAACCAAGACACATCAGAATATCTTTAATTCCTTATAGCCATTTTCTTGGTGTTTTAGAAATGTGTATCACTATCCTGGAATCTCTGAATCAGAGAAAGGAAATTGGGACTTTTTTCTAAATTTCCTCACTTAGTAATTTTGGTATGGGCAGTCTTCCTAAACGTCATTGAAGAGAAAAAAGGGTGGAGGGAGGAGAAAAATCCAATGACCAAAGCTGGCTTTTGAATTGTTCTTTTTGGATGGCTGAGATAGTAACATCCATACCACTTAGATATCCTCTATCCAGCAAGATCTCAGGCTTCTTCTCCCTCTTAAGAGTGTGCATCATAGTGTACCTTTAATATCATTTTTTTCTTTGTCTGTTTTATTCTAATGTATATATTTTTTAAAATTTGTCAGAGCTAATTCTAAGAGGTTTTCTTTCAAAATTGGTCTGGGAAATAATATGAAGCTCTCTTCTGTGTCATTCCTTCAGGAAGCTCTGTTAACCAACTGTAAGGAGATACCTCTCAGAAGCAAAGAATAACCCATTCCTGCATCCCTAATAATGGAAAAAGGATGTGATAGAATGTATATGGCAATAGTTTCCCTTTCTCCTTAGCATCTGTCTGCTCTCTTTGACTTTTCACATATTCTGTCTATAAATATTTTGTTTTTATGCATGTTCTTGTTTTATTTTTATTTTTTTACTATTATTTATTTGTATCCCGCCTCTCCATATGGATCGAAGCGGCGAACAACTTACAAATAGCATGTATTTCTATACATGCCCCCAACAGGCTGGGTACTCATTTTACTGACCTGCAGAAGGATGGAGGGCTGAGTCAACCTGGAGCCCGGCAGGATTGAACTCACAACCTTGTGGCTTGCAGTACTGGCATTTAACCACTGCACCACCAGGGCTCCTTTTGTGTTGTATTTGTGTTGAGAAGGAAGTTGCTGTCATGGGTTTCTTACATGGTACAAATGTTTTATCTGCCTCAGCAGCTGATGGTTTCCACGTCAATGGGATGGTGACTTAACTCAGGTTTTAATCCAAACTTTTAAGGAGCTATGCAAGGTGCTAAATCCAAAAATATGTTCAGACCCTCAAATAATGCCTTTAAATTTAAAGGGGGAAAAACCTGGAGCAGATTTACCACTCTGTTGAAATGGCAGCCACCAGCCATCTTTATCTGTATGAGAGGATAACTCTGGAAGCACACCGAACCCCATTCCATGTTTGTAGGAGTCTGCCTTCATGCCAATTTCCAGGAACTGGGAAGCCACATGAGATGCTTAGCATAGGGAAAAAAACAACATTGTCAGAGCACCCTTCTGCTGCAAATTCTTGCTATTCTTTGGATCAATTTTTTCCCCTAAACAAGAAATGGGACGACTAAAGCCTCTTGGAACTTATGTGCCCCATTGGCTCTCTATTGCCTGTCCTGTTTGTACATAGCACATTTTACACTTTACCAGTGCATATTCTCAGTTTACTGTTGTTTTATTTGATCTGAAAAGTGAGACAGAAGTAATGAAATAATAATTAACTGATCTCATGCCTAATGTTTAGAGATATATTTCTGGTAACTCTAGGAAAAACAGTTAGAAGTGGCAGAAGACTAAATGACTGAACAATACCTTTCATTGTGAGAAAAAAAAAGAAGACACATACTTCTGAAGTTGGCATGTTTGTGTGTATGTATGTGCATTTGCCTGTTGACTTATGGTCACCCTGTGAATTTCATAGGAATTTCTAAGGCAAGAAATATTCAGAGGTGATTTTGCCAGTTCTTTCTTTGAAGCATAGCCTACAGCATCTGGTATTTATTGGGATTGTTCCATCCAGTACTAACCAGGGTACATCCTGATCAGCTTCCAAGATCAGACAGGATCTAGTACTTGTGGGGGTATTTAGGCCTGAAGTAAAGTAGTGACTGTTGTTGTTATTGCTATGTGCCTCCAAATAATTTCTAACTTATAGTGACTCTCAGATAACTCTACCATGGGATTTTCTTGGTGACATTTGTTCAGAGGGAGTTTGTCTTTGTTGTTTTCTGAGGCTGAGAGATTGTGACTTGCCCAAGAGAATCAAGTAGGGTTCCTTGGCTGAGCAGGGATTTAAATCCTGGTCTCCAGAATCCCAGCCTAGCACCCAAACCACTATACTGTACTGGCTCTCAATAGTGGCAATAAAGTACACTTATTTATTTATTTTTTATTAACTTTAAAAAATTGTTCCTCTGAATTGTTCTGCATTTTGAATTTGAAAATATGCCCAGCTCCTGCAAAACGGTCCATTTCCATTTTAAAAGGAAACACTGGAATAATGTATTTAAATTCCTGGATTTGAGACATCAAACATATGCCTTTTGCCAAAATGATGAAGAACAGATACTCATTGCAGTGAAGATCAGAAACTTGCTGGCCTCTGAGGAGGGAAGTGAGGGCATGGGGAGTAGAATAACCTTATGGCGGTTATGCTAATTAAATCAGAAGAACCTATCAAAGTGCAGGGAACTGCATAAGGGAGGAAAATATTTAGTTATGCTTCAATGGCTGTATAACGTCCTGCATGCTGACTGGCTGAAACAAACCCATTTTCTCTATAATTTTGTTTAAATGCTAGTACATCCAAATATCTCAGGATGACCTCGCATCATTAACTTCCACTGAAAGGCAATTTACAAAACAGTTGCAACTCCCCTGAATGTGCCACATAAGGAAAGAGTTTCAAAGTATACAACACAATCAATGTAAACTAAAAGGGAATGCATGGGAATTGGCTTGTTGTTGTTTGCTTATTCCTTTAAAGATTCTCCAGGATCATATTTGGCTCTTTCTTGTTTGAGGATCAGGGAATGGGTTGAGGACAGCGGTGGGAAACCTTCAGTTTACAGGCCATGAACACAGGACATGTTGTAGTTGCTGTACCACCAGGCTCCTGACAACTCCAAAATTTATTGATTCTAAAAGTATCCCCAAACCATGCATTCAGAGACCCCTGAGAGGCATGATTTGTGATTTAATTGCTGTTGTGAGGGAGATCTGTCCCCAAAGAGCATGAAATCATAAAATATAGAAAGCAGAAGTGACTGCGTACATGTGTCTTCAAGTCACCTGTAAATTTATGGCAACCCTATGACTTTCATAGGGTTTTGTTAGACAGGTGTATTTGACAGTTCCTTCCTCGGAAATATAGCCTAAATCACCTGGTAGTTGTTGGTGGTCTCCCATCCAAGTACTAATCAGGGCTGGCCTTGTGCAGCTTCTAAGATCAGACAGGATCTGGTGATTTTAGGGTATTTAGGGACTAGGAATAACAAAACCTGGCAGTATGTAGTCCAAGGGCTTTAAAAAGAGAGAGAGAGAGATTGCCTAATTCTGCCTTAACTTTTTACTATCAGGTTTTTAGTTCTATCTTGTCACTTTCTTGATAACCACCTTTGTCCCATGTCAGGAGAAAGGCAGGATATAAATGAAATAGATAAGTAAATAAGTAAATAAATAGGTGTTTGGAGGATCCAAAAAATATGGCAGGTGTAGCCCTCTGATCCTCTAGGGCTTTGGAGGGGCTTTCTGAGGGTGTAAGTTTCCACTATGTGTTTCTCCTACACTGTGCCAGATGATGAGGATTTTTCTACATTTCTCTCTCTCACACTCTCCCTCCCTCTCTCTTCCACCATCTGCACTTCAGGACTTTTTTTGAAAACAAAACAAAACATAAAAACACATTTTTGAAACAATGTCTCAATGTGTTGAGACATATTGTCAAGTATAAGTAAATTTGTAATTTTTTTTTACACCCCTACATCTTTTCAATATACCTTACCATATTGATCATCCATAAAGAGTGTTGGGAGAGGAAATATGAACGTCTCTTGCTTGCAGAGAGAAAGAGAGAGAAGAAATGAAGATGTACTGGGGAAAAAGACTTGGTCGAAATAGGAGTAAAATGTATTGAAATCCAATGTGATGTGATTATCAAAGGGGAACTGATATATGGGAACAAGATATATTCCTAAAAGCCTAAAGCCTGTCAGATTATGGCAAATACTCCTGACCCAATGAAAGGGGAGAAACACCATTCTACCCTTTCTGATAGCTTCACTATGCTAGACAGAAGATAGTGCTTCTCCTTTGCCACCACAGAGGTTCAAATGGATCCTGATAGGTGACCATAAAGAGCCAACCTTGTGGGATCCCATAGCCATACAGTACAGATCTCTGGCCAAGCTAGTCCCTCCAAATGACTCTCCAGGAGCACGCTTACATGTACCTAATTTGAAACTCCCACATATCACTAGTAAAGAGAATGGCTGGAAAAAAAACTTAGTCTATCTTCCCCAAACTATTTAGGATGAAATCTCACAGGCTTCTCTGCAGACTGGAAATGCATACTTCAGTCCCAATCATCGAAAAGGTCATGCCATCAGTCCAGTCCAGTTCAACCGCAGGATGTGAGGTAATGGTGCTCTCACATTCTAGTAGCTCCAACGAAATCTTCCAATTCACTTCCTTTACTTCCTTCTGAGCCCTAGAGGAAGTGGAACACAGACTTGGGCCATTTCCACCCTACACTGTTACAGTGCTATTATCCTACTTTCAACATCCTGTGGAATTCTGGGATTTGTAGTTTACTGAGGCCAAAGAGCTCTCTGGCTGATAATTCTAAATGCCCCTCCCTAAACTACAAAGCCCAACATTCCATAGGATGTTGAAAACGGAATAATAGCACTATAACAGTGTAGTGCAGAAATGGCCTGGATGTTATTCTTTGCCATCTGAAGAGCCTTGCCACCAAGGGGGGGAGAGAGAGAGAGAGAGAGAGAGATGAAAGATAATTTGGGGGCAGTTGTAATTTTTTAAAATCAAAATCCTTTTTTCCCCCCTTTTGTTCAAAAAAGCATTTTTGTGTCCAACATAACTGTGAGAATTTTCCACAAAAAAAGTTTTGAGTTACAAAAAATCTCTGGAAATGTGCAAAACCTCCCATTAATTCAACACTGAGAAATTCCTTTGCATTTTTCATTCCTTTGTGGAAGGTCAAAGTAAGCAAACATTTACAACCCTCTATGGCTGTAGTATTGTAGCACCCAAAATAACTCATAAATAGAGCAAAAATATTTTATTCCCCAACACATTTCCTTTGGCTTAATTTTCAGCATGACATATTCATCCTTTCTAAAATTAATTGCCTGATTCCAACAGAAAGAAAAATGATATTGTTACAGACATTCAAATGTCAGACATTTTGTTGAATATAATTGCTCATGTGAAAGGAGTAGAAAAAACTATTAACATTGCCTGACAACAGAATTTCCCAATGCCACTTGTCAGTTTACAAAGTAAGGAGGTGTTATAAATCTGAATGAGATGATATTCCCCCATGCAGAAAATGTCAACAAGATCATAACCAGCAACTGTAGCATGTGGTATATCAAGTTCAGCATCATGTTAATCTTCCTTGGGCCTGCTTCTTTAACCAGATCCCTTGAGAAATCCCAAAATTCTAGTAAAGTGAGATCCAGCAAGAAGATCCCAGAGTTCATGTTATATTTTCATGAATCCCCCTACCATCAATCTGTTATTTCCAATTTTGCAGTATTTCACAGAGTTCTGACCTTAATATTGGCATGTGCAGACAAGAATTCTGAGGAATCCATTAAATATGAATAAAACCTGTGTAATTATTTTCAGTGGCTCCAGTGTCTTTATACACATTTTCAAATATATGTATCTTTAAATATGTAGTTTTGTAGTTTGAAATCTGTGAATCATTTTGTTCACATTCTCCCCTCCAAAAAGAAATCAACAGAAATATATGGTTGTCATCTGTTAGCACCCTAAGTTTAGATATTCAGGGATGGTCATGTTGGCCAGGCAGCAAAATACATCAAAATCCAAAATCACAAGCAGAAAAACCTTTTTTGGGGCCAACAAGCTTTGAGAACTTCACTGCTTTTTTAAAAAAATCAGGAAACGATGTTAAAAATCATACTGGATAAAAATGATGAGTCATAGACCTACATTCTGTCTGAGATGTCAGTTAAGATGGTAATGAGGGATTTCAGTGAAAGAATTCTACCTTTGTTGGAAGCAGAAAACCTCAAATAGTTAAGTCCCAGTCCTTTGGTTCCCTCTTGTTTAGGATTCCTCTGTTAAGTTTGTTACTTACACAGGTGTTAGTTCAATGTATATCTGTGTAAGGGTTTTTTGTTTGTTTGTTTGTTTGTTTTGGTCAGGGAGGAGGTCAGAATTCTCTACCAACCTTGCATAATGACCAAACTCTCCACTTCAAGAAAGTACCTTTCACATGCCACTGCCCCACATACATGGCCATTTAATAGCCAGTGGAGAAAAAGTAACAGTGGATAAGCATCCAGCTATGTTCCTCTGGATGGACACACAACAATGAATCACTATCTGGGACTCCCAGAGGATCCCTAGGAGGTCCTGGAGGATGTCTTCTTGTTGTGCATCTAGCTACAAAGCATAGTTGAATATTTTTCCTCCTCCCCTCACTCCCCATTGACAGCTACAGAAGAAACAGCACATGGTTATATATCTGTGGTTCTATTTCTAGTCAAACAGCATTTGAAAACACTCAGAAGGTATGACATGACAAGACATTTAACATAGTCAGATTTCCTATCTTGTATATTAAAATCCCCAAGATGTAATGTGAAAATGTGCATAAACAAAATGGAGGCTATGTGGACTTGTAACTCGGGTGCTACAAATTCATAATTCCGTTGCAAAAACATCTATGTGATTAATAATGGTGAGTTTGGTTGGAGATGGATTGATTCAGATAACATGCTGACCCTTTGCAGAATTTCTTTACGGAGTTTTCCTGAAGCTCTCTTCCTATTCAGTCCAAAGCAAGCTCGGGTAAGCTCTCTGATCCCTAGACTATATTCATACTGCAGGACAAAAGAGAGCACATTTTTGCTCCACTCAGGCTTATAACTATGGGTGACATAGTTTAGAAAGTGTCTTTAGTCAAGGCAATTTAATAAAGGGGATAAGATGAGTTTTGTGCTGTTTCCCTGAGTCTCTGTTTCATCCACAGTATTGTGCCTTCCAGAAAAGGAAGGATAACAAACTCCAGAAGCAGAAAAAGTGTGCATGGTGTGCACATCTTTCCACACATTGTTTCTATCTCCCTGAAGGAATTAAAGAAACATGGATACAATAGACACAAGCCCTCCATGTGTCTTGAACCCACACATCATTGTCATTTCAGAAAATGGCTTGATAATTGACCATGTAACTGTTGGCAATTGATATGGAGATCCCAGAGATCTTCATCTTTTTATAAAAAAAATGTGGTTTTATTAATATAAAAGTAGATTTGACATGTTATGTAGGTGGGAGAAAAAGACTTTTTTTCTTTTGTAAAATTTGTGTGTCTTCCTAAAAATTAGATGCCTTTCAAAAAACATGGATGTTTCCTTTCAGCAGAAGTTAATGAGATAATGATTAATTTCCTCAAGACATACAAGGTTTTTTTTTTTTTTTTTTTGACATTTGTACCATAAATTGTGCTTTGGGTGACATCTATTAACAACACGGGTAAAAAATACAGTGATTTAGTTGTAAAATATTTGTAGTAGCACCATTGATTGGCTAGGCCTGACAGTTTGCTATTTTGCATAAGGATAGATAGCTGGAATAATAAATTTACCATGTGTTGGGAGCACTATCTCTGTGGATTTTTTTTTAAAGAAAAATAAAATTTTCATATTATATCAGATGATACACTTACCTGGCATTACTGAATAAATAGTTTACAGCAGAAAGATATAGTAATATGGTGATATGACTTTGGGCTCTACTGCAAAATCCACTTATCTCCCTAACCATCCAAAACCAGGTTCCCATTGCTGGCAATGTGCCTCTCCTCATCTGAGGCCAGAGATGGATGTTGCCGCAAAAGGTGGGGAACCTGATGATCTACCAGCAGTGCCAGTGTCTCCTTAAGAAGAAGGCAACTATAGCTCAAAAGGAGGCCTGCAAGAGGGAGTAACTATGGAACCTTTTCACCACTACTAACTGTGAGACACTAGTTGAGAATCAAAATAATGTTTAACTCGCACAGTCTCATGAACCATACAAGGGTAGCAAAGAGAAAGGAGAGAAAGGTTGGACAAAGAGAAAGATTTTGAGTGTATGTGGGTGATATTTACCAGTCCTGGAGCAGAGGATTGAAGAGAGGTGACTCAAACACAAGAATATGAGGGCAGCACAGAGGAACAAGAGTCTGGGGTGCAGTGTGACACCCAAAGTGCTAGCAAAATGCTAGGTTTGGAGCTAGGGTTTAAATACCCTTTTTCTTACCCTAAGGGAGCAAGTGTTAGTTGCTTTCTGGCAGAGTAAACAAAAGAGGTCTGGAACAGATTGATTGTCTTTAGGTACAAAACATTGATGGAAGTTCTGACAGCCTCTTAATGTCTTAGGCGTTTCGCACGACACTCTTCTAGTATGATGATGGTTTGCAGTTCCGGGAGGGGCCAGCCGGCCCCTCCCGGAACTGCAAACCCCAGGATTCCATAGGAGGTTGAAAGTGGAATCATCATGCTAGAAGAGTGTCGTGTGGAAATGGCCTTACTTGGGTAAGGTGAATGGGGAAGGTCTCTCTAAGGCCCTTTTCGCACGGGCCTTTTCTCGCGTGACAGCCCCGTGAGCCTCGCGGGAGTGGGAGCGTCACTTCGCACGACACACTCCCACTTCCACTGGGCTCACGGGGCTGAAGCGGCGCGAGCGCGGGTTTTTTGATTTTCGCTTCCAAGCGAAAATCACCCGCGCTTGCGCAACGCTCCCGGCGCCCGCGCGCACTTACCTTTCTTGCGGAGCGTCTGGGAGCTGGCCGGGTCGCGCTTCCTTCCCTCCACCCCTGCAGAAGGAAGGGACGGGGCGGGGCGCTCGCGCGACACGTCCTGCTTCGCGCGCGCGTGCGGGGGGGGCGGAGAGGAGTGCCTTTCTCTCTCACGCGTGCAGGGGGGCAGACGGGAGGAGCGCCTTTCTCTCGCGCGCGGGGGGATGGAGGGGACAGGCTCCTTTCTCGCGCGTGCGGGGGGGAATGGACGGATGCGCGAGCCACCGCCGCCTCCGGGAGGCTGCCGCTTCCCCACTCATTCCTTCGCCTGCGGAAGGAAGGAGGGGGGAAGCAGCAGCCTCCCGGAGAAGGGTTCATGCGTGAGCCGCCCTCCCCCGCTCGCGCGAGAAGACTAATGCGAAAAGGGCCTAAGAAATATGCACAGCAGGGATGCTTGCCTGCTGCTCCTCGGCAGTTTCATTGACTATTTTATTCAGATGTCAGGTCGCTGACAGGAATACTGGAAGCCTATTCACTCTGGACATTCCTGCTTAACTCTTCTTGACATTATAACCTGGCCATGCTGACCTAGCTCAGGAGTACAACCACATGTTTCCCAGCTATAAGCGTCCAATTTTTGTATATTTCATGCCAACTTGCTTTCTTGCAGGATAGGGTACATAAGGGGTGGTAACACAAAGCTCCCTTTGATCTTACATCCCTTCCTCCCTGTCTCCAAAGAAACATCCATAGCTCTCTCATCCCTGACACCAGAGCTGTGATGCCAAGGGAGGTAAAATGACTGGGGAAATGGAATAGAAATATTGGAGGAGGCTCTGCGTACACAGTATCCAAAGTTCTCCTGGTTCTTTCTAATCCCAAATCCAATTTGTCAACAACTTTGATAATGTGTCTAGACAGTTTGATTCATCCTGAGCTCTGGGATTTTTTTTTAAAAAAATTAAATTCTTATGCAGTATTCTATGCTTTCCCTCTCCCTCAATGCATACTTTTGGGGGGAAATTTTGCTACATTTGTCTAAGAAATTTTCCTGATACAGTGCATATTTAATGTAATTTCACAAATATGTGCATTTTCATGTGCATTCTTTCTGTACCATACTCATTTCTCTACACATTATTTTAACAGGAGAGAGTCATTGCAAAACTTGAGGGTTTATGTGGTATAGTGGTTTGGACACTGAACTACAACTTTGAAGAACAGCGTTTGAATCCTTGCTCAGCTATGGAAAAATCACACTCTCTCATCCTCATGCAACAGCAAACTTCCTCTGAACAAATCTTGCCAAGAAAAGCCTGTGATAAGTTTGCTTTATGATCACTATAAGTTGGAAATGACTTGAAGGCACACAACAACAACAAACTGCAGAAACCTAAAGTAGTGTGAATTCTGAAGAATAATGGGGAGGTTGTTCCATTTTGTTTCTGTATTTGGCTGAAAGTCCAAAATAAAGTGAGCTTCCATTACAATGTAATTCAACGAATTTCTGAGGCACCCCTTTTTTAGATTCTCCTTCAAATAGCCACCTTCTGAAACAGCTTTTCTCTTTCTTTCTTAAACCAGACATTAGAGTTGTGTTGCATCAGTTTTAATGGCTGATTATGACTTGAGTCCTCAGTCACTTCTTTGAGCAATGTTTAAGTATTTTGGTGAACATAGCTTGCCCAAGAAGTTAGACCTTTTGTCCTGGAGATCGTCATATTTCACAATTAGGATAAATGTATAAGGCCCTTTTCTCACGGGGTGCAGAAATCGTGCCGCCACGATCCAGGCGGGGTTTTCCTTAATCCCCACTAACACGACTGAACTTTTAGTAGCATTCTCACGGCTCCATAGGGAAGAGGCTTAGGCAGCATCAACGCATTCACACAATATTACCATGGCCACTCCCGAAGGTGTCCTTTCCCCACCCTGCCTAGCATTTGATTGGCTGTGCCCTATTTTTAAAAGAAACATCTTGAGCGTCATCACTGACGTCAGTACGCACGCACGCCCCTTGCATCCTCCGCCCCCTCACCCTGTCCCGCGCCTTTCTTTTGAACCACCGTGGAAACAGTTTCCCCCTCTTTCTTTCTGCTTGCTTTTTGCTGTTTTGTGTATGGAGAACGAGCTACTGACGATCATTGCTGGGGTGCTAGCCACGCTAATGATGGTCCTTTCAGCCGTTCGTATTGGGGGCGGTCTTGTGGCTTCTGCTGGCCATGCCTTGATCCCTCCCTCTCTTGATCGCCCGCACGAATCAGGACGCACCGTCGCTTTTTCACGAAACGACGAGCGCGGATTGGAGGAAAAAGCCACATTTCTTCTGGTTTTTAAAAGGTGCGCGGAAATGCTGAATGGTGGCTCCCCCGCGCGGATTGGGGTGAGAATCCAAAAAATTTAATGCGATCAGGTGCTCTCTAAGGTGAAAATGGCACCCGATCGAGGTCGACCTGGGAAGATTTAATTACCCCGTGAGAAAAGGGCCTAAGATATTTTAAAAATGCTCTGCAGTGTCCTATGACTAGTGTTGCTTACTTGTATATTGTGTTGCATGGTTATGTTCATAGCAACCCTGGCCTCAACCCTAACCCTCCCCAAAACCCAAGAAGTAGTTCCTTCTCAAATCAGACTTAAATTATATATTCTCTTAGGGAAGTTCTCAGGAACTCTAATCCATTCCTTCCTGAAAGTAGCACAACCAACTTGGCATGTCTACCAGATAATTATCATTCATACCAGGAAGTGACAGAGAGCTAAGTGGAACTCCAGTACAAAGGAAGGATGATAGCTTGACACAAAAGGGGCAGGTTGTTCAGTTTAAACTGGAGCTCCCTTGTTGAATGTCCCACTGAGAGTTACAATATCCCTTCACCAAACCTTTCCAATTATTTCCCACACAGCCCCTTCTGCTGGGTCCAAACCATGTAGTCACACAATTACTAGACTTTCTTATCTCCTCATATGTGAAGCTGTGATAATCAAAGCTGTCTAAGATAATCATACCTCTGAGATATTTATTGGGTTAAAATAAACATATATGGTGGCCGATTCTGGGGATAAGACCAATTTCGACTCTCTAAGTGGGAAGGGGGTACGGAGAGAATAGGCCGTGATAAATTATGCCCATTGGAAAAAAATGAGTCAGAGTTTTAAGTTCCCTTGAAAAGAAATGGAATGGCACCCTATACTGCCTCGCATCAAGCAGGGTACCACTTCTCTGTTATGCTAATTTTGATAGTTTTCGTCCTTTGTCCTGCTTGGACATCATGACCAATTCTCAAGAATTTGGGGAGCTGAGATCCAAAGCATCCTGAGGACTAAAGTTTAGAACAAGGCATTAGAGCACCTGTAAGTAGCCTGCATGGTTCTTTGAACCTTAACAAACACCTAACAGGGGCATTATATATATATAAGGGTAGGAAAGTAAGCAGAAAAGTTAGTGTACTCAGTTAATTAATAATAAACTTAAAATCTAATTCAACTGCATTTAAGGGGAAAATTTAATTACTAAGTTAAATGAGGCTAAAACATGCCATCTTTTATCTTATTACTGCCCCAACCATCCCTCTGTAAGCTTTAGAGAAAAGAATATAGGTGCATCACTGTTTGACATTGCATTTCTCATCCACTTCATCTGAAATCCTTGTCTTGTTTTTCCTTTATCCCTTCCTTAGAATCACATCTTCTCATCCCCACTTTCTTTAGTTGACTGAGTCACATGGACACCGGTAGAATCATAGAATCATGGAGTTGGAAGAGGCCCCAGGGGCCATCCAGTCCAACCACCTGCCACGCAGGAACACACATCAAAGCACTCCCAACAGATGGGCATCCAGCTTCTGTTTAAAAACCTCCAAAGAAGGATATTCCACCACACTCCGAGGCAGCATGTTCCACTGAAAGACAGCTCTGACCATCAGGAAGTTCTTCCTGAGGTTCAGGTGGAATCTCCTTTACTGCAGCTTGAATTCATTGCTCCTTGTTTTAGTTTCTGGAGCAGTAGAAAACAAGTCCACTCCCTCCTCAAAATGACATCCCTTCAAATATTTACATGTGATTATCATGTCCCCTCTTAACCTTCTCTTTTGCAGACTAAACATACCCAGCTCTTTAAGCCATTCCTCATAGAGCATGGCTTCTAGACCCTTCAACATTTTGGTTGCCCTTCTCTGGATATGCTCTAGTTTGTCAATATCCTTCTTGAATTGAGGTGCTCAGAACTGAACACAGTGTTCCAAATGAAGTCTAAACAAAGCAGAATAGAGTGGTACCATTACTTCCCTTGATCTAGACACATACTCCTATTGATGCAACCAAGAATCGCATTGGCTTTCTTGGCTGCTGCATCACACTGCTGACTCATGTTCAGCTTGTAGTCTACCAAGACTTCTAGATCCCTTTCATATGTACTGTTATCCAGCCACGTGTCCCCCATCCTATATTTCTGTATTCCATTTTTTCTGCCTAAGCGCAGGACCTTGCATTTCTCTCTGTTGAAATTCGTTTTGTTAGCTTTGGCTCAGCTCTCCAATGTTATAGAATTAATAGCTGCAGGACTGAGTTAGGACAGATGAGGTGGCTTTATTCAGTTTTGTGTACAGAATACAGAACAGCAATCTATGTATATGGTTTTGACCCTGTGGTCCGTACTTCGTAACTTCCCAAACCTTGAGGGCAAGAAGAAATTTTTGCAAGAATTCAATAACAATTCAGCTCCAGCTGGGAAATGTAAAATTTGTTGGCTATTTCAAACATTGTCTCATGTAATGAATTAATAATTTAATTATTTTAATTTGAGAATTATATTGAAACTCAAAATTAATCAATTACTTTAGATAAAAATAAATTAATTATTATATCCTTTTTCGTTAGAACATGTCCAACTTAATTGATAACTGAGAGGCTCTTCAAATGAGGGAAGAAATATCTCTGAATGTTCCAGGTTTTAATGGATTTTATTTTGCAGATATACATAACTTTTTTTCAATATAAAGTATTTTCTAGGAACTCCCAGCATTACCCAGGACTTTTCTACTTCCCAAGTAATTTTAAATTAATCAAATATTTTCTGAACTGGCATGTATCTTGGCTGTCTGTCTGTATTATCCTGGAACTAGCTTAGATGGCTGCCACCATTAAACACCAGCTCTTGTTTTCAGTGCACAGATTCAACAGAGATCAAGCAAAGCAAAGAGGAACGTTGGTACAATTTTTTTAAAAAAAGAAATCATGTTTTTATTAAACAGAAGAAA
This sequence comes from Ctenosaura bakeri, assembly GCA_948474755.1. Lineage (NCBI taxonomy): Eukaryota > Metazoa > Chordata > Lepidosauria > Squamata > Iguanidae > Ctenosaura > Ctenosaura bakeri. The sequence continues at coordinate 230,230 of CAOLHI010000188.1, read as the reverse complement.
CAACAACAACAAAAATATTACATAACAATACATAAGACTATAAATACATAACAATAAAATGCAAATAAAAAATAGCTAGAAGCATCTAACAAAACTATAACAGCGAAAAAAAACTACAAATAATTAAAAGTTGGTTCCCACCCTTGCTGCAAACAGATAATTTTAATCAAATAATTATACCTATTAGCTGTTAAATATATATGAGAAATTAATACTTGTTGCTACTCACTCTTACCCTCATAGATATGTACCTACAAAATTAATTAATTAATACTCACTAATTTTATTATAAAATAGAATTACTTTTCAAATAATTCTTTATTCTATATTAATTTAAAATAATTATCAATTATCAAAAAGGTAATAACTCTTAAAAATTAATAGACTTAAAGCTCTTTGCTTATTAACTAAGTCACAAATATGTAATTCATTCTTAATTAATAAAGTCAGTTATAATCAATTATAGCCACATCATACATATATTCAATAGCAGTATAAATTAATTATTTGGACTAATTATTAATATTCAAAAATAGTCATTCAAATCTACAAAGAGCAGTAATAGCCTTCAGAAATTATTAATAATCCTGTATAAATAAAATAATCTGAAAGAAAAAAAACAGACTGCAACAAACAACTTACATTTTTAATTTGAATTTTACACTCCTCATGTAGAAAAAAAAATTCAGAATGAAAATTTAAGTTTTGAAACTTATTGTCTTCAGTTCACTTTCATTCTTTTTTTTAGTCAAACACCTCCATTCCAACATAATTTTTTTGTTCTTCCTTTTAACCTATATGCAAAATTGTCTATTTCAGCTATTCCTATCAGTCGATTTGGCAAAACAAAACAATCCTCATGCTTAACTAGTCTAAAATTGTTTAGTACTCTTGCTCTTTGACTGTAATTCCTGAATAACAATAAAGTAGGTTCAGTGGAAATGGGTGAAAATCAATTTCTGCAATGTTGCATGAGTCTAGATGTAGCATGTGATCAGTGGGAGAAGAGGAAAGAAAGATACAGAGGAAGGGGGCATGAAGGAAAACCAGGATATTTCAAGAGTTGGGAAGGAAACCTGGGAATATACTGGTAAAAGCCAGAACAGAAAGAACTAGAAACTATTGATACTTCTAGAGACCTTTTTCTTTTTGAATAAATCATTAGTGGGTTTTTAAGTAAGGAGGTCCTATCTTTCTTTCTTTCCTTGATATGGGGAATGTGGAGTCCCTTGCAGGCAAGGGGCTTCACATGTGCATCAAATCTGGTACCCTAAATCACAGACGGCTGCATCAAGGTGGCTGTGTTGTTGTTTTTATGGTTTATTTTCCTTTCTCTTCTATCTCTGCAGGACAATTCTATCTTCCTGTTAATGTGGTATTAAATACACTGTGCTTGATCCCATTTTAAGCCAAAATTAAATTAATCCATATGTGTGAGGGAGACACTTTTCTGTTACATTTGAAACCTTTTTTTTGTTTGTTTGGTGAAGGCTGCCTGAGAAACATTCAGTGTCGGAAAGATATTGATTAACTGCCCCATTGTATATTTCACAGACAAGCTAAATGGCATTTTAAACTCCCTCCGACACCTCCTAGTTATGCACTTTCTAACTTTCTGCTTAAATTTGAAGAGTTGTTCCCGGCATTGTAGAAGATAAACATGGCTGTGATGTTTGACATACAAAAAGCATCAGCACCTATTAGTGATAAACACTATGTGCTCGCCTGAACTGATGGATTGAATTACTTTCATTAAACACAAAGGCAAGGTGACAAGAGGATGAGGAAAAAGCAGTAATCTGGAAGGTTTTCTTTCTTTCTTTCTTTTCCTTAACCACACCGCTAGCATCTGAAGTGGCCTTTTGTATTATTTTTGAAAAAGAAAGAAAGAAAGAAAGAAAGAAAGAAAGAAAGAAAGAAAGAAAGAAAGAAAGTTGCCACTAGCAATTGATTCTAGGGAGGAGATGTATGACAAAAGAATTGGGGGGAGAATCCTCAAAACCAAGTACTTTCTTGTCATATTGTGATTTGATTACTTTTTTCTTCCAGTTTCTCTGTGAAGAAGTATAAAAAAAAAGAAAGAAAAATTAAATAAGTATTCTTAACTGTTAGTTAAGAAAGCAAAGAAGGACCATAAATTCAGAAGGTAGAAGGCTTATGTGGTTCTTATAGGGCTGTTAAGACTATCAGTTGCTATTGATCATAATACACAGAACTGGAATAATTATATTTAGGACCATTGGTTGGAATTTTCTACACACTATGTTGCTATGTAGCCACCGTAATTATGTAGCTGTATGATGAATCCCAATCTGACCCCCTTATAATCCACATTTTCTGGTCAGTAGCCTCTGTGATCCATAGGGATCTGTTCCCCTATTGCTTGGGAAACAGCTGGCCAATGTTTTCACCCCTCCTCATGTGAACAGTCTCTGCTTCAACAGGCAGAAAGAGAGGCCCCATTGCAATTTCCCACCAGCATCCCAGAAATCACTCCCATGAGGAGTGGGTGAGAACATCAGTCAATGCCTTTCTGAGTGACAGGGAAACAAACCCCAGTTGATTACAATGACTGCTGCAGACTGGTAAGTGGGGTTTGGGGGACTTTCACAGTTCCTATGTATCCCCAAAATGAGAGGATACATAGGGATCATGAGTACAAAGGAAATGCACAATTCTTGATCATACATTCATAACTACCTGAAGGATTCTAGCCATTATGTCTCTAAACGCAATGTGTAATGCTTTGAGTGGTTGGACAAGGACATTGGTAGACCAGGGCTGAAGTCCTTGCTCAGCCATGGAAACCCATTGGGAGACATTGGACAAGTCAAACTCAGTGTTAGAGGATGATCAGAGACGAACATTGTCTGAATAAATCTTAGTAAGGAAACCCTATGCTGGGGTCATAATAAGTTGGGGAGCGAGAAAAGGAAGGTGAGGAGATCATCCAGAATCAGTCAGTGAGCTTAAAACAGGTATGCTAGATTTAGTTCTTTCTTCACTCATTTCATCCAAATATCCTATTTCTTCATTGAAACCTTCCATTTAAAGCTCTCAAACAAATCTCATGTTGTTTTATGCATGTACTTGTTAATGGATGTGTTTAAGTTTGCAACCTAATTTCAAAAAGCAGATCATATTCCCTTTGCTTATATCCAGTCTTTTTTTTTTTTTAAAAAAAATCAATTGGTCACATAGTCAAAGGGTGAGCCATAAGCTTGCAAACAGGATATTCTGATGGTCCCTGGCACAAATTGGCACTGTGAATGTGTTGTCTTCTATATTTGCCTAAAAAGTTCCAAAAGAAAATGAGTGTATGCGATTGCTTCAGAAAGAAAGGATGAGGGAGAATTCTGTATTTTTGCTGAAGGAAGTAAAGGGAGAGGATTGGAAATTTAGTTCTTTTGGCCACTTTGGGAATTATACCAGGCAATTGTACAAAAGAGGTCATCAACACCCCACGGTCTTCAGCATAATGTAAATTTCATTCCATGGTGGCATCATTTACTTCTCCATTTGCTTTAATTGAGGACAATTCAATTGAAATTTAGTATTATGCTCGATGCATTACATCCACAGCAAAGACCAAGGTGAACCACACTGTGCACTCCAATAAAGAACAACCTGCGCAAAATGTGAGAAAAAGCTGCTAGACATATCACATTTAGCAGATATATCACAATGTGAATAATACAGCAGAGGCCATATTGATGCATTACAAAATTAATGAAAGAAAGTATAAAGAGACTTAATGTGGTGAGTGAATCAAACAACTAAGGTGCATAATTGTCCCAATCCAGCAATTAGTCATAGATGAGGATTTGCAAATCTCTCAAGCTGATGTCCTCTTGGTTTGTCAGCTTTTCATTAAGTTCATGCCATCCCAAACCTGCATCAATTTGCAAATTTGGGAGGCAAAGAAGCACAAAGAATTGTCCTTGACAATAAAACTTTAAAAAGCGTACATGTTTTTTTTGCCACATTGTCTTTGATTCTGCATTTTTGCATGTGCTTTCTGAAAAGTATGCATGTCTCCATAGTAATTTTGTCTACTTCTTTCTATTGTATTCATATGTTATGTGCAATTTTCCACCTAATATACACCACACCGCACGCATATTTTCTCCCACTTCACTTGAATGCACCATTTGATCAGCTGACGATTCTGGAAAACAACAATTTTAATTTATTTATATGGGAGCTAGCAGTAGCAACTAGCATGTTGGGCTGGGTCTGCAAGATACAAATTCATACTCCCATTGAACCAATAACATATAATGGATGAGTTTGAGGCAATCACTTTCCTTTTCTGTACTACTTCACAAGGAAGTCCTAAAGATCATGGTGTTGAAAAGCCATGTACTGTTCATTGCAGGAAAGGTGGGATATAAAATTAACCATTTAAAATGAGTAAGTTCAAAAAATATGAATTTGGAAATGAGAACCAAGTGAAATTCTCCCCCATCTATACTTGTGAGTAAGAGGACTTCTGTGTATGCCCACTTCAATGCTGTGGAAGCTCCATGGACAAAACAGTTTGGACCATGGATTTATCCTTTCTTCAGCAGAATGAGGGCAACAGCTTGAGTGCAAAAGAGCAGAATAGGTCCTTCTGTATAGGGCCTTCCATTTGGAATGTATAGGGCCTTCCACTTGGAAAAATGACTTCAGGAATAATTGAGTCTGCTAATATTATTAGTGCATCCAAATCAACAGCAACCGTACCATTTGAAGAGAGAACTGGGGTACAGGGAGAGGATAAATCCCTTGAATTGTTATAGGTCCTTCATTTAATATTCAGCTTTCCGTAGCCCTTTTTCATGTGGACAGGTCAGGAAAATATTAAAACTAAGAATAAGAAACTCTGTGGCATTAGTTTTTCCAGTTTTGAAAGTGGGTATTTGTGTGCATTTCCTATACACAACAACAGTGTAGATTTGTTGATTATATGTTTTGTGTCCTGATGATTGTCAGTTTGAATTTTGCTTAAGTTTGCCAAGGGCATGCTCCTTTAAGTGGGGTATGGGAGCTAGTCATAGCTGTTGGATTCCATGAAGAAATGATCCTAACCTTGGTTTCAGTTCAAACTTCAGAAGAGCTATCCAAGATGCTGAAGCTATTTGGTAGCTCCTTCAAACTTCAGATGAAATCCCAAGGCACCAGAGCAGAAGCCATGACACCAGAGCAGAAACCACTAGCCATAACTGGAGAAAAGTAAGAAAGCAGCAAAATGAAAATGGCAGCCTTTGTTAGGTACTTTGTTTAAATACGATATATGTATGCATGGTCATATTTGGATTTTCAAAAATCTTTCCTGAAATGTATCTCATGTGTGGGAAATGTACATATTCCTGAGTTTTATCCCATTGCCAGTATTTGAATGTGCATAAGGCCATTGTCATAGTGAAATATGAATTGATTTCCCCCCACCCATCCCCTGTACAAGCAGGATTTGATACATCAGCCATGTGAGAAGTACAGTAGTATAAATTAATACCTTTAAACTTTAGTCTGCCTGTGTTCTGACCATCTACAGTAATTCCCCACCCACTGAAGGTGTCTCAAAATGCCTGCTTGTATGATATCTTTTAGCAATTCTTTTAGGCAGTCACAGAGACACTTCCAACTTAGCTAGGGACAGCATGTCGGGTGGGTTGTATAATTGCCACAATATGCATTTTGTCTGGGAAAATCAATTAATAATTTTGCCTCACACTCAGAATGTGTGGGTGAGTTTACACATTCTTTTTAAAGAAGATTTTCTGTCCCTAAGCATCAGAATCTTTTTGATTCTTCTGCAGTTAATGTTTATGTAAATGTATCCTCACAAGGCAAAAGAGCTTTACAAGCATGAATATTCTCCATTGAAAGTCTCTGCTGGCCTGGGGAATGGAGAGATGATGCCCATTATCACACGGAAAGATTCCATCATTAAGGAAAATGATCAAAATAACTGGGATGGTATTTACAGAGACAGCATCCTTTACAGAACAGAACACTGGGGACTTATGGTATTTTTGTGATAACCTGTTTACTTACAGACGGGCAATTGAGCAGCTATCATGGGAGTGCAAAAAATAAAAAAATAAAAATAAAGACACAACAGGCAAGCAGAAAGCCAATTCAAGTCCCAGAGCCATAGCAGACCCTGAAATTCCAAAAGCTGTTTCTCACAGGACTCCTGTTAGTGGAATTTGAATCCAAATTCAAACTGCTATGAGCTGTTTTCATTTCTACCCTGCTCTTAGACTGTGCCAGGCAAGCTTGTGACTGATATTCATTTTTCCATTCCACCCAAAACTTAGTTTCAGACATGCTGTGCTCAATGAGAAGGCAGTAGTATGGTGTCCATATGTAACAGAGCACAGAGCTCCTGTATCTTTAGCGGTTATACAGAAGAGAAAAGTTTTAGAAAGTATTGCCTGCTGTACAAGGCCCACAGGCTGAAATTCTCTCTTCTGTTTGTAGTTGTGTGCTTTCCAGTCATTTCTGACTTACGGCAACCATAAGAAGAATGTAACCATGGAGATTTCTGGCGAGATTTTGTTCAGAGAGGGTTTGCAGTTGCCTTCAAGTGAGCCTGAGGGAGTATGACCTGTCCAATGTCTTCTAGTGGGCTTCTGTGACTGAGTGAGTCTCCAGAGTCATAGGCCGTTTTTGCATGGCATTTGCCATGTGAAAGGGCCCTGGAACATCGCATGACTGCGAGGAGCAGTCCACACAATGCACTCACAATTGTGCAATGTTCCAGGGCCTGGCAGATGCTGATCATACACTATTTCATTTTTGGCTGCGAGCCACAAATGGTGCATGAATGTGCATTGCTCTGGGGCCCTGTGTGCACTTGTCATGTGTGCTGAGCTCCAGAGCTGTGGCACTCATGCTTCTGCCCCAGTGCAGCCTGGGAAAATCCCAGGCTGCACTGCAGAAGGAAGAGGAGGGGCTCTTGCACGAGCAGGCAGCAGTTGTGGAGCTGAAAGAACTGGGACATGAGAGCCTCTCACTAGAGGGTGCTCGCTCGATCCCTGCACCCCAGCTCTGCAAAAAGGTGATTTGCGGAAAGTGCCATAGTCCAACATTCAAAACACTAGACCATGCTGGTTCTTCTCTCTTCTATATACCTAGTGAGGTAGCCCTTGTCCTCTCTTGCATCTGCTTAGCCTGTGGAAGGAGAGATTCATATCCAATTAATCAGTTTAGTAACAAATTGCTGTATACCTTCTGTGATATAAATGTACACCAGCAAAGCCTACACTGCACAATGGTTCATTTGGGCTTTCAAATCAAATGTGAGAATTTGGCCCATATTGAATTCAATCTCCTTCTTTCTTTCTTTCTTTCTTTCTTTCTTTCTTTCTTTCTTTCTTTTTCTGTTAGCAATCAATTGAGGGTATCTCAGCTCTCATTAGAGGACATTGTTCCCAGATCCCATTAGAGGGCATTAGCTTCAGTTCCAGAGGCAATTAGTTCTACTAATTCTTGATGGAATATGAACTGGGGCACTAGATGTTGTACTTCAGAACACACTGTATGGATGGAAACAATATTGAAACAATATTTAAAAAAAAATAGTTGAAAAAAATGCGTCTTGATTATTTGGGAAAATAAATCATGTGCATGGTCTTTTTTTTTTTTTAATGGAATCAGTTTTTTAGAACAGAAAAATGTTCTTTTCTTTGTGCAAAATGCTGCTTTCTGTGCAAAACCCAGCCAAACCAAACCAAAAAACAAAACATCATGTGTGACTTTTGTGCAGAATAAGAATTTTCCATGCAGAAAATAGCATTTCCTGCAGAGAAAATAATATTACCACTCATTTTCTGATCCCCCATGCTGTGATGATGAGCATAATGGACCTCCTTCTTTCCATGTAGCTGATGCCTAGTAAAAGTAAGTGGAGAAAGGAAGAGTTTCCACCATGGCAATGACATCATAATCATGACTAAGTAGCTAAGGTGAATATTGAACAGATATGGATGGTTACTGCTCTGTATTCACAATTATTCCTTAGTTAATAATTGTGACACTGTCAGAACTTTCCCTCTCAACATATTTTTCTGGGCATTAGCTGCATAAGGATGAGGATAATAATTCTGTTGGTGATCGGAGCATGGATAAATGGCAGGTGGGGCTTGGTCTGGAGACGAATTAAGGTCTTGACTCTATCAAATAAGAATTCTGCCTCTCCCGTAAACAATTTCTTCAGTCTCCAAATTAATAGTGTTGTAGTAACTTAAGTCTTCAGTTTAGCTTTTAGAAATAGAGTTTAGGTATCCAAAAGTCAGACCAAGTTCCAAACAACTGTGAACATGTCAAATATGAGAGTTCTCAGTGTCTCACTGCTGCAATGTTAGCAATTTGGAGTCTTCAGGAAAATTGAATGGGGGAAGCAGGATTCTTATGGGGAGATAGAGCTTTCATTTTGCCCCCGTCTCCATGGTTAAATCCCTGGAAAGGGGTCACCTTTTTCAGGCCTTTAAAGATCTTCCTTCTTTCCACCATTCTTTTAATCAGGAAGGGATTTCTTTAATCAGGAAGGGACTTGTTATTTCTTGCCTTGAAGAAAGCCTTGTACAGATTGAAGGTTTATTTAAAAAAAAAAAACTTCCCTACATTTGGCACAGGGGTGATGATAGGCATGCTGCCCTTAAGAGTCCCATGAAAATCAGTGACCCCCACCATGGTATTATATGCAGATAGAGAGGTAGATAGCTTTGTCATATGTTATATTATTGTACAATTGCTCTCCCTCCATATTACTTGATTATGTGTTGTATGTGTTATAATAATTAGTGGCCTTTCTTAATTACACTTGACTTTGTAATGTTTACCGCAACTAACCATGTTCAAGCATGATTATAATTACTATTTCTCATTGTCGCTGTACATTTCATCTGTCCCTGTTTAGGGATGTTCTTGTTATTTTTCTTTAATTCCCCACAAGAGATCCTTCCACATCTCACACTGCTTATTACTTTTGAAATTGTATTGCAAGGTTGGAGTCATTCTCAGGCAAAACATATATAAAAAAGAAACTCTCATAGCTCAGGGCTATAAACGGAAATCCTCTTACTGTTCTTAACTCTCTCAGTAGGAGAGCCTTTTCATTTTATGATCTTCAATCTCTGGGATATATGAATGCAAAAGACTCTGGCGACCCCATCTCCCTCCTTCTCAGAAGAAGAACAAAACCAAGGTGTCAGGACTACCGGCCACCCAGAGTATTTGGGACTTGGGAGGGCTTCTTTTCTTATATATAGAAATGTGATCTGTGTCTCATGGAAGCAGCTTAGTAATCTGCAGCCTAAAAATAACAAAAAAAGAAAGAAAGAAAGAAAGAAAGAAAGAAAGAAAGAAAGAAAGAAAGAAAGAAAGAAAGAGGAAAGGGGGGGGATGAGAGTTGAGCCTTTAAAATAGAAATGCAGGGGGAGAGAATTACTCCAAGCATTGAAAATGAAGTCACTCAAGTGAATACTAAAGGAAATGCTGAATGTCTCCTGTTATTAGTTTGGGCACACCTGACACAAGAAGAATATAAGTCAAATTTTCTGTGCATAACACTGACATTGTACAGGCAGATCAGGAAGTGAGCTCAGACGTTGAATCAAAGATTGCAAGCATGCAAGCAAGGCGTGTTCAGCACAGAGCACTGGAAGATGACTTGTTTCTTTCTGTCACTTGATAAAATACTATTTAATTGTGGAACCCCAAAGATTAGAAACAAACCTTCTGTAGCTAGGGTGTCAATGACAGATTTTAAGGGGTTTATTCTGAGAATGCCATTACAGTGAGAGAGAATGCAAGGGCATTGTAAAGCCATGATAGATGAAACATAATTATAAAATTTCATTCAATAAGAACATCCAAATATGTGTGTGAAGGCTTAGGAACAGGAGCTTGGGAGGGATATTTGGGTTCTACTCACAACTCTGCTTCAGGCTTATTGAACATCGAAGCCCAGCTTGTTTAGAAGGTATGTGATATAATGGATACCTTTTTCTTAATAGTATCAAGAAGCAAACTGTCATGCAGCTGGACTACTTGACTTTTTAAAGAAGAAAATACAGAGTTTTAAAAGTACAATTATAAAGAAGCGGGGGAAGAAAGAAGAAAGAGAAGGGGGAAGGGGAAAAATAATTCTCACAAATAATTATAGTTATGTTCCAGACAGTAGTTAATTATTGTTATGGTTAAATTTACAAAAGTAACTCTGGTCTCTTCTATTCATGATATGACTAAAACAGCTACCTTTTGTTACTTTTAAAAATCAATGTTTACAATGGTAGCCTGTGGTACAAAACATACTCCCGTCCACATTGTTGCCCTTTCAACATCCACAGCAGAGCACAGGGCACAGCAGAAGTCAACATTGGAACCATAGCTTGGTTTGGTCATCGACTGCTTTATCAGGGCACACCCATTGTTATAAAAATGAAATGTGTTATACCCCCCAAAATAAAGTTCAAGCCACACATTATATTTCACCAGCATATTTACCCAGTATTGCTCAGGATTTTATTTTTTCACAGGTTATACATTTGGGAAATAACCTAGGAATTACCTTACTTTAGGAATTAGATGTGGCTGAAATGCACAGATTTAATATCCTGTGTTCCAAATGTCCCAATCTGTCTTGTCCAGTATCTGTAATTTATCCCCATATTCCCCAATCCAATCTGTATTCAGAGTTGTTAACATAACAGAGGTTTGCTTCTTGAGGGGATACAGTGTCCTCCTCCTTGCTGCTAGGCCTTGTCTGCATAGTAACTGGCCTATTCCAGTACATTTTCCCCAGATTCTCCAGTGCAATCTGTATTCAGAGTTGTTAACATACAGAGGTTGGGTTCTTGAGGGAATGCACTGTATTTGTCCTTGCTGTTAGGCCTCATCTCCATAGCAAATGGCTTATTCCAGTACCTAACTCATTCCCATATTCCCCAGTTCAATCTGTATTCAGTTGTTAATGTAACAGAGGTTTGGTTTCTGAGGGAATACACTGCCCTTCTTGCTGCTTGGCCTCTTCTCCATAGCAACTGGCCTGAGGCCCAAGAGCTCTCTGGCTGAGAATTCCTAAGGCCCCTCCCTGAACTGCCAACCCCAGGATTCCATAGAATCTTCACAGTCAGCCAATCATATGAGGTCTTCTCGCCTCACACAGCCAATCGTATGAAGTCTTGGCCTGCCTGATGCAGACAAACAGACAAACTCACAAACTTTGACTTTTATGTAGTAGATAATGTTAGAGTTATAATGTGAGTTAGTTATACCTTCATTGCTGCAAAATAATTGTTATCAATTAAAATTATTACCAGTTTTTGCCTGATCTAAGAAACAGAAGGAGAGGAACCACAACAAAATGATTGGACTCAAGAGGGTCAAAGCTGGAAAAGACAGAGAACCCAAACCAGACCACTGTTCAGCTCTACTTTTCAGAGTTTAAAAGGGGTCTGGTTGTGTGTGGATGTGTGTGCGAAAGAGAATGAAGGAAACAGAGACAGAGATTTTCAGTAGAGTTAGCTATACATGGCAAAGTCCACTGTGGATTTCTTCAGGACAGATTCAAGAGCAAATGATTTTTTGCTGTTACTTTTTTATTCCTCATTATAACTATAGCAATAAATAGTCATTCCTTAATTTTTAAGTGAATGGATTTGCATGCCTTTGCCGTGCATACTTAAATTGTATAGGCCCATGTAATCATTGCTTCTATTTGTCAATTAGTGTGTCAGAACCCATTACTTGCTCAGGACATGACTTTCTAAGCACATCTGTATGATGTTTTGCTGTAGTCAGTGAATAAACTTTTTCTGAAATATGAGTGCTGAAGAAAAATTCACTCAGATGGTACGTGGGGTGCCTCACTGCAGGGCAAGAAGAAATGGAATCAAAAGGCAAGGCATAAAACAGGCAGGAGTTCATGAGCATGAACAGGCAAGTGAAGATTTGATGGGATAATGAGCTGGAGCGGAGAGAGTGTAGAGAAAAAGGGAGTTTATGTGGTGTCTCAAAGAGTTATGGATTTGAAAACAGAAAATAAATGTGGGGATGGAAAGATGCCACACCCAAGAGAATGAATGCAGCCTTGTGTCTAAGACAGTTTTGTGTCCATGTAGGGTCTTTTGATCCAGACAAACAAGGCAGTCCAATTGGTCCAGTCACCAACTCATGTGTTGCTACCCAGCACATATCATCATCATCAACATCATCATCATCTCTATAGACCACTTTTTCTCCAGGTTGGGACTCAAAGTGGCTTATAAGAATTAGAAAGACATAGTTAAAACCCATAGAATACAAAATTAAAGACATAGGGCTTTTCCACACTTTGGGGAGGAAATGGAGCAGTCTGTTACTCACCAGACTGGCATGTTCCCCCCACCCCGACGATCCACGATGGTCCGGAGCAGCGTGCGCCCGCACTACACACTCTTCAACGGTGAAAATGGAGGCTTCCAGTTGCCGGAGGCTCTCCACCAACCGGAGAAGCTTGCCAGCCGGAAGCCCACCCCCGGGAGATCTGCAGACTCGCACTGGCGCAAGCCTGTAGATCTATACTTTACAGAGCAACAGACTGGGGCATGCTGCGCTATTGAAAGTCCTCTTTTAATCAGTCTTTCAATAGCATGGGCGACCACCAGTTCTGGGCGTTCTGGAGCGAGCTGAAGTCCGGACAAACGGTAAGTAGTCCGAACTCAGTTCGCCCCCAAATGCGAGCATCCTCACAGGAGGACGCACTGCCCCATTTTAAAAACCAAGTGCGGAAAAGTCCATAGTTAAACAAAATTTTTATTCTCATTTTAATCTCATTTTTTCCCCCAACATGAGGACTCAAGGGAACTTACAATGTAATTTAAAATAAGATACAAATAAAACAATTCATAATACAAAGTCAAAAAACAATTAAGGAAACAATTACATTAAAAATATAAGTTTACAACAATTCAAAAAAGCTGTCAAAATGTGACAACAACAACAATAGCAACAATAATAAAACTGACATCCCAATTAAAAAGATATTCATAGCATGGGTAAGGAAGAAGTTATATATCTGTCAGTCACTCTGTGAAAAGAGTGGACCAACCTAACCTAACCTCACGAAGGAGGTCTGTGAGCATACCGTGGCTTTGCCAAACTTACCTGCAATTTTGGTTGGACCAAGAGATATTCCTCCCCAGGTATCTTAAAACTGAGGTAAGCTCATGTAAGAAGATAACGGTCTTTTAGGTAATCCGTAATGAAACTGTATGGGGCTTTATACATCAATATACCTGTATTGTTGACTGTGCCACCCCAAGACATCCTCACTTCCTCACACAGGTACAAATGGAGCATTTAGATAGTGGAACACCCCACCTTTTTAGAGGGGACACTTTGAGAGGGTGATGAGGGCACTTTGGGGACATTCTAGGAAGTAAGTAATCTTAATTCTTTTTTCTGAGTGCAACAGATATAGATGGTTGAAAGTTCTACCATTTTATGCTGAAGTCCGGATAGATTCCAAGATAATAAGAAAAAAAGTGCCATCTACAATAAAGAAAGGGTGACTTTTGTTTTGTTTTGTTTTTTGGGAGGAGCCACCACAATTCTTTATGAACAACTTAAAAAAAAAAAAACTTTCTGAATTCCTATACTTCCAGGGCATGCTGCAAAAGTTTTTCTTGTGTCCCATGTCTTCAGCTGTTTCTTTGCTGTTTCTGTCTGCTACTCTGATCACTTCTGATTTTTATAATTAAAAAAAAGGGAATAACCAATTAAAGCCATTTAGAGTTGTACTTGTCTCTGTGACAAACAGTACAAAGTGCTACCAAATATACTTCCAGTTTTCAGTTGAGCCTTTTAGTTTACATCTGTCTTTTGGCTGTTAAGCATAAATGGATCTGGTTTTGCAACAAGACAGGTTGATTTAATATATGTGATTATAACAGCTGCTTCAAGCCAGTCTGATGAAGTGGATCTGACTCACTGCAACTTACTTTCCTCATATGTTATTTTATGCCAGTCAAGGGCTTAGTTAGCTAATAGAAGCAACTCTGGATTGTATCTGGAAGAGCAATATTTCTAAGGACTATGTCTGGTTGATTGACATGATCTATCCTAATTGGGATGAATAAATAAAACACCAACTTTACTCTTGTTAAAATAAAGTGTGTGTGGGGGGAGCCTTGTATTCTACTCTGTAAGTACATGCAAGACTGACGCAAATGCCCGAAGGCTTGAATCTAAATGTATTTATATAGAAGATTGCTTGCTTCATACTGCCTGGTACTTCTAATCCAGTACATATTTTTCCCCCAATGCAGAATAAAATGGAGCAAAGGAAACAAGTCATTTACCAAACTGCACAAGTTGCTGGACTATGATTTTATTTTTATTTTAAATTGGATCTGCAGAGTGAGGAGGCAGCTGAACGAGTGAGGCAATACAGGCAAATTAAATGACTGTAAAGTGCTTTCTAGCGGGGATGAAAAAAAAAAGGCTGTGTTGTTTGAATGAAATGGCAGGACTAAAATAAGAAACAGATGAAGAGCACTGGACTAGAGGGGAAAAAAAGTATATTTAGACCCCACAAAATAAAATGGCAAAACATATTAAAATGGAAATATCTGTTTAAAGAAGCTTAGTTGCTTCTTTTTTTTGCATTTCCCCCAGTTTTATGTTGACCTATTACTAGACTTGCTCTGAGATTTTGTATTCCTCTGGAGATTTAGGTAGTATGTAATAATTTTTTTTTGTCTCACTTTCATAGCGAGGTATTCATCAAAATGTCATAGGATCATAGAACTGGAAGAAGCCCCATAGTCCACTGTGTCCAAACCACTGCTCAGTTCAAGAACTTCAGCTACAGTATCTCCACCAGGTAGCTGTCCAGCCTCTGTTTGAAGATGTGCAGCTAAAAGAGACCCTACCACCTATATAGGTAAGTGGTCCCAGTGCTGGGCTACTCTTAACATCAAGAAGTTTCTTCTAAAGCTCAGTCATAATGTCTGCTTCTATGGCCCTCTCCACACGTGGGCGGAGAAACGGGGTAAGCCACGCTGAAACAGAGCTTACCTCAGTCCATTGCCGCGTGGAGCAGTACGTTTCACTGCTCCACACTCATCGGCGTCCTGCGGCATCCGGCATCGCCCAAAATGGCGGCTGATGACTGGCGGAGGCTCTCCACCAACCGGAGAACCTCGCCAGCCAGAAATCCCGCCCCCGTCAGATCTGCAGGCACGCCCTTGCACACGCCTGCAAATCAACACCGGGCGCTGCGATGGGGCTGCACAGGGCTGCATGCCCTGTGCCTTTTAAAAACCACATAAAAAGTGGTTTTCAAAAAGCATGTGGTGCCACCACTTCCAAGTGCCCTAGTGCGGATTGGGGTTTGGTATTGCTCTAAAGTAATCCACCCCAATCCACTTTACCATGTAGACGACCTCCCACGGAGGTCGCGCTACCACGTCTTATTTCCCCGTGTGGAAAGGGCCTATAAAAAATACTTGCTGAAGACAGAATATTGATTCATTTGTGAGATTAACATTATTGTTGATAATTTTATTTGGTAACTGAGCTGCTTTCAGATGTGCTTGTCAGGTATTGAACTTAATTATCAGGCACACAAGGAATATGAATCCTGTACTGTTTCACCATCACAATGAAGGACAAATAAGTAACAGTTTTCTCCCAACTGCAGGATAAAATTTATATTTCTTCACTGTATTTGTAACTTCTGAAGTGTTCTGGGGTGGATTTTCTACTGAAAAAATAATTTCTCAATCTGGGTTACTCAGGCACTACTGGAGAAGAGGAATAGCGGGCACCAGTTGTACACACTACAGACCTACCCTTGAGCATTCACTGTGTAGCAAACACACATGCATACCAAATGGTGGGGATCCATCTGCTGTGTGTTGCAGCTGGTGTGGCACCCTCTTCTTCCTCTACAGTGAGACTTAGTAGTATGTGCCCCAAGTAAATCTTTTCTCTGAATGTCTGACTTGCTCTCATAATATTTCCATGGACTTTGGGGTTCTCATGAGATCTGGAAGCCCAGAGCTCTCCTTTTACTCCTTTCACAAGATCCTTCAGCCTGTGTTATACAGGCCTGCCTCATGTTTTCCCTGCTAACGTTGGGCAGATTTGCAAGGAACAGTGTTGTCTTTTTCTATAGGTAGCTGATGGGAGGCCAGAGTGTCTTCAGATACTTCAGCAAATAATACTTTGAATACAGGTATAGACCCACAAATGTCTTGCTTCTCAATTATTCTTCCTGGTGGGGTGTCCTGACTATAAAGAACCCTATTATTCAATGGGGGAAAAATTGAGAACATTCTTGCCATCTCTAATGTTCACATTCACAATCAGAGATCCCAAAGAAATGTGATGGGTTCATATTTCCCTATGAATATACCCATTTTTCACCTCCTGAAACTGCAAAAGAGATGGAGTGGCTTTTCCATTAGAATTCTGTATATTTTCAATGGTTGCAACATATTTTGACAAAGGAAACATTGTGCACAAAACTGTGTGTACATTTGAAGAATGCTTATAGGTGAAAAGAGCAAACCATTTATTCTTCCAATCTTCCTTCCATATACCTGGTACAGCACTCCAGGGATAACACTTTTTGTTTCAGAATAAAAAACTCATTTTTATTTCCAATGTAGTGTTACTGCAGGTTAGGCCTCCTTGGAGATACCCCTAGACATCATTTTGATATCAATTATTTGACTCTCTTCTACCACCCCTCTCCACGTGTTTGTGAGGCCCCCGAACAAGCACAGACTAGACGCGACCATTAATTGCTGGACATTTCATTCTCCACCCAGGTAGGCCAGAAATAGCCAGATCACTACTTTAGGAGACCTCTCTGCAAACACCTTCATTATGTATACACACTGTTTACAAAGGACTCCCTGCCCTGAGCAGGCAACCTGGCAAGCTGAATACTCAACTGCCAAGCACTCTGCATTTGCATACTGGCTAACTCTTTGTCAATTTGGACTTAATCATGCTAAATTCTGAACTTTCCAAAGCTTTGTCCCGCTCCTAAATCACATTGTTTTCCCCAAGTATGGCATAGCCTGCAGTCACATTTCCCTCTATAAAAACCTCTGATTCTGAGACCTTCCTCGGATCACTCCCGAGTTCCAGACTGTCTTGCTGCCGCTTTGCCTGGCAAGCTTCCCCTCAGCCCCATGCGCTGAGCTACATCGCACCCCAGCATCGCTCTCTATCTTCTTTCCAGACTCCAGGAACATATTTCGTATCACCCGAATCAACTATCCCTCTCAAAAATCCCGCTATCCAACTCACACCTTTATTTTCCTTAGTTATCTCTGTGTGTGTGTGTTGCTTACATTGTGTGGCTGTATTTAATAAAGGTTATTTGTTATTTCCAACACGGTTTGCTTCTTGACTTGGCCTGACCCCGTAAACATTGGGTTACAAGATCCTGCTGCTTTACCCTGCCTCTCGTAGTGCCAATTAGTGCTATTGACTAACTTCCTCATCTTTTGTAATTGCAAGGTTATTTAGGAGTCCCTCCCGGAACCCCCAGAAATCAGGGCAACAGTAGCTTCACGTTGCAATTTTTTTATCAATGCAGACTGGGGACAAGACTTTGAAGATATCTCTCTCTTCTAATAAGTGTAACAAGTGTATTGGACTCTATAAGAGGACTTTTATATAAATTCTGTTTTTCATATTTCTGTCTTCAGAAACTTCTTACAAAAACCCAAGTAAATCGGGGAAAAACTGGTACAGATATAAAATTTATTTTGTGCAGTATTTTAAGATGATGTCTAGGTGGTATCTAACCCCAAATAAGCTGTCAAAAGTGTTCCAGAATGTTTCAAACCAATGTTTGGAATGTCAAGATAAGGAGGGCTCCTTTTTTCAGATGTGGCAGAGTTGTAAGAACATGAAAAATTACTGGTCTAAGATTTATATGTTAATGCAAAAAAAAAAAGAAAGAAAAGATAAAGGTAGATTTTGTACTGTTACCATAAATGTTTTTATTCGGCATTATAGATGAAGAACGGGAAAGTAAATATGGATTATTTCTTTGAGATATGCCAAGAGCAGAAAGAATATTTTTGCTCCAATGGAAGAATGGATTGTTAAGGTTGCTGAGTTAGCACAAATTGCCCGATTAATGGTGATTCTAAAGGATAAGTCAAATAAAGACTTTTATAAGATTCAAAACTGTTTTAGGATTTTTTGAGCAATAATAAATATAATAATGTAATAATAATAATAATAATAATAATAATAATAATAATAATAATAATCTGTAGTTATGGTTATTAGTAATTTAAGTAGAATGATATTGTTGACTCTGTAATGGTAAAAAAACATATTTTTTTAAAAAAATAATATTTCATTACAATCTGGATTGGGAGATCAGAACCCTACTGTGTATATGTTTTTCTTTTTCTTTTTCTTCTTTTTCTCCTCTCATTTTTCTTTTTCCTTCTTTTTCTGCCTTCTCTTTCTTTATTGTTTTGAATGTATATTATTCTTATTGTAAATGAGATTGTTATAAAAATTTAAATTTTTTTTTAAAAAATGGAACAAATAAAAGCATTGGTTTTCAAAGGACAGTGGTGTCTTTTGGTGGTTTGGATTTCTTTTTCCCTGCTATCAGAGGTAAGGAAAATTTTCAAAATACTTATAACCAGGAAAAAAAAAAGGTGAATTCAAGCACACCTTGCGAGAACTAAGATAGACATTTTCTCTCTTTCTCTTTTAATGCACACACACACGTACATACACACACCACACCACACCAAAGATAAGCTTACAAAATAGAGCTTGGTTCTGAGGTCAAATTTCCTTGCAGAGTTAGAACCTTATCAGAATATAGGGAAGTGTTGGGTAGTTTCTTCTTCTCCATCACATTCCCATGACTTGTCCCATCACCCCTCATGTGGTGAAAGGTGAAGGTTTGTAGTGAGAGCCTGCTATACTTGTACAGATTCCTGTGTGATGCCAGCACTGTTCTGGTATTCCAGATTGAGTGTTTATTCAACAGGTGAGAAGAAGGCTCCACTAACATCTACTCATATTTCAAGTTCCTTCAGTCTTCTACATGTGGAAGGCAACAGTCTGAAATGGAAAGCCTCTGTTATCCATGGATGGTCTGCATCAGAGCTGGAACCCTGAGTTCCCAGATAGAAAGTCAGCATATATGGCAGAAGTTCTCTGCTTTGGGCTTGTCATTTTCCATGTGCAGAAGATAATGGGAGTGACAATGGACGAACTGGGCCATTTCATAGAAATTATACCTGAAGAAGACCAAAAATGCTGTTCCTGCTCTCAGTGTTCCATGTACTCCAGACACATCTATTTCTCACCCAATCTTCATACTTTAAGCTGAGGCTTAAAATGGCCTTTCAGCCCTTTGTGCTGATTATACAAATGTTAGGAATGCAGCTATTGAAGGTAAAGCTTTTTGTGATATTCTATATCCTTAACAAAATGTAGAGAAATACAAGTAGGTTTGATGGATGATTACCAACATAATGTATTTGATACATGATCAAGTTGCTTCCACAGCAACTGCTTCACACAAACAGGTCATAGTTAGATCTTGATATTTATAGACAGGTAAGTGTGGACTCTGCCTTTCCCATCCACTCAAGCAATGCCATGAGCTCACATTTCTGTAGCAGTAGTAACATGGATCTGATCTAGACACAGAAAACTGTAAAGTATTTTGAAGTATGGTCTTAATTGACTACACTAAATATTGATTTTACAGAGCATAGGAGAATGTTGTTGTTGCTGTTTTCCTGGTGGCCAGCTGACTGGAAAATCTCATATACAGATAGTTTTGACAGCAGCTCAGTATGAAGACGAAAAAGTATGGAATGGCAATGGAACTGATTTTGTTTCTGTCGAGTGTATCCTGTGGGACCATCTTATATTCTGCAAGGCAAGTCTGATAGTAATGACAACATAATAGCATTGTGTTGTGAAGATCAGAAAGTAGTCATTCACTCTGTTCAGTTTTAATGTAGAGATTTATTTACCTGCTTACCCACTTACCTTTAGACAGACTTTCCTCATCATTGTAATAAAAATATTAACTGGATTTTTAGCAATATGCATTTCTTTTTTTAAAAAAGTCAAGAATTATGAGTTAAATTAAAATTGATATTAGTTAAATAAAATATCAATTAAAATAAACTGATAGAATAAAAATAAAATAGGATTCTTCCAGAAGAGAAAGGAGATGCACAATAAGCAGTGATGTCTAATTCCTCTTTCTGGGAAAGTTCTGCATGATGTGAAATTCTTCATAATATATCATCATGCCTCTCCCAGCTCCTTCCCAGCAAGGAAGAGTGCCAGGTGATCATGATTTGACTTTAAATCATATACTTCTCTCAGATCCTGCTTAAGATGTGCTCATCACACTGAGCCAAATCACTATGTCCTCTGTATGGCTCTGGCCAAAGCATTATCTAAAAGATTCTCTAGTTGAAATGACAGCATTCTTGCACTAGAATTCACTTGGGGACTTAACATCTTTGTAAGTGGATTGAACATATTTGGGAAATAGAATTGAGCAGTTTCATAGTGTCCAAATTCAGCAAGGGGGCTGCCACTATGTTATTACATAGGGGAGCCAGCAAAGTGACTGTTGCATATCAGGACTGATAAACAATAGGACCAATGCAAAATGGGACTGTTTCACAATTAGACCAATGCACATCAGGATATCAGCTATGGAGTATTGATGTTGATTGGTGGAGCCTGATGCATATTGGGATATTCTTGCCAGTTCATGAACAGGATCCCTTAGCACCTTTGCTACATAGCTGAGTACATATACATAAAGTTACACAATGTACTTTTCAAAGAAATAGCTGTGTTACCCTCTTGAAGCATAAAAAGGAGGAAGGGAGGTGGAGAGGGACAAGAGAGAATATAGTAGCACCTTTAAGACTAACTGGCTTTTATTATAGCATGAGCTTTCATGGACATAAACTCACTTATTCAGATGCAATACAGAGTGATAGACAGACTTCAAGACATAAAGCATATTCACACACTTGTGGAAGTGGGGTGGAGTATAATAGCATCCAGAAAAATGCAAATCATGAGCCTTGCCCTAAATTTTCATTCTATACTGCATTGGAAGAAGTGGGTTTATATTTTCAAAAGCCCATGCTAAAATAAAAACCCATTAAAGGTGCTGTTACATAGTTCCCCACCACTACCCTTCCTCCTTGTTATACAGTAGAAATCATGATTCTGGCCAAGTATAATAAAAGAGTTCAATTCTAGTTTAAAGATCTCCATGGAACTTGATATGCTAAACTAGGACTGTAAACATTCTAGTATTTTGTCCTCACATGCAAGCACAAATAATTTTTAGTTTTTTTCCCACTGCATGATAAAATACGTAGCTGGACCTGCATGGCATAAGATGATGCAAGGGGCAAGGAGTTTAAGAATAGTTTGCCTTGCATCTGGCACAGGGTGCCAGAATGCTGTGCTTGATAGGGGGGTGGAGTCAGAGACTATTTAATGGTTGCTGCCCTCCTCACATGCCACTTTGGATCTTCACAGCACAGGAGTCAAGGGTGTCATGACTGAAGGGGATCCGTTAGGTTGAGTTACATTAAATAATAGTGGTAGGGTGAGGGCTTGGATTCTGTGCTGCAGTCTTTACTTACTTACTTACAATTTAGTGATATGTGAGTTTGGGCTTTCTCAGTTAGGTTGTAGTGGGTGGGTGGACTGGAAACCCATAGGGTCCCTGAAGTCGTCTACCATCTGACTAGCCCCACTGGGCTTTGGTTGTTCTGACTATGTGTCTTTTCTTCCTCTTCTTCTTCTTTTTCTTTTGTTCTCTTATATGCTTTTGGAGTTCAATCAGAAGTAGACATTTCTAAATGTAGGTGTGGCCATTTGAATACCATACTGTCACTATACTGTTTCTTATCCAGGCATGCCCATTTTGTGGAATATCACCTTAATGTTGGTTATCTGGGTGCACCCATTTTCTTGTACATTTGCTGTTGATTGTCATTTTGCGGTATGTCTGCAGCAGCTTGCCATTTTCTGACCCATCTGCATCATTTTGTGACATATCAGCTGCAGGTGCCATTTTGTGATATGGAAAAGTGTGTGCTGACATGCTTGTTTTTGCCTATGTGTATTTTAGGCTTACTTAGGCCTGTGATGAAGCCTGTAGACTTCTTTTTGTTTGTTGTTGATATTTCTCTCCCCCCACACACTTTTTTAGGTGGTTGGGTCATGTTGAACCTGGTGTGAGAGTGCCATATTTCTCTCTTATTGGTCCTAGAGCACCCTAGGTTAGGCCCAATAGTGGTGATTAGAAATATGGTCTGATGAGGCCTATTTCTATGGAGCTCTGTTGGCTTATTTGATATACAGGGGGCCTTTGATATAATAACCTTGTTTAGCTGAGTCTGGTTGGGGGCAGCGCTCTTAAACTTGTGTGATTTGCTAGTGGCCTAGGTTGTTGTGTAGCCTGCCTAGTCTTGTTGAGTAGTATAGTTGGGACTTTTGACATATAGTCTGGGGGCTATATGGGACATAGAGTCTGTGATTGCTGTCTAGGGCTGGTTTGCTAGCTTTAAGTAGTCAGTGTGAGTTTTGGAGGAGGAACAGGTTGTGTGCCTGTTTGCGAAGTACAGGTTTGAGGTTTGGACTAGTAAGATAACAGATTTGTGCTCTTGTCTAACATTGCCTCTAGAAAGTTGGTAGTAAGTCGAAGAGTAGGGCTCCAACCAAAGAAACATTCAGTCAAGGAACATTCAGTCAATTTAATCAGACATAAAACAGGGTAGCAAGAATCCTTTTACTGAAAAGTTATAATTAAGGCCCTTTTTGCACGTGGCTTTGAATGCAAAATGGCCACAGGAGCAACGCAGAATTGCGAGGATGGTTCCACGTGATGTCCTCGTGATCACACATCACTCCCATAGCAATCCCGTGGGAATCGCACAGTATATCATTTTTATCTCTTTGCCAAAAATGATGCACAACTGTGTGTTCCTCCCGCTGTCCCTCTCACATTTACTTTCTGTGTGGAACATCAGGAAGCATGGCCATTGTGCTTCCTTCCCCAGTGCAGCCTGGGAAAGTACTCAGCTGTGCTGTGGAAGGAAGGGGAGGAGCTATTGCACTTCCTTCTGTCCAGCAGAGAGCTGGTGTGGAGGGAAGTGCAGGGGATGTGATTCCCTCCCAGAGGAGGCTTTTTTGCATGATCCCGATGCAATGCCAGTGGCGCCAAGTAAGGTGCGAAAAGGGCCTAAGAAGGAAAGTTTCGCCAACCTTTTGTAATCAAGGTATGGCCTCAACAATATTAGAAAAGAATTTTGAATAGGGATGATATGCATACATATGTTTCTCCTCTTGAAAATGTTACTACTTGTGAAAATCCATTTGTTTTGTCTCAAAATTAATCTCATTCATCTGAAGAAAAAAAAAATCCTCAAAACTCACTTGTAAGTCTTGGTTTAACCACAACTTTCTTACAAACTAAGAACCACAACTTTAACTACAATTCTCTTAGGAACATGAATGGACATCCACCCCAAAGTATCAGTCAGTTCATTGAAAATTAAGCTGGGAAATTTACTGTCACAAGCTGTGATTATGTTCTATAACACTGATGGCTTGAAAAGATGACTGGACAAATTCATGAAGATAAAGCTCTCAATCACTTTCCCCCCACAATGGCTAAATATTATTTCCATTATTAATGGCATCATGCCTCTCAAAAGCAGGTGCTGGGATGAAAAAGCAAGGTATAGTTCTTTGTGCTGTCAGCTTTCCATGGGCCAGTTCCACAGTCAGTTACTGTCGGGGGAAAGATGCTTGACTAGACAGATCTTTGGCCTGATCTATCAGGACTGTTCTTGTGGTATTCTTTTAGCTTCCCTTAAAATTAGCTGTATGCATTATCTCAAGGGGAAAGATCCAAATTCACTGTGAGTTTTGCTTTCAGTACGATTTTGGTGAGAGCATTATCTTGTGGAATACTCATATGCCAACATGAACCCTTAGTAACATTTTAAATTCATCTAAATCCTCATGGACAAAGTTGCATTCAAGGCACTGCTGATTCTTTCATAAAGAAAGCACAAATCAGGTAAATGGATCAATAGAAAGATATGTAATGGCTCAATAATCCCCGTCTCCACATGTTTATAGCATTTAGCAGACATAAAAATAAGTAATGGCCTGCTTTTTGATTCAGGAAAGAGTACTATCCAAAATTTCAAAATATATTTCAAGTGAAACTGAGAAGGTGAATAAACATTTTATTTTTAAAAAGAAGACAGATATTTGATAGTAGGACTGTCCTAAACTGATTTGCAGAATGATGCAAATAACAGTCTAGTTTGCACTAGACATTTTCGGTATTTTTTCATTATCCTTTGATAAAGGCACTAAACACAACAAGTGTGTGTGCATGTACATGTGCAAGTGATTGATTATTCTAATATATTTGATGCTTTCTTACTGATTTTGCCTTTCCTAGTTAGAATTGTTTTGCTTCTTTAAATTTGTTGTACAACTGGTGGTTTGTTTGTTTGTTTGAGTGTGAGTCTATGGAGAAGATTTTGCATTCCTTATATTTATTAATTTTGATACAAACATACAAGCAAACTAATTCAAAACTAAAGAAAGAAGAACAAAAGCAAAAGGAACAAATCATATGTAAACAGTATATGTGTGTGTGTGTGTGTGTATATATAATTAAACTGAAACTAAACTAAGCTAAGAACTAATAAGAAAATTGCAAAAGTGAAAGACTAAAAGGTTAATCTATTGTCATAGGCACATCCTAACTACACTAACTAAAATGAACACAAAAAAACTTTGACTCCATCATACAAATGGTAATGAAAAGGATAAACAAATTAGTAACCCACGTCTTATTCTATCATTGCAGATCTCTGCACATTCAATTTACTTGAATTGCTAATAATCATACCCAGAAATTATTGCATCATCAGGTTTCTTATTGCTAAAAAAATAAATAAATCTATAAATGGTTACCAGTCTTTTTTTAAAAAAACCCTTCAATTGCTCTATCTTTTAAAATCTACACCAATTTTGTGCCACAGCTTTAAGAACCCACTTTTCCATTGTTGATGCTTTAGTTCATTTCCAAGTTTCAGCAAACAGCATTCTTGCAATTGTTATCATGTATCAAAAAGTAATCTGTATTTACTATCCAGTTATTTATCAATAATCCCTCTGAAAAAAATTCTAGTGACATTGAAAAATCTACCCTTCTGAATTCATATAAATCATAGACCAATAACTGTTTGCTTTCTTGCAAGTACACCACACATAAAAAAGGATTGTTTCTTATCCTGTAAGCCCCAACATTGATTTGAAACATGCTTAGATATTTTGACAACTTTTCTGGGGTTAAAAACCATCTATATATCACCTTGTACATTTTTTTCTTTTAAACTGCTGCACAAAATACATATTGTGTCTTTAGTCCACATTTTCCCCGTACTTCCAAAGTTTTGGGCCCATTTTGTCATAAACTCTTTTTCAGACCTATCTCCTATACTTGGCTTCAAAAGACATCTATACATTTTTTTTTTGCTTACATGATCATTGCCTTTACACAATTCTAAGAAAAAATAATTTCCTCCAGCTTCTTTAACTAGATCTCTCTTATCTTATTTAAACTTTTCTTTAAGCTACACATAAGCAAACCACGTAAGGTATAAACCATCCTTAGAGAGCATAACCAATAGGCAAGATTGGTGATCCAGACTCCTGAATCTTAGTATGGATCTGGGTCTGAATCTAAATGAATTGAGTCTGAGTCTGAATTAAGGCTGAGTTAGGTCAAGAGCTGAATGAGGCCACAAAGAAATTAGGGTTCTCGTGCACAATCCTAACACATCCCATTAAATAAATTTTCAGAAACAGCTATCAACAGTCTTTGAAATTGTTCCCAATTATATTATTCCCAAGCATCCACTCACATATCAGAAATGTCCAAATCCCTGATATTCTGAAGTATAATTTTACAGCACAGGGAAAGAAATCCATGGAATTTTTTTAAAAAGTCACTTCTCCATAGAGGCTTAAATCTCTAAAAGAGTTTCCTTCTTCACCTGCTACCGCCCTCATCTTGGTTGGTCTCCTCTGTACCCTTTTCGTCCTTAGAAGAAGGACAGAAGGATGTGTAATGAATGTTTTAATGTGTTTAATGTTTTAAATTAA
Organism: Ctenosaura bakeri; assembly: GCA_948474755.1. Classification (NCBI taxonomy): domain Eukaryota; kingdom Metazoa; phylum Chordata; class Lepidosauria; order Squamata; family Iguanidae; genus Ctenosaura; species Ctenosaura bakeri. The sequence goes on along the minus strand of CAOLHI010000188.1, from coordinate 204,001 downwards.
TGTTTTAATTGGATTGATTGCTGAACTTTTTAAAAACATCTGTAAAACATTGTTTTAGCTATTTTTTAAAAATTACACTGTAAACTGCTTTGGGTCTCACATTGGGGGAAAGTGGTATATAAATTAAAAGTAAGATATAACTTAAATAAATAAATAAATACCATGGCAGGTTGTTTTTTTGTTTTTTTAAAAAATCTTCTATGTATGTATCCAACAACAGACATCCACTTCTGCAGCAATAGAATTGAGTGGGCAGGCAATCTTGCCTTCCTAGCCCGGGTCTCCTCAACTCCAAAAACATGCTCAAGAAAACAACCCAGAACTTGTTCTGGGGCAACCCCTGATGGTGAGAAGGAAAAGTCTTTTCATGGATGGATTGGATTTAGCAAACTGAAACAGCTCCAATTGTAAAACGATTTTTTTTTCTCAACAAGCCAAAAGGTTATTGAACTTTAAGTTGAATAGGCTATTATTTTTGTCACTGGGGAAAAATATTATGATATCCAATTGCATTTGCTACTTTGTTGATGTGTTTTTATGAAGTATAGGACAGAGATTGGAGATGTATTGTAATTAACTTGTGTTTTACTAGGTTATATAATAAGAAATACATGTTGTTTGCTTTACCTTGTGAAGCTTGCAGTTTGTTCTGATGCCAGGTCAAATTTAATTGCTGAAAACCATTAGGGAAATGAGCACATAGTACCACCACATCTATTTATAAAATATAATACTGAGAAAAACATAATCTTACATTTACATCACAAAAATATTCTTAAGTGCATAGTGCTACACTCATTTTTTTTTTAAAAAATGTCAACTATGATCTACCCAAAGTTAGTCAGTAAGAGAATTCAGTGTGTGAAACACTTGCATTCATTGATATCAATGAAACTTGGGTTGGAAAACAAATTTGTTCAATTACCATTTTTGTTACTTGTTCTTCAAACAGTTTTGATTTAGCTCACCCTGGGAACGAGAGACCTCGAAGAGCCCTATTCATCAACTGCCTGTATCAGATATTGCAGATTCATGCCAGTGGCTTCCCTGATTGATTGATCGATATGCAGTACGGAGTTCTTCTTTTCCTACCACTTTCCACTTTACCAACCATTATACTGTATTTGCCAGCATATTAGACACACCGGCATATAAGACACACCCCATTTTTCAAGGAATATTTTTCAGGAGTTTTTTTTTTAGTACCCTGATGAGGCAAAATGTACAGGAAAGGAGAAGAATGAAAGGAGTGCTGTACCAGGATTCCCCTTCCTCCTCCCTTCCTGTTTTGCTTTCACAAGGAGAACTCCCAGCAGAGTCAAAATGCAGAAAAGAGGAGGGGAATGAAAAGAGTGCTGCACCAGGCTTCCCCCCCGCTTCCTATTTTACTGGCAGGGAGAACTCATTTTGCTTCCCCTCCCTTCCATATGCATCTAGTGTTACCCATATTTGACAGTGTATAAGACATCCCACTTTCAGATGGCATCTTTTGGGGGAAAAAGTGAGTCTTATATACCAGCAAATATGGTAATCATTTCCAGTAAGTCATGTTGACTCATAATATGTCCAAAATATGTTAGTCTCAATTTAATTACCACGGTGTCTAGTCAGAGTTCAGACGGGATTTTCTCAAAGCCATTTACTGTATTTGTCTTTTTAGCAGTCCATGGCACCCATACGATTCTCACCAGGCCCCACATTTCAAATGAGTTGATCTTTAGCTACTTCATGTCTTCATTACTCACTTGAACCTTATATAAGTCATTTATTGTCATTATATTTGTTTTCTTAATATTCAGCTATAACCCTGCTTTCTCACTTTCTTTCTTAACTTTCATTAGCAGTCATTCTAGGTCTTTGCTATTTTCTACTATTGATTTGATATCATCTGCATATTTTAAATTATTGAGGCTATTTGTTCAGTCATCATGTCTCCTTCCTCTGAGTCTAATCCCACTTTCTGTATGATATATTATGCATATAGATTAAACAGATAGGGTGATAAAATTCAGCCTTGTCTGATCCCCTCGCCAATGGAAAATCATTTTTGTGCTCCATGTTGTATCGTGAAAGTAACCTCTTGTTCAGAGAAAACAGAAGGACAATCAAGTCCTGTGACACACACATTTCTTTTCGAGCAAACTGTAATTTCTTATGATCCATACAATCAAAGACACAGGCTGATTTTCTTCTGAAATTCTTTCGTGCATTCCATTATAATTACAGATTTTTGCAATACCCTTTCCTTTCTTATCCCATATTGGACAGTTGGTATTTCTCACTCCATATAAGGTAAAAATCCTTCTTGCAAAATCTTGAGCATCACTTAGCAATAATCCGATGGCCAGTAGTGTTCCCTTCCATGTGGATTGGAATGCTTTGGGTGGACCATTACTTTGTTTTCCATATTTGTAGACAGATATTGGTTAGAATTTAACAGATTCCATCTCTGTAACTTGAATCAACTCTGTTGGTATCCCATGTATTTCTGGTGATTCATTTCTTTCAGGTGCTTTGAGAACCCTTTTCATTTCACTTTCTAAAACTGTAGATTCATGATGTTTCTTCTTTGCTAGAATCAGTCATAACCTCATCACTTTTATGTAGTTCCTCAATATATTGCTTCCATCATCTCTTCATGTTGTTCTCATCAAATATTGTATTTTCCTGTTTGTCATTCTGCATCCTTACTCTTAGTTTCCTTTAATTTTTTCAGATCTTTAGGAAGAGATTTCTTGTTCTACCTTTTTTGTTGTTGTTGTTTTTAACATTGATGGTTATAAAAGTTCTCTTTGTCCTTACTCTCAAGTTGCTGAAGAGTCACATTCAGGATTCTGACTCTGTTTCTATTACCTTTACCTTTGCTTGTTGGTTGTCCTTAACTGCTTGAAGAGATTCATCTGTTGTCCATTGAGGGTTTTTTTTTTCTCTTCTGTTTACAGAGAATAACTTTTTGCATTCCTCTTTGACAATGTCCCTGGTTTTAAGAGTTCTTCTGTTTCTCTGTAAATTAGGCTTAGAAGTGCAACTCAATTTGCAACATTTCAATTATTCAGGAATATTCTTCAGGTTGTATTTTAGCACAAAAAAGGACTTAGACCCTTTTTGCATTGTAGCTTCTTGCACAAGGGGGGAGGGCGGCTCTGGGAGGCTGCCGCTTCCCCCTCGTTCCTTCCGCACACGCTTCCTGCTGGCGCTTCTGTCACGCTAGCGCCCCGCCCCTTCCTTCCGCAGGGACCTGTGGGAGCTGTAGGCACCACGGAGGGAAGGAAGCGCGACACGGCCACCTCTCTGACGCTCCGCACGGCAGGTAAGTGCGCGTGGGCGCCGGGAGCATTGCATGAGCGAGGGTGATTTTCGCTTCAAGTCGAAAATAAAAAAAACCGTGCTCACGCCACTTCAGCCCCGTGAACACCGCAGAAGTGGGGGTGTGTCGTGCAGAGCAACGCTCCCACTCCCGCGAGGCTCACGGGGCTATTTTGCGAGAGAAAGCCTGTGCGAAAAGGGCCTTTAGTGTACTTCTTTAGCTTTACTCTCTCTTTTTAATTCTCTCTCTCCCTCTCCCTCTTTCTCTCTCAGTATATATTTGCTGTTCATGGTCTTTTCTGCCATCTGCTCCTGGTCTTGTTTTTGCAGAGATAACAAAGCTTTCCCCATATTTGGCTTCTAGTTATGTAGTTTATTTGATTTATCTTTCTACCTTCTAGGGACATCGACATGCTCACTTGTTTCTTTGATTGTCTGAAAAATATGTTTGTATATGTTTGTATATATAAACCCCAGCATGGTTCTGGTTCACGTTACAGAATTTTTATCCCCAGAAGCTAACCAAAACTGGGTTCTTGGGGTTTCTTATCCTTCTGGAGCAGGTCTTTGAGGTGTAGGGAGTAGATAATATTTCCTGCAACTTATGCTGGATTCTACTATTGTGCAAATAGACACCCAGTACTGGGTGCATCACTTAGAACCTGCCTTATACCAAGCTAAACTACTGATTCATGGAATCTAGTATTATTACTGACCCATCTAGAAATAAAGAGATCAGATACTGTCCTTGAGTTTAAATAGGACTACTTTAAACTACTTTATGATTTAACATTAGCTTCAATGAAAGGGCACCTAGTTGGTGGTTTGCTCAGGAAGGAAGTAACCATCAAATCCCCTCCTCAGCCATCCTTGAGCCACACCTGAGCTGCAGCAGCCCTTTAACTTATGGGATTGACCACCGACCTTCCACATTTGAAGGAACAGCCATCTAAGGACCTCTGTCCCCCAAGCCCCATGATTTAAAGTGAGGTTGAAAATCAGGCAAAGCCCAATGGTTAGTCTCTTTCTTCATTCATGTCCCCCTCTCAGCCTCTATAGCTGAAAGGGGCAATTCCAGAGACCTCCCTTTCATCAAGTGGTGGCTTTACTTGCTCGCTAACTCTTTCTCCCCCCACTACCTGTCAGATCATTGCCTATTTATCAGCACTACCATAGGAAATTGACCCATCTACCCACAAGATACAGTGTCCGGTAGGTAAAAACTCCCCAGAAAAAGATAACAAATTTCCTACCTGGTCTATATGCGGCCAGCAAAAGGTCACATTGCACCATAGGGCAGGGGGTGGGCCAAGCATTTCCATTGAAAGAGGGAGTCAGAAGACCATTCAGATCTTAAATATATTTTGTTCTGCCCCCATGACTACATGCCAAGGCAATGCTACTCCATGATGCACTTCCTTCCTCTGGCCTCATTCCATCCAAGGCAGCAAAGGCATCCACACAGCTGTGCTTAGCAGTCTAGGTACAGGAATGGATTGGCACTGATTGGCAGTGGCTTTCTAGTATTTCACACAGGATTTTTTTTTTCCATACATACTTGAGTTATCATGAATTTCCAACTTGGATTCATCAAACCCTTGCATGCAGATTCATCTACATTTACTACTTTGGCCTGAATTATTGGCAGTTGAGTATATGAACCAATCCAATTGAAAACATTCTGTGTGAAATGATGGGAGATGCTGTGAATACTCTTTTTGAGGAGTTTGATTTGTGACGGTCTAATTGCACAGTTGTCATGTAAGGGAAAAGTATGTCTGGATCAGCTCTTGGTTTTCTGAGAGACTGTCAAATCTAAGAGAAGTGGAACAAAAATATTTTCAATGAAGGCATGTCTGTCTGCAGAGCAGAACTGATTGGTAATGTGCTTAACATGCACAGGGAATGATAGAAATAGTTTCATAAAAGAAAATGTATACATATATAGACTGTATCTCACTTTGTTTGAAGAAGCTTTTAATAAATGGTTAAACAGTAGGGAAAAATATGTGGCACAGTAACTAGATTTAACCCTGACCTGAGACAGACACTACTGGAAAAATATGGCACAATCCCAAACCATTAGTGAAGGCAGTTTGTAGGCAACAAACACAGCATGTAACAAATGATAGATAGGCTAAAATCTGGGCACCTGTCCACAAACAAATTGTAAATAAAATCTTCCAGCTGCCCTCAGGAAATCCTCCTCTATCTCTTGTGTGTTCAAACAAAGTGAAATTAAGATGTGGCATTTTAATTAATATCCCTCTTCTTCCATCACACATTCTTTATCTAGATATCTAGATACATTATCAGGATTTATGACTATAACTGTGCGTATGCAAGTCACTGATATTGTTTTCACTGGTGTTGCTGAAAAATGGAGTCATCCAGTCTTTGAAAATGTCAGCATATTTTAGGAAATATGACACCTCCACTTCTCTTGATAAAGACTGTTAAAATACGAATTTACTTTTATCTCAAAACTACAGAGATAAGATCATCATTAAAATTTCCTGCAGCTCACGTTCAGGAGAAATGGTTGACTAACCATGATTTCTCAGGAAAAGTTCTTCAGAAGCAGACTCTTAAAGTGGAGAGGCTATACCTCTGTGGTTTTTCAGTAATGGAGGGCATGGCTTACATAATGAAGTTTGTGGTGAAAGTGGATGGGTGTGGAAAAGTCTTTGGTCAGAAACACAGGAAAGCTGCTGTTAATTATTGTAAAACAATGTTAAATGTATCCATGATTTGAATGTATTCATGGTTAGATAAAGTCCATTTCCTTTGAGTCCCGTCATTGAACTGCAAATCCCAGGATTCCATAGGATGTTGAAAGTGGAATAATAGCACTATAACAGTCTAGTGCAGAAGTGGCCATAGTCATAGTTCGTTTACAACCTCTCATCATTATAAAGTGATCTAGAAGGGATAGCATGTTAGCTCTATGCTCTCTCCATGCTTCCTTCATTCTCAAGTTATTGTCAGAGAGGAGATCCTCCCATATGAGTGGAGATTCTCCACATAATCCAGAATGTCACAAACAATACAGTAGCCTTTAATGAGTTACTTTTCTTGGTAAAAAGAGCATAAAAGTTGCATTTCAGAAGAAAGGGGAAAAAAATGAAAAAGAAATCTGATGTAGTCAGTAACTATTATTTATGGCCAGAATCCTTGAGTTACACATTTGTAACTTTGTGGTTGTTAAGATCCCTACATAACCACTGTAGTGGTGTAGTGGTTGGAGCATTGGACTATGATTCTGGAGACCTGGGTTCAGTCCCCTGCTCAGCCATGGAAATCCACTGGGTAATCCCAGGCAAGTCACACTCTCTCAGTTCCAGAAAACCCTGTGATAGGTTCGTTTTACAGTAGCCATAAGTCAGAAATGACTTGAAGACATACAAAAACAACAACATAGCTAAGTGATAGAGTGTGTACTTGGCCTATTTAATTACTAGCCTTTTTTTTAATCTCAGGCAATAGGCAATGATAAGACAACAACATAGCCCCTAGTTTAGAAGACAACTAGAGATCATGAAAGTCCCACAGTTCCCATGTACAAAGAAGCATCTGCTATGATAGATAGAGATCTGTTTCCCTATCAATCAGAAGTGTTTGACTGATGTTCCCACCCCCTTTTATGAGAACAATCTCTGAGGCAAGGAGGATTACAGGAAGGACACTCTCTTCTGTCTGTTGCACTACAGATTGCTCACAGAAGGAGTAGGAAGATCAGTCAGCTGCTCCCCAAGTCACAGAAAAATGGGCCTCTATCAGAGACTAGTTCCGGGTTAGTGGGGTTTGGGGTTTTGGCCAAAACTCACTGCACATTTCCCTAACCTTTCCAGATTTGATAATATGAGATAAGTCAACTTTAGAAAATCCTCAAGATATGTATTCTGGAAGAGTATGCCCCATAGAAACAAATACCAGCAGCCTAGATTTTAAAAGTGAATAGTAAATTTTTAGCTACATAAGGTAACTCCATTTTTGAAACAGCATGCTTTACTAGATTAATGCTCTTATACTTCTTTTTCTTCTTGTTCATGCCTTTGAGTTATAGCAACCCTATCTTAGGGTTTTGTTTAGTTTTGTTTTTAGCAAACTATATTTATAAGAACCTTGCCATTGCTTACCTCTGAATGTAGCCTTGAACAGTTGACAGTCTTTCTTTCAAGTACTAACCAGACCTGACTCTGCTTGGCTTCCAAGATCAGAATCTGGTGGCCTTCAAAGTACTTAAGAAGTTTCTTCTTACACTACAGTAGGCCATTTTAGTCCTCCCAAATCATATTTGATTGCAGTATACAATGTAGTCATTCTATCAGATTGTCACTTCTCATATTGTGAACAATGTTGCCTGATTTCAGCCACTTGGAATATACTTTACCCTCTTATCAATTAGCAAAAACAATAACAACAACAACAACAATGCAGCTAGGACAAAAAAAAGTTTCAAGAAAGCTATTAATTTTTGTCATTGATGTGTATGTCTGTGTGTCTCTGTATTTCCAGGCCAATATTTCAGCAAAAATCTCAAATGCCATTTTGGGCAAACCGGTATGCAGCAAAACAGACCTAACATGCCTTGGTTCTCAGCATGTGGTCTCAGCCTGATGAATGTTGATGTTTATTCCAGGAGCGGGCATTGAAATTCATTGGGGTCAGGAAATAATGGGTGACACAAGAAGGACACATTTCAGTTCTATTTACTTATGTATGTATTGGCTTTATACATTATCTGATTTATATTATGTTTTTCCACCTTGTGTTTTCTGGCTCTGGATACTTGGGTGGAAAACATTTGACTTTATACACAAAAACACTCCATTAGATATAGACCATTGATATATCCAGACATTGTCTGGAATTCTCTTTGGATTCAGAAAATAGACAACAGCCCATATGGTGTTTTGTTTTGTTTCAAAGATGTCGTGCATGAGAATTAAAAGGATGGATATAAAAATATTTGAAACCCACCCAAAACTGAGCATAGGATGATCCTTTGGATCATTCTATCACTGCTCTGTTCCAGATGGCTTCAGCATGTTATATGTATTTATTTCTGGGGAAAAAAAAGTAAGCCACCTTGAGATCCTTCAAGGTAGTGAAAGATTTTCTTAAGAAACGTAATATAACACTTTGAACTTCAACCAAGTGCTAAGTTATTTACAAACATTTCAGTCAGCATTCCTTGTCTTCAGTGACATTCTAGGTGCTTTATTACTTTGGCTTTTGATGTCAAGTGGAGCTTCTCAGTCAATAAAATAGGAAGAGTAGACAAAGAGTTTTCATTCAGGAAAAATGAAGAAAATGTAAATAAGAACAGAAGAGGACCATTACTCTACCAGACCCACCTTACCACATAATACTTACATAATATCATCATGTTTATTTTGAATGCTTATATTCATTGAAATTGATACTTTCAGTGTTATCTGCAGCTTTCCTTTTTTTGGAAGTATGACAAACCATACACATTTAAATAAATTGATTTTTTTAAGGGTGTTCAGAATGTTCTGATGGAGGATAGTTAGAACCCATCTCATTTACTCAAACATCTTCCACTAAGATTTTTTAAAAAAAACAAACCTCACATAATTTGAATTGTGCTGATCCCAATAATAAGTCCAGTGTATTGTATTTTCTGATCCCAATAATAAGTCCAGTGTATTGTAAGTTGTAAATATGTCTCATAACTAAAAGAGGATAGTGTGTTGAAATGTAGGTGAAATAATAATTTTAGAACCTAAATCATGGATAGACAAGTTCCAGGGGTGAGGTTTCCTCCAGTCTACACCCTTACACCACCAAGAGCTGTATTCCCCACTTCCCACCAAAGAATTCTGTTTGAAACATACTATTTGAAGAATGAGGAAATACCAATGGGAAGTTGTTGGGTGAGGGGCTACCACAACACATTCAGAAGCAATAGGAGTGGAAGAAATGGGGAGAGGTAAATGAGTAGGCCCATACTTGCTTTAAATAAACAACACAAATAGCATGTCTAGTAGTCTATTCTTCAATACATGATGCTGACAAATGGTGATAGTCCTGGCAAGACAGAATATCTGCTGCCCCAGTAAATGTTCCCTTCTTTCAATTAGCAATAGGAAAAAAATCCTAATGACACCAAAGGGACTATGATTGCTAATGCTAATTCTTATTGTATATGCTGGTGGGGATCTACAAGATCATGCGTCAGGAAGAAAGAGTTAAATCTCTTTCCACAAGTTATGGAACTATGGTCAATCCTCTTGCCCCACACCAGATATTTAACTTGTTTAAAACAATAGTGATATGATGGATAGCCATGATGGCTGCAATATCATATTGAAGTTACAGATTTGTAACCTAGAGTCACATATCTGTAACTGCTCAGCATTAACTAAAACTACATAGTCTTCCTATAAAACTAGGTAAATGCCACCCTAGCACAGTTCAAGAGCCAGCAGCAGCTGGATTGGGCAATAGGAGTCCATTCAGCTGGTAATCAAGGTTCAAGGAGGATGACATCTCCACTTCTCACAAGATACAGTGATCAATGTTCTGGCAATAAGAAGCAGCACCCCATTGCAAGTCCTTCTCATAGGACCCCTGTTGCAAGCCTTCATGCATTGGTGGAAGGAAGGAAGAATGGAAACAACATTCTGGTGTCCTAAATGGGAGCTGAAAGTACTCCTTCACCAATCTGGCTGTTTACTTTTAAGGGGCAGCCAATGTAGAACATCAGTTATTGTTAGGGTTTTGTACAGTTAGGTGCTTAGATATAATCAGAAACAAGGTGAGTCAGTAAAATGTTTAGAGTGTGTGTGTGTGTGTTTGTGACTTCTGTGGATGGATTGATTGAGAAGGAACTTTTCTAAGAGGTCAGGGACTTTGTGGTCCACCTGCAATCCCATCATCTTCTTGGGCTTTTGGGGACTTACAAGAGGTCTGCAAGAGGGGGGTAAAAGCAGGATCTTTCCACTTGTGTATACCAGTACTAACAGTAGAGAGGACTGCAGTTAAAAGCTGAATGCAGTATTTGAATCAACAAGCATGCAGGAGATAACACACTCTCAAGAACTACACAAGTCTATTGGAAAGTGAAGCAAGAATGGTTGGATAGAGAAAGATGGTTGGTAAGGGTGATAGTATCAGTCCTGAAGCAGAAGGTCAAAGCGGAGTGGCTGAGACAGCATATCTGAGGGTAGCCAGAATGAACAGAGGTCTGGGCACCACGTATTATATCCAAGTACCAAAATTTGCTGGGGCTGGAGCTGGGGTTTTTATAACCCATTTCTTGAAGGAGGTTATAACCGCCTTCCATGGACAAAATGGTAATGGCTTTCCTGATGGAAAAGGCTGGCTGTGACCTTTGGTCCAATAAAATACTTATGATGTGCATGTGGAAAGCACCTTAGGGAATGACTGTGCATGTCATAATGAGGTAATCCACATGAGACAAAAGCTGAGTCACAATATAATGTAACCAGGACAAGGGGTTACATCAGCCATGGGACATGAAATCCTGACTGGGATTACATCAGCTAGTCATGTGTATATAAGGAGATGGGATCTAGCCAACATTTCCTCTCTGATTGCTGGCCGGAGGCTTTGCTAGAAGCATATCTCCACTTGATGTGTTGATGATAGAATGCTGAATCTCTGTTGGAGGATCTGCAAATCCTGTAAATATGTATATATTGGAACAGAAGATTAAAAGCCTCCAGGTATCCTTGGAAGACAACACTGTGTGATAGTGTTCCTTCATGGGTGAGTTTTGTGGTCAGAGCAGTGCTGCATATCATACTCTGCTGCACACACTTTCGTTGCTGTGTTTATCAACTCAATGTGTTTTGTTTTTGTACTTGCCTCTGAGCCACGTGTTGGTCAGAGCTCAGTGAAATGAGGGAAGATTTATTGTGGTTTGCATAAATCCTATCATCCACCATCCGTCCACATTTCCTATGGGGTTGACAAAGGAGTCTGAAATGGTCTGACTGTCTTAACTTTAGGTGACAAAACATTGATGGGACTCCTGACAATCTCTTAATATTTTTGCCAGATAGTGTGATGGGGAAGGTTTTTGCAGGATGTGCTCACAGTAGGGGACCCTAGTTACTTCACCTGGGCAGTTTCCTCTGCTTTTGTTTTCAGAAGCGCTTGCAACTTACAGCTTTTGAAAGGATTATCCCAAGCCCATCAGCTTCAGACTTTCCCACCTAATCCTCTCTGAACTCATGGTCTAGTCATATCTGAGGCCATCCTGACCTGGCATATGCTTACAGCCAGTGCATTTTCAAACATGTGTTCCAGCCATGAAATATCTCCAATTATGAAAATAGCACATCTCATATAGTGACAGTGTATGGCATGGTAACAAAAGATTCACACGAGACTCTAAATTTCACATTGAACTCTGTCTCCTGCAAGAATTGATGGAATACTAGCACAGGTCACATTTTTCATTGTGCAGCCTCAGAGTGCTTGTCTCCAAGAAAAGACAGCATCACAAAATTGTCAAAAATATGTTGAATTGTAGTATACTAAACATACCCCCTGTTAGCTGTGAGGTAAGCTTACATACTCAGAAGGCACCAGATCTCATCTGATCTTGGAAGTTAAGCAGAGTCAGGCTTATTTAGTACTAAGACGTCAGATTGCCAAGGAATACCAGGTGCTGTAGGCTATAGTTCAAAGGAAGGCAATGGTAAACCACCTTTGAGTATTCCTTGCTGAAGAAAGTCTTTTCAAACTCACTTGCAGGATTATTGCAGATCATAATTTGGTTTGTAAGTCAGATAGATATTTCTTTAGCCCAGGGATGGAAAACATACAGTTTGTGGGTTTCATACACCCTCTGCTCTATACAGCAACTCCCCAAAACCCAATCAACCATTAAAAATGCTGTCACACTGCTTAATGTCACAGGCATGGCAGTGGGAATTTTTTTCCTTTAAAAATAGGGTATGAAGACAATGCACAGCTTTTTTAAAATCCAGTCATGGTGCTTCTCTAATGTAAAGTCCACACTCTTCACACACATTGTTCTTTGTGGTCTTTTAGCTGCTGTTGAGCTACCAAAATTTGGTGGTGCCACAGCAATTTCTTTTAAAAAACTGTTTTAAACTTGTGCTGTAGGGATACAGTTCCTAATGGGTTGAAGAGAGGGTCTAATGCAACCCACCACCCACCCTAGGAACCTGCCCACCCCTGCTATTGACTGAGGACCATAAACTATTTGTATGTGTTAAGAGACGAAAGCTACAGTTCAGAGTACAGTTCTTCCCACACTTCCCATTTTCTGCCTTAGAGATAAAGTGTCTATGATCTTGTAATCACCAGTCTACATGTTCTTCATAGTTTACTCAATATAACCAAGAGTTCTGTCTTAGAAAACCTTTTACTGTAGGAAGCTTCTTTACCTTCTATGCATTGATGTTCATAGTGGTCATTTGTGAGGCTTCTATATTAAGAACAAACAGAATGTTCTTATTTTACCAACCCATTATATATTTTATTTTTCAGGCCAGCTATGGTTGCTTTGAATTTCCTGACCTGAATCTGACTCCCTCCTCCCTTTGACTAACAGTGATTTGAGTTTCCTGCCCTTCCTGAAACATCAAGAGACTCCCTACTGGGATGTAAGGGTTATTTAGAATTTACTTGAATGGGCTTTGCTCATATATACCTCAGAAATGATTTGCCTACCACTACAAAAAAGCCTCCATAGAGGTATAATGAAAACAATTTCGCTTGTCTGCCTCAGCTGGCCAAGTAACCAAGGGTGGCAAGCTGTAGCAGTCCAAAATCAGCACATTACGGCTATTCGGCAACACTACACGGCATGCCCAACATAATGGAAAATGGAATGGCACAGTTGATAAGTGATGGTATTTAAAAATAGAATGGGGGAAAGATAGATTTGGAAAATATTATCAAAACTGGACCAGGGAATGGAAATAACCTCTGGCTTAACATTATAGGATTTAGATTGTTTTGCAGTGACAAGCAGGAAAGTACTGCACAAGAGGGGAAAGGTTTATTGAAGAATGATGACTGGTAGATTTGTATAGAAAGGGGAAAACATGTTGAATGAAGGAACCATAGAATTTATTTTTTCCACAATTTTTTTCTATATCTACTAAAATTTATAGAAGTGTGTTTCCTGTTGGTAAATATCCACATAATTCATATCATTGCAGTTCACCCTTAGCCTCCTTTTATACTTTCTGCTATTAATATTCATCCAGTTATTCTCACATCAGTTTAAAAAGGATCTCAGGACTAATGTTCATATTGTTTTTATATATCTATAGTACTACATAACACTGTGGTGTCCCACAGGAAAGTTCTCTGATAATGTTACAAGAGGCAAAAATCAATACAAAGGGCAGCATACAACCATTCAGTCAAAACCAACATAAAATATGACAACTCACAAAATTTATTTTGGTGTGCAGTATGGTAGCAAGCACTCAAACAATGCCAAAAAAAGTTCAAACAGCATATATGGTTTTAACCATGAGCTTTTCAGTCAAGACACTTTTGGTTCTCTTTGTAAGAAGCAGGTATCCAGCTAGAGAACAACCTTTGAAATGCTATCACAACAATGACTTTTAAAAATTATTAGTATATAGTTATTTCAGTATCATGTTACCTTGTATTTATGTTTATTCTCTGTTGTTCTTTTATGTTGAATCACTTTGGGGGTTGTGGTGCCATCCATCTCCTCGCTGCCTCAGTTCTTGTTTAATATCTTTACCCTTATCTTTAGGCTGAAAAACAGCATGGTGTAGTGGTTTGGACATTGGACTATGACTCTGGAGAACAGGGTTCAAATCCTTGCTCAGCCATGGAAACCTACTGGCTAACCTTGGACAAGTCACACTGTCCCAGCCTCAGAGGAAGGCTAAGGCAAACTCTTGCCCAAAAAAAAAAAAAAAATCCCTGATGGTTTTTCCTTAGGATGGCCATATAAGTTGGAAATGACTTGAAGGCATACAATAATAATCTCTGGGCTACAAGTTATTTTTTTAAAAAAGGCTTTAAGCAGGAGTATAATAGCATTAATATTTTATCCCTACTCTTCAGGATCCAAGAGGAAAAGAGTCCAACACACAACTAAAATACCACACTTTTCCTTACAAACACAAGTCAATAAACTCCCATACAGAAAAGGGAGACTCCCTAAGAGCAGGGGTTTTCATTTAATTTCTTTATGAGTACATTCAGCATATGAAGAAGACACTGGGGCAGTATGTTCTGCCTATGTAATCTACCATGTAGATGGAAACCTTGAAGATCAGCATTCCAGATCATGTCGACAAGCCACAGAGGTGCAGTTTCCCTTTCAAGAACTGCACTGAACACACAACTGTTTGAGGAAACTTCAGGTTCAGATTCTGATAGGAAATAGGACAAAGATTATGATTTATTATGGTGATGAACTTTCAGAAATTCAAAATAAAAGCATGAAATGTTTTATCCTTCCTGAAGGGAGAAAAAAATAGTAGTACATGAATGAAAAATATCTCATATAAAGGATGCAACTGTCAAGTGATCTTCTGGACAACGTATTTGAATGACAGTTTGTGCTTGTATTTTGCCAGAAATGTGTTTGCTGGGTGTCAGGATAAGATGAAGGTTGAATACACATCCTGGAATAAATTTATCTGATGCAAGGGAAATGCAAAAATCTATAATGATCAATGGTGGCAGGTTGCTTCCCTACCAATGGACAGGGAGTACACTCCACATTTTAATTCCCAATTTAAGGGAACTGCCCAAGGTGCTGAAGTCCACCCCCCCCCCAAATAGGTATAGCACCTTTCAAGTGCTAAAAACTGGAATGGAGTCACTACTCCATTGGCATGGAAACCACCAGGTACCAATGGGGAACAAGTGAAAGAGGAGATAGAATTAAGATGGCTGCCCTTTCAGGAGGATTTCCATAAACATTATTTGAAAAAATGTGGAGGAAAAAGCAGACACCATTCAACTGACAAGGAAGCCACCAGAGACACTGATAATATAAACTTAGTACAACAACACAGATGGCACATGTGGGGGAAAAACAGAGTTCCTTCACCCACCAATAACACCATATTCATTTCTGTGGCTACAAAATACATGCTTTTGGTCAGTAAAAACCAATATGATCCAGTGTAAGTGATGGATCCCTTTTTGAACACAGCTCTCTCCCCTCAAAAGATAAATAGCTCAGTTTGGTTGTGTTCTGCTTAGAGATAGAAAAAATATTCAAATATGTATTTTTTTAAAAAAAAATAGATGAAAAACATGAGGGAGTCTTTTGAGTATTGAAAAACCATGAGAAGAATTGTGGCCTTACAGTACTCTCCACAATTTGGGACTTAGTCTGCACAAAACATGGTTGTTTTGCAAAAACTATTTATTTATTTGCATAGGAAACAACATTTTCTGTGCCAAAAATAATAGTGTAATAATGAGATAATAAATGATAATTATTTGCAGAAATGTTATTTCCTGTGCAGAAAAGCTGTTTCCTTTGCAAAAAATATGTTGTTTTCTATGCAAATTTATTATATGCACATTTTGCATATAATAGCTTCCCAATTACAGCATTTTCTGAACAGAAAACAACATTTTCTACACAGAAAATATTTCTACACTGAAATACTATTTTCTTTCTAGAAGATGTTGTCTCCTGCACACCGAATGCTGCTTTCCCTGCAAAATAACCACATGCAAATTTTGCATGGAATAAGTCCTTCAGTAGGCTTCAAAACTACATAGATTTCAAAGACTTTTTTTATAACAAGAAGAAAATCAATAAGTTACTCATTGTTCCCTTCAAGAAGAAATTTAGTGAAGAATTACGTCCTCAGTTCAGCTGTAGTCCTAGATGCTCAGGTAGCAGCTTTGGCCAGGAGCAGTTTTGTTCACAGTATAATTCTCCCTTCACAGCTCAAAGTTGCTCAAAGTTATACTCATAAACTTTAAGAACCACACTACTCTGCTTTGGTTAGACCTCATCTTGAATACTGTGTCCAGTTCTGGGCACCCCAATTCAAGAAGGACATGGTCAAGTTGGAGCAAGTCCAGAGGAGGGCGACCAAAATGGTGAGAGGCCTGGAAGCCATGCCCTATGAGGATAGACTTAGAGAGCTGGGTATGTTTAGTCTGCAGAAGAGACGGTTAAGAGGGGACATGATAGCCATGTTTAAATATTTGAAGGGATGCCATGTAGAGGAAGGAAAGGGCTTGTTTTCTGCTGCTCCAGAGACCAGGACAAGGAGCAATAGATTCAAGCCGCAGGAAAGGAGATTCCACCTGAACCTCAGGAAGAACTTCCTAATAAAGCTGTCTGGCAGTGGAATGTGCTGCCTCGGAATGTAGTGGAGTCTCCTTCTTTGGAGGTTTTTAAGCAAAGGCTGGATGGTCATCTGTCGGAAGTGCTTTGAGGGTGTTCCTGCATGGCAGGGGGTTGGACTGGATGACCCGTGTGGTCTCTTCCAACTCTACATTTCTATGATTCTATGAACAAACATATTTTCTCAGTGGTGATGGATGATGATGATCATGACAGTGACAATGACAATGGTGGTTGCAGTGGTGATGCTACCTACTGTATTGCATCTACAACCTTTGCTATGTGTGGCTACATGATATATCTATCGATCCATCAAGTATGCTGTGTTTTTTTGATGCAAGATATATTTGCTTGTTTGATAAAAATGCAAAATTCAGTCAGTGCCCCCTATAACAAACACTTCGGAGGTATTGACATCAATGGTGTGACATGCAGAAAACAATTCTAAGCATTTCTACTACCTATATCCTGATATAGTAAAGGCTACTTCTCACTAAGCAAGGTGATTGGATGTTGCATGTATTTAACTTTTTCTAGCCACATGTTTGTTTCATATGTTTTTATTAACAGCACATAGAAAGAAAGGGTTACAAAGTCAGTTCAAATCAGATCAAATGTTCAAACAGCCTTAGGAAGTGTGAAGAACATGAGAACATTTTTCAGTGATCATTAGGCAGTAATGCAGAACATTGGGGCAATGTCCTAAGAGTTTCCAAGCATTTAGGGTATGTAGTCTTAACAACAACAGAACAAGCTATAGGAACAATTTTCCAGCACTATGATCAAGGACTGGAATTATGCATGTCCATATCTTGTAGGGGAGCAACTCCCAGCATTCTTCAGCACTAGCTGTCTTGGCTAGGGCTGCTGAGGCTTGTAGTCCAAGAATGACCAAAGGGATGCATGATTCCTATACCTGCTACAAAGCAAGGCACATGCTTGGTTTCGAGACACCACTTCTATCCTGACCAGGATCAGGGAGATCTCTTAGGGCAAGCCAAGATTATAACAATAAAGGTCTGCTATATCTCTACCTTCTTAGAGACTGCAACGTCCCTTTTTCCACTCTGTCCTTCACTGGCTTACTCTCCCAGTTTATCTCCCACTTCTGCTTCCTTAAATCTGCACCCTTTCAGAGATAGGACAAAGCATGGACTTATTTATGTGACTTGTGGTGACTTGTGGCTATGTGACTTGTGGTAGCATGTACAGTCCAGTTCAGAGCAAAGAAACTCTTTTGGAGACAGCTCTTACAAAAATATAAATAATTCTTTATTTAATGAATTGTCTGACTAAAAGACAGTTGGCAACTTAAGTATTAGCAACCAGCACAACAGGTGTATATGTAAGCCAGCCAACACTTTCTTTTTCTTTCTTGCACACACACTCTCTCAGATGACCTTTTCACTCCCCTTCAAATCCAAGCACTCTCTGACTCTCTCTAGCTCTGTGTCAGTTAAATTTCAGTTATTTACCTCTCTCATCTAGCCCTTTCCTCAGGCTATCCAGGGTTCAATTTCAACAGCCAATCACTTTTAAGTACTCTTGGTTGCTATTGTGGATCTCTTGCTAAGCCCCCCCCCAAGGTTTTGTCACACTTCGATCTAGATTACAGTATATCCATTGCATCAATTGTTGAGTTGTGAACCAACCCTTATTAAATATTATTGATATAGGTCTAATCTAGCATGTGCGCTCTCTCTCTCTCTCTCTCTCTCTCTCTCTCACACACACACACACACACACATACACAGAAGGGGGGGAAATACAATTAAAAATTACACTGCGTTTTATTCTCCCATCCTGTGTGGCAAATTTAGAAGAAGAAAAAATTCTTTAATTGTGCAGTGCATTAAAATTGTTACCCAAAGATTTATTTACTCATTCCTCCATCATGCACATATTCATATGTAACATAATCAGATTTGTACTTACCTGGGAGTTATCCCTATTGGACTCAATGCTACTTCTGAGTTATGATATATGATATCAGGTTGCACATCCTCTTCTCTATAACACTGAGAATGCACGAACTTTTCTTTTCTGTATGTAGTATTTATTTCTACTGTCTCTGCTTTCCAAAACAAATTATTCATTTTGTGAGAAAAGAAAATTCCTAAGATCGTTTCTCTAAAGGAATACTATTTGTTCACATAAAACTCTGTCACAAATGAAAGTTATACGTATTTAACAAACAATGTTCCCTGGGAGGTTTCACACAACATCATATTGTTTTAAAAACAAATATCCTCAAGTCACTGAGTAATTTCATTATCAGCAGTACTGAGAGAAAGGATTGTCATTTGTCATTAGGCTTTCATTTATCCTTAGGTTCTTTTCCTTGTTTTCTTCTTTTTAAAGTGTATGAATGAAACTCCCAATAATATTTGGGACCACTTTGTAGCCACAATCTTTGTCCTCATGGTCTTTAACTGATAGGCTGAAGAACAATATGAAGGGCATGATGATCCAAAACCAAAACTGGGAATCTATTCCCAAAATCAAATGTGAGAAAAGGTGAAACTGAGAGCTTTATCCATCTCTAGCCCCTTGCCAGCATATTGCTTAACATGCAATGATGCATATTGCCTCATTGCCAATGTCACTATACTGATTCTCTAGCCAAACATTTGTTTTGTGTAGGTGCCATATACATTTTGAACACTACTCTTTGTTAAAGAGGAAGATTCAGTATATAATAGCCTGATACATACAATAGATATCAGCAAGGATAATCCCAGTTTAAAAATGTAGATAAAATAAATTAAGTTGAAAAAAGAACAAGTTTGATCCACAGTGCCAAATGCACGTAAAATACCATCAAGTCCTGCTTGAATGGGATGGACAATTATCCCATAGTCTCTGGGACACTTTTTGAAAGCTACATTTTTAAGGGGGCTTTTAGGCGTCTTAAAGTTTTTAAAAATGCATAAAATTAGCTGTATATATAAAAATAGATTAAAATTAGCTGAGGTTAATTTATTCTAATATTTATTTTTATAGTGAGCCCTCCATATTTATGGATTTTGTATTTACATATTCAACCAACTATAGCTTGATTTTATTTTTTATTTTTTTTAAAAAAAGAAAATTCCAAAAAGCAAACTTTGAGGACAACATTTTATTACACCATTATACACTGACGTGAGCATCCACAAATTTTATATCCATGGGAGATATTGGAACCAAAACCCTGCCAGAGAAAAAAAGAGCCCACTGTATTTCATTGTGTGTTTTCAAACATTTCATTTAAATAAATTTACTGAGAATCAAGCTGTACATTTTCTGTTACATTCATTGCAAATCACATTTATTTAACAGAAACCAATCACATAGAGATGGAAACAACCAGTGAAACCACAAGTGGAAACTGCAGGAAGAAGGAATGCCAGGGCCGTATGCTCCAAGCTCATGGTTCCTGCAGGAATGTTAGTTCACCATCAAGGCCAGTGAAAACACAGGACAGACTGTCACTTGGAAGTTATAAAAAGATGTGAAACAAACAATGGTGCCAGGGAAAGAAGACTACTTCTCTTTTTTTTAAAGTGCATTTAATTTTTTTAAAAAATGGATAAAACAAATGGATAAAACAAAACTTTTGCATTTTGCTTTCTTTTTCTCTCTCCCAATCAGAATGTGTTTTGTTTAGCTACAACAGTTCCCCCTTTTAGTGACTGTTTTCTTAATTCTTAAATAGTTTCCCCTTTTGTAATTAGTTGCACCTCTCCCCCAGTTTCAGCCATTTAAAATAAATTAATAAAGATACTGGATTTTCATTTGAAAGTTTATTTATTTATTTCTAAACTAAAGGGAGATTATTACTTCAAAGGAGAGGCAGCTTGTTATAGTGGTTTGAGCACTGAACGATGAGCCCGGATATCAGAGCCATCGAAACTCTTTTGGTGACCTTGGGCACATTACACACTCCCAGATCCTAGAAAGCCCCATAATAGGTTCACATTAGAGTCTCCATAAACTGGAAATGACTTGAAGGCAGATAACAACAACATTACAAATTACTCATACTAAATTAATTTTTATTTCTTCATGTTATGATAAACCGTGCTGCGGAAAGCCACACTTCCTGTTACAGGCACAAGGGGCGATGCCCAGATTTGATTTCTTTTTAAAAAAATTCTTCAATGTGTCTGAAAGAGAAAAGTGTGCAAAACCTAATAAATCACATGTGATTGACTTCATGATTTCCATTGCCTTTAGACTCTTCCTTTTGTTGAGGAAGTGTCACCTACATTTATCCTGCAGTGAGATACAAAAAGTTCACAGAAGAAGTTATTTTGGAGAGGGCACACATTTCTGCATGGTTTATGAATGGTTTTGTGCCACCAGATTTTATGTGCAATTTTTTTCTCCAATATAGTTTTTAATCCCAATTTTTAATGATTTTTTTTTTAAAAGCCTCACTTTCTCAAATTGTGCAGATGAATAAATGGATTATTATCCTTAGTCAATGCTAGGAATGGAAGGAATAAGTGTGTTGCATCCCTAGTCCACACTTTCATTCTCAAAAATGCAAGCCTTTCAACTATGCAAATGCTAATTCATTTAGTTACATCCAACAAAATGGCTTTCCATCCTCAAATGTAATTTTGTATTAAAGAAGCCCCAAAAGACAGAATTAGGAAATCTTTTGACCAGTTACCATCTCCTATAAATATAACTTTGAGCAGGGCCAAGGTCTATGTATCAGCCCCACAAATATTACTAAATGCAATTTCCATCATGCATCACCATGGCCATTGCTCAACAGCAACACCAATAGGTGTTGTAGTCCAACAAATCTGGAGGACCACATATTTCCCATCCCAGGTTAAGACCTTTTGCTTTAATGAAGAAATAAAGTAGTGGCTATTAAGCAGGTTCTGCTGTGTGAAAGATCTCTAAACCTTCTTTCCAAAACTGAGTAAGGCTGAAGTCCTATAGCCAATTACCTTGCAGCAAGCCCTATTGAGTGTATATCTGAGTGGACATGGATAGGATAAATAATGTTTGCTTTGACTGAGAAATCTCATGTGTGCTAAAATGCCTTGAAGGAATGTGATATTTATGAAGATTGTTGTATTATGCGTCATTGTCTAACTATAAATGCTCCCTGGGGAAGATTATTTCTACATTTACACATCTTGGTGCTTTTCCTAGAGGAAAAAAAAATAATAAGTGTGGGATACATTGACAGATCATTTACTCCTACATTCTTCAAAAAAGTGATTTGCCATCCATTCCTTTATTATTTCTTCATAGATGTAATGTTTTTAGCCCCCCTGCCAATTGTCTGCTAAAGCAGCATATAGTATTTCCTTATCAGGCTACTCAAATAACTAGTGAAGAAAGATTAAAAAGAATATCTGAAGTAGGGGAGAAATCAGTGTGCTGTATAAATGGTTAGACATTTTTAAGGAGAGTCATTGGCTGCACCCAGAAATTAACACCAAGCAATGATTTAAAAAGCAAACCATGGTTTTACATTACCTCTGAACCTACCCCATTGTGTAGCCTCTGGTTAGTGAGGGTCTGTGAAATTGGAACGTCAGCCACAGTTATGTCACAGCCCTATGCATCTCTCTCTGAAGGAGTTCAATTACCAGTAGCCAATTGTCTCATTCTACTAATGTAAATGGCATTGTGCTTGCAGTCACCTAGTTTTGCACAATACACAGTTCAGTTCTCCCTCCACATTTGTGAGTTTCTCTTTCACTAATTTGATTATTTGAGGGGTGCTCACTTACTCCCCATCCTCCCCCATTCCCACCCCACTTGCTCCTCCCATTCTCCCTGCCCCCAGTGCAGGCATGCCCCACACTGGTGGCAGGAAGGACCAGGGAGGGTGATCACCAGTTCCTTGAGCTCCTCTCACCACCCTCACCGCTGCCACCATGAGTGTGGGTGTGCCCTGCACCAGCAGCAGGAAGGTCCAGGGAAGGCAATCACCAGTTCCTTGCATTCCTCCTGCTGCCACAGCCAATGTGGGCTCACCTCTTGTGGATGGCAGGATGGTGCAGGGAAGGCAATTGCCTGTTCCCTTCCTCCCTGCCCTCCTCACCTGGATGCGTGCACCTGCTGGGCAGAAACTTGTAGGAAGGGTGCCCTATTCACAATTATTTGACATTCACGAGAGATTTGTGTCCTTATTCCTCACGAATGTGGAAGGCCTACTGTAGTAGTACCAGGCCCCACTAAGTACACAATGGGCCATGTAATCAGAGGTCAAAGAAAAGGTGTGGGATCCATCTTCAGGAAGGGTGCAGCAAAGCTGAGAGCTGTTGTCTTTGCAGAAAGACATGGCTACATCAAGGATATTGTAAAGCATATCATTCATGACACTGGTTGTGGAGATCCTCTTGCCAAGGTTGTTTTCTGAGATCCATACAGATTTAAAAAAACAAACAGAATTGTTCATTGCAGCTGAAGGTATTTATACTGGACAATTGGTTTATTGTGGCAAGAAAGCTGAACTCAACATTGGCAATGTTCTGCCTTTTTGTACTATTCCAGAAGGCACCATTGTCTGCTGCCCTGAAGAAAAGCCTGGTGATCATGGTAAACTAGCTCCTAGTTCTGGAAACTAAGCCACCATTATCTCCCACAACCCGCAAGCAAACAAACAAACAAGTGAAACTGCCTTCTGATTTCAAGAAAGTGATCTCCTTTGCAAACAGAGCAGTTGTTGGTATTGTTGCTGGTGATGGTCATATTGACAAAGTTATCTTGAAAGGTTATCACAAATACAAGGCAAAGGAAACTGCCGGCCAAGTGTCTGTGGTGTAGGTACGAATCCTATTGAACATCCCTTTGACGGTAGAAACCACCAACATATTGGTAAGCCTTCAATCATCAGAAGATACTCCAGCTCGTCACAAGGTTGGTCTGATTGCACCCAGCATATTGGCAGACTGCATGGAACAAAGACTGTACAGGAGAAGGAGAATTAAATCTTCAATTCAGCATATTCAGAAAAGAATAAATGTCATCTTTTGTGTAAGACTGAAAAAAAAACCCCACAAGTAGTTAAATGAGTTTTCCACTTGTGTAACTGGTTGCCCTCTGATTCATCAGAGATGAATTCATCAGAGTGAATCAGAGGGCAACATGAGGAAAGATCCTTTATGGATCCCCTTACAATCCTAGAATGATCTTCTCTTGAGTTAATACCCATCTCAGTCTCCTTAGTTGCCTTGTTTTTACTTTTTAATTTTATACAAGTTAGTTTTAAATTTTATCTCCAAGTATTTCTTGAAAACTGTTTTATAAATGTGTTGTAAGGGCTTTTAAAATGCTCTTTTGAACATATTGTTATTCTGAGCTGCTTACACATTCTCTGAATTATTCAGTGATGTGTGTGTGTGTGTGCATGAGGGAGAGAAAGAAATAGAAAGAGGGAGGGAGAGTCCAGCTGTAACATCCCAAAAATCACCACGATAGAGCAATCCTGCGTCTTTCTCTAGCTCATATGCAGTTTGCATCTGTCCCTCCCTATTCTAATCTCCTGAGCAATCTCTCTTGTCTTAGTCCTTCAAAGTGCATTAAGAAAAAGCCTGTTTTATTGATTGTAATTACTGCTAGTGATGAAGATGTAGATGTGTTGAATGTTCACATTGACATGGTCAAGTATTCAATTCAAAAGGGGTCAGGATTTCTCATTAGCATGTCAACTATCTGCGTCTTTGTATAAGACTGTGGTCAATTGATTGAGAGACAATCAATACAGGCTTGTGGGAATAGAGGAGTTTTGCAAGGAAGTAGCCAAATTGTATAGAATTGCAATTATAGAGAAAGCCTTCCAGAGTAATAGCATAAGCTTCTTTTCTACCAACAATTCATCGGGGGAATGAAGTTCCTATCATTAGTTAAGTCAGATGCACAGTTCAGTAGCTGTATTAAACAGGTACCTAGAGTATACATCTGCTTCTTGGTAAAAGAGACATTTCTGGGTTGCAGTCTTTCAAACTGTTGTTCTCTTTGACATGTATTCAAAATGAATATCCATGTTGCAATTATAGGAACTATATGAGGTTCATTTCACCATGTGCTTGGTGATTTATTTTACCGGAAGGAAAGGGCAAGGTGATCTTGTGACAGCAATGCTAGTGGCTCTCAAACACACCCAGAATTAAAATGGAAAGGTAACACTCCACATTTGGCCTGACTCTAGAATGCCTGGACATCCAAATCCATGGAAATTCAAAAGTCCTCACTTTGCTGGCAATAGCTCAGAGTGATTTAAAACTACTAATGAAGGCACAGAAGCAAGATCTAATATGGTGTGGTGATCTCATTGTTGGACTAGAATTGCAGCAGAACAGAGTTCAAATCTTGGCTCAGTCATGGAAAACTACTAGGCAAGCTTAGGCAAGTCACACTCTTTCAGATTCAGAAGAAGACAAAGACATCATCTGAACAAATCTTGCTAAGAAAACCACTGACAGGGTTGCCTAAGTAAGGGTCAACTTGGAGGCACACAACAGCAAACAATAAGAAGAGGGATGGTGGACTTCTATAAAGATGGATTTTAAGTACATGGACTGATGGTGCTGTATAGGAATCTTGCTTCCTCTATTCCCACTTACTAAGTGCTTTTATTTTCTCCAACATCTCTTTCCAAGTGAATCCCTGTTTTCATATATGTGAACATGCTGGCTGATCTACAGCTCACAGTGACCACAGTAGGTGGCACAAAGCAAGAAAATGAGCATAACTGACTTTACAAACTCTCCTGAAGATATCTGATTCAATCAGGTGAAACAGGCCTACAGCAGAAGAGGAGAGGTTGAGAGCATTTGCTTTGCATGCACAAGTTCTTAATTTCAGATCTTAGTGTCTCCAGAGTTCCTGCCTTGAAACCTGGAGAGCCATTTTCAGCCAGAGCAGACAACAATGTACTAAACAGACAGTTTGACCAAATATCAGCAAAGCTGGCTATAAAGCAGCTTTCTAAGTATGTTCTCACGTATGAATTCCTTTGTTGTCCTGGGAAACATTCACACAGATCAAATGAAGATGAGGATATATAAATGTGCCTTCCTATCAGTCTTGCAATGGGAATAGGAATGAATATTTCCATCTATTACTCCAATCATTAGCCTCAATCAACATGTTCTTATATGTGTCTCTCTCTGAATTGTGGCTGATGCTGTTCAGAAAACCCATCTCAGTCTTTTCCTGAGTGCAGGCATTTCCATACCCTGTTGAGTTGTGTTAATGCACATATCCAGATTGGGTTTAGTTGATCAGTAATTACACTGAGCCATGTGGTTTCTCTCCAAAGCCACTTTATTTTAGCTGGCTTATAGCGCAAACGATGTTTTAAAAACCCTCTGCTTAGATATTTTGTATTTTTTTCCCTATATTTTCCTCTTCAGTTCCTCTTTATTATGAACAGCATTTGCATGGAAAAAGAATTTCTCCTTCTCAAGAGTCCATCTGCTGTAACAGTTTATTCCCAGACTGGAACCACAATGCTTTGTTTATGACATCATCATCATAATGCCGCAATAACCAAATGAATTGCCTTTTAAAATATCAAATTTTATCTTCAGACATAACACAAAAGAGCCAGAGATAATGGACTCCACAGGTTCTCCCTCACAACCCCTTCATCCGAGTGCACATTACAACAGAGAGTTATGAGTGTATAAGGAAAAATCCATAAACTCTTTGGATCTGGAAGATGGCAGTAACTGCAATGTATCAGGCAGGAACTCACAGCCTTCTTTGTCATTTCAAGGCAAGGCTCCCCATGTGCTCAGACTATGGGCTGCCCCTGCAGCCAGCCACACTGATACAAAAACTGGAAGACTGATGTACCTCCATTTTGGAACTTCATTGTCAAAATCTTTTATGGATAGATTTGCTACCTTTTCCATTAAAAAATAAACAGATGTTTTACAGACTTGTCTGAGAAAAAAATGAAAAATTTCTAATATCTAGACTAAGATCTATCTATCTATCTATCTATCTATCTATCTATCTATCTATCTATCATCTATCTATCCATTTAATCTCCCTCCTCCAATGTCAATGTGCATAGTACTAAAAGATGGTGAAGTTTTGACACCTGAAGTAGAAAGCCCCACAAGTGTCTCTCTTGGTCCCTAACAGTCCACAGTATTACATTAAGCAGCTATAAAGTGCTGCCATGAGCTTTCATTGGTGGTGTCTTTGCTTTATCTAATGGTAGATCAAACATGTTTTTCTATAACCAGGCTGAGAATGGTCTTTCCCCCCACCCCTGGACCAATTTGTAGTTAGAAACACTGTTTTCCTTTGGACTATGGAGTTCTCCAAATTTAGCAATCTAGTCCTTCATTCAAAAGTTGCATACAGTGCATAGAGAAAGTTAAGTACAAAAATGTGTTCATTAGAAAAGATTGCATTGAAAACTGTGCATCAAGGCAAGCTGAGTACAAAACTGTGAATGTTAAGAAAAGTTGCAAACAAAAAGAAACACAATTTTTCATGTATCTATTTCATTCACAGACTGATGCACAAACCAGACAGAAGAAATTTATTGCTAGATAGCTGTGAGACAGATATGGACTCAATGAAATCCAGTTAATCTAGACTGTATGTGTATTAAACACAAGTTAATGCATACCTTCCCCAAACGCGCCATCCTTAATTGGTTATAAGTTTAAAGGGGGTTAATTTGCCTAAAAGAAATACTCACTAGCAATTAATGGTGCATCTAAGTTATTTCAGACCACTTTAAAAGTGTCTCCATCAGTTAGTTAAACGTAATTTCATCTCTTTCCTACCCCTCCATCAGTGCCGTTCTCAGCAGTTTTTTCTCTCTCTCTCTCAGCTAGAGGGTGGACTGCATAAAATATAGTCAATTGCTTGGCTAGCAAAAATAAATTAAACTTTTAAGATGGTAATTTAAACTTCAGCTTTTTTGGTAGAAAAACTAATGGAAAGAAGTGAATCAGGGCTTCAGCGGCTACATACCCTGAGTTGGCTGACTCAGTTTTTTTAAAAAAAAAAAAAAATCAGACAATGAGTTGTTTCCAGCATGCTTCCCCTCTTCTTGCTTTTCCATAGAATTTTTCCCCCTTCTCTACATCTCTGAGTGCACACACACTTCTGTATGCAGTTGGCTGAAGCACGTCTACTTCTGTGATGAACTAGAATCTCAATATTTAACTCATGAGAGAGGAAACAAGAAAAAGGTTGTATTTATGGTTTTAATATAGTTGTAAAAGCAGACAGAAATTGTCTTCCTTTGTTAGCTAATCATGCAGATCTTGTACAGTGTAAAATTCAGGGCTCAAAAGACTGCATCTCTCTTTTTTTTCTGTAAAACATTTAATTGATATGCAGAGGGAGAATAGGTCAAATGTACAGAGAAATGAGAAGCCTTAAACCAGAATTTGTTTTGTTTTGGTAGTAGGTAAATACTCATAAACTTTAACCAGATATTATAAGTGTTTGAGGGATGCATGCTTATTATATGTTCATGTGTTTCAAAGTGTTTCTATAAAGTGTCTTGTAGAAGCATTTTAATACGATTTTTATCACTACAGCCTACCTAAATGTATATTCATTCTGGAATTGCTTATTTCCCTATTCCCCACTCATCAAGTGTCCAAAACCTCTCTTCTTTTTTCCTTAGCCTTTTTGCTCAAACACTGTGTCTTTTGCTCGTGTCATCTTGTAACTTCTTCCTGGTTTGTGGCTTGGCTTGACCTAGATATTCCTCCATATACCGTCCTGTGAATACTGCTCATAATTACTATACACTCTTATATCATGCAGGGTTAAAACATTTACTCAATTACTGGTCAGAAGAATTTATTAAGAACTTATTTGACCAACTTAAATGATGCTCACATTAAATGGGAAGTAGATAGCTTTCAAATGTTGATTGCATTTAATACAAAACACATCAGGAATGTGGATGGTAGAGGTAACCTTTGGAGATATGCTTCCCCTTCAATATTAAAGAAAAATGCATGCTTCCTTGAAGATATTGCCCGCTATGTGATATGTGCACATAATTAAAAAAAGGGGGAAAAATCCCTTTCTTGTTCAGAACTGTGTTATTCATTTCATTAGAAAATTAATTAATCCAAAAGATTGCATTGCTTTTTGTTTGTTTGTTTTCTGTATTAAATGTATGCAGTTAGAAGTGAAATGTAGACCAAAGTGGTCCCCAAACCTGTGAAACACCATAGATACCATTATACCAATTGCATACAATTGTCTTCTTGGTGTGATGCAACACTGGGAATGGCTGATAGGACCAGACTACCCCTGAACAGCTAAATCCTCATGATAGGCATGAACACACACACACACACACACACACACACACACAGATAGCTTTGATGGCCATAAGAAAGAAAAAAAGAATCCAAAATTCATATTAGAGGGTTATACCTTTGTTAGGCTGACAGAAAATTGAGCAGTTACATGCAAGCTTTTGATGGATTGATGGATTAAGCAGACAAATTGGAAAAAACTAGTGGAGAAAGATAAGAAAATATGGTTGATAATGCTGCATGGTTTGCATGATTAAGGTGAAATGGGGAAAGGAAAATGGTTAAGATGCAATGGGGAAAGGAAAGACGACAGACAGTGAAATATGCTGCCTCAGAGTGTGATGGAGTCTCCTTCTTTGGAGATTTTTAAGCAGAGGATGGATGGCCATCAGTTGGGAGTGCTTTGATGTGGGTTCCTGCATGGCAGGGGGTTGGACTGGATGCCCCCTGTGGTTTCTTGCAACTCTATGATTCTATGATTCTATAGACTATATATTGTGAGAGATTCAGTTTGGAACCTCAGTTTGGTTGGGAATAAATAACCAATGGTTGATCTTCCACATTCGATTATTAGTCCCAACAAAACTCTCCCTCTCCCTCTCTCTCTCTCTTTCTCTCTCTCATTCTCTATCTGTTATCTGGAATAGTCTCCATGCCTGGGTGGAAATAAAGTAGTTTCTTGCAAAGTGAATAAGAGAAATAGAGGCTATGCAATTTCTCTGCCAATAAAACTGGAATAGATGGTACACAATGTTTAAAAAGAAGAGAAAAGAAAGCCCCAATAAAATTTTTACTACTGTTTATGTTGGTCATGAGCAATTCATTGAGTTAGCAAAAACATAAACAATCCCATCATACAATGAAGTCAGACACATTAGCCCAAAAAACAATAGTCTTGTCCTGACGTTTAACAATTGTAAGATCCAGACACTCACTATTTTAACTCTGGTCTGATTAATCTTCCACAGACAGTGTCTCTTTTCACATCTACCTTCAAGAAATGTGGGGTGGGGGGAATGTGATGCATGCTAATATCAAGCAAAATTCCTGTATTTCAAGACAGATAACACATTGATCTAGGGCTTTCAACCTCAGCTTTCACTATAGTAGGAAATGAATAAGGAGAGAAGAACAGTGATTTTTCAGCCTTGTGGTCTTCCTCCTCCTCCTCCTTCTTTTGATCACTTTTTAATAGGATTCCAAAAGCTGTGAGGATGACTGCTAATTATGAGGTTTTTAGACCTAACGTTATCACTATTTCATTTTTGACTGAGAACTAATACCTTTCTAGCGGCGCAGTACCCATCAGCATATTGCTTGAACAAGGTTCTGTGTTAGCAGAGGTATAATATGATGTATTTCCAGATAGGTCAGAACTATTTTTGTTGTTACCATTTCTCTACCCTACATGATCTATATGGCTACAAAGTCTTTTAGTGAATGAATTACATTTGCCCTAGTTGTGGAGAGAGATTGATCCCCAGAAGATGAAATAGCTCTGACTCGGTGTCCTACTTTTAAAGATTTGTATGTTGACATGGCAGAAATTGCTTCAGATGAACATCTTATTTATAAGATTAATGAGAAAAAAAGAAGAAATTCATGTGATAGGGGAAGCAAAGTATTTCTTCTCTTAGGAATACCTGTCTCGAGTTTTGCAGGCTAATGTTTTATATAATGAATGTGCTGTCTGGGTGTTTGTAAGCACTGGATTTGTTGCAGAATATGCATGTCAGCGGTACATAAGATTACTATGGAGGTATGACAGATGGATTTTTGAAGTGATGGGATGATGTTGCTCATCTATATTTTATACCATTCTCACTCAAAATTGCTAAAGATATTTGGAAGGGCTTTTGGCAAGGAAAAAGAAAACTTCTGCTGAATAAATCAGCAGCAAATATAAATGCCCACTCGAGTAATCAAAGTGAAATTCAATTGAGCCGATTGTAAAGTACTAGTTCTAATAATTTGCCCATCCTTTCCTGAAAACAATAGGAATTAATCTCAAATCACTTATCACAAAGACGAATTATAGGTCTTTTATTAGTTGCATGACCCAGTCCTAGCTACCAGTGTACCAAGGTAATGGCAGTTATATCATAAAATATATTAGATATTCAAATTAAACTAGATTATAATTTTGAAGACCTTTGCTGCACAAGTGTTGAGGAAGAGTGATCTTACCTGGGCTTGCATGATGAATGTCATTGCTAGAGAGGGTAACTTTTTGATGGTCTCTATTGAATAGACTAGAAGGTAGTGATTGGCACTTTATCCCAGATAACAGCATGTGAAGGGGGCACAGCTGGAAACTATTTAAGCCTGAAAGCCCCTTCACGTGCCCTCTTCACAGCATGACCCACCCTCCTCCCTCAATGCAGGGTGAGAACTGTCTGGTTTCTTTGAGGCCAGATAAGACTTTCCCCCTTTTAGAATCCTCTGCCAAAGAGCTCTTTGGCCTCAAAGACCCCTCCCTAAACTGCAAACCGCAGGATTCCATAGGATGTCGAAAGTGGAATAATAGCACTATAACAGCCTAATGCAGAAATGGCCTTTCTCTCTCAAACTCGTAAATAGATAGGTGGATAAATAGATATTTGGATAATGGGGAATTTTTCAGCTTCATTGCAGGAAAACTTTTAATTAATTATTAATTTCCATCCTTGAAACACAAATTTAATTGAACTCAGTTTTACAGCTTATTGCTGATTAACTTGAACTCATCATTCCTTCTCTATTAATGTTTCTATCTCTGCACGCACACACACGCACACACACACAAGCTTGGGAGAGCTTTATTTGACATAATAAGACCTTAAATTAGAATCAGGCAGTAGATATTCTCTTATCTGTCCAAATTAACTCTTGGATTAAAATAAACTTCATTCACTTGAACATCCTGTTACCTTCTTTTTATTTACTATTCTTGTGAAAATGTATTTTTGGCAAGCATAACAAAAAGCAAGGACATTTTGTTTTAGTTTTTACCCTTAGCCATGTGGATCATATTTCATTTTAGAAAAAAAAAAAGATGTGGAAAAATGAATATGTTTGACTCAGAGCTAAGCAGTTTTACTAATAATTGCTGTATAGGACCATTAAAGAATCCAGATAAATTTAACAAAAAAAAAGGGGGGGTCTTAGAAGTTTGGGTTTCTATGGTGGGCCTATTACAGTCTGATGCCATTATCTTAAGAAATTAAATTAACTAAAACAACTTTTTTACTTTTTTAATGTTATCACTTGCAGAGACACTTTGCAACTAGGTTAATTAGGAAGGCATGATCATGAGGGATGAAAAGCTTTGTTAGCTTAATTTTCTACCAGTCATTCAATTTGTGTAGCTTGCTTCTTTTAAACAGCACTGCTTGGTTTTTAAACTTGCTTTTCAAAGCCCCATTTCTTGGACAGCAAGAGTACTACTCTTGGTTCATGCTATAGTGTTTCCCTGTACAAACTGGAGCTAGCTTCAGAACATTGGCTTCAGACACCTCAACACAGACCAGATCTTGGAAGTAACAATGCAGAAGTAGCAATGTTGTTTTTCATGTGTCACTTCAGGGAGACCAGGACCAAGGACCAGTGATTGTATTTCAAAATTGGCATGCAACTAGTAACATTCTTAGACTTTCGTATATCATTTGAAATCATTAGGTCAAAAAGTTTTGAGGAGGATATCAAGGATTTGGGCTCATTTCTTCCCTCCTTTTTTGTATTTTCAAATGGTATTAAATAATTTAAAAGTAACCGTTAGTAACATATTGTGGATTAGTGATATAACTTATTACTCACAAATAGCATTCAAGAAACTATCTCTTCCCATGGAAATAATGTATTAGCCTTTGTGATATTATTTCAAAACTCCGTCACAGACCCACCACTTGGCAAAGATGTAAGTTCACTGGCTCCCCATTAATGAATGTTCTTGCCTAGAGAGACATAGTTAGCTCCTTCTTTGCTTTCTTTTAGATGAGTCCTAAAGACATTTTTACACTAGTCCCCTTTGGGTTTGGTTTAGGTATTATCCTTGTTTAAAGTTTGACCTTTTGGACTACCAATTTAAACAGACACTTCATTTTATGGAATTTAAATCTGAGGTCTTTTATTACATTCTGTCCCCTCACCTTTTTTAAGTTGTTTTTGGAGATGTTTTTAGTTGTGAAATGTGGTTTGGAAATCATAAAATAATAATATTCCACATGATTTTTCACAACTTTCAGACATACTCCTGGGGTGGGAGAGCTTTTAGTTACCATTCTACAATCTGTCCAATATTACTAGGAAATATCCATTTGATATGAATAGCTCCAGCAACATGAATAAGATTTGCCTGTATCTTATGAGATAGCTTGATTCAAACTTCCCTAACCTGATACCCTCAAGATGTTTTGAACTACAAGGTGCACTCATCCTGACCATTGGCCGTGTTAGCTGGGCTTGTCCAAATAATTGCAGAGGGCACCAGGATAGAGAAGAACAATTTAAGTAGTGTCTGCAATGATTGTGTAAAGAGGTTCAGTATTTTGTTCTATTTTCTGGTGAGGAAGGACAGCATTATTATGAAATGGTGAGGGTTGTACAAACAGAAGTCTAAATTCTTAGGCCCAGTTACAGCAGACACACTGAATCAGTTCAGTTTGCAAAAGAGTTCTCTCATCAACTTCCATTGATTCAATAGTTCTACGGTAGGTGAGTCTATGAACTGGAGTTAGGCCAGACATTGAACATGTTGCTGTTTACCTTAACTAGTAAGCTTCATCACTTCTGGGCTGCTGTACAACACTACTGTGCAATCCCTTGTAGAAGCAAGTTTCTGATGAGATTTATATTAGTACAACACAAAAGATGCTATCCTAGTTTCTTTAATGTGGGGAGAAGGGGAATGCAGGATTGAGAGAAAAATTCTCCCATCCTCATAAGTAAGCATGAATAGTAAAGTACGTAGGTTTTCTCTCCCAAAACAGAGAAAGCCTTTTAAAGTAGAGTCACTAGGAACCTAAGAAAACAAGACTTATGTTCTGCAATATAGTTTAAGAGTTCATCCTGAATAGCTCCGGAAAACCCAAGCTGAAAGCATAAATGTTTGTGCTTTATGAATATGTTAGAATAGTAAAGATCAGAAGCAGGGAAGAAGTGTACACACTTCCTAAAATATATAGAAATGAGCAAATGGGAATAAACTGCCCATGAAAAAAATTAGCCTCTAGATTAGATTAAAAAAAAAATCAAAGGAGTGGAATCTGGTGTAATCTTCCAAGGACATCTGCAAAGAAAGAACTTCTTGAGTGCTAAACAGCAATTTAATATAAATCTGCTTGCTTTTTAATAATATTTACATGTGGATACACACACACATATGCACCAAACATTATCTATGACCCATAACTTGAAAGGATTCCATTTCCCCTTATTCTTCCACTCCCTAGTATATAGCAATAGCATTTACATTTCTGTACTGCTTTATAGCACCAAGCACTATCTAAGTGGTTTACAACGTATTAGCTAATTTCCCTCAACTACCTGGGTACTCATTTTATCAAACTATGGAAGAATGGAAGGCTGAGTCAACCTGGAGCCCTGCAGGATCAAACTCACAACGTTGTGGGTGCAGTACCGGCATTTAATCACTGTGCCACCAGGGCTATTCCTTCAATACTAGAGGTTGCAGGGGAGAAACAATGGTAGCACCACTTTTTCCCATATTTGGGGGCTTGAAGCCTTGTAACATATTGGTACTGTACAGGACACCCTAAATCTCATATCCTGTGATGCCAAGAAAAAGTGCTAACTGAACTCTCAATAGATGAACTTCCCAGCATTTCATAAACAGCACTCAAGCTAACATATAAGGTTACCCAACCTAACACATAAGGCAGTCAAGTCTTATGTTCCAAATGCCAGAAGTCCATCTTCAGGGTTCACAATTGGCAGACCACTGCTCTTCTGCTTCATCTTCAGCCAGCTGGGAAGAGCGGTCTTATATAGATCTGCATCCTATGTTCCCACGCAGTCTTGCACTGGCTGGGACTTGGAAGCAGAAAAGACAAGTGTTAGGTTTAAAACTGTGATGCTTGGTAATTTGCTATAGAATTGATGTGTGTTAAAAATTAACTGTGATATGAATTGTTTTTAGAGACTCAGG
This sequence comes from Ctenosaura bakeri, assembly GCA_948474755.1. Lineage (NCBI taxonomy): Eukaryota > Metazoa > Chordata > Lepidosauria > Squamata > Iguanidae > Ctenosaura > Ctenosaura bakeri. Next base: position 168,936 of record CAOLHI010000188.1, on the reverse strand, counting down.
GCTCAACAAACCACCTTGCTTTAGAATTGTTTGTTCTGCCTAGTATGTGTCAGTGATCAGTACAAGCAAAGGACTCTTGAAACATCAGAGATGTCTTCAGTAATGATTCAGGGTCACGCAGACTTAGGAATGTTAAGGGTCAGATAAAATGTAACACCCGTACAAGTTGTGACTCTGCTGATGCTGATGCATGAATCTTTTCTTTCATGTAAGCATTCTTTAATATGAACATAATAATGATATAAGAAGGGAAACCTGAAAGAATAAAATCCTTCTTTCCTTTGATGCATCCTTCCACCAAAGTTACTTATGTGCATCTGTCTTTCTTTCATTCCTTCTCTTTTCTACCTTCCTACCTTGTGTTTGAGGGTTCAAGTCAGCTCCATGTCCACCTGGGGATATGGTGAGGTGTGGTTTGTTTATCCACCCCAACACAAGCAATTTAAGGTTCATATTCTCAGAGGGTAGGCAGCTGATGGTAGCCTAGGTTACTATACTGAAGAAAAAAAATGTCAAAGGATATCAACAAGCTGGAGCGTATCCAGAGGAGAGTGATCAAAATGATGAAGGGTCTGGAAGCCATGCCCTATGAGAAGTGGCTTAGGGAGTTGGGGATGTTTAGTTTAAAGAAGAGAAGGTTAAGAGGGGACATGATAGCCATGTTTAAATATTTGAAGGGATGTCATGTCAAGGAGGGAGCCGGCTTGTTTTCTGCTGCTCCAGAGACTAGGACAAGGAGCAATGGATTCAAGCTGCAGGAAAGCAGATTCTGTCTGAACCTCAGGAAAAACTTCTTGACGGTCAGAGCTGTCTGGCAGTGGAATATACTGTCTAGGAGTGTAGTGGAGTCTCCTTCTTTGGAGATTTTGAAGCAGACGCTTGATGGCTATCTGTCAGGAGTGCTTTGATATGGGTTCCTGCATGGCAGGGGGCTGGACTGGATGGCCCCTGTGGTCTCTTCCAACTCTGTGATTCTATGATTCTATGATTCCATGATTGAAATCAGTTTTATTAGGGAGTTAATCAGGTATAGAAGTAGGGACATCAATTGCTAATTTATATTTCTTGCATCTGATGAGGTACACAGTCTTCTGTGTACTGCTACTGACTTCTTTTTCTCAGTTAATCTCAAAGGTGCCACAAGATCCCTTTGCATACATATCCAGACTAACACAACTATATTTTTGAATTAATTTATCATATTTTAAATGGTTTATATTTGCATCATATCTATTACATTTATATTAATACTTATATCTGGTAAGGTTACTTACAAGGGTACTTACAAGAACTACATTGAAAACAAACTAACAAAATCCATTTAATTTGGCAGATATAAAATTAAGTTTATGAAATTGTTATTTTTATTTCATATTATGGAGCAATCAGGTCATGCATAGAAATACCATATTGCTGTCTACTGTTGGAGACAAATGACCTGGCCTCAGTAACACATGTAGTTGCATCCATTTGGAATTACTATAAACTTGTTGAATATGGGGCTGTTTTTGAAGAGTGTTTGGAAGTTTTGTTGATATAAAAAGCTGCAGGCAGCTGGGGTTATAGTGACTATACAACTCCCCTCCTCCAGCAGCTTCACTGGCTGGCAGTCTATTTCCAGGCACAATTCAAAGTGCTGGTGACGACCTATAAAGTCCTCTAGAGCTGAAGTTCAGGTTTCTGACAGACTATGGCCATTTCCACATGGGGTAGTAAAAACAGTGCAGTGCCTCCTGCACGGAGGACGTCTTCACCTTGGAACGGACTGGGTTCGGACTACTTACTCTAGATCTGCACCTCAGTCTGCTCTGGAACGACTCCAAGTGGTCCTCCAGTGTGCTTTTGAAAGACCTAATTGCGAGCCTGCTCCCTTGTGCAGATTCGCAGGCTCATACCAATGCGAGCCTGTGATCTGCCAAGGGCAGGCTTTAGGTGGTTGGTTGAGACCCACGACCAACCGGAAGCCACCATTTTGGACACCGGAGCAGAGTGGATCGAAGACCACACACTGCTCCGGAGCAGCCTGGACTGGACCGGGGAGCCAGAAGATCCGGTAAGTAGCAGCGCGGGATGATTCCCTCACACCGTAAGGAAATGGCCTATATCTTCCCATATAGCCTGCCTTGATCATGAGATTCTAAGGAGAGATACTTCCCTCTCAGTACCACCACTTTCACAGGCACAACTGGTGGAGCACAATGGGGAGGCTCTTTATGGCTGCCACTAAGTTCTTCCATTCCCTTTCCAGGAAGACTAGAATGCCCCCCTTCTTGCTGACTGTGATGAAGTTGCCTTAAGGGTTAACTATTTGGAATGCCAATGCAACTTGATGGCAGGTTGCTAGGCAGCAGGAATAGCACCTCAAGTATGAAACCCAGTACAGTGGTGTATGGGGGGAGGGGTTTATGGATGAGAAATTCTATATTAGGCAAAGTTTCTGTTTGTGTTTTGAACCTTCAGTGAGAATTAGTCAAACAAAATATGGTTTTGGTTTGTGATTAAACAGCCGAAGAAAAGATACAGGGAATTGATGTCTAAAGCAGGGAACTGATGCCAAAGTCTATGACAACTTAAACTGCAATGTATTAACACTGTACTGTATCTGAACTCTAATAAGATACTTTTATTTCCACTGTTACTACACTAAATGTCACTGTTTGTTTTATAACTACTGAGTAGACTTGAGTTATCTAAAGTCACTGTAATAAAGAGAACATGCTACCTAAATATTTGGTTCTGAGAAACAATTAAAACTCTAGCCCTGTTACACAAAGGTTGAGATAAAAACATGGTAATATTGACAGGGTACCTTATTGGACTGGAACAACCATATCATAAAGGGCCTATCACATTGATCTTCTACCAGCAAGCAAAATGTTTTTCATCAGACAGGCTTTTTAGAAATGAAGGCCTTTGAAGAAAGGGATGAGCATCTAGATGATCTACTTAGTTATATAGTAGTTAAGTAACTGCTTAAGTAGTTAAGTGGCCCACCACCTCATCCTGACTTTTCATTTTTGTGTGCCTTCATGGTGACCCTAAGGTGAACTTATCACAGGGTTTTCTGGGGCTAAGAGTGTGTGACACATCCAAGGTCACTCAGTGGGTTTTCACGACCAAGCGGGCAATCAAACTCTGGTCTCTAGGGTTGTAGCCTAATGCTCAAACCACTACACCACATTGGCTCTCAATCCTGGCTTTGTGGGCATCAACCGCTGTGAGTTACAGGAATCTGTTGCCCTGTTGATCAGGGCACAACGCACTTTCTGGTGTGATAGTCAGAAGCAGAATCCCTCTTGCAAATCCTCCTCACACTGGAGATTGCTTGCAGGAGGAGTTGAAAACATCAGTCTGCTGTGTCCCAGTCAACAGAGGAACAGACCCTGAGAGTCACAGACTCCGATGCACTCTGAGGTGGTTTTACCAGTTCTTTCCTCTGAAGTAGAGCCTACAGTACCTGGTATTTGCTGGTGGTTTCCCACCCACGTACTAACCAGGCTTACATATTTATCTTACACATCTACACATCAGTAACTCCAATCATGTTAATCTTTTGTATGTTTTTAGCTATATTGTACTCATTTTAATTTGTAAACATGGTCTCATCTGAGGGAAATGATGATGATGATGATGATGATGATGATGATGATGATGTATTTATATAGTGTGTATAATGCATTTATATTATATTTAATATTCATTCAGGGATGAGATTGAATGTATAAAGGCCAGACTGTTCATTTTCATTAGACAGATCAGTTTCTATTCAGACAGATGAAGCAATACAGAAAAATGAATTGTGGCAGTTCACCTTGTTCAAGAAGAATCAATTTCATTACATAGATTTACATTTAGGCAGATTTATATTTACCCAGGGGTGGATCATGGATTGTAGATACAGGTTAGGTTCAATGAGGAGAGGAAAAATAATATAGATAATATTATAATATAACTAGTAATATAATCAGCTTAATAGCCACTTCCTAATTATTGACCCTATGCCCTGTCACCATGCATGCTTAACATAGACTGTCTCTTAGTGCTGCTTTGAAATCTGGAAATTGTATTTATGAAGACACTAAGGTTGTTGGGATGAAATTACAAAATGGCACTACAAAACATTATCAGGCTTAACTAGTCATTATTTTTTGTCAGTGACAAGAGTTATGCCACCGGCGTTCAGAGGCATGTGGCCCACATTCTCTTGTTAGAATGAAGATAAAAATGTGTGTGTGTTTAGACATGAAAGCTGTTGTGCAGAGGTAACTTTAGATTTTAAATAATTTTTCCCCTATGAGCCCTCAGTGCTAAACATATTATGCATGCTCTATTCCAAACTACTCTCAGCCACGTCTGGTGTCATCAACACAGATCACAGCAAATTGCAATAAGAAAATACTTCTAAGTTGAATGGCAATGTATAATTTAATGCATGACATTTATATCCACTTTAATTATCACAGGGCCAAGTTGTCATTCCATGTGTGGTTTAGGATGACCTATAAAACATGGAGGCATATTATGCTCTTGTACTGTGGTATAATATTTCCAGTAGTAGACATTTCTTTTTGATGGATTGTACACTCCAGTCTGTCTGAGTAGTTTCCTGAACTTGTGAACCTTTTTGGTGTCAGAAATAATGGCCTCCTCACTCTGGGCTTTACACAGAACATTTAAAATAAATAAATGTGCACAGGGCTGCCTATACTCCATAAGCATGCAACGCAAAGATGTGATTTGGACCTGGGTGCAGAATGAATCGTAGTATGTATTTCAGAAATGCTTTTGGTTGTTTTTGTTTTTGTGTTTGTTGCTGTTTTGTTTGAAACAGACTTTGAGAGGGAATGAAATGCAAAGCAGGATCTCAAAGGCATGTCGAGGTGGAATTCCTATGGTGAGAGCTAGAGGAACAACTAATTCAGATTGACCATAGTTAAGTGACACCAGTGTGGGGGAGTGGTTTGACTGTTGGATTATAGACTCTGGAGACCAGGGCCATTTCCACACTAGCCTGTTATAGCCAGCCAGCCCCTCCCAAAACTGCAAACCCCAGGATTCCAGAGGATGTTGTAAGTGGAATCATCACGCTATAACAGGCTAGTGCAGAAATGGCCACAGTTGTAAAGAATGACTAAAATGTCCACAGTGTGAAAGATAAGTGTTTTCCATCTTTCCCACTGTGACCTTTTTTCCTTCAAGTTTCTGAGTGGTAAAAGCAGAGCTCAGAAGTGTTATGGCCCTTGAACTACAACCCCAGAATCTCAATGGCTATGCACACTGGGAGATTATGGGATGTGTCATCTAAAACATAAACTCTTCTAGGCTGTGGGCAGAAAGCAAACTCTAGAATAAGTTATTCTGCAAATAATGAAAGCTGGAAGAATGGAAGAAGGAAAAGCAGATTTCATAACTAGGAGCTGTGCGAGGTTATTTAAAACTTAGCTAATGAGAAGATGCCACGGTCCATGTACAAAACATCCCCACAGGGGATCCTTACCCTGGTAGGTGGCCTCTCCCCTACCAGTATTCATAGCTTCTTGCTGATGCCTGCCAGGAGAGCTCTTAGAATTCTTTGTGCTGCCTCCTCAGTGGGGCTGTGATTTTAAAGTTACTGTGTAATGGAGTGTATTACCATTTGCCATATGATGTGATGGCCTTGTCTGTCAGCCAGAGAGTCATTTAATGTTATATATAGGTCAAATGAGGAAAAAAAAGGCAGTGTATGTGTGTGTGTGGGAATTCAAGAACACAAATACCTCAAAAAAAAGGGGGAAGGTTCTTCTATGGTAGCAGGGCAGGTCAGGTTTTGTTTTTTGTTTTTTAAATTTGTTTTTGAAAGTTGATTGAACAGCATTTTAAAAATTAAGAGAAAGGAATTCCAAGGGCAGGGTTATTTTCTGCTGAATCAGTTGCTTAGGTGAACCACCAATTTCCATGAGTTATGTTTATTTATACACATATACGTACTAACCTATAGAATCCTGTGCTTGTAATTTCTTGGTTATGGATTTCTTTGTATCTCATGCAGATGGAGCTGTTTCTTGTCTCCATCCCCATTAGATATTCAGAATCAGGTTGGTTTTATTTCTGATTTTTTCCCCAGTGTCAACATGCTAAATAAATCATCTCTTCTAAGGGACTTAAGCAGAAAACATTTTAATCAAGTTTCCAAAGTCACCTTCCTGGGTTCAGTGCAACAGAGATAGTGGGCCAGATTCAAAGTGATAAAAATGGCCATGTATAACATAGAGCAAGCCCTTCAGAACAAAGTTTTGACTGATATAAAAAGCTGAAGCAAGTAACAAAGGAAATCCCTGTTTCAGAAGCAGAAGTTTATTAATGTGACATGGGGTTTCTATCACAGTTTTCCAGATATGTAAAGTGGGACATAGAAAAATAGTTGGGGTGGATTGATGCATTTTGGACCTTAAGGCAATTCTCCCACATGGTCTTTGTTTACCTGGGAAATCTCAGTTGCCCTGAATAATTTTTCTGTTGACAATTATTAGTCTTTGTCAATAAGCCCACGTGCTGTGCTGATTTGTGCTAAGTGCTATAGTCATGCACAACTGCCACCAGTAACTTAAAAGACATTAAAAAGGGAAAATAAAAAAAGCCCGTACAACTACCATAGTCTTATCAAAGCCATCTTGGTTATGACTGATTTGTAAAAAGTCAGAAAACTTGACAAGTGATCTTCAAGATAGGTCTGAATAATTAATGTCAAAGCAAAGTCTGGGTTTACATAATAGTAATGTTCCTAGATGACGGTTATTCTAAAAACCTCACAATAATTCCAACTAATGCTATAAGACAGGCTTAAAAGAAAAGGCTGACTAAAAATCTTGGGCAAATCTCAGCATTTCTTGAAGTCAATTCACATCACCAGGGTCTCTTCCATATCAATATTGTCTTATATGAACAAATACACTACAGAATGGTAAATACACAGATGAGTCAGTAACATCTCCCTAAACTGTAAAAGAGAAATAAATGGAACAACCACATTTTTCCCTCCCTTGGCAGTTAAATGCCAAAATGACCCATGATGTAATGGTATAACTTTCCTCCAAAGACTTCTTACAACTTTAAAAATGATAATAATGCTAATGACTCTGTTATTTAGTGGCCTCTGTTAATGGGATCTATAATAATTAGATCTATGCATAAATGAAAAAAAAATACTGTCTTAACTCTGTTGCCATTTTAGCTCTTGATTTTATTAGTGTGAATAAAAAGGAATTGTGGCCAAGTTAAAAGACTCAGCTGATCTAATTAAATACAAGTTTTGGAATGTTATCATCCACCCAAGATACACTCTGCCTCTTTAATATTTCACAAGCCATCTTTATTGTCCTCACACACAACATTAAAACAAATCTGCATCTGTTAAGGTGAATTTTATTTGTCATTCTTGGGTCTAACAGTTCCCTTGTTCTTTTCTTGTATGGAAAAAATGATCCATTATACAACACATGGCAAATACTTATTGAGATTTATTTTATTTTTATTGCCTTGGCAACATTTGCTTTTTACCTCTGGTTATAAAATCTCAAATCTTCTCCAGTTTGGAACTTGACATCTACCAATAAAAGGGAAAAACAAAATACTAGCTGACAGAGAATAAGGTTTCATGTTAATATTCCATTTTGTGGCAAACCACACAAAGGTGTCCTGTATTAAAAGGGGACATTAACACTGGACGACATAATCTTCTCTGAGCAGCACAAACCACTGATTCACAGATGGCAGATCTGTTTTCTGTACATGGATACTCACACACAGATAAGTATTTTTGGGGGGGAAAAATAATAGCAAAATATTTTAATCTTCAAAAGGAAGTGTAAAAAGGAAGCATCTGGTATGTTTCACCTTTCCTTTCACTACTTTTGTGCTCCTCTGACTTCTCAAATGGAAAGAACACATATCACTTCTACTGTAAACTGGCCTGAACATCTGCACCATGTTCTAGCATCATTAGTGACACCTAAAAGTCATAGGAATAAATTGAAAAGTTACTTGTAAATTATTTGTTTTAAATCTCACTCTTCTTTTTCCCTACCTGCCTACCTACTTGCCCTGTAAGTTGCCAGGAAAAAGAAAAACTCATCACCAAACTATTCTCTGCATCTTTAACAGCTGCTTAGTGTGCAGCAAGCAGCAAGTGAACCTCTCCATGGCATACAGACAGATGGGCTAGTTGTCAGTATAGCAGTAGAGGAAGAGAAGGAGGAGGAGAATGAGAAGAACAATGATAATGATAGAAATGATGGATTTCAGGAACTGCATTAGGAAAGGTGGAAAGCCAGCATAGCATAGTGGTTTGAATGTGGCACTATGATTCTGGAGACACAGGTTTACATCCTCCCTTGGCCATGGAAACCCACTGAGTGACCTTTTGCAAGTTACATTCCCTCAGCCCCAGAAGAAGACAAAGGCAAACCCCCTCTGAACAAAACTTGCCAAGAAAGCCATGTAACAGGTTTGCCTTAGGGTAGCCATAAGTTGGAAACAATATGAAGGCACACAACAACAATTTTGAAGGATGTCTCTGCTTCTGAGATCGGATGGGAGAGATTTTTTTTTTTAACATCTAAATTCAGCTGCTGAGAAGGGACATAAAAAATCAACTATTTCATTCCCATTGTAAGAGAAAACTCTGTGAGAGAATACTTCTGTACAGTTTCTACCAGGTAATCATGTACTCTGATGTGTTTTGACAAATTATTCTATAAAGAAATACACATTTTCTGTGCAAAAATGGTATTTCCAGAAACACATTTTTTGTGAAAAATTGTAGTTTGGGGAGCAACATCCCATCAATTTTGCATTAAAAAAATTGTTGCTATTTGTGGAAACAGGGTTGTTTTACATAAGAAATTTTTTTTCTGAAAAAAACACAATTTCCATGCTAAATTGTGCGTGTGTGTGCGTGTGTGTGTGCGCATGCGCATGCATGCACATGTAGAATTGTTGTGTTTTTTGAAACAGGGGCCCTTTTCGCACGCAGTTTCTTTTGAGAGAGGGCCCCTTGAGCATTGCATAAATGGGAGTGGCAGTCCGTATGATGCACTCCCATTAACACGATGTTGAAGAACCGGATGCAGAGTGGATGCACACCTTTTTATTTTCGGCTTTAAGCCAAAAATGGTGCACAGTCATGCAATGCTCCCAGGGCCCACGCGCACTTACCTGCTGTGCGGTGCGTTGGGAGCCGGGCCGGTCGCACTTCCTGCTGCAGCGCTAGCCTACAATTCCCAAGTTGCGCTGCAGTAGGAAGGGACAGGGCGCTCGCGCAACCAGGAAGCACTGCAGTACTCAAGCAGCAGGGAAGCGGCAGCGTTCCTGCTGAGGCTTTTCGTGTGAGACCCCCCCCCAGCTGCGCAAACCGGTAACATGTGAAAAGGGCCAGGGGTTTTGTGCTAATCCATGTCTGGGGGTTAATAAATAGAAATGCATCCAAGAAGTGATTGTGCTACTGGTAGTGTGTGGTTGGTGTTCAACCTGTTCTAGAGCATTTTATATGCCTGCCTAAAGCAACAGGGCCAGAATTTACTGAACCAGTCATGAATATGTAACCTAAAATTTGACATTCATGACTGGTTTGGATTCAGTTCCTATGTATTCACTTCTTTAGGAAATACAAATGGACTGTGAAAGTTCCCCAATCCCACTTACCGAGTAGCAACTGCTGCAATTGGTGGAGGTATATTCCCCTGTCAATTGGGATGCAGCTGACTCACATTCCCACATCCTCCCATGATCAATCTCTATTGTGACAGGCAGCAGCACCAGCAGCAGGGTCCTTGTCACAGTTCCTCTTCACACTAGAGATCTCTCAAGGGTGTGTCTGTGGGGATGTCAGTCAGTTGCTTCCTGATCAACAGGGAAACAGCTCCCTATTGATCAAAGCAACTGCTGCCCGGTCAGTGGGGACTGGGGAGTTGGGCCAAGAGTCACTACCTAAATATGTTGATTATATAGTTATATATCTGAAAGAATTCTGGCCCAGATTCTAGCAATAAAGTTAATTGGTCTATCTTCATCATTGGAAGTATGTGGCCTATGATCTCCAAGTACATTTTATAAATTTAAGATTATAAGATGGTCATAACCATTTTCACAACAAGACCAGATACAGAAATTTGGATGAATTCCCATTTTGAGAACCACAATATATCAAACAGGAGACTGCTTTTAAAAACTTCAGTTAGTTCAGAATATAACAGCAAGACTGCCCTTTGGGACTGTGTAATACCAGTATAAACATATTAGGTCAGTATTCTGCCATCCTCTCTTGTTCCCATTTCATCATTGGGCCTAATTCAATGTATTGATTTAAACATTAATGTTTTTCACGGGTTGTGACCAGGGTAATTTAAGTCTTTCTCTGCACGTAGCTACCTGAAATCTTCTTTGGACACTTTGTGTGTGTGTGTGTGCGTGGCGCACGTGTGTGTGTGCGTTCCTGATAAGCAAAATAGTAAGAACAAAACATAAATGCTTTGCTGGGACAAACCAAATACCTATCAAAGTTAGAATGTCCCTACAAGACATGAGTTCAAAAACATCCTTCTGTTCATGTTCTCCAGAATTTGGCATTCTGAGGAAAAACACCTCTGAGAGGAAGCTATGGTGGCACAGTGGTTAAATGCAGGTACTGCGGCCACAAGGTTATGAGTTTTATCCTGCTAGGCTCCAGGTTGACTCAGCCTTCCATCCTTCTGCAGGTCGGTAAAATGAGTACTCAGCTTGTTGGGGGTAATTAGCGTATTGTACATATTGTTAATCACTTAGAGAGCACTTAGCTGATAAGCGGTATAGAAGTACACATGCTATTGCTATTACTATTGCTGATACTGAAAGTAATAGGCAGCCATCATGATGAATAACCTCTCACAGTCTGTGGCCATTTCTGCCCTACACTTTTATAGTGTTATTATTCCACTTTCAACATCTTATGGAATCCTGGGCTTTGCAGTTTAGAGAAGGGCATTTAGAATTCTCAGCCAGAGAGCTCTTTGGTCTCAGTAAACTACAAACCCCAGAATTCCTCAGGATGTGGAAAGTGGAATAAGAGCACTATAACAGACCTTAAGTGTGGAAAGACCCTAAGTCTCCATGAATGATGTGATAGGTATCTTTGAGACAGTGGACCCTTGCAATGGTGGGGTCCTCGGCACCAGATTGCCTCTATCTGGTGCTACCAATCAAGTAGCAATATGCATGAATTCCATGTTTTCTTCTACCATTTGCTTCTGGCAGGAAAACAAAGTTGGAAGATACAGAAGCAAAATGTAGGAGGAAAATAAAAATGGAAGATGATAAAGTCTGGGCACCTTGATGGCTGTGTTTGTGGCAAAACGACAGCTTCATCTGAAAGCAGAGTGCAGTTTACGCTTTTTAATGTTACATTAAATATTTATTATTGTTTTTATTATTATTGCTCTTTTATTGTTACTGAATTTAAAAAGATTGTATTTCATCTTGTGAGTTGGCATGCGAACTATTTTTTAGAATCCCAGCTTATAACTGCTCTTAATGCATACATAATCTATGTGCATACCTTACATGTTTGAATATATAACATTAATGTATGGATCTGAGAAACTGTTAAATGCAGCAGAAATCTACAGGTGAGATCAAAAAACAGGGATCTAAATGGAATGAAGTGATGAATGTAATTCACCATGATTCATCTCCAGATGAAGGCTTGCTTCTCCCATGGGACAGTCTTGTGTACATCTAGTTCAATTGATACATGCACAGAGCACATCATGGAGGTAGATTAAGACATTTCACTTTGACCATTTTGAGTCTTGAACTGCAGCACCAAGCAACGGGAATTTCCTCTTGTTCCCTACTTGTTACATCAAACCCATGTTCATTGCTTTTTATTTTATTTTATTTTATTTTTATTTTTTCACAATAACCAATACAGCAACCACTTTTTTTAAAAAAAAATCAGGTTATCCAGTGTAAGACTTTAAAACTGTACTTTTTATATGCCCTTCCTAGGGAATGAATTTATTTGAGCTCAGCATCAGAATAATCATTTACAGGATTGTACAGTGGTATTGGATGCAGTTGTTTAAAAATATTAGCTCATGTCCCTTTGGAGAATGGCTCGCTATATTTCCTAAGCTTGAGCCAGAGATCACTTAAAGCAAGAACATTTTCTTCTCAGTTTACCTCTAGAGCATGGACTGGAACCTCAGGAGAACTAATCTCCTGGATTCATGGGCATCATCTTCAGGCTTTGTTGAAAACACAACAAACCACTTTTTTAAATCTAAAGTTAAATTTCAGCATAGAATAGTTAAGTGAAATACAAGGGCCTACAGCTTAAATCCTATTGTTTAGTCCCAACTAGAGATGATTCACTGAATCAGTTGTTGAATGGTAACTAAGCACATAGGTGAGCCCATTAATTGAGTGGATCTGCTTTAGCAGTGACTAACAATTGAATTTAGACTTATAACTCCTATCATGGTATTAGATTCCTACATAGGTTCACAGACACTGACATTTTAAAACAGAGAAAGGAAAGGAAAGGAAAGGAAAGGAATGGATGGCCACAGTCAACCAGGAAGAGGTTTTAGATCAGAAAGAGAAGAACAATTAAATAAGACCCATTCAGAATTTGTAAAGGTCCAACTCTATGCAATAAAAGTCAAATTCTAGTTTATTATATTGAAGAGTGGCATGCTAGAGTAGGCAAATGTTTATTTGCATAGGCATTTATGCTGCATCTTCTTCCTAGTATCCTATAGTTTTATTATGTTGCCTACTGAAAGACCCACAGGCAGTCAAATTGTCGAATACTGGGAAAAGCTAAAGTGGAGCAACATTTTGCCGGAGATTCCATAGCACATTAAGCATTAAAACTGGCAAGACATTAACATTCCAATGCCTCATTTTTTGACAAAGAACTTAATGAGGACAGAAAATAGCACAACATTAATCCATTTCTGTGTCAAAGCCAGTAATGTAAATGGGAACCAATACATGCTCTTTTTTTACCCATTCATGTCACCTTCTTCAGACTGTCAGACATGTCATGATTTTCTCTAGTCACCTGAGTGCAAAGTTATATAAACTATTAGCTTTCAAGTCAAATTGTGCTTTTGGCAATGGGTCCGGTTAATTGAAATGGCAATTTTTACTTCACTAAAAATAGGCAAATATAATGAGATACAATGTGCCAGGCAATTTGAGTTCAGTCAACAGTAATGGATACATCATAGTTATGTAATAAAGACTTAGAGTTTAACTCTTTCTTGTCTCTTGATACTCAGTTTGTTCTTTTTGTCCTACTTGCGTTTAATGCATCTCTCTCTACCTGTGTGTCTAGTGTAAGGATGTAATTCTCTGCTAATTTTCCTTTTGAAGCAAGCAACAAATAATTTTAGTAATATTGTTTCTGCTGTGAGAAAGTCTTCAAAAACATGCAGGTTTCAAAGCCTATTCACAAGTCAAGATTTATTCAGCAAAAAAATTCTCACATAGTTGTCTTGCATGGAAAATATATTTTGCATGTAGGAGACAGCATTTTTTGCACAGCAAATAATACTTTTTATAAGAAATATTTCCTGTACAGAAACAAAGCAAAACAAAACACACTGTTTACTACATTAAGGATGCTCTTTTTTCCTCTTCTTCTTCTTCTACCTGTGCAAATCAACCACTTGCAAATTTGGCACAGATTAAGTCCAGAACTGCAAAGAATCTTATCAGTATAAGATTTTTCTTGTCACGGTATATTAGCATTTAAAAAAAATGCCCTTTGACAATTTTTCGAATATTTTCAAGTATTCCTTTCAACCAGTGTGGCACAAGGTTTGGCTCAACTGTATCATTCATTCATTCATTTGTTCATTTATTTGTATTTTAGTATAATACAATTCCTTGTTACCAGTTATGTTGACTTCATTTACCTGGGGTGCAATAATCATTTTAAAATAGACTTCATGGCTGTGTATTACAGAAATGACAGATTCAGATTATATTACAATGATGATTCTACCTAAATATAACACAATTATGATTCTGCCCAAATCCTACAGTATTACAAACCCATGTTTCATCAATGACACTTTTCACTGCATAAATCAGATTCCTCATTTCCAATAGCTACTAATATATTAGTAGCAATGAAAAAAATCTCCATATACTTGAGCTGTGAATGTGAATGTCATGTTTCTGTGAGACTTCCGGATTAGAGGAAAATTCAAATTCAAGTGTGCTAAGATCTCCAGTGAATTTCTTGATCCCTTTATTCTGTTCTTTGGTTTTAGGGATTGGGAGCCTCCTCCTCCTCCCATTTTAGAAGTTATATATGGTGGAATAGATCTATTTCTACTTGGAATGGGATGCATTAGATATTAGCTGGATAATATTTCTCGAGAATATTTGGGAAACATTGAGCTCTCCCTCCTCCCCAAGAATTCTTTAGAATTGGAAAAAATAGAACTAGGGTTTGTTTCTCTATCATCAGCAGACATCTAATGTTCAGTTCCCTCCCTCCCTTCTTTCTGTCATTACAGGACTTTTTGTCCTGTAAGCACAACAGAGCAGGCAGTAGTTCTATCTGCTTCTGGCTTCAGAAGCTAGCATCAATTCTAATTGTCAATTTCTTTTTTCTTTCTATCCAGATTTTTGGCCACAAGTTTATAATTTCAGATCCTATTATAAAGTGGCCTAAAAGAATGTAGTTGCATATAAGGGCTTCCTTTCATCAAATATTTAGATTGGTCCTGACATGAGATGAAATCTTAGTTTAGTCATTGTAGTTGACTAACTGCATTAGTTAATGGCAGCCACTGACACTGTTTTCCAATAGGGAAAGCTGGGCACTATTGTAGGGCAGGGAATTTCTAGCCCTACCAGAAGAAGATGGAGGCAGGAATGGAAGAAAAAACCATTTGATACAGCAGCCTTTCCTAAATGTTCTGTTTTTGATTTTAGCTTCAGTGAACCACAGTCAGTGTGGTCAGTGGTCAGGGATGGTGGAAGTCATAGTCCAAAACATCTGGAAGCACCATGTGACATGGGCTGGAGTCAGCTTCTCCAGGTGAACAGCAACCTCAAAGGAAAATAAGCAGACAGAAGTGTACCGGGAGCTATTCAGGCTGGGATGACAGCCAGCTGTCTCCAGCCTTTTTAAGGAAGGCCAAGGGTGGTGGCCCAACATCAGAAACAACTTGTATGTTTGCCTTGTGTGTTACAGACACACTGCTTGCTGTCTGCCAGGCTTCTCTGATCCAGGACTGTCTGACCTTGTTGCCTGATGGATTCCTGAGCTTTTGGATCAACTCTTGACTATACTTCTGTTCCATCCTGAACAGGCAAGCTTTATTGACTGCTAAAGGTCTCTGTTTGACTGTGAATGGTCTCTTGCTAGCCCTGCACTCCATTGCTGGTACCTACAACACCATGTTGACCAAGTTTTGTGTTAACACTGGGATAAGGCATAGTTACTGGGATAAAGCATAGTTTGCAGCAGGATCCTATGGAGGGTAAAGCCACCATGCTTATTGTAGAGATGGACAAATTTCATTTTCACAGGCAAGAATGAATAATTTTACCAATTTTCTCCTTACTGAGAGAAAGGCAGTTTGTGAAGGTTATTGACAGTTTATGACTATGTGTGTGTGTGTGTGAGAGAGAGAGAGAGAGAGAGTGTGCATGAAGTTTCTTTGTGAAGAAAACAGCATTCTCTGCACAGAAAATAGCATTTCTGTGTAAAACCAGAAAGTTTCCTATGTTTCTGTGCAGAAGGTTTTTTTCTGAGGAACAAAACAAAATACATCAAAAGTTTTATGTGGAAAAAGAAAAATCCACATGCATTTTGCAAACAAAATAACTCTCATACTGTGAAGGCCTTCTCCTGTTTAGGACTCCCTTCATCAGGATTTCCTGGCACTCAAGAAACTTGTTTTGTTTTGGTGTGTGTGTGTGTGTGTTTACAGTTTTCCAGTAATTTTTCCATCCCTAGTTCACTGGAGTTTGGGACTATATATAGTAAGTGGGCAAAAGGTTTCAGATTTATTTGATATCTTTCCAAATTTGATACCTTTATTCAATTTTAAGATTTAAGATTGTGTCCTGGAGATGCAGATGCAACATTTTGTGGCTGAAGCACTATAAAGTATGCACACAAGAGAACAGTAAAAGATCAGGTAAAGGATTTTCTATATGTATATGACTAATGTTTCAGAAAGGGCAACCAATGCAGTCTGGAAATGTTGCGATACAACTCAGGCTTAAAAATAGGTTGCCTTGAGTTACCACTTTGAAAATATTTTTCATCTTTTTTTTCTTTTTCTTTTCTTTTCTTTCTTTTTTTTCCTTTCTGGAAAAGAGAATTGAGCAAGATAAAAAGTGTGTTATTTACAACACTTCCACTACTCATAGGCACAGTTAGTGTGAACTGTTGTTCATTTTCAAAGTCAGATGCCAGAACAATTAGTAAGAAGAAAGAATATTCTGTTGTCACATATTATCATCACTTCAAGGCCAAAAGAGAAATAGACATTTACATTAGAAGCAACACTGGGGAGCTCTTGACATCTGTTTATGTGCCCTTCTGCTCCCTAACCCCTCTTTCCTAAAGTACATTTATCTCTGCTATTGACTGCTGACTTCTAGCTTCCTGGAAGCTGGTCAGCTGACATTTAGGTTTTGTGTAGTCATATAGACAGGTAAAATATCTTATCTGTGTGACTTATGCATACGTTGCTAAGTACTAGGTAACTTTATTGATCTGATGAACTG
The DNA here is from genome assembly GCA_948474755.1 of Ctenosaura bakeri. Classification (NCBI taxonomy): domain Eukaryota; kingdom Metazoa; phylum Chordata; class Lepidosauria; order Squamata; family Iguanidae; genus Ctenosaura; species Ctenosaura bakeri. Next base: position 152,160 of record CAOLHI010000188.1, on the reverse strand, counting down.
TGTGGGTTATAACCTAAGGAAGGGAGAGCTCTATAGGAGAGGGGCAACAGACATGTGTCCTCCATTGTACTTCAGTACTATTTCTCCTGAGAAACCTTTCCCCTAGGAATACCAGCCATACCTGTTCCTTGAAACACTCCGGATACATGTCCTAGTTACATTGTGTTTGGATTACAGTAACATGCTGCACATGCAATTGCCTTTTCTAAAGTGTTCATAAAATTCAGCTTTCCAAAGAACCACAACCAGATTGTTAACTAGGGCTGGTTACAAGGAATACACAACCCCCTGTTGCAACAGCCCCATTAGCTGGCTGGACATGTAGAGGCTAGTAAGGGACACGTAGAGTGCTGGGACATGTAGTAATGGCCTATAAAACACTAGATGGCTCTGGCCAAGGTTATTTGAAAGACTATATTTTCCCATATAAACCTGCCTGTGTTTTTTGATCTTCTGAGTGGTCCTTGTTTCTCTCCCACAACCCTCACAGGTACATCTGTGAACTCTGGAACTTGCTGCCCAGTGAAGTTAGACTGACACTCTCTTTACTGTCTTTCCACACCCAAATGAAGACATTTTTATTCTGGCAGTCTATTGAGAATTGATATTTTAGGGGGTCACAGGCCATGTATAATGTGCTGGATTTTTTGGATTTTTGAGTTCTTTTAATGGTTTCAGTTTTAACTGCCATAGTGTTTTGATAGCTTAATTACTTTTAAAATTTGGTATACTGTTAATTTTTAATTATGTTTGTTTTAACTGAGAAAAAGGATGATGAGAATGATGATGATGATTATGGTGATAGCAAGAGCAAGAACAAGAAAAACAACCAATCCTGTTGTGGAGTTATGAATGTGAAACTGAGAGTTATTCATTTGTAAATGTTTGGTATTCACAATCCCTACATATTCTCTAGCATGGGAGACATGTAGAGATTGGGAAGTCCCCCAATTTCCACTTCCTGGAGATCAACTGTGTTAGTTGACAGGGGTCCATTCTCCTGTCATTTGTGAAGCAGCTGATTCATCTCCCCCTCCCATTATGAACAGTCTCTCGTACATGGGGGAATTATGACAAGGATCCTACTTCATCCTGTTGCCACTGAGTGAATCAAGCCCCTCACCCAGTGAATTTCTCCAACTCATATCAGTGACAATTTCCAAAGGGGATGAAGAAAATAATGAAATTAATGAAAGAAATTAATGTGGGCCAGAATTCATGAAGGCTGTTATGAACACATAATGCATTATGTATTCATATTCACATTCCCTACATATTCATGTTTTCTTGCATCGCCTACGTATTCACTGCCTTAGGAGATGTATAGGGACCATGAAAATTTTCCAATCCTCACTTACTGGGCAGTAGCCGCTGTGAGCAACGAGATCTGTTCTCCTATCAATCAGGAAGCAGCTGACTGAAGTTCTCATCCACCACTTTGTGCAATCAGTCTCTCCAGTGTGAAGGGGGATTGAAACAGGAAACCAGTTTCAGCCTGTCAAAATGGAGATTGCTCATGACTGCTGTGGGGAGAGTGAGCTTCTTCCTGTTTGACGGGGGAAAAGATCCCTGTTGATCACAGGAGCTGCTGGCTGGAAGGCGGGATTGGAGGGGAACGGGCTGGGAGTTATATGGATACACAAACTATGGTGGTTTCATATTTGTTACTCTTCAACAGGATTATACTGGAGGAGGAGGAGGCAGCCAGGATTAAGAAAGGAAGGAGCAGTTATTCTATGATGCTTAGTTCCGGCTCTATGATATCCTCAACTTGATAACTAATAATCCAATATGTGAGTTTGCTTTTTTTCCTCCAGTTTGTTTTTCCCTTTTATGTCTTTCAGATGGTAAGCCTGTGGGCAAGGACAGAATTATTTCTGATCTTTATATCCTCCTTTGGGAGGCTTTTTGTCCACAGTCACACATGAAGGTTTGTTGAAAATGAACAGGAAGCAGGTCTGGAGGTTGTTTTCAGGAGAAACAACTACATCATTTCAAGAAAAGACAAGAGAAAACTTGAATGAAAATAATAAAGTTTTCACAAGATTTTAGCACATTCTTGGCCACAAGAATCAAAATGGCCCATGTCTTCAGGAAGTAAAATAAGTTAAAATTATGTTAATCACCATTAGAAGGTTTCGATCAACAGATCTCTTCTCACTTCTTTTAGTATGTGATTTGAATTACACCAAGGATAGGGACAGATGAAAGTGTCAGCTTTTATTGTTTCATTTTTCAGGTTTCAAAACTTCCCGTAGTCCTCTTTCCTCATCTTTTCCCCCCTATTTATAAGCTTCTACAGATACTCATAGGTGTTTTCATGTACATTTCCTCTAATATACTTGTTTTATAAGCTATTTTGCCTAAAATGCATCTTTTTGAAAGCAAATTTTTTGTTTATTCCTTACAGGTCTCCTCCTTCTGGCTTTGTTCACCTCAGCTTTTTTCTACTGTGTGAACGGTATTGTACATGTGTCTCTTCTTTACTTAATCCATCCACTCATTCCACCTCTTCTCCTGTCACTCATCCTTCCATTTTTTAATCTTCTTTTTCGGTTGCTGTTATTTAGTTCCAAAATAAAGTTCAGTTTTTGTTTAGCTCATTGGTTGGATGTGAGTTGACTGCTTGGACAGAGAGGTAGCTAAAAATAACAAGACCAGAACACAACTACATATTATGCTAAGAATACTGCCTACTCTATCAGAAGAAAGAAACAACCACATAAAAGTATGGGCCAGCTAAGGTAAACTTTATTCACTATTTAATTTGATTTGCAGCAAAGCTGCATAGTGTGGTATATGCTGAAGCAGGTAAAAATATCCCTTATAAATACAAAATAAATATTAGAAAAATATTAAATATTAAATATGATAAATATGACTAAATGTAAATTATTAAATATATGACAGAATAAATAAATGTGAATAAAGATGAATAAATAAATGTCAGCAATGTTTTTGCCTGATTCAATTGCTGAAGCTGTTCACTGTGTAATGAACCCCAAGAGTCAGTACAATGTCAACTAAAATTGGTGGCTGTGACATTTAAAATGGTGGCAGGAATCACAATATGGTGGCAGCAGTCATTAACAGTCAAACTGCTACTTGAAAAATTACCACACAGTGGACTGAAATGACATCTACAGTGAAAATATCTAGCTCCATATTGAAAAATCATCCCGCACTAGCCTAAGAAACAGGAGCTGTAATACTGGCAAGCAAGCTGGAAAAAATAATACTGTTGTATCTTCAGCTGTGAACTTCTACCTTCTGTCAACGAAACAGACCACTGCTGAGAACATGTGCCCTGCATCTTGATAAATTTACTGGCAGTAGATTAAAAAAATAAATAAATTACAAAATGAAGGGAGTAACCGCTTGACAGAGCTATGTGTAAAAGCACGGAGCTCCAAAATCTCGCTTGAGATTTAGGCCTAAGAAAACTTTCTTGATTCAGTGTCTTCCTCTGCAGCTGAGCAATGGTCAAAGATGACAGCAGTGGGGCTGAGCTGTGTTTCATACCCTCTTGCAGCATTGTCCCACCTCCCACATTGTGATGCACAGTATCACTACCTTTTAGTCTTCTTTCCTTCCTTCTGGGATGGCAAATAGCAACCCACATCCCATAGTGACTGCTATGGGTGACAAGCAAGCAAGAGGCCAAATTTACAAGACAAACATTTCCACCCTCACATCTAGTCACTGGTGCACCAGCTAAGAAGTCCTCTCTGACTCCAAACATCACTGCAGGGTTTAATCACTCAAAACTTATCTTGGCCCAAAGAGAGAGCAAAATCTTATTTTCTCAAAGTATTTTTTCTCTTAAACCATTTTTAACATATGTGTGTATGTGTGTAAAACCATAACTTTCTTTGTGGAGAGTGATATATGAATATCTTAAATAATAACTTTACAAGTTCTATGCTTCTTTAAAAATGCACTTTGGCAGGAGTGGTCAAAATATAGCTTCACCCTATCAATCAAGGATTTCTGTCTGCATAAAAGTTTATTCTGTTCCCTTGCAATCTCATTTTGCAGGCTCCAAGAGAGAGGTGGGAATTACTCCTTGTTCATACAGTATGGCCAACGTAATATAAATATGTTTTGGGGAAGAAAAGATGGATATTCAGAATTTGGAAAGCTACTTTAAAATTAATTGGTTGCAGGTATAGTTATGACAAAATTGTTGATTATAACATTGTGATTTTTATGAATAACTATTTTCATATTTCACCAAAATATCTAGAAGCATTACTTTTAAAAGCAGTATGAGAACACTACAAGTGATACTAAGTACTCTAACTTTTGAAATAAACACATGAATTATTAAGAGAAGACCATAACATCTTCCCCAAAATCCCTGCCACCACCCTGCAATGTTGCCCAAAATGCAGAAATATTTCAAAAATGTGCAATTTTATGTTTAAAGTGGTGCTTTTAACATGCAGACCTATAGAAGAAGAAAAAATACCTCCCTCTTTTTATCATTATATTTGATCTCTGTTTAGTATGAAGAAGGGAAAGTGGTAAAGGCTATTATGATCTTTATATTTTTTATTTGCTCCCACTGTTATCTGTATTAAGTAATATCTGTATTTGTAGTATGACCACTGATGTTTGGTCCTGTGATATAAATAATATAAGAAAGAAAAACAAAAAAACGGAAGAAAGAAAGAAAGTAAGAAAGAAAGAAAGAAACTTAGGCCATTTCCACACGATGATGCTCTTCCACGTGGTTGCGCTCCTGTACCAGGTCTAGAAGGGAGTATGTTAGCAATACTGCCCCACCCACACCTGCTTGGTCCATGTGGAAGAGAAAAATGGCACCACCTCTTCCTTCTACAGGCACTTTTTATTGCTGTGCTATAGAAAGAGCAATGGGAGCAATCGGAGTGCCACACAATTGCAGGCACAAGATGGGTTTTTTTACATTTTTACATTTTGCAAAAACCGCATAAGTGCTACGCTTGGGGACGGGATGGCAGTGGATCAGCAACAACATCACGTGGAAGCACGACCTACTGACAGCTGCCATTCTTTCTGAGAATTGACTCAGTCCCATTGTGCGGAAATGGCCTTAGTTGCCTGAAATGCTGATGATTTTGTAAAATGTGCAGGTCTACAAATACATAAATAAATAATCCATCCATCCATTCATCCTTGGAGTGATTCTTTGTAGCTACGTTCATTTTGCACAAATGTTAAATCATAAGACAGAAAAGGGATATCATTCCTAATATGACATCTTTGCATATCTAAAGTATTTAGAAAAAACAGTGAGTGAAAAGGAGAACAATAAAAGAAAAGAAAACCCAGTTAATGAAGCAGTGGGAAGAGAAGGTTTATTTAGGATTAAGCAGTAAATTCAGAGAGGATCCAAAAGCTAGAGTAGGTGGGGCACAGAAGCACTTGAGCAAATATAGGGAGAAGGCAAATCCACTGCATGCCACCAAGAGGGCCATCACTGAAGGTTGGGGGACTATTGTCCTCCCCATTCCTGTAGTTGAAGCACCATGCAATGATGTAGCTATCTTAGTCTCATGAGAAGAAAAAGATATACAGAAGAGGTATCACAAAGTAGAGCCATCAGAATACAATTGAGTGCAGCAGCCTGAACAAGTGCATATCATGAACAGAAGGAATTCCTTACCCCATTTGCCCACCCCAAATAATCATAGCTGTAAGTGAAAAGGCTATCAGTGACAGAGAGAAACAAGGGATGAAATACTCAGTGTTGCTTGACAGAGAAATGGCCAGTAACAGCTGTGCCTGGTAACAAGGTGAACAGCTTCTCTGTGTGTGAAGTAAAGTAAAAAAATAAAATAAAATAAAGACATGGTAAAATCTATCTTAGTTCCCGCTGCTTGCAAGCCTACACTAATAGCTTTTGTCTCAAGAGATTAACCAATAAATATACTGTAACAGAGAGGTCAGACTTACATACAAAAATGCCTACTTGCCTGAGCCAAACTCTGTTTTCATTCTCCCCACTCCTTGTTTTGCTGGAGTTAACAAGGGAAGGGCAATAGGCACACCTCACCTCAGTCCATTTTTTTCCCCTAAGTTGAGTTGGTGTTTCTAGGTACAGCTTTGCCTGATACATGGAAGTGTGCATGGGGAATGGAGGAGATTACTTGAACACTTTACCCATAGTAAAATGAATGAACTGTATACATCTTGAGCTTGAGTCTTGCTCTGCAAGATAGAAGTATGGATGCTACAGGGTGGAATGAAGAACAGAGAGAGTTTTAATGCTGTTTTCTGCCCCCTCCCACATTATCCACCCCATTTTCCTTGAATGTAAACAGAACAGCTTTCATTGAAGAGCAAGGCAGAAAGGGACATGCCTTTTCAAGTGCATTTGGTGTTACCAGATTCTGAAACTTCACAAAGTAGACTGCAACCATTGCTGTGTTTCTGTGAAGAAGGCAGTGAAGGCCAGGTAGTACAGAATCTCCTCCTATTCTTTATTAATTCAATTCGTATTCTACCCTTCTTTGAAGCAGTCTACTTGATGCTCTACCATTTTTTTTCCTTACACCTGGGGTAAATTATGCACAGATATACTAACTGTCTTGTTTGTTGAGTTTCATGTCTGACCAGGGCTTCTAGACTAAGGCCATTTCCACACAGCATCGCTATAGTGTAACAGCAGTGGGTTGTTTCTAGTCCAAAAGCTGTGCCACCACATATTGTTGCTATCCAGCGCCTATCCCATCCCCAAGCATTGCCAAACCACCTTATTCCATTTCCACAAAAAACAGACCTTTAAGAGCCTCCTTTAGCACTTCAATCCCATCAGCCATCTTAGTGTGGTATGGTAATAGTGTTTTATAGCACTTCCTGTTATTGCAGATCTAGGAGGGGGTAGAGGGTGGGCGTGCCCAGCTTGCCCCTCCCTCAGCAACTCCCAGGGTGTGGTAACTTCAAAATCTATCACCTTACCAAGTTTATTTTAAATTTCTCATTTGAGTTAAAACTTTTTTAATATACATTTTTAGGCATTATAGTGCAAAAGGGCAATAGCGTACTGGTGTGTCATGCTGTTACAACATTTCTGTGCTAGTGCAGCTTCAAAAACAAAAAAAGAAAGAAAGAAAGAAAAGAAAAGAAAAGCACCCAACCAGGGTGGTGGGGCAGGATGAAGGCAGAGCAAGGGAGTGGCCAAGAATGATGTAGTGCAGAAGGAACACTGGAGGCAATACTGTTCATCATCTGCTTAAGGCAGAAGGGTGCGGAAAAGAGCCTTCTTACCCAACAGCATCATGCGAATGGCAAAGCTGGGATTGTAATGCTACAACGTGCTACTGGTGTATGGTGAGGAAATGGCCTGAGAGTAATTTTAAACACTTCAGTCCAAATTGAATCAGATAAATGTACTTGGCAGATTTTTTTAAAGTCTTTTAACACACTAAAACTATTTTGTTAACATGATGCCCTAGGTCCCACAGAATCATTGCCACAGCTCAGTTATGGATGAATTCAGTATGTCATTGTTTTCATGGTTCTTAAAAGCAACTTCCTATGGTCTTCCTGTTAATGAGCACTAGTGAAGACAATCAAATTTACCTTTGAATAAATATGCCTAGGATTACACTGTTAGGTTTATCACTGTCGGGTACAGCGGTAGTGCCAATTTCCTTAAATTTGTTTTTGTTTTAAAGCTTAGCTTCTTTCTGTCCCAAACAGAAAGAAATGCACACATGTATACACTTTTAAAAAGTGAACTGAAAAGGAAGGGTCTTTCTCCACTACACCATTATAGTGCTATTATTCTACTTTCAACATCCAGTGGAATTCTGGAGTTTGTAGTTTACTGTGTCCAAAGAGCTCTCTTGATGAGAATTCTAAATGTCCTTCCCTAAACTGCAAATCCCAGGATTCCATAGGATGTTGAAAGCGAAATAATAGCACTATAACAGTGTAGTGCAGAAAAGCCTGAAGTTTCCCACCTGGATTAGACAAATTCAGTTGGTGCAACTTTTCCCACCATATGTGTACTTTCCAATGGTTCCCATCTGGCAGGGACAGCACTGATGAATCCTCTGTCATCCCACTTTTTCAACTGCATTTAAAATGTCTGTTTTCTCTTCTCCTTCTGTTTTCTCCCTCATCCCCAGCTTACTTCAATTGCTGCAAAAGGAGTTCAAATTGCAAAAGGTAGTTTGCAAGCAATTAACTTGGACGGGGTGTGGAATCTTGCCCTTCCCAGTAGGTTCAGGGAAAATCAAGCTGCTTTAGCCTTTCCTAGCTTGTGTGTTCTTCCCCATTAATAACTTTTGCCATCTTGACCACATTGTGATGTTGCTTGGCCACATACATCCCTGTTTTCACCTGTGAGATGCTGGAGTGTACCCTTATGCCATACTGGGGCAGCTTTCATAGATGTGTTAAACATGAGAGGCCTCTCAGCCAAAAAGTGGTGGCAAACCTAATTCAGTACTAACATGAATGGTTCAAAACAATGATCTAAATCTTTGCTTTTTGTATCCTTGCATGAAAGAATAAATAATCTGAAAACAATTATCTTTAGCAAATTTGTGAGAATATTTACATTTTCAATATTTTCTTGCACTTCATTTTTTTTCCTGAAAACTTTTGTACAGTAAAAACGTTTTACCTAGAAAACAGTGTATTTGTGTGGAACTTACATTGCTTTCTGTGAACAAGGTTGTTATTTTGTGCAAACATTTTTTTAAAAAAAGAAAGTTCTAGACTCTGAAAATTTCATTCAATTTCACCATTTTCTCAATGGTATCTTGACAGCTTTCTTATCAAGGGTGAGAAAATATGTAAGTTTTCTTCCATCCATTTCAAATGAAATTAAGAGTTTTACCTTCAACATGCTTGGTTTGGAGTGACAAATCTGTTACTTCTGTGTTTTTTCCCCACATTTGATGTTTTTCTTTTCTTGTTAAAAATAATCTTCAAGGTTTTTGCCCCCATCTTGAACATGAAGAAATATGTGGACTTTGGTAAATTCTTTTAAAAAACAAACTTAAGCAAACAACTCCCCTACAGTACCTCTAGATGTGGCAATGATTCCTGCATTTTTGTTTTATTTACCCTCTAATCTATGCAAAACTTTGTTTTCTTGGGATTTCAATATTTCAAGGAGTGGGGAGATCAGTACAACAAAATGAAATGCTTTAACTCACAATTTAAAAAAAAAAATGTTATCCCTCTCTTTAGGGAAAAATCAGATGTGTGTCTTTGTGTTTATATTTAACCAAAGGCAGTACAACTACCTAGTTCCGCAGTCTATTTTGGATTGTATTTCTTTAGGCCAGGAATTCTGTCTTCTCATGTTCCTCCTGATTTTGGACCTTACAAAAGAAGTTTTTTTCAAAATCATATGACTTGTATGCAGTCAGGAACATAATACAGATACTCCTAATGGATGTTTTGGTGAAATTTATTTTTGCCACAAGGTAGAGGCAAATGCCTTTCCTCTGACTTGTTTTGAGTCTTTAAAAAGTTTGGGGAGACTGTCTTTTCAGCTCTAATTTTCTTTAGTGCTCCCAGTAATGCAAATTGCAGCTTCCCTAACTGATTTTATACCTTATCAGAGCATTAAAGCATTTCCTTCCTGGAGCAATGACACTTCTGCTCTTGTGGCTGCCCTTTTCCACAACCTTCATGCTCAGTTATATGCAGTCCTTATCTTTTACCTCTTTGCTGCTTCTGCTCCCTATAGCATAAATGAGCTAAGCCACAAAGAGAACACTATTATCCTGCTGACTTCTGCATCACAGATTTGATATCTAATTATGGGCCAGATCCCTGCATCTTGTAAATTAACATCGTTCCACTGAGAACAGTGGGATTACAGCAGTTTATAGCTGATGGTCCCATGAGACCAGGAGCTTATTAAGTCTGTTTCTCTGATGTATGACTCTCTACAGTTTTGATGGCTTCCCTTGGGTTTCTTTCTCTTGTGGCATCTCTGCAAAGCTGTTTGTCTCATAATTATATTTCAACATGCAAACAGTGAGGTTAAAAATAGGAGATGAAAGCCTTCCTTAGATGCTAGATAGAACCTTCTATAGATCTTCCTAACATCATCTGCCAATATTGATTTTGATGATAAGCTACATTATTACTGATACTATGCCTTTCAGTATCATGTGCAGAAAATTATTACATCCTGATTAAGGCACTGACAGTGCTATTTATATACAGTCTGCAGATGCTTCTAAATCTGAGCTACAGGTCTCCCATAGTTATTGACAAATAATTCCATGGCAAATCCCATTTTTGTTCATGAGAAAGAAATGAAGCTGAATCTCGCTCTGCTCCACTTGGCAAAGCCTTTAAAATTTGTCTTTGTTTCTTCCTGCACTAGAATTAGTTACGGCATTGAGTTACTTCATGCAACCATTTTTTTTATTTATTTTTTTTTAAAAAAGGAGCAAACACCACAAGGTGACATTTCTTCTCAGTTTTAATTTGACAGAGTGGTTCCATGAAATCATTGCCATGCAATAAAATCTCAAATTACAAGTAACATTCTACTACAAACAGCGTGGTTTTAAGGAGAAAGCCTATGGTCTCACAAGTGAGGTTCACTTTCATGAGACTATTTTACCTCATGGTGAATAAGCAAAAATGTCTCTCAGTGACCCTTTAAACCAGTAATGTGAAATGAGTCATAGGCACCATCCGATCTGTGAAGAAAAATAAATCTTCCTGTAAGGCATAACAAGTGAAATGAGACAGCCATTGAGAAGAGAATGGGTTTGATCAAGGATTCACCTTCTATATAAGAGAAGACCTCTACTCAACAATATCCCATCAGGTATTCATGGATAACTCTTTCCTCTCTGCATCTTCTGCAGCAGGATTCAAGCTTTCTATATTCCATTTTCAGGAGGCTACAGTGGTTGCTTGTGGTGGTGGGGAAATAAGGGGAAAGGGTATGAGGGTCCATTTCTGCTAATCCTGGTGCACATACTTAAATCTGAATCCAATAATGCATAATATTTCTGTGTGACTCTTTAGTCTGTCATAAATGCTTCAGACATAAAGGAAGGCATGTGACTATATGGAAGTCAATAGCAAAGTTTTCCCCAAGTATGCTTGGGAGTAGTTTCAAATAAATCAGGGAGCCTGCATTGTAGTGGTGTTAATTCCATGGATTTCGATGTAATTGTATTTTTGAAGAAGGGGCTTCCATTAAACCCTGGGAAAATTTAGTAAACAGATAGAAGATCAATGTTTAAAACAAAACTCAGTAGTAGTAGTAGTGGTTGTTGTTGTTGTTGTTTAAATGAAGGAACACTTGGAACCATTATCTCCAGTTCACATTTGGGGGAAGAAAGCACTGTGAGCACTGTGATAGTTTAGTTTATAGCTATTCTGTCAGAAAGCACCTGTAGGCTTTTACAAGAACCTTTCCTTTCAGTATAATTGTTCCAATTTGACCATTTTTTGGTGTTTATCTATGTATTCAGCAAAGTCTAGAAAGGGAAAGAAAATGTGATGAATGTTCAAGATACAAAAAGCATAGATAACTCGTTCTGGTACTCACAATGATGATATCTTGATTTGCCACAGAGCACTGAAAAAATATTTGCCTTTTCTTCTCCCAAGTATTTGAAGATGTAAACTGATAATCTCAGAAGTTTAATAAAGTTGTATAAATGATACTGCAAAGTGGGGAAAAAATGCAGCTTCTTCCTGCCTGCTAAGTAGGCAGAAATTTTAGCTCTTGATATTTTTAGTAGCCTTATTAAAAATCGCTGAAACACACGACATGGAATCTCACGAAGCAAGGTGGTGAATCTTACATTATGCAACAGGGCACAAGGACATTCACAGTGGGTCAAAACCTCTTAGGCACCCCCACCTGTAATTCACTCCCATGTAGATGCACAGAGAAGGTGGAAAGTGACAGTCATTTTTCCAGAAACCTTTAAAGGTTATGATTCTCCTCTAAAACAAGATTTGTCTTACAACAAGTGACTTTGCTAGGAAAGTATGGTATCACTCACAGTGAAGCTCAGTGGATGGAAAAGAGATATTTGACCCTCGAAAGATGCTCACTCTTGAAATAAAGAAAAATAAGAGAAAGAATATACCAGCCTCCAACCTATTTACTACCCAACAACTTTACTGTTACCAGGCTGTACAACCCACTCCATGATATGGTTTGATTGGCAAATAATAATTGGCGTAAAATACAAATTATATCCTGCTATGGCTGCACATGTGCACTGCAAAACTAGGTCAGATCAGGACCTCCAGGCTTGGCTAGATCATAGTCAGGGGAGCTCTAGGAATAATGGAATCACAAATGTCCCCCAATGACTCAACATTTTGAAACAATAGCACCTTAAACTGCCTCCATGGAACAACTGATTGTCTTCAGCCTTCTTCCTTTGTCCATCTAAACTCTTTTTTATCCCCTCACCTTTCCAGCCATTAAGGACCTATCACAAATCCCATCAGTCTTTTGTCATCTAATGCCAAGGCCTTTAGCTCATTCTGGACACTATTTTCTACTCTGCCAGAAAACCATTAACATCTTCCCCCAAGGATGGAAATGGAGTATTTAAACCCTGGCTGTCATTCAGATAGCTTGCAGTACAGAATACTCTGGACATAGGCCATCACTCTGCTGCTCCAATTCCCATTCCTGTATCACCCTGGGACTCTTGTACCCTTTTCACATGGTGTTTCTAAAGCGAGAGGCCCCTTAGCATCGCATAAATGGGAGGAGCGGTCTGCATGACGCACTCCCATTTACACGATGCTCAAGGGCCTGACGCGGACCGCACACACACCTTTTCATTTTCGGCTTAAAGCTGAAAATGGTGTGCGGTCGCACAATGCTCCCGGGACCCGTGCGCACTTACCTGGCATGCGGTGCATTTGGAGCCAGGCCGGTCGTGCTTCCTGCCTCAGCACTAGCCTGCAATTCCCAGGTTCCACTGTGGTAGGAAGAGGTGGGGCATTCGCGTAGTGCTCGTGCAACCAGGAAGCTGCTGCAGAACTGAAGCAGCAGGGAAGCGGCAGTGTTCCTGCTGAGGCTTCTTGCGCGAGCGTCACCACCCACCTCCGTGAAAAGGTAAGATGTGAAAAGGCCCTTAGTCTGGGTCATATTACTTCATTTCTTCTCTCCAAATAGGTAAATATCACCCACCTCGCCCTAATTGCTCACTATCCAGTTTTTCTTCTCTTTCCTTCAACTAGCCTCATGTGATTGTGAGACTGCTTAGACCTCATGCCTGTGTGATTGTTAATTCCCTCAATATGAAACAAATATCTCAATATGAAACAAATATTCTTGGAATCTCCAGCTGGTGTCCCTGCATTAGTACTGGTATATACAGGTGTAAAAGATCCTTTGAGCTATAATTCTCCATCTTCCTAAGGAGATTCTGTTGCTGTTTGAGGACCTCAAGGTCCACAACTTTTTGGGTTAACACTACCCTCCTAAAACACAAAATAGTGGATCTAATCTGGCTATTCAGTCCAGAAACGAACAAAAATCAAGGTAGGTAGTAGAAGGGAATGTCCCACTAGCCAACTCAACTCAGCACAAGGGCCCAACAAAATGGATAGGATGGGAGGTGCAAACAAAACAACAGTGCCTGAAAGAGTCCTAGGCCATGGAGGCCTGAAATACTAAGCCAAAGCCTGTTAGACAGCTATTCAAAGAGACACTAGTCTATTACAGATGGAGTCTCAGGAAAAGGGGATTTAGAATGGTTAGAGATGGAAACAATAGAAGTTGAGAGGAGACTGAAGAATATCTTTTTTTGGAATCTGGTCAAGACAGAAATAGAAAAAATAGAAAATCCCCTTTTAAATAATATATTAGAAGTATGGAAGAAAAACAAGGAAAAACTAATGCCAGCTATTTCACCATTCACTCCAGTAATGATGATGGAAAGGTTCCCAATAAATTTGAGGGATGAATTAGAGAAGGAATTTAAAAAGCAGGGAATATACAAGTTAAAAGAATGAATGAATATAATGACGAATAAAGATAGAATAAAGGAGAGATTGCAGAGTACTAAGATGTCATGGTTTAACTATATTCAGCTGGAGCATTGGACAAGGAATTGGAAAAGCAATAACAAAGATTTTAGAGAATACACTAGACCTGAACAAATGATTAAGCACAGAGATGATATGGAAGAAAACGAAATATTGAAGGATACCACAAGAGAAATATATAAAATATTGTCAAAAGATGAAGATGAATACCTTAGAAAAATATGGGAGGAAGAACTAGTACAAAAAATAGATATTCAAGACTAAGGGAAAATCTGGAATCAGCATCATTTAAAAAAATTATCTGTAAGGATAAAAGAGAATTACTATAAATTAGTTTGGAGATGTTACCTAACACCAGTAAGGTTAAACCACATAGATAAAAATAATTCAAGGTGATGTTGGAGCGGTTGCTAAGAGATTGGCACATATATCCATATGTGGTGGAATTGTGAAGGTGTACAGAAATTTTGGCAAATGGTGTTTAAAGAGATAAAAGAGATAACAGGAATTGATTTACAAATATGTCCGAGTATAGCGTTATTATCTATATTTGATAAGGTTAATTGCACCCAGACAATGAAGAAGTTAATAACAAATTTATTAACATCAGCAAGGCTAATTATATCGAGAAAATGGAAAATTCAAGAAGATTTTCAAATAAAGGTTTGGTATAAAGAAGTGTGGAAAATTGTGATCAATGATAAGTTAACATGTCAAATCAAGGTTAAAAAAGGGATAATGAAAAGGAATGACTTTGAAGCAATATGCAAAATATTTGTGGAAAAGGCTTTAGCAAAAGAAGGATGTGTCACACCTCCACAAGAAGAATTACAATTTTGGAAAGCAGAGTAAGCTGAAATATAATTGACTCTGGGAATGGGTTCACATTTAGGGTCAGAGTTTATGTTTAATAGAAGGATCATATGTGAGGAAAGGTTGGACATGACCTTTGATCCAATAAAATACATATGATGTACATTGTGGATTGCATCTGGGGATGACAGTGCATGAGGTAATCCCATGTGACTCTAGCTGAGTCTTTGTGATATGTAACCAGGGCAGAGGGTTGCATTAGACATGGGAAATGCAAAGTTGGCTAGATGTTGCATCAGCAAGGGATGTATATAAAGAGATGATCTAGCCATCTGCCCTCTCGATTGCCTGATCATGTTGGCCAGAGGCTATGCCCAGAAGAGGCTATGCCAGCTGTGTGCAGAAAGAATGCTGAGCTTCTGTTTGGAGGATCTGCGAATCCTGTAAATATGTACTTATTGTAACAGAAGATTAAATGCCTCCAAGTTTGAAGATAACATTGCATCAGTGAGTTTTTGTAGCTTCAGAGCGTTGCTGCTAGTTTAAACTCCGCTGTGCATGCTTCTAAAACTGCGTCAACATACTCTGCTATATGCTCGTTTTTGATATACTTGACTCTGGTACAGCTTTTTGGCCAGAGCTCGGTGGCACTGGATGGCCCGTGTGGTCTCTTCCAACTCTACATTTCTATGATTCTATGATTCTATCCGGCAGGAGGGAAGAGCTATCGTGGTTTTGCGTAGCTCCCATCATCCACCAACCCTCCATATCATATATAGTATTAGTAATAGGTTAAATATAGTTGAAAAGAATAGATTTAAGAATAAAATTATTATAGCAATAATAAGTACAAGGAGAATGAGATTTAGATACGAGAAATAAAAATATATAATCAATATAATATATAATATGTTGAATAAGTATACGATGATAAAGGATCTGGAGAGAAATAGTAATGTAAGCTATTTGTTTTGTGACTTTTCTCTTTTTCACATTTATGTTTTTCACGTGGTGTTTTTGTTTTATTCTATTATGTATTGTTCTTTTTTCTTTATAATAATAATAAAATTATTAAGAAAAAAAAGTCACTAGTCTATTAATAGTCCAGCTAAAAATAAATCCATAAGGCCCAGGCCAAACACTCATAAGCTCTCCAAAGTAGGCCACACTAGGCCAGCCTACTAGGCTGCTGCAAACCTGTTCACAGACCGCTGTGGCATGATGATGATGATGAAGATTTTATTATTCCTTACCTTTTTCTAAAATTGGGACTCTAAAGTGTCTCTCAATTTAAAAGAATAATACAATTAAAAACCTTCAAAATGAATATTAAAGTAGAATTAAACTATTTACAGTATTAAAACAATTACACCTAACAAAAATGAAATGCAATTTTTAAAAGATAAAAATCTCTTAAAAGCAACAATTTAAACAATACAGCACTGCCTGATGTATTCTTTAAAAACGTTTTGTTTTAAAAGCCTGTCTGGATAAAAAGAGTTTTAGTTTGTCGATGCAATGACAACAAATAGGAAAGCATTCCGGCTTCCTTGGGAAGGGGGTTCCAGAGTCTAGGGACAGCCACTGAAAAGGCTCTCTCTCATGTCCCCACCAATCATGCTTGTGACAGTGGTGGAACTGAAAGAAGGGCATTTCCTGATGATCTTAGAGCCTAGATCTGCTCGTGCTGGGAGAAACAGTCTGCCAAATAACCTGGACCTGAGTCATACATGTTTTTATAGTTCATAACTATCACTTTGAATTGTGAATGGAAACAAACTGGGAGCAAGTGGAGCTGTTTCAACAGGGGCGTACTATGTTCTCTGTAACATGCCCCATTTAATCCTCTGGCTGCAGGTCTTTGGACCAGCTGAAGTTTCTGGACACTCATCAAATGTAGCCCCAAGTAAAACATGTTACACTATAGGTCTAGGCAGAAAGCCCACGCTGCCAACAAAAATCCATTGATCTAGAGAGTCCTAACAGCTAGGTGGCTTATGAGGCCTTCCATTCAAAAAATGATTGTCTCCCTCTGACTGGTCAAAATACAAGTCAAATGGCTATGATGCCTAGCTCAAGTGGATGCACTAATCCCCCCGCCAAAAAAAAAAAAAAAAAAAAGCAAAGGGCAGCCTGTACCTAAAGGACAATAACGGTTGGGGCTCCCCCCATCCACAATCAAAAGTTAACCTCCCCCAAGCTCTGAGGATTCATTGCACAATGAAAATTGCCCCCAAGCACTGAGAATGCCCAACAGTGGAATGTGGGATCAATACTACCACCCAATCCAATTGACCTGCTGTGCTCCCCTCTGCTCAGTTGGGCATTCCTGCCCCACTGAAAGGAGGTTGTCAAGCTGTCACGTCTCATTGCTGCTCACTAGTCATTCAATTGCTCCATCTCCATACTGTCAGCACATCCATCATAGTCTTTTTCCAGAGATTTTCAGAGAAAGGAGATTGGAAGGGGAGCGGGCAAACTTTAAGAATCCTCAGGCCCTGACTCCCTATGCATGGCATCCAGGCACATAGTGCCTATGGCTTGGCTTCTCTCCCTGGAGCTCAGCAAATGAGGTCCCTCCCTTACAGTGCCCTGTGCTTCATGGATCCAGGGCTGTGTTTTCACAAATAAGAAGGAACATGTTTTCTTTGGTGGGAAAAAGGCAGAGGAGGAAAAGGAAAGAAAATCACTGTAATGCTACTCTATTCTTTGTCCTGATTTTGTACAGCAGAAAACAGTTGGACTGGAAAATATTACTGGCAATCCTTTAAACATCAAGATGATGGTACATGAAATGGAACTGTATTACATTCAAGCAAACATGTATGTGCAAAAATAGTTGCCATCAATGCAATCTACATTCTCTTGGAACTTCTGGTGGTTCAGTATGGAATATAACTCCTTCCACGCAAGTTCACATCATACATTTTAATATATAAATTTATTTATATATAATTTAATATATACATTTTATATATAAATTTTGTGTGCACAATTTTTCTACTGAATGAAGGATTTTTGTGCACTATACCATTTAAAATGTATACTTTTTTCATATATACTTTTTTTCAAATGAGCACAATTTCTACAGATAGTTGTGTGAACCCCATTGAAAACTTTAGAACAGAATAGATTTCAAGGTCTTAATATGTTCCAGCACACGTTTGGTTTCAGGAAATGGGAGGTCAATATGTTTGAACTGAAGCAAAAATGGTACAAATTCCTTACCTATTCTTCCATCAAAGTTCTTTTATAAGTCCATAGTTTGGTTTATAGCTCTGGAAATGGCATCTACAGTAAACATAAATTGATCTAGTATGTAGGTGACAATCAAATCATGCGTTTATGGTTGGGTTATCATTCTTTGAATCCTCAAGGTTTAGTGCTTCATCAGTTTTATAGAGAAAGATATGAGGGGGCCGTGATCTTTTTCCACTTGAATTGTCTGGCCATACATATATTGTTGAAGCCACTCACAAGCAAAGAAGATTTTCAGTGGTGCTTCCTGGATTTGTGAATACCTTGTATCAGTATCAGTCATTGATTTAAGACATAGGCCATTGGTTGTCAGTAGTCATCATCTTTGTGAAGACTTACTGCTCCAAATTCAGACTGTGATGCCTCAGCTAAAACTGTGATGGGACTACCTATAGCATAAAACATTAAAACTGGCTTTTGACTGTTTTCCTTTCTACTTAGTACGTGGATCATTCATCTGGAAAAATTTTTTGTCTACACCTTCTATTACACCTTTCTGCTGACCTGAATATGTGGGTATTGTTTCCACAGTTGTTTTCTTCAGAAAGAAAACTTGTTAACACATCATTTGCAATCCCACAATCATCTAACTATGAGACTCCTCCAAATCATGTTGCCCCCTTTGCTAACTTTGTGCACACACACACACACACACATATAGTTCAAAGGCTACTCTGAAATGTCTTTGAAAGCATCTGAAAGCATCTCCCATTCTTTGCAACCTGTCTTCTACATTTTCTATGGAGGCCTGACCTCCATAGAATTCTCATGCAACGTTTGCATGGGAGACTTAAATTTGTAATACTCGGTAGAAGATTTGATGGCAAATCAGAAAGAAACAAAGAAAGAAGTGTAGATAACTGCCAATTATAAGTGTAAGACAACCCCCACCCCCCATCCTCCCATTGCAATCCCAGCAGCACCTTTGCCGGGAAGGAACCATGACCCTTTGCACCTGACTGGCTCCCTGTGGAAGGGAACATAAGTAACCTGTGTCTGCCTTCTGCGGTGCAGCCAGGCTCTTTCCCATGTTGCACTGGAGAAGGAAGCATCTCCACCGCACTTCCTGCCCTTTTGCATAGAAGTTAAGTACTGGAATGCCACACAACTGTGGTTACTTAACAGATTTATTCTGTTAAACAAATATCTCGCAATCACGTTGGGTAGGGGTTTGTGATGACAGCAAGACTGTGAGGACATTGTGCAGAAGCATGACCTGCACACCACTGCCATCCCGTCCCCATAGAGGGACTGCAACACCATGCAGAAGAGGCCTTAGCTGCATCCTGTTTGAATGACCATGACATGCTTTATGTGGAGCTGCCTTTGAAAACTGTTTGGAAACTTACTTGGACTAGTTATAACAACAGGCCTCTTTTTCTAGGCACATATCAAAGGGCTGGTTACATTCTATAGAGCCCCAAAGGGCTTAGGCCCAGGTTATCTAAAGAATTGTATTCTCCCATATAAACCTGTACATGTTTTAAGATCTTTGGGTAAGAATTTACTTATACAATCCTTCTTCCCTCTGTCCCACCAGTCTCCCAGGTATACCTGGTGGCCACACAGTACAGGGCTTTCTCAGTAGCAGCTCCAAAGTTCTGAAACTCCCTCCCTATATTGGCTAGACTGGCAGCCTCCACATTATCCTTCTGGAAGCATGCAAAAGCAATTTATTGTAAAAAATGTATTTGTTTTATTACTTTATTTATTTATATATTTAATATTCTACTTTTCTCTCAGTATGAAACCCAAAGTGGGTTACAATAAAACTTAAAACAATATATAGTATATTAGTAAAAACAAACATTCAAAACATTAAATTAAAACAATTTAAAATATATTCAACACATAATAGAAGATACATTGCATGCACTGAACATCCTTTTGCTCTAAGCATTTAAAAGATTAAGGGCCCATTTCAACTGAAAAGTCTTTGCCTGTTGGCAAAAAGAGCAGGGAAAGTTCCTAGGGAGCTTCTGATTGAATGAAGTTCCATATCCTAAGAGTAGACACCAAAAAAAGATTTTCTTCTGTGTCTTCACCAAATAAATCTATGATGAAGACAGGGCTAAGAAAAAAGCCCTCTCTCAAAGATTATAACCTTGGGACAGGCTTATATAGGGAGAAATGAGCTTCCAGATGGTCTAGACATAGGCCTCTGATTTCTACTGTGGAAATGCAACTAGACAACAGATTTTGCTGATTATTATAGTCTTCTTTATTACACTGAGATATACTATATTTTTTGCTTAATTTATAGCTGTTATTTATAAAAAAATTCTCATATATATTCATGCTTTCATATCCATATTATACAAAAGCCCATATCTTCTTTTGTCTTCCACTCCCCTCCTTTTTCTTCTTGACAATGTCTAGGTGGCCATTCTGCAAGGAAACAACTACAGTAGCATCAGTGCTAGCTACATGTTGCATCAATCACAGCCTTGCAGATCAGTAATTACCTGAATCTTCTGGAGGACTCCCAGACCATCTGGTTAAATGACTGTGTTGAGCACACCCTTTTAATAGTAGGAAGCAGAAGAAGTATAAAGTGGAAAGAATGAATATCCCCACCTGAGTTTGTGTCCGTGCTTATAGATTGCCTTCTTTTAACCCACTAACACATCATGGCTTGAATACTACACAGTGATGTAACTGATATTGAAGGTATATAGAGTGCTGTTATGTTCTCTTACATTACTGTGATTTACAGAGCTGTTCAAGTGTTAGACTTGCAGCAGTTGTGGCAGAACTACGGCTTCCCTCAAGGTATAAGAAGACTCTTCTTGTAGCCATCTGATTCCCTGCCACTACTGAAAGGAATGGATGCAATCAAGAGCAGAGCCATCAGAAATAATGGCATATTTTGTCTGACTTATTTCAGGAAAGTGTTTTCTTATAGTTGGGGAAACTAGATCATTCTCATCCTCTCTAAGCTTTCTATTTTACTTGGCAAGAAGTGCCAGCAGTCAAGAGATTTTCAGAAAACAGAAAATCCTTCAGAAAACAAAGCCCAATGATTTCTACACAGAGAACACCTACAGATATATTTGTTTTTTTTTTTTAAAAAAAATAAAAATAAAAAAATGTTGTCCCTGAAGAAAGGAGTTGCAAAGCCCCTAAATATTCCACTTCCACTCCTCATTTGGGAATGAGAGGTTGCATTACGATGAGAGCGACCAAAGGACATATTAGTAGCGAAGCATTTATTCAGGGCTGGTTTCTCTTCATATAATATGTCAACAAATATGGAAATGGTTTGCCCACACCTTCACACCAAATTTAGAATGACTTATTATTGATTTAAAGCCATTCTATAGTGAATGCCATATCTTACTTAAATATTTACAGATCAACTATATTACTTCATTGCATTCCACTTGTTGCATTATTCGATTATTTGTTATTTTGAACGTTTATTGTTAATCAACTTGCAAGCTGTAATAAAAGCATGTTGTTGTTGTTGTTGTTGTTTTAAAAAAAAGTAGGTAGAACTTAACATGGTGGCCAGAACAGTCAGTGGCCAGAACAGTCAGTTCATTATCATATGCTAATTCACACAGGAAGAGTTCTTCCATGTTTGTTTGTTTTATATCCTGTGCTTTTGCCAATGTGGAATTCAAGGCAGCCTGCAACACAGATAAAAGAAAATATAGCTTTAAAAATCCTTATAGTAAAAAAGATTTTCTTTAATGTAAATAAACTATCCTATTTAAAAACAGAAAACAAAACGTGGCCGGAAGCCACAGGAAGCCACCATTTTGATTCAGAGCAGTGCGGATCTAAGACCTCGCATTGCTCCAGTTCGCCCTGCACCAATGGAGGAGCCCTGTGGAAGGGCTCAAGGGACAGTGTGCGTTACTTCGGACCCAAGGAGAGCCTGAAAGTAATGGCATGGAACAATTCACTCACCTCATGCGGAAAGGGCCAAGGACAGCAAGTCTCCTGAGACTGAGAAACTGCAAACGTGGCTTGTAAGTCCCTATTAAAAATGGTGTGGGGCAGCAGTGGAGGTGGCAGTAAGCCCCACCAGCCACCCACTTCTGCCTTGTGAATGAACCTTGATGCCTCAGAGGAATCCATGGTGGGTTGAATATGGTGATCATACTTTTTTGTGTGTTAAATATGGTTTGGGAGGACCTAGAGTTACTCACATTTGTTTGTTTTTTTCACTTTCACAAAGATCCTGTGCCTCTAAGCCTAGCAAATGTGGAGGGATTACTGTACTCTGAGGCAATCTCTAGTTCTCCTGTATATCTATCTGCAGAACAAACACATTTATTTAATTTATAAAGTGCTTAGTAGTTATAGTAGAAGCAGCACTAGTAGTTGTTAACAGTAGTTAGAAGTAGTAATACTACTAAAACAAGCATGATTATTTCCTTGCATGTTCCACTGAGGAAAAAATGCAATACCCATTAGTTTCCCTTTGTAGTTAAATTAGTTAAATGTATACATTAGTTGTGAGTTAGCATGGTGTACTAGTTTGATAATTGGACTATGACCTTGGAGATCAGAGTTCAATTCCCTGCTCAGTCATGGAAACTCACTGGGAAACCTTGGGCACATCAAACACACTCAGCCTCAGAAAATTCTGTGATAGGTTTGCCATAAGGTTGCCATAAGTGGGAAACAGCTTGAAGGCACACAGCAATAACAACAATATGTCAATTACACTCACAATAATTATCCTTGGGTCCCACATTTGGGGAAAGGCGGGACATACATAAAATAAGTAACATTTAATATTTCATTTGATCATTACAATACCTTAATCATAGAGTATCTCTACATCGATAAATTAAATCCACATGGTTCTCTCAGGAAGAGGGAGATGAACTGGCTTGACATAACCCCAATAATATTTACAAGAGTTACAAGTTTTAGGGGTAGTGGGAGGCAGCCTGCTTCACCCCCAGGAAGAATTGAAAGGACTGACAGTGGTGATAGAGTGAATAAATCTCCCTCCACTGTTCAAAGACCTTATTTGAGCCTAAACTCAGCAAACTCAAAGCATAGTCTCAAGTAGATATAGAATGCAGGATTGCTATCTACCTTCACCACAGGTGACAAAAGAGCAGAAGTAAATTGCCAGAGACTCTGAAGGACCAGTAGCTTGCTCAAGCAAACTGAGAGGCAGCACAAAACAGTCCTGTTCTGGATAGATGCAGAAAAGTCCCAGAAGTCTGAAACTAGGGATGAAACCCATAGCTTAAAAGATCCCTCATGCCAGAAGCAGAAGTAGCTCTCAGCTTTCCTTCCTGCGAAGAAGCTTAGGCAGGCAACTTGGAAAATGTGGGGTGACAGAAGTATTGGCCATGGGATAGAAGTTTCAGGTACCAGCCCAGATCACCAAATGCCTTGAGTGTGATCAGAGGGATTTGTCAGATAGATTTCATCAGTCAACTTGTAGCAAAACATCTTCTTGCTACACCTGTCAATGAAACTTACCAGTTTCATTGAAGTACCTTCTCCTATCATAACAACATTGTTGTTGTTATTGTTGCTGTTATGTCTAATCATTAGCTAATATTTAACAGATTTGAATGAATGATCCTTTGTGCTGAAATGCACTCAAAGACTAGTGCTCTGCCCCTGTACCTTCATATTTGCTATATGCCTATTTGGTGCCACGCTGCTTTGCTCTTCTTTGCTGAAGTTCTTTATCAGTAGAAGGTAAAGATCCTATAGTCTGTAGGAACCGAGGAGAGGGGGTGGAATTGCAGAAACTTGATGAACATTCAAGATCATGCAGGCAACTCTTTTTTAAAAAAAAATGTCAAAACTGAACTAAGAGGAAGACTTCCATCTCAGATTGACTATTAAGATGCTCACATGGTTTAGACCTTTAATTTAAATAGTAAAATTGTTGGAAAAAAACAAACAAGAATCAGGCAACATCCAAATGTACAAAAAGAGAATCTCAAAAACTTATTGTGTGTAATCTGCACCTATGAAGTTTAGGCTCTGAATTATTAAATTGAAAGGACAAGAAGGAATGAAAAGTAAAGGAGGAAAGCGGGGGGAAACCCAATTTATTTAGAGTTGATTGCTATGTTCATTGCCTATTAGATCATGATTGTGAATCATATCATGAGCTCTAGTTTACAGGAAAACAAAGGCAGAAAACAAGGCTTCTATAATTACTTAGCTCTCCAGAACACTTAGTACAAACATCTCCCTTAAAGGTTGATCACAGAAAGCCTGATTAAAACAACCTAACAGAGCCCAAAAAAGATGAATTTAAACCTCAGTAACATTAGTGGAAGATAATTCTCCTAAGCCCAAATGATTCTGTATTAACATTACTGTCTGCAGAAATAGGAGATCACTTCATAAAACTATGCTCTAATTGGGTTACCAGGGTGTGAGCAAACCAATCTCTGAGGTTTGAGGGCCAAAACCTAAGACTTAGCAACAGCTCATGCTGATGTCATTAAACATGATACACCACACAGCAACAACATTCACTCAGAAAGTGTACTTGAAATAATAATAATTAAAAAAAACCAAGGTCTAACAAATAAGAAAATATTTCTCTGGTCAGAAAAAAAGTTTTCCAAATTGAACAGAAGAACAAAACAAAACAAAAATGGTCCACTTTCTATTTTGTACAACTTTGTACTGCTTTTAATGACACAGGAGAAATGTTATCCAATGTAAAAACATTTTGCAAGCGCTGCTTTTAATAAAATAAAAATCCTTTTCCAAGCACTTATTTTAACAATGTATGGAAATTGCAGTCTGATCAAGGAAAGTTTCCCCAGTTCTGCTTTGAATGGGGGGGAGCTTCCCCATTTTTTTCCAGGCAAAACATAAGCTTCCCAAACTCTGTTTTTTATGTGGTCCACATGAACCAATGACCCTTACTAGACATATTTTAACAGTCACATTATGAAATCCATTCACATTCACAAAATCATCACCAGCATCATGTTACCAGCAATTAACAGACATTTTTGCTACGATGGTGATGACAACGACAATGACAGATAGATCAGCAGGGCAATAAGATTAACCATGCAAGATCATCCACGCCTGCCTATCCCTATTGGGTTTACTGTGGCTGATACTTTTAAAATAGTAAGAATGTAACATGGCCCAGTCTTGATTTCACATTTTTCTTGGAGGAGAAGAAAAATAAAGGACTGTGAAGGGACAGGGAGGTTTGGAAGGAGAAGGAAGATGCTGAGTATAGCTAGAAGATGTAGGGGCAGCAAGAAAAAGGGAATGGCAGAAAGAAAGAATTAAATGTGTAAGGAGGGAGAAGATAAGGATAACCAGAGGACCTTGAATAG
The DNA here is from genome assembly GCA_948474755.1 of Ctenosaura bakeri. Classification (NCBI taxonomy): domain Eukaryota; kingdom Metazoa; phylum Chordata; class Lepidosauria; order Squamata; family Iguanidae; genus Ctenosaura; species Ctenosaura bakeri. The sequence goes on along the minus strand of CAOLHI010000188.1, from coordinate 126,784 downwards.
TTGAGGAAGGCCATTTCCACACTAGATTATTATAGCGCTATTCCACTTGTGGAATCCTGAGGTTTGCAGTTTTGGGAGGGACCGGCCAGCTCCTCCCAAAACTGCAAACCCTAGGATTTCATAGGATATTGAAAATGGAATAATAGTGCTATAACAATCTAGTGCAGAAATGGCCAAAGCATGGGGAAGAAGCAGCCAGAAAATTGAAGTGGGAAACAGAAAAAGAATTTATAGCAGCTAACAAGCAGCATGCAGCAGGAAGGGGCAGTGACAGACAGGCTTTTTATTTTCTTGGTGGGGGGTGGGTGGGCAGGTGGGCAGTACCCTCCACACCAGGTCCTGAAAGTCATGCAAGGCCAATTCAGATCACAAGTGAGGAAAATCTAAGGAAAGAATATTCTCCTGTGATTTTAGGAAAAAAACAAAACAAAACATCAGGTGGCCTCTCAAATGTTTAGGATTACAACCTCCGTAATCTTGGATCCTTGGTTGTGCAGGTGAGAGCCTATGCTAGTTATAGGCCCTTTTCGCATGGGCTTTCTGTCGCGCGACAGCCCTGTGAGCCTCGCGGGAGTGGGAGCGTCGCTCTGCACGACACACTCCCACTTCCACTGCGCTCACGGGGCTGCAGCGTCTCGATCGTGGGTTTTTTGATTTTCACCTCAAAGCGAAAATCACCCGCGCTCGTGCAATGGTCCCGGCGCCCACGCGCACTTACCTCCTGTGCGGAGCATCGGGGAGGTGGCCGGGTCACGCTTCCTTCCCTCTGCCCCACGGAAGGAAGGGGTGGGGCAGGGCGCTAGCGCGATGGACGCGACAGCCTCCTGCTTCGCGCGAGCGGGGGGGGACAGACGTGACAGCCTCCTGCTTTGCGCGAGTGGGTGGGGGACAGATGCGACAGCCTCTTGCTTCACATGAGCGGGGGGACGGACGCAACAGCCTCTTGTTTCGCACGAGCGGGGGGGGTGGACGCGACAGCCTCCTGCTTCGCCCAGGGGGGAGGGTGGCTCGCGCAAGGCTGCCGCTTCCCCCTCATTCCTTCGCCTGCGGAAGGAACGAGGGGGAAACGGCAGCCTCCTGGACGAGCCTTCTCATGCGAGCTGCCCTCCCCACTTGCGCGAGAAGCCTCAATGCGAAAAGGGCCATAGTTAAAAATATCTGAAGAGCAGAGATTGCCAACTCTTATTCTAGTTGAAGGAGTCTAGTGGAGTTGAATCTAGTCTTGCTTATTCAGAAACAGAAAGTTTTCTTCCATTCGCAGAAGGGAGTGGCAGCCACCAGACTCTCTAACTGCAGAAATATAGGGCACTTCTTTTTGCAGATCCCCCATTTCCTCTACAACCAGCCCTCAAATGTCCTTGCTATGCCAGCAAGTTCCCAAGTCCTCTACTGTAGCTTTTTTCATAAACCTCAGGAATTGTAAGGGACAATAATTGCTTATCTGATCTCAAAAACTAAGAAGGGTCAGTCCTGGTCAGGACTTGGCAGGGACATCATCGGGAAATACCTTGAATAGTTTAGGGGACATGTAGGCACCATGAAAGTCCTCCAATCCCCATTTGTCAGTCAGATGCCTCTGAAATTGATTGTGGTCTGTTCCCCAATTACTTAGGAAGCAGCTGGCTGTCAGTCCTACCCCCACTTGGACAATCTCTGGCCCAAGAGAGAATTGCAAGAGGGGTCCTGTGTCTGCCTGTTGCACTGGAGATTACTCATGGGAGGGGTGAAAATGGCAGTCAGCTGCCAAGTGGACAGGAGAACACATCTGCATCAATTGCAGTGGCTGCTTCATGGTAGTGGGGGATGGCAGGGTCAGAGTGATATTCACTGCAAAGCACAATAACTATGATGCTTATGTATACCTGTCTCCGATGCAGGATTCCCACTAAGATTGACATGGTTAGAGTAGAAAGGGCTTCGATCAAACTGGCTGGTCTTGCCTCTCCCCTCTCTATATTGTAATCTGTCAGAACTATATTTAGAAACAGAAATAGTCTGAATAATTATTCAGCTTACATCGCTATTACAGAAGCTAATCTGTTGAAAAAAGTCATATTTTGCTGTTAGAAGAAACTCTTTCCTCTCCCTTACCTATTTAATATCATAATGTGGAACATAGTAGTAATGGAAAAAGCAAGAAAGAAAAAAGGAAGAAGATGATGTGGGGAGAGAAATATTTTATATCTTGCTTTGGCACAAATGCAAAATAAATTTATTTACAGACATGATGTGTCTGCGATATTGTAGAATGCTGAATATAATGACAGTCTCAGATATCTGTAGTTTCTTCCCTGATCTATTATGTTATCTGCTTCATTTAAAGACTTATTGACAATATTCTTGCACTGCTTATGGCTCTTATTATATGCAGTCTATCTAGGTATTTTTCTTTCTTTTGATATTTTTGAAACAATAATGTTTGGTTTATGGCTTGCATGACTTACACTGGACTCCTGTGGTCTCTGTCAAAACAACCCCATGGCCCAAAGAAAGGTTGTATCTCTGTACTAAGGTAAGAGAAACAACTTTGACCTGGGGAAATAAGATCTGACCTCAGTTCCCCTGCCATAATGCTACCAAAAGATCCACTCACCCTTCTGACATTGAAGAGAAGAATACCAGAGAACACAGTAGATTAAAAAGTCTTCCATCCTGAGGTCAGTTTAGGAAAGGGAATCCAAAAATTCCTATCATCATCATCTTCATCATCATCATCTTTATTTGTATCCTTCTTTTTGCCCAACATTGGGCCTCAAAGCAGCTTACATGTTAAAACAGAACAACTTAATATATATATATATATATATATATATATATATATATATAATAAAATTAAAATGGAATAAGAATTAAAACAACTAAAAAGGGATTAAAAGAAGCAATTAAAATTAAAATACTGTGGAATCCCTACCCATTCTTTAAAAAATTCCTGTATTAAAATGCTTGCCTTAATAAAATACTTATCTGGACTTGCATGACGAATGTCACTGTCGAGGAAGGTAAGCTTTTGATGGTCTCCATGGAGTGAGACCAGAGCGTTACTTTTGATTGGTGCTAAGTACCAAATCAAGACATGTGACAGACGCAAAGGAGACAGTGAAGCAGTTCACCCCCTATGTGTATGCGTGAATGTAGACCTTCGTAGCTTATTGATTTCTTTAAGGTTTGAGTGTGTATGCAGGCTTCATGCAGGGGTGTGTGTGCGTGCGCATGCACATTTGCATACATGCATGTAGTTGTAAAAATATTGATGTACGTGTATAGATAATCACAATGCACTTTGGGGTAATTTTGACTTTTGCTCTGACACAACAATTATACCTTTGGTTAAATTACAATGAGGTTTACATGAAGAGCAGATGATAAAATAAAAAACTCTTAAAGTGTTCCAATTGATAAAATAATAAACTCTTTAAAAGTGTTCCAATTAAATGTTTTCCCCCGGTTATTTCACTTTCATCCACAAGTGAAGGGAGTTGTAACTCTAGCCCAGTCTTAGAGCAAGTGGCAGCTTGGAGGGTGCTCCTAATGCTGACTACTCCTCTGACACACACACACACACAGATCATCATCATCTGGGAAATACACAACGACACAGTTTATGAGTACTAATGAGATTTTTTGAATGTTGGCAGCTCCTGAGGAACAATCCACGTGGGACCAAAGGCTGGCGTTCCATAGGCACTGTTGAACTGCTGGGCTTCTCACTGGATTGTGGCTTCTACATGAACTAGGCACCCAGTGGAGTGTTTGGCCTCTTGTTCTGTTTTTGGAAAGTTCACTACACTGTTTACCTGCCCTATCTGTTTAGCTATACAAACTAATATCATTTAACAATTTTGCCATCTCATAAATGGCAAATTGTGGAAACTAAGGAAAGTCACATTACAAGCATTTCAGGAGCTAGTTGGTCACCTTAATTTTCCTGCCCTGCTGAGACTCTCTTGCATTGTTTCTGGGAAGCTGGACCCATTACAGCTGATGCAAGAGCCAACATGGATGATTGGGATGAGTTTCTACTCTAGTTTAGTGGAGCTGCAGGAGACTTTCACATGTCAGTTTACTTTACAGGGAAATGGTGTTTGTTTTGGTATCAGACATTTGAGATGTGTCTTGGAATTTTTCACAACGCGAGGACAGTTTAATTTTGGGCTGCTGAATTCATAATTTGTCAGTCCATTCTTGGTTATATGATATGACCCTGGTCAATGTCATTAATTTGATCATCTTTAAATCCCCTCATGTCACGTGTCTGGTCCAAACCTTTCCCACCAACAGTTGGAGCACTCAGACAGCTTGCTCCATATGCAAACTCCAGTTCTGTCCTGTCCCTTTGAGAAGCCTTGGAGGGGTGAGGTTGTCTAAGCCATTAGTTTCTCAGCAGGCCAGAAAAGAGATTGGGTTAATTAAGTGTCTAGCAAGTTGCAGGCATTGTGGCATATTCATGCGGACCACATATTGCTGTATTGTGTTTCTCTGAGGGGCAGGGATCTGGCCCTGCAGTTTCTCAGGACTAGACTGTCAGCATTGGCTTTCAGTGCTAAAGCTCAGGGGCATAAGGATACCACCTGTGATTTCAGCACGTTCAAGATTCTGGAAGGGTGGACCAGGAAAAGAGGGAAGATTGCCAATGTGGGTTAGATTCTATGGCTTTTGCACAGGGCTTAGACTCTGAGTGGGGAGAGGCGATGTGTTGTGAAGATGTCTGTGCATCCTGTTAGGTGCAGAACACTTTATAACACTCTAATATTGCTGTTCTTTGTCTTTTCAGTTAGTTCCCACTTGCAGTTTGGCAAGACGACAAGTGCTGATTTGTGGTTATAGAATGATTTATTGGTTGCTTCTTCTGTTTGAGGAATATGCTGGGCCTTCTCCTCATGTTTTAGTTATTCAAACCTGATGATAAAAGGGTGAGGGCAAAGGTATAGTTGGGCTTGTGCTCTGACCCAGCTTTATGCCTTGTTCATACATTATGTGCAGATCTTGGGGGCTAGACTAGGGTTGTTGTTTTACTTTGTCACATCAATATTTGGACCTTATAGGTATCAATTTTGGACAGTTACTGTGAAGGCCTTACAGTGCTTGGGCCTGAACAGAGTTAAGATTGGCACCCATTTATTTAGGATTGGAACTGCCTCCACTGCTCCTGGGATGGGCTTCAGCCCACAAGACATCCAGTCTACCACCATTAGAAATCTTCCTCCGCTAAGATGTACATGTGTCATCTCAAATTTTGATGCTGTTTTGCTCAACTTAATTTTATTCCTGTTTTCTCTGTTGAATTCTAGGTGTTATGTGGCAAGACAGCAAGTCCTGATTTGTGACCACAGCATAATTTTTGGATGGTGCACCAGGCCTAAACTTACCATGCTAGCTATCAACTGGGGTTGGGTGACACTGTGGTGTGGTTTAGTAAACAAAGCCTGCAGCAGAGTGAACAGTTGCCGTTGTGTTTGAGGAGCACTGTGGGCCTCCACCTGACATTTTGGTCATTCACCTTGGTGGTAATGACCCAGGCTTGCTGATGGGCAAGGCCTTTGGAGCACTGTGGGCCTCCACATGATGTTTTGGTCATTCACCTTGGTGGTAATCAGGCTTGCTGACTGGCAAGGCCTTGGAGTGTCATGGCCTTCATCCAATATTTTGATCATTCACCTTGGCGGTAATGACCTACACTTGCTAAAGGGCAAGGCCTTGGAGTGCCGTGGGCCTCCACGTGATATTTTGGTCATTCAACTTGGCAGTAATGACCCAGGCTTGCTAAAGGACAAGGCTTTGGAGCACCATGGGCCTCCACCTGATGTTTTGGTCATTCACTTTGGTGGTAATGACATTTTTTTTGGCAGGGTGGCGAAAACCCCAAATGTATTGACCACACCAGAAGAATGGTGAATAATCAGATTTGGGCCACTTTATTCCTCATCTTGGCAATCTATTTGGGCAGCCAGACCTTTACTCAGAAGATGGGGTGCACCTGTTCGATTATTGGAATCAGTTGTTCCTGGAAGAATTGTGAGGTGGGGTGAGGACCGTGTTGTCCGGCCTGATGGGGGGAAAGGGACTAAGTGGATGCTTGTCTCTTTCTGTGGCAGATAATGGGGATAATAAAACATCAGTGATCACCTATTGGCACCCATTTGGTGTAGGGTAAGGCTCTGGAACCACCTCTTTAGGTCCCTTCATCCCAGGGGGTTCAGTGAAGGAGGCTACCCTTGAGGTTAATCTGGGAATAAGACTCTCACTTTTAGAGCTGTGCAACTTGAGTGGGAGTCCCTGGGTTACCTTCTAAGATGTTGGACTGGGGAGCAACCAAAGCAATTTGGATTGCCCCTGGGGCTGAGGTGTAATCACCCATGGGTAGGCTGAGCAGGTTGTTACATTGTGACCCTGGCATCAGCTGGTCCCTATCATGTTGCTCCCCTTCTCTTGTATCTTTCAGGTTAATGCTATTTAAATAATACAGGTCAAAATAAAGTGGTCTTTAGTTAACCAACTTTGTGTCTGGTCTCTTTATTCCACAGTTGAGCATCAAAGGTCTTTGCTTACTGCCAGAAGGACAACAAAGAGGGGACCAGTCTGGCTTTTCTGAGAAGGGAGTTCCATTGATTAGGGGCAGGCATTGACAAGGCCCTCTCTAGTGTCCCCAACTACCATGTCTGCAACAATGTTGGGACTGAGAGAAGGGCACCTCCTGACGATGTCAGAGCCTGAGTCTGTTCATACAGGGAGATAATTAGTCGGGTCCTGAGCCATATAGGATCTTAGCCATTATTTTCACTGGTGATTCAGCCAAATATTTGGTCAGCCAAGGAATGGATGGGCAGATCAGTTTCTGGTAACTTTGCCAATGGGAAAGTGCATTTGTCTGAAATCAAAGCCATTACACCAGCATCTCAATGGATGGGCTGCTATATTCACTTAAAGGCAGGGAAAAAATCCCACTCTACCTCACCAATCAAGGTGAATTGAGGTGCACTGTTCAGTAGGCAAGCTTCATCTTAGATCTGTTGCTCTGATACTTCTCAAATATCACTCATTGTATTGACTATCTGGAATGCCACGTTACATGTTGTCATGATTTCTATCATGCAGCCAGGAGCAGCTTGTACTGAGCCAAGAATGTTTTGATATGTCTCAATAATTGTATGATGAAATAATTTTCATTGTGTACTGTTCACACGAACTGCTTACAATATGCTCTGTTCTGTTATAGTCTATTTTAAAAAGCACACAAAAGATTCCAGAGAAAGGGGAGAAGAAGAGATTGACGTTTGGTTTTCATTAAAACCAGAAGAAATGCGTCTATTTCACAGCAATTCACACCTTATCAAGCTCTTTCCCAAACTACTGCAAACCAGAAGACATGACAGAGGGGTCAGAAAGCTCCCCTTTTCCTCATGTATAGCAAAGAAAACGAGGTCACATAAGCTCATTGTAATCCAGATTTGTGGCTACCAAATATACATTAGCATGATATCTGCATCTGTAAAGAGATTAATGTTAATGTGAAAAAAAAAAAGGAGAGGAAGGAATTAATCTACAGCACAATGCATTATAACATAGCCTAATTAAATATGAATGACTAATGTTTAAACACTGGCACATTCAACTATTTCTCTGGAAACATATGTGCATTTCTTTATTAATAGGATCTATAACCCTTTTATTTATATATACATTTACAAGATAATTAAATAAACAACTTCAAATATATTACACTAAAACAAAAATAAAATGACATTACTTGGTAAAACCAGTGTACCCAAAGAAAACAGCAAAGCTCCTTACATTTAATTAAAAATTTGAGAAAATGTGTTACTACTTAAACAGCAGTAACAGTGGCATCATATAAACTTTAGAGTGCCATCACAGATAGACCATCTGCTTGGTAATTACCTGTTTGACCTTCAGTGGCATGTGAATCCTTTACACCTTGCAAATTAGTTCCTAAAAGTTACTAGCCCTGAACAAAATTATAGTTCAACATGCTAGTACCTGTCTTAATCATTTTCTTACCTAGATCGCAAGAAAGATCGAACTAAAGGGCTTTTCTGCCAAGTCATATGGAAGAGAGTGTTATCACATAATATGAATGTTCTTTTCTTGTTGTTGCATTAAATTCAAGTTAAATGTTGGTCTGTTAAAAGTGAATTTAACTCTTTATGCTTGCCCTTGCGCAGAATTCTGTGTAAGAAGAGCCATAGAAGACTAGATCAAAAGCCTACTTCATCTGCAAGAAGGCCTGTTACATGGCTATGGGGACACATAAAGCTGGCCTTGAATGCAATAATCACCTCCCACAGAAGACTTTGCTCTTAAAAGAAAAACAGTAAATACACACTGGGTTAGTATGTTTATAATGCTGTCGATAACAACCTCAAGATCCTTTCCTCTGCTTGGACTGAGTCACCCTTTCCTCATATATACCAGACTTGTCCTGAAGCAATCAGACAATAGCTGTCTGAACATAAACAATATTTGTGTTTGCATTCTCACTATCTACACAATTTAAATATGTGGGGAAGAAAGCAGTGATGAATCTACTGGTCTTTTCCACTCTTTCATGTCTTAAGCACCATAGCATTGCAGCAAACCACACACCGTGTGGATATTTCTGGAGCAGGAGAATCTTCTCTACTAGGGAAGTTTCTCTGAACTATTTATAACAAATAATATTTATATATTATAAATTCATATTTTTAATATATATATATATATATATATATGTGCATAAAATTTATAACAAATAATGTTATAACAATGTTCTTTATTTGCAAAATAGTTCAATCATTAATTATACTACAATAATTAATTAATGATTCATTCATTAATGATTCCTTAAATCATTAATTAATGATTAAACTATTTTGCAATTAAAAACATATTATAAAAAAGATAAATTTCAATTATTACACTTATTGATTAAGAAACAAAATATTATTCTGGTAAATTTGAATATATTTTTAAGGTGGAGTCTTAAAAGGGCAGTTCTACTCAATGTTGCATGACAAATACAGTATATTATTTGTGGACATATTAGCAACAGCAATAGATAAACAACTGGGTGATCTCTAAGCCAAAAATAAAATACATATATAAAAAATAACCCACATAATCTGTAAATGCAAAATATTTATATACTATGCCAAGGAGTATTTTTGTAGGGTTACTAGTGCTGAATATCAACAAAAAATAACACATACTCTGACATAACAGTTCCTCTGCACCAGGCTTAGGAAGATACTTTTACAAAGAATGACATCTGCTAGCTGCCCTCTTTAATTGACACTAGTGGAAGAACAATCTGGATCCCAAAACATCATCCTGGCACTGCTGAATTATGAATACTTTTCTATGTGCGTATGTGAGTTCAAATCACTTGTCAATTTATGGTAACCTCATGAATTTCATAGGGTTTCTTAGGCAAGGAATACTCAGAGGTGGTTCTGCCAGTTCCTTACCCTGAAATATAGCCTACAGCACCTGATGGTTGTTGGTGGTCACCCATCCAAGTACCACCCAGAGTTGACCCTGCTTAGCTTCCAAAATCAGATGGGATTTGGTGCCTTTAGGAATTTTAGGCCTATATGAATACCTCAAACTTGTCATTATTTTAATTCTTTTTAAAAGTAACTGTACCTCATTCCCCTTGGTCTCCTTCTCTCCAGTTACGCCCAGGGCAGGTGGGAGTGGGAAGTGTGGGGGGGCATCTCATCCCCCTCACTCTCCTTCTGACTGTTGCAGGAGTGATTGCACCCAGAGGGAGTGGTAGAGGGAGTGAGGGGGATAATCTCATCCCCCTAGCTTTCCTCCTCCCTGCCACCGAAGAGTGATCGTGCCCGGGGGAGGGGGAAGAGGGCGGGGGGCAATCTTGTCCCCCTCACTCTCCTCCTCCCTGTTGCGGGCCGCACAGAATATTTTCATGGTCCGCATGCACCCTGAGGGTTGTATCTTGTGCAGGCCTGACAAAGACTGAGGGATAAAGATTTTTGTAAATTTCATTCTTGCAGGTAGGAGCAATTTTACCATGAAACCGCTTGAAGTTTGGGACCTGTTTTGTGCAGAACATCCATGTAGAGTTTGTGGATGGGTGGGTGGGTAGGTGGTACATCTACAAGAAAAGAACATGTTCTGCAGAGAAACTAACATTTATGCTCAGAAAACAAATTTCCTTCACAGAAAATATTTTACATGCAGAAATGTCCTTTCCTATGCAGAATGTTTTTAAAAATGCAAGAAACCTACTTTCTGCACAGAAAATTCTGATGAATGTTTTGCACAGAATAAATCTTGAACTATGAAGATTTTTTTTGACTGTCTAGGAGTTTTCTTGCCACTTTTCTCCAACAAGAACCCTGCCCTTTGACCATTTTTCTCTTTTCATATTCCTGAAATATATCAGCATGTTTGTCAGTTATTTAATGTCTTTAGTTTTTAAAGAGAGGTATGTGATTGTACTATATTAGTAGTGTCCACATCCTCTGCTAGTGAATTACTGAAACAAACTGCAGAAATTTTCCAGCCTGCTTGTATCCAGTGAGAACAAAGAAATACATGTATAGCAGAGATTCAATTTGTATTGTGCCAATATTCTTAGCCTAGCATATCCTCAGGATCTTTCCTAATGATTCCACCCACAGCTTGATCAGAAACCTAAGGTCCTTTAATATTCTTATATTATTCATTTTCTTATAATGTAAGAACTTCCTATATCATCCTTAATGGAAAAGTCATGCAATATTGAGCAGTAACTGCTGTTAATTTCCTACAGTATATCATTTGCATTTTTGTTGCAAGTAGAGAGTAATTAACACGCTCTAATTATCATACTGATTGTCTTCTTTAGCTTACGAGAATATAGTCATCTCAACCTTCACCGAACTTGCAATAGTATATTTTATCACCTTCAATAATAGTCCCAAAGATATTCGCAGGCTTAAATTTTTACTAGAAATTGGTGTGATCTAGCAGTATCAGGTTCCCTAAATGATTCAATTTGGAACAGAGTAATGCAAGCTTTTACAGTGCCTATCCAAAAAAGAAAAAAAGAAAAATAGGGAAGAAAGAAAAAGGAAAGAAAAATATAGACACACCCCCCCCCCCCGGAATGATACAATACCATCCATTTTAGTGAGAAGAACTGCAGTTATACTATTACACCAAGGAAAATAATGTTTTGTTGTATTTCATTCAGATGGTCTTTTTATTCTGCTGTCTCTGAGAACGCAAGTGAGAAAACACGTTTGGTTGTGATGTGCTTAAAAGCAATAATGATCCATTTTTCTTCAGACAGCATTTTTAAGGAACAAACATTTTGTTGAGCAGAATTGCTTTCTGCAATCATAAAGTTCTACCTAATCAAAGCATGGGGGTGTTTTGTATTGCTTATATATGACCAACATATAGAAAACAGAAAACATATAGAAAACATATGCAGTATCTAGTGAAGACACTGAAATGTTCTGAAGTAAAGTTTAGTTGGCATTGACAAAGGCAGAGAACTTTTTCATTAAAGATCTCTATTAAAGATTTATTTCTTAAAGTTAAGGAGTGTGTCCTGCCCTCCTGATTATTTTGTACTATATTCTGAAGGCAAAAATAGAACTTAACATAAAGCAGCATTAGGACTGGTAGTAGAGTGGTCCATGATAGAGTTGCAACTTTTCCAAAGATGTTGGTGCTTGAGGGAGATTGGAATGATGAATACCCTTTTTCTGTTGCTTAAAAAGGGAATGACAAGGTTTGATTAGTGGAACCCAGTACATAGTCCACATATTCTGAGTGGCAGAAGAAAATCAGGGCTTTAAAAATGTATGAAAGTCTTGCAGCTTCACTCACCTCCAAAAACTTATTTGAATTGCTGTGGTAGAATGTTTCTGTAAGAGTTGGATGACAGGAGAAGTATTAGTTCAAAAGAACAGCTGAATTGAAAGACATGCTTCTTATTTATTTAACTACTTCTAAAATTAGATTTTGTATGCTTCTGTCATGAAAGGGTCAGCACCTTCTAAATGAAAAAGTGTATTTCTAAATTGACTATGTCTACAATATTATTTATTATTACTTTGATTTATATCCTGCCTTTCTCCCAATAATGTGAGTATAGGCACTTAACATTAAAAAAAAAATCCAAATTTAAATAACACAAAACATTTATAAAAGTAGAAATATAAGATTTTTAAAAAATAATTTATGAGGTTAAAACATTATACATTAAAAATATTAAAATACATTAAAAGTCTATACAAACCTCAAAAATGGAGTTACACAACATTAAAAGCCCAAACCTAAACAATTTATAAAAGTCTGATGGCACAAAAAATGTTTTGGCCTGCTGATGGAAGGAGAACAAGGATGGGGCCAACCAGACCTCTTTAAAGAGGGAATTTAGAAGTCTACAAGCAGCCACTGAGAAGGCCTTCTGCCTTGTTTCCACTAAATAAACCTGACAGGGTGTCTGGACAAAGAAAAAGGCCTCTCTGGATGATCTTAGAACTCTACTAGGATCATGGGAGATACAGTCCCTGGAATAATCTGGACCCAAGCTAATAATCTGGGGGGGGGGAATGCCCAAAAACGGATCTTACTAGCTTTGTTTTCAGGCCAGCCGAGTCTGTCGCCTTGAGGAGCAGCGCAAGTTCGCTGCTCTGCAGTCCTCCGGTGTCCCAAATGGCAGCTTCTGGTTGGTGGAGTCTCTCCACCAACCAGAGAACCTCGCCAGCCAAAAGCCCACCCCCCCCAGAAGATCTGCAGGCGCGCACTTGCACGCGCCTGGAAATCTGCTCCAGAGCCGGGTGACAGAGCTACACGGCTTCGCTCGCTTTTTAAAAACCTCAAAAAAGAGATTTTTAAAAACCACGCTGCGCAACCAGTTCTGGTAGTGCAGAACCGGACTGACGTGTGGATCTACAGAAAGCAGTCCACCACAGTCCACTCTATGGTGTAGAAGACCTCCATTGGAGGTCACTCTGAACCATTTTAAATTCCCAGTGCCGAAATGGCCTATAACATGACCAAAACCACCCAGTGGGTTTCCATGGCCAAGTGGGGAACTGAATCCTGGTCTCCAGGGTTGTATCCAGTTCTCAATCCAGTACAACATACTGGGTTTTATCCTGTTAGAATTTGTCTTTTTAATGCTCCATAATGCATTGCTTGTTTATGGTGGGGCCTTTCAACATATATTGTTAGCTGTTTGGCAATGTATCATGGGAAAAATGGCAGTTCTTTATCTTTAAAAAGAAAAGTGCCAGAGTAGAAGACATATTAATTTTGCATCCCATTGGTCTTTCATCAGCTCAGAACTGATGTAATCATTCAGTCACCATGCAAAAAGGAAAAAAGTCTGTAACCGAAGATGTATTAAATTTCATTGACACAATTTACAACTCAACACATTGTGAGGAGACAGAAGTCTTGCACTAATTGCATATGAAATGCTGGAAAGACCTGGCAAGGAAACAAAATCATAAATCAAAATCACACAACAACTAGGAAATACCACAGTGTAGATACTTCCCAAAGCAATCAAAGAATTAAAATATTTGTGGGTAATGGTTCTCTTTATGTTGCCTTTATATTAAAATATTTTTAATGTTAACTATCTTTGAAATTTTATTCATCCATCACTTACATCTCTATCATAATTTTCCTCTGATGAACTCAAGATGGTTATGTGGGTTTCCTTCTTCAATATTTTCCTCATGGTATCGATAAGACAGAGAAAGTAAGTAGTTCATGCTGACTCAGGGCTCTTCCGCACTTTGGGGGGAAAACGGGGCAGTCCATTACTCACCGGACTGGCACGCTCCCCCGACAATTCACGCTGATCCGGAGCAGCGTACGCCCACGCTACACACTCTCCAGGGATGAAAATGGAGGCTTCCGGTTGGTGGAGGCTCTCCACCAACCGGAGAAGCTAGCCAGCCAAAAGCCCGCCCACGGAAGATCTGCAGCCTTGCGCTGGTGCAAGCCTGCAGATCTACACATTAGCACAGCGATGAACCGGGGCACATCAGGCTACTGAAAGTCCTCTTTTAATTGGTCTTTCAATAGTACGGGGAACCACCAGTTCTGGTCGTTCCGGAGCGGGCTGAAATCTGGACATACATTAAGTATTCCGGACCCAGTTCGCCCCCAAGTGCAAACGTAAATAAAGTGGAAAAGGCCTCAGTGAGTTTCACATTTCAGCAGGATTTGAACCAAAGCACAGAAACACACTTTTTTGTTTTTCTCTGACAACTTTCAAAGTCACCCAGCAAACTTACCTAGTGGTCATGATAGTTGTGGGAATCAGGAAGTTGTAATCCAAAAAAATGAACTTTCACAATCTTTAACTAGAACCAAGATCTCCGATATCCCAATCCAACATTCTGAAAACCACACTGGTTCAGACTGATTTACAAGGCTGAATAATCATATTTCTAGCATTCAGAATGAGGCAAGTAAATTATTTCTTGTAATCCTTGCAACAATTCTGAACAGTAGACAGATATTTTTATTGTAGAAGAGACCAGAGTGCTGGGGTTGAGAGAGGGAGACTGGTCTATGGCTATTTAAAAGAGGCAGCTTCACACTTTTCATGCAGTCATGTTTGCTACAGGTATCTCATGTTTTGCATAGCAAATATACACACACACACTATATACAGCAAAATGTACTTGCAGAAAATACACATACGAAATAAGAGATGAAAGAAAGAATTCTCCTGCATTTATGATTCAAATGAGATTGGACTCAAGTTCTTCCTAGCTTTCAGGTCAGCCATTTAGAAATTTCTTATCAAACAGGTCATGTGGCACATATAACTTTTATTCTCCATCAGATAGGAATGTGGAGAATTAGGAAAAAAGGTCAGAGAACTGAGACTTTTGCCCCTCCCCCCCCCCCCCCCAGCATCTTTCACTTGAAATGCTTTACAGCCTTCCACATGTTTCTGGAATGTTCCAATTCCTTATCATTGCTTATTCTGTCTGATGTTGTAGGGAGTTACAGTTAAGCAATACCTGGAGGCCTGAACTTTACTCACTCAAATTTATCTTTAATGGTAGGGCCATCCCTATTAATATTCAGTGGTGGCTTTGACTAAGGCCCTTCCTGCACCATACCCCATTAAAGCATTCTTCCATCACAATCCCATTTGTGTGATAGTAGCAGGTTAGGAACGCTCTCTTCGCACCCTTCTGCCTTAAGTGGATGAGTAGCAGTATTGTCGCCGGTGTTCCTTCTGCACTACAGCATCCTTGGACACTCCCTTTCCCTGCTTTCACCCTACCCCACCACCCCAATTGTTGTTTTTTTTGGGGGGGGGTGTTGGAAGCCATACTAGCATAACAATGTTGTAATGGTATGATAGGCCAATTGCACTTTTGCACTATAATACTTAAAAATGTATTTAAAAAAAATAAAAAATAAATTACTCAAAAGAAAAATTTAAAATAAACATGGAGTGGTGGTAGATTTTGAACTTACCACATCATGGGAGTAGCTGAAGGAGGGACAAGCTGGGCACACACACAACCCATCCACTCCTGGACTTGGGAGGGTAAGAAGCCCTATCAAGCACTGTTACAGAACTGCACTGAGCTGGCTGACAGGACTAAAGTGCTAAAGGAGGCTCTTAATGGATTTTTTCTGGAAATGGTATAAAGCCATTTTGCAATGCTTGGGGATGGCATAGCAGCTGGTTAGTGATGACACTTTGCAGAGCACAACTCCTAGACTGGAAACAACCCACTTCTGTTGTGGGATAGTAATGTTGTGTGGAAATAGCCTAAGTTAGATTTCCTAAGGTTCTTTGAATACACTTGACCAAGATGCTTACACTACTATGACTTTGTATCTAGCAGACAAAGAGCTCTCTGACTGAGAATTTTAAATGCCCCTCCCTATGCTGAAAGTGACATAATAGCACTATAATAGTGTAGTATTGAAATTGTCTTTTTTTTAAAAAAAAAAAAGTTACATAAAATAACTATTTTTTTTTAAAAAAAATCAAATTCATGAGTTCTGAACCCATGAAAGTGGAGGGCCCATTGTACTGCATTCTAGCAACAAAAGGGGAATACTGAAGAAGAGAGATCCAAGGGGCAGGGCTAGGACTAGGTAACTCTTTGAGCTTTCTACCTTTAACAAAGGAACTGAAATTGGAGCGGTGTTAACCTATACACCACCAAATGCATGCAACGGAACAGAGGTTTCTTGAGGAATTAATTGTTGTCTGAATAAGAAAGGGCTGGGTAGCCTCATGGAGAAGAGAAACAGCATGGATCTTGAGGGAAAATACTTTTTTTGAGGCAAATGGAATTGAAATGTTATTGCCTAGATTTTATGACTCTTTGTCCCCCAATACCCATATGGCCAAAGAGAGGAATGACTTCTGCCAGCATCAGTGTCCCTCCATATCATCTTAACTAACAACAGAAACAACTCCTTGACAAAGTGTATGCTTGTAACTCTAACATCATTGGGGTTTTTTTTTCTTTTATGGTTTTTAGCATCTTTGCCTGATGAAAAAGTTAGTGGAGCTTTGAAATCTTGCATGATATATTTTGTACTTCTTTGATTACCCCAATAAAGGCATCACTTTTGGGGGGATTTTGGATGTTGCTGTATTGAACATATACTCGGTCTCATATATGCAGTCACCATTGCCTTATTAGAATGTACCAGAAGAAATCCAACAATTCTGACCAAGAAATCCAACCACTAAGCCACAAAAAGATTGATTCTGTGTCCTGTATCAGTACATCAGATTTACAACAATTAATCTCTCATTTTGCGACTTCTATTCAAGTTCTGATGGTTACAAAGATGGACAAGGGTCTTTGTAGGATGCTGAAGCCTTCTACCAACCACTAGAAATCTTATTCAGTTTCCTCTCTTGGGCTGAAATCTCAATTCTGTTTGATAGTTTCAATTGCAGAGTGAGAAACTAGGTGTGGCATTTTGTCAATTTTCAGTGAAAGACTGCATAGTTTTATAGGAGAAAAGTAAGGCCATTTTCACATGGGGCAAGGGAATTGCCCCGTGATGCTACTTACTGGACTTTTTGCCTCCCTGGTCTGGTCCATTCCGCTCTTGAACAGTGTGTGCTTGTCAATACGTACTGCTCCGGTGTCCCATATGGCAGCTTCTGGTTGGTCGAGGGTCTCAACCAACTGCTGAAGCTCAGCAGCCTAAAGCCCACCCCCGGCAGATCGCAGGCTCACATTGGGGCGAGCCTGCAAATCTGCACAAGGGAGCAGGCTCACAGTGGTGCGCTCCGTGCCTTTGAAAGACCTGTTTTTAGCGGTTTTTCAAAAGCACACTGGATGACCACTTGGGGTAGTTCCAGAGTGGGCTGAGATGCGGATCTGTGTTAAGCAGGTCGGACCCAGTCCACTCCCAGGTGCAGACCTCCTCCTTGGAGGAAGGAATGCACTGTTTTAAAGCACCGTGTGGAAATGGCCTAAGTTTCAATGGACAAAATTGAAAGAGAACTCTCTGACTCCAGTCTGCTGGGAGCAGTGTATTTTCCTAAAAAAAATACTCTGTTGCCCAGGAAATGGAGCGGAGGGCGCATAGCTACTGCCTTCATTTAAAAACTACCATTTCCCCCTCCAGAACACCTCTCTGAATCAGGCAGGGGACAAAGGAAAATGACTGCAGTCAGGTGTTCTGTTAAATTTTGTGCCTCCTGGAACTTTTGTATCCCATCCTTACCTCACCTCCGAAGTGTGGCAGTTTGTGATTTCATCCCTTTTCAACCCACATTCTGGACATTTTAATGGTTCAAAAAGTGATCCAAGATTTACTTCTGACATCTCAGCAGGTATTTTCAGCACAGCTGCACAGTTTCAGGTCTATACTTTCAACAGCAAAGATTCAAACCATGATATTTATTTATTTATAAAAGTGAAAGCTGAGATCCTCAGGAAATTCTGTTTTGTGGCCATTATCACATTCTTTTGTTTTGTATTTTGGTAGAAGTGAGGCACATAATCAACTCTTTGTATAACAATATGTCTTTTTTGTAAAGGAAACAAAAAAAAAACACCTTCAGTATTATATACAGTAAATTACCAGCTCTTTTGTCCAAATACATCTAGATGATAGATAGACACACACTTATATCCAAATGTAGAAAGCATACAGTTCTACTTCTGAAGACTAGAGTGTAACACCATTTTCTTCGGAGCATATACTAACTGAAGAACACAGTGTTTGATAAAAAGGTTTCTTTATGATGACTAGGGCAGTATATAAATAACAATCTATTGAGAAGCTCTACCTCATTCTATTGGTTTGCTTCACAGGGCAGTTAAGCTTAAGTTAAGTGTTTTGTTTTGCTTTAACAAAACTGGTGTGGAAGAAAAGGCAAATGTATTTCTTTTTAACATGACTGTTAGATAACAGCCAAATCCTCTTGGTGACATTCATGAGCATAACATGGGATTATGCATGTGTGTGTGAATCGGTGCCGTATAATGGTCTGAGCATGCTATGACCCTGGAGACTAGGGTTCGATTCCCCGCTTGGCTACAGAAACCCACTGGGTGACCTTGGCTGTGTCACATACTCTCAGCCCCAGAAAACTCCATGATACTGTCACCTTAAGGTCACCATAAGTCAGAAACATCTTAAAGGCACACAATAATAACAATATCTTTTGAAGTGTCAGGACTCTGGCACTCCAGGACTCAAACTCTGAGTCTGAACCAGAGGACTTCAAAGCCATGGAGCCTGCTGCACCAGCAGAGCCCACCACAGAGGCTGCCATGGAGCCTGCTGCACAGCCCACCCCAGAGGCTGCCCTGGACACAGAGCCCTTGGCCCCAGTAGCCCCAGCAATGGAGCCAGGGGCTGCCTTAGACCCAGAGATTCAAGAGCAGGTGCCTACTTACCAGCAGCATCGGAAGCAAAAGAGTGCTCTCAGAAGGTCAGAGCATTTAAATAGGAAACACCAAGCAATCAAGCTCCAGCTGAGGTAGCACCTGGGTGAGGGTCTGCTTAATAAAAGCACTCACTCAGCCTTGGGTCTTTGTTGGTTCACACCCATCCATTTTGGGTGTGCCTGCTGGGCTACTGGGGCCCTTGCCTTGCTTCCTGGAATGCTGCCTGACCGGCTGAGGAACAAGCTCTGTGGTACATGGACTCTGTTTGCTGTTTTGCCTGGCTGTGCTGTAACAGTCAGGGATATCCCTGCTGCAGAAGTCTGTTTAATTTACTGCTGCCTTACCTACTTACTGCTGAAGTAAAGCCCTTTGATTTATTGCCTGTCTGCCTTATCTGTGAAAAGACCTATTAGCCGGCTCTTGGCTGTCTGCCACGCCTTGGCGCTGACATTAAGGATGTTGAGGAAGGAGATATCCTGTACACCTTTGTGAGAGAGCTGCTGCCCCCACCACAAGCCTTCTTCAAAGTGCAGATGTGCTTCCCTTTGGCCATTGACAAGAGAAAGGTAGGGATGACTGTGCAGCATCTGGCTGCAGCCAGGAGGAGATGGCAGTCATCCCTTCCTGGAGGTATGAAACAGAAATAAACATTGTAAAATTGAAGGTTTTCACAGCTGGAATCCATTGGTTGTTGTGGGTTTTTTGGGGTTATAAGACTGTGTAATAGTATTTGCTCCTAATGTTTCACCTCATCTGTGAGTGACATCTTCAGAGTATCTGGAGACATAGAGGTGGAATGGAGTATATATACTTGTGTGATCCCCAGGTGGGAGGGATTTGCATTTGTGATGCATTAGTTACTGCATACCTTTCAGCTGTGGGCAGGTCTACATAGGGACTACAAAACGCAACATCCAAACATGAACCAAAGAACACAAAAGACACTACAGACTGATCCAGGCAAAAAAATCAGCGGTAGCAGAATATGTTATAAACCAACCTGCACACAGAATGCTACTTAAAAGCACAGAAATTCTAGACCAGCCAGACAACTACTATGTCAGACTACACAGAGAGGCCATTGAAACCCATAATCACCTGGACAATTTTAACAGGAAAAAAAGAAACTCAGAAAGTGAACAAAATTTGGCTACCAGTACTGAAAAACACTAAAATCAAGACTCAAAAATATGCCAATGATCACCACCCAGACTCAGGAGGTCTCTCTACAGGAAACAATACAATGGATTGCTAACGAGTGCTTAAATACACACACAACTGTTATGCATATCCCCTGACTAACAATGCAACCCTGGGGGCTAGTCCACTCAACGATGCGCTATCTCACAGGCCAGCTGCATCACTAATTCAAATCCCTCCCACCCGGCGATCACACTCCATTCCACCTCCCTGTCTCCAGATCCTTTGAAGATGCCAGCCATAGATGCAGGTGAAATGTTAGGAGCAAATACTACTAGAACATGGCCTCAGAGCCTGAAAAACCCACAACAACCCACAGAAATAAATATTGTTACACCCAGGCTGCAGATAAAAACATATAAGGAGAGGCTGAAGGAGGTGTACGTTTTCTGTCTGATGACAAGAAGATTGAGGAGGTGATATGGTCATGCTCTTTAAAGACCTTAAGGGCTGTCACAAAGAAGACGGTTCTGGCTGGTTCTCTGCTGCCTCAGAGGGTAGAAAGAAGTATCATGGTTTTAAGTTACAGAAGGGTAGATTTTGATTGCACATTAGAAGGATCTTCTTGCTAGTGAGAACTGGCAATGAACTGGCAATGGAACTAATTGCCTAGAGATGTGGTGGGGTCTCCTTTTCTGGAGGTCTTAAAAAAATAGGATAGATAGCTACCTCCTGGCTCTAGCCAGAGATCCTGCATTGAGCAGGGATTTACACCTGATGCTGACAGCATCCCCTCCAACTCTATATTCTATGATTGTATGAGTAGGTGGGCTAGTGAAGTATAAGGTGGACAGCCTTGCAGTTTTAAAATCTTGACATGCCCCAAGGAGGAAAAAGGAAAAAGGGGAGAAAATGGCTGGCCATAGACATCTTGGAAATCCTGATTTTGCAATAAGGCAAGACTAACTTCTGTGCTACAGTTCTGTAGGGCTAAACCCTATCAAACACACTCCATAAAGAAGCATATGCGCTAGCAACCAACATATTAAAAGTTCAGAATGAAGAAAGGTAATGAGCCTACCGGTTCTGATGAAACGTGTAGCTCCATGAGGACATTATCTTTATGGGAAAAAAGCTGGGAAGAGATATGCCTCATTGAAAACCTCTGTAGTATGGAATCCAGTGAGGATTTAGCTATGCAGCTAGATGTCAGACACACATGCGAACTTATGTGCAAGCAAGATGACCTTGAAAAAGTGGAGTTAATGCCTGCTTTTACTAGCAAGTCAGAAATAGAGAAGTAACAGAGTCTGTTTCATAAGCTGTTTTATTTTGCTTGTACTTCCTACAAAGGTTTGGAAAGAAAATACATACTAATATATCAACGAGGAATGATATTCAATTCTTAGAAGTGCAATCCTATATATTCAGAACTAAATCTTGTGATGTTCAGTAGGCCCTGATGCATTACAGTACAATACTACTCAGGTCTGCTCAGAAATAAATCCCACAGAATTTATTAGGACTTAATTCCAAATATGTGTGTATGGGATTACAACCTAAATATCTGAAAAAAATCTTAAAAATAAAAAATAAGGCAGTAATTGCTAGATTTGCATTTTTTTTTCTTGAAATGGTATCTGCTATACCAGCACTTTTCAGACTACTGAATGTGAGAACCAGCAATTATTGTTTTCCAATGTCCTATGGAACAGCATTCAATTTGAGGTCTTTGGGTACAATTGTTTATTTCATAGAATCATAGAAATGTAGAGTTGGAAGAGACCACAGGGGCCATCCAGTCCAACCCCCTGCCATGCAGGAACACCCTCAAAGCACTCCCGACAGATGGCCATCAAGCCTCTGCTTAAAAACCTCCAAGGAAGGAGACTCCACTACACTCCGAGGCAGCAGATTCCACTGCCGGACAGCCCTGACTGTCAGGAAGTTCTTCCTGAGGTTCAGGTGGAATCTCCTTTCCTGCAGCTTGAATCCATTACTCCTTGTCCTGGTCTCTGGAGCAGCAGAAAACAAGCCCTCTCCCTCCTCTACGTGGCATCCCTTCAAATATTTAAACATGGCTATCATGTCCCCTCTTAACCTTCTCTTCTGTAGACTAAACATACCCAGCTCTCTAAGTCTATCCTCATAGGGCATGGCTTCCAGGCCTCTCACCATTTTGGTTGCCCTCCTCTGGACTTGCTCCAGCTTGTCAATATCCTTCTTGAATTGGGGTGCCCAGAATTGGACACAGTATTCAAGATGGAGTCTAACCAAAGCAGAGTAGAGTGGTACCAGTATCTCTCTTGATCTAGACACCATACTCCTATTGATGCAGCCGAGAATTGCATTGGCTTTCTTGGCTACCACATCACACTGCTGACTCATGTTCAGCTTGTAGTCTATGTCCAGCCACATGTCCCCCATCCTATATTTCTGTATTCCATTTTTTCTACCTAAGTGTAGGACCTTATACTTCTCTCTGTTGAATTTCATTTTGTTCGCCTTGGCCCAGCTCTCCAATCTATCCAGGTCATTTTGAATTTTGATCTTGTCCTCCGGTGTATTAGCAACCCCTCCCAATTTGGTATCATCTGCAAATTTGATGAGCATGCCCTCTATTCCTTCATCCAAGTCATTGATAAAAATATTGAACAGCACTGGGCCCAGGACAGAACCCTGTGGCACCCCACTAGTCACTTCTCTCCAGGATGAAAAGCAGCCATTCGTGATCACCGTTTGGGTTCGGTCGGTCAACCAATTACAAATCCAAATAACAGTAGCCCTGTCCAGCCCACATTTTACTAGCTTCTTTGCAAGAATGTCATGGGGAACTTTGTCGAAGGCCTTACTGAAATCGAGATATGCTACATCCACAGCATTCCCTTCATCTATCAAGCTAGTAACTCTATCATAAAAAGAGATAAGGTTAGTCTGGCATGACTTATTTTTGAGAAATCCATGTTGACTTCTTGTGATTACCGCTTTGCTTTCTAAGTGATTAGAAACTGACTGCTTAATGATCTGCTCCAGGATCTTTCCGGGTACTGATGTCAGGCTGACCGGGCAATAATTATTTGGGTCCTCTTTTTCCCCTTCTTGAAGATGGGGATAACATTTGCTCTCTTCCAGTCTGCTGGAACTTCTCCTGTCCTCCAAGATTTCTCAAAAATTATAGCAAGTGGTTCCGAAATGACCTCTGCCAGCTCTTTTAATATCCTAGGATGCAATTCATCTGGCCCTGGAGACTTGAATTCATCCAGTGTGGCCAGGTATTCCTGAACCACCTCTCTACCTATTATGTGCCTCATTTCCTCTGCTTCCTCACCTGCTCCCCAACCACCAGGTTGAGTGCTTGTATCCTTCTGGGAAAAAACTGAGGCAAAGAAGGTGTTAAGTAGCTCTGCCTTTTCTCTTCCCCCTGTGAGTAATTCGCCATCTTCTCTGTGCAGTGACCCTATCGTCTCCTTCTTTTTCCTTTTGCTGCAGACATATTTAAAAAAGCCCTTTTTATTGTTTTTAATGTCTCTGGCCAGCCTAAGTTCGTTCTGTGCTTTAGCCTTTCTGACTTCCTCCCTACATCTCCTAGCTACTTGCTTAAATTCTTCTTTGGTGGTTTCCCCCTTCTTCCATTTCCTATACATGTTTTCTCTTAACATTTCTTTCCAGAAAAGTTTCCAGGGACTGACAGTCAATAGTTCATGGACTAGCATCAGTCCAGAGAACATCATTTTGAGTAGCGTTGTCCTGTATTAGATGAGTGGCTGCCGGTGTCCCAAACACAACTAGACTGTTATGTTCTGTGATTCTTCTCAGTGGAGATACCATGGATGGAGCCAAGAACTTTCTGTGTGCAAGACATTTCCCTTCTGTTTTAAATCTTTTTATTCAAAAGAAAATATTACCCAAACCAGCATTTCAACTGTACATTATACTGACTTACAAATATTCCCAAGGTTACAAAGAGTTCTATAAACAAAAACCATACTATTACCTACTTAAAAAAAGTGTACTCATATTCTCATATTTCGTATTCATACTTACGGAATCATTTTCTTCCTCCTATAGATTTCACATAAGATATATTACAAATATTTTTAAAGTGCCCTTATATCTAATCCCCTATTCCATATTTCTATCTTCTTGTGTTTTCTCTATAAAAACAAAACAAAACAAACCTACTTCCCTTATTTACTTTCCTTGTGCATGTTGAGTATTCCCTAGATCGTAATTTCCAACTATAAATAAATCCTATATTTTCCCTCCTTAAGCTCTGTCTATTAAAAAAAAAAATTGCTTCTATTTTATTATATTCTAATTTGTATTTCTAAGCCCAGATCAGCAAATTCATCATTGTTATTTTAGTTTAACTTAAGTAGTCGCTTCTTTTATAATATCTATATTGTTCACCATCCCCTAAATTTTATATTATTACTAACAATTATATTGTTAATATTCATTCTTCAATACCTTTTATAGCTAAATTTCCCCACTTAGCTTTAAATATTGTAATAATTGGTTCCCAGTCTTTATAGAATTGTTCCAATGCATTTTTGTGCATAATCATTGTCAGTTTATCCATTTCTATTATATCGTATATTTTGATTAACCAGTCTTCTAACTCCGGTGTATCTTCATGTTTCCATTTACCTGCATAAACCATTCTTGCTGCTACTATCATATGTGTTAGTAGTTTACATTGTGATCTATTTTTCAATTACTTTATTTCTTGATATATATTCAATAAGTATATCTCAGGCTTCATTCAAAACTCTAGTTGCATAATTTTTGTTATATTACTATGAATTTGTGCCCAGAACTTTCTTGCTTTGGGGCAGGTCCACCATAAGTGGTATAAAGTTCCTTTTGAGTTGCATTTCCAGCATTTTTTTTATTTGTTTTGGACAATTTTGCTGTTTGGGCTGAGGTATAGTACCACCTATATAAAATCTTATAATAGTTGTCCTTTAGTGGCACACTTTTCAATATTATACAGGGTATCCTCCAAGAGCTTTCCCAACTTTCAAATTCTATTTGAGCGTCCTATATTCCATTCCCATTGTATCAGAATTTCCTTGACAGTCTTTCTCTCTGGTTCTAGATTCAACATGATTTTATATGTCTTTGCAATAAAATGCTCAGTTCTTGGTTTCATCAATTTATCAAAATCATTTTCTTTTGTTTGTATTCCTATTATTTTTTGATCCATCCTAAATCTTTCTGCCAATTGCCTTTATAGTAACCAGTGAGTGGAAAGTCCACTTTCAATTAGTTCTTCTTTACTTTTTAACACAATTTTGTCCTCTTGACAGTTTAATATATCCTTATATGTTATCCAATCTTTTAATTTTTTTTTCTCCTATAGAAAGCCACATGTGGCAATACCCATAACGGTAATTTTGGATGCAGTTTATTTTTATATATCATCCAAATTCGCAGTAGAGACTTTCTAATGAAGTGATTATTAAACTCTCTATTTATTTTGGCCTTCTCATACCACAGGTATGAGTGCCATCCGAAAGGTAGATCTGCCCCTTCTAACGTTAATATCCTTTCATTATCTAGCTTCATCCATGTTGAACCATTCAATGCAACAGGCATGGTAATATAATTTTAAGTCTGGCATGCCTAATCCACCTCTTTCTTTAAGATTACACCATTTAATATGAGATTTTTTTGGCATTCCAAATGAATTTAGACGAATCTTTCCTCCGTTGGGTGAATGGTATATCATTCACTATTATGGGCAGGTTTTGAAAGAGAAAGATCATCCTAGGTAAAACATTCATCTTTATTACCGCTACCCTGCCCATAAGTAATAGATCAAGTTTTGTTCATCTTTCTAAATCTGCTTTAATTGTTTGCCAAACGTTTTCATAATTATTCCTATATAAGTCTGTATTGTTTTTGGATAAATTTATACCCAAATATTTTGTTTTTTTCAATATTTTGTACTGAATTTCTGTTTCCAATTCTATCTCTTCCTGTTTAGTCATATTTTTCGTTATTATCGATGTTTTCTCAAGATTTACCTTAATTCCTGAAACCCTCCCATATTCTTCCAATTTTCTTATTAGAAGATTTATACTTTGGTTTGGATTATCCAGTAGGATGACTAAATCATCCGCAAATGCCTTCAGTTTGTATTTGTGGCCTTTTATTTGTATTCCTTTTATTTCCTTATTATTCCTTATTCAGGTATTTAATATTTCAATGATCATCAAGAAAATTAATGGGGATAGGGGACACCCCTGTCTTGTCCCTTTTTTGATATTGATTTTAGATGTTACTTCTCCATTTATTAATAATTTTGCTGTTTGTTCTCTATAAATATGTTGGTCCAATTGATAATTCCCCCCCCTATATTTATCTTTTTTAAAGTTTCTTCAATAAATTTCCATTTGACATTATCGAAAGCTTTCTCTGCGTCTAAAAAAATTAAAGCTATTTTTTTATCATTGTATTTGTGGTAATATTCCATTATATTAAGCACCATTCTCATATTATCTTTTATTGCTCTTCCAGGAAGAAAGCCACTTTGATCTTTGTGTATCCATTTGTTTAATATTTTTTTTAAGTCTTACTGCTAGTATCGTTGCGTATATTTTATACTCTATATTCAAAAATGCTATAGGCCTGTAGTTTTTCGTGTCTAAAGGGTCTCTTCCTTCTTTTGGAATCAAGGTGTTCAATGTTTCCCCCTAGGAAGCCGGACAGTTCCCATTATCTATTTCATTCAGGACTTTCTGTATTGGCCCTGCAAGTTGATCTTGAAAAATTTTATAGAAATCTACTGAGAAACCATCTGGCTCTGGGACTTTTCCTGTCTTAAGTTTTTGGATTGCATTGATAACATCCATTCTTGTAATTGGTCTATTCAGTTCTACCCTTTGGTTTTCATTGAATTGTATTAGTGTTGTTTCTTCCAAATGGTTCCTTATTTTTAAATTTGTATCTTCATTTTCTTGATCTTTAAACAGATTTTGAAAGTATTTATGGAACACTGATTTTATTTTTTCTTGACTTCGATATAGTTCATTCCTCTCTTTAATTTCTAATATTAATCTTTTTTCATTTTCTTTTTTAAGCCTATAAGCCAACCATTTAACTGCCTTGTTGGAATGCTCATAATACTTCTGTTTTACATATTTCAATTTCTTCTCTAATTGTATTGTATTTTGAAGTGTTATTTGTTTCTGTAGTGCTTTTACTACATATTTAATCTTTTTATTCTGGGGTTCTTTTTTGAGCTCGTCTTCCTTCTTTTTAAGTTCTTCCATAATATTCCCTAGACTTTCTTTCCTTTTCTTCTTTTTATATATTTCTTGCTCTATTAAGATTCCTCTAATCACCACTTTCCCGGCATCCCATACTATATTCTCCGCTGTTCCTCTACCTGAATTCTCCTTGAAGTATTGTTGTATTGTCGTCTTTACTTTAGACACTATTTTTTTCATCTCTAAGCAACTCTTCTTTTAATTTCCAGTGGTAATCTCTCTTTCTTTCCTTAATTTCCATCATCACCGGGGTGTGATCCAAGTATAACATTGGCAGCACTTCCATTTTTTAAATCCTTTTAGACAAAGTTTTAGATGTTAATATCATGTCAATTCTTGACCAAGATTTGTAAACTTCCGAATTATATATATACTCCTTTGCATTTCCATATAGATGTCACCATATATCTTGTAAAGACAGATCTTCAACCAGATTAAAGAAAGCTTTTGGTAGTTTGCATTGTTTTAGTTTATTTTTGTTCGATTTTCTGTCAATGGATGGGTCTATAACCCCATTCCAATCTCCCATCATAATAATCTCTTGATAATCATATGTCCCGATTACATTCTGTAGTTTTTCAAAATAACACACTTTATTTTGTTGTGGACCATATACACCAACAAATAAAATTTTGTTTTCCAACAGTTCGACTTCCACCCCAATAAACATTCCATTGTCTTCTTTAAATATCTCAGTTGCCCTATATTTCTTATTAACATATATGGTTACACCTTTTTTCTTTTTATTACAGATGGAAGAAAATTCTGATTCTAATTTTGGGTTCTTTACATACTTTACATATTTCTCTATTATATACATTTCCTAAAGACATGTTACTTCTGCTTTTGATTTCTCTAAATAGTGGAAAATTCTCTTTCTTTTAATTGGCACATTAACCCTCGAATATTCCAAGTAAGGACTTTCATTGTCTCCCAATTTCTAGTGTTTCTATCTCAAGGTCTTTTCCGTATATAATTTAATCTGTCTTTATTCTATTTCTATATCTATCCCTTCCTCTTTTTCCTCTTCTTGTCCTTCAGATTCTTCTTTCTCCTCTCCTTTGTCTTGGGTCCTTTCCCCTTCCTCCTGTATAGTTATCTCTTTTTGTTGTCTGTCTCTTGCCACCATTTTCTTTTCTAGATCACTAAACTCCTTGACTAACTTATCTTGTTCTGATTTTTCTAGTTTACTTTTTGCTCCCAAATCTTTCTTTACAGTTGTTTCTGTTTTCTCCTTTATCTTTTCTTTTTTTCCCCGTTCTCTCACTTTCAAAGTCCGTTTTACCTCATTCTTCCTTATGTTTCTTCACGAAATCTTGTGCCTTTGGAATAGAATTTAAAATATATCTCTTTTGGTTGACTGTAAAGATCACTCCTTCCTCTCTACCCCATCTGTATTTAATTCCATTCCTTTTAAGCAATTGCATCAGGAAATGGTATTCTTTTCTTTTTTTTAATACTTGTGAAGGTACGTCCTTAAAGATCTGTAATTCTTTACCCTGTATAACCAATTTGTTTATATAGCTTTCTTGTAATACCAGATCTTTCACTCTTTCTCTAAGAAAGTAAATAACTGCATCTCTCGGTACCTTCCTTTTTCTGGCTATATACACATTTATTCTAAAGATTTTATCAATCTCTAAGTCCAGCTGTTCTGTGTTCCATCCAATAAACTGTGCCCGAGATGGTATTATGCGATTACGTAAATCCTCACCTTCCATTTCCTCTAAAACTTTGATCTTAATACAGTTATCTCTTATTTTCACCTCGGTGTTTAAAGCTTGGGTTTCTACTTGTTCGATCTGTTCCGGAATAGTATTACTGAAATCTAAGAACTTAGTTTGTTCTTCGATTGATGCTCTTCTTTGCGCATGCTGTTGAGATAGCACTGCTTTTCTTGTTCTGGAAGCCATGTTCCTTTTATAAACTATCTGCTAAGTTTAATGAATATTACATAGAAATTTATATAAAAAATGTTACAAAGAGAATAAGATATTTTTAAATCAAAGAAACAATTACAGCTCGATACAATCATATTTGAGAGAGCAATAAATGACTAGAACATATAACTGTTAATATACCTATCATAGAGAGGAATACATAAAAGAGATGTATAGGAAGAAATTTATATGAGAAAGAGTAATATACAGATTACTATATTTACTCTTGTATATTATCCTAATTTTTAAATTATTTGTCACTTTACAAAAGGAGATTAAGAATTGAATAACTCAGTTTTAACCTACTTTGTTCTTATTTATATATAGTAATTCATCAATAAATTCTCAGAAAGTTCATTAGGAATTCAAATAAAGATTTCAGCAAGAGATTATTATCTATTTTGTTGGGGTGGTTCAATGTTGAAGGGAGGGGGACTTGGTCCTTAATTCATTTTGCTATATAGAATTTTCCAGAAATTATACAATTCTTTCAGACTGACTCCTTTGATTTGTTAATTTCAAATCTACTCCAATCTATCCACTTCAAGTTTTTAAATACTACAATACTACAATACCCTACTATGAAGTCCTACAATACTATATGATACTAAACTACGATTTCATATTATACTATTTTTACAATATAATACTGTTAGAGATCAAATACTGAAAATTAATTCAAATGTAACACCTATTAAGTTAATTTTCTTCCCAGTCGGAGTCTATTATTGTATAAGTGAAAACGTAATTTGAAAAAATGAAATTGATTGTCACAGTTAGATCGTAGCACCGCTTTACTTGTATTTTCTTCCTTTCTCTATGTGCCTCCTTTCCGTTCCGGAGTAAATGCCCAGATCAGTTCTTGTTCCAATATAGGTTTCCCAAGTTTCTTATTTCCCTGTTCTTGACCACTGCGCTATTGTTTGCACAATAAATTCCCTTTGTCTTGTCGGTATTTAAATTCACCTTCTACCCTTCTTCGGTCTCTTTCTTAATCATTCTTTACTCCTTGTCGTCTCCTCTGTTCCGTCTTGGTGGGGATTAATTACTCTAAACCGTTTGCTCCCTTTTGTTAACCTTCCGCCGCTTCTTTCAGTTTACTGCTAAATTTCCTGCTTTCTCTTGATTAATCATGACCGCTTATTTCACAATTATTTACATTTGTGTGGAGGGGAAAGTTCTACTATAATTGTTTATATTAGATATTTTTACATACAGGATCCGAAGCCTCTCCCCAGCGCGGCAGTGTAGCTATCGTCTGAAACTCTGGGCTGCTCTTCCGCATTCGGTTCCTTTCCGGGGCTATTTTTCTCCCCTTAAAGGAACCTAACTTTAGCTTTCACAACTCAGAGTGTGTTTTGTGTTGGTATTTCGCACCAACAGGCACAAAGAAATTAAAACACCAACAGAATTTATAACAGGAGGTTCTCTTCTTCATTCTTTCTTTGTTTTACTCCTTTTAAAATCTTAAAAAGTGGTGGCGAGGATTTTCTCCACTGGAGCCCTAACAGGGTAATGGCAGCTCCCGGGTCCGCCTCGCCTCTCTGTCTAGATGTTTTGTTTTGTTTTTAAACCAGGATGCGAAATTTTCAACCCCTTCCAAGTGCCTTCAAACCCACTTTGCCAAGGGGGTAATTCTCCCACTGCTTTTCTGCCAAACAGTGAGTTTCCAACCCCCGTGGGGTTGATGTCTCTCCTCCAGTTGTGTTGGGAGATGACCGAGCTCCTCACCGCAGCCACCAGAAGTCCAAAACTTTTCCCTTCTGAAACCCATTAATATTTCAGAAAATAGTCCAGGCATTGCTGCTGCTGCTGCTGCTGCTGCTGCTGCTGCTGCTGCTGTGTGTTTTCAGGTCATTTCCAACCTATGGCAACCCTAAGGTGAACCTAGCATGGGGTTTTCTTTGCAAGGTTTGTTCAGAGGGAGTTAGAGTTTCCCTTTCTCTGAGGCTAATGTAAGTGGACTTCCATGATTGAGTGGAGATTTGAACCCTGGTCTCCACAGTCATAGTCCAATGGATTCAAACTTCTATACCATGCTGGCTTTATAGCATAGGAAAGACTTATCTCTTGCAAGATGGGGTCTTACGAGTGCTGGTCATATGAAAAGTGGTGTTTTGGAGTCAGAAGATTAGACTATGGCATTTCTTGGGAATCATCTACAAGCTAGGGTGTGATCCTGAAAGGACCAAAACAAATTATATAACTTTTTATATAGATCAATATCACTTCAGAATGCCCTGAGCTTAGAAATGTTCCAGTTTTCAACCACACTGTTACCATGCATACTAGATGATTCTAGGGGCTTAGTAGTTAGTTGGTGGGTGCAACCTGCTTGGACTACTTGCTGGCAGGTTGGGCCTTACAGTTCAGTCTGAGGCAGACTTGTGGCCTGGCATTAGTGTTGTCTGGGTAAGCAACACCGTTTGCTTTGTTGCTTGGGTGGTTGTTTTGGTAGGTTAGGGGCCGGGAACATTTTTGTTACTGGTTGCTATGTCTTCTAAGAAAGGTGGTGAGGAGTCTAAGGACAAAGGCCTGGCAAGGAAAGACCTCTTAAGTGCTCATTCCCATGTCCATGATATCTTCTGATAAGGAGTGGGAGATGGTTGAGAGGTGTGATATTTGAGCCATACAGGAGGAGAGGGAGCATAGGGCACAACCTAAAAGGAGGAGGGCAAAGGTAAAAAGAGTCGTAGGAACAGCTTTAACAAGATGCTGCTGCCTTGTTCAGAGGATCTAGATCAGAAACTGTGAGAAGGGGAGTCAGCAGTGATGGTATTGACTTTGGAGGATCTTGTGAGTGGGATAGCTGAAGTGGAAGGTGATGCTATCAAGCACACACCTATAGGTGATGCCACTGACAGGACCTCACACCTCAGGGGCATCTATGGTAATAATGTTAGTGGTAGTCCTACCTTAACTACCACAGCTTCTTCCTTGGGAATTTGGTGCAAACCAGCAAAGCAGGGTGAGGCTAAGTTCTGGGAGGACTGGCACTGAGGCAGGGGGTACTAAGCCTGCTACATTGCAGGATCAGTGCTATACAGGTTTCCATACAGGGATAATAATCAGGATATTATTTCCCTCACATGGCTTGTCATTACCCTCATGTGGACAATGGCCTGCTGTGGTGGGGCATGAGCTATCTATTGGCACACATAGTGGGAATGTTTGGTCTGTAGTTTGTATTTTGGTTTATGAATCCATGATTTTTCACACAGCAGGATTAACTGCATGAAGGTTGGCATTGCATGTTAGCATGTTAGTGGCAGTGGCCAGAGGAGATAGCTGGCCTTTAGGGACCCGATTCTGTCCAAAGAATAGGTTCAAGCCCTTTAGCCTTATGTGCTGGTTAGAAAGGACAGGCCTGAGCTCCTTTTTTGCCATGATGACTTCTTCCATCTCACCTGTTTCAGTACCTGTTTCAGATGCTAACCTCAAAGTTTAGGTCTGCAAGGGTTAAGTTTGGCACCCATTCCTTTTAAATTGGGATTACCTCTACAAAGTTTGTAATGGGAATTGGCCCACAGTTTACCTAACCCATTGTTCATTGGACTTTAGTAGCAGCGAAGAGGTATGTGTGCCCTCTTAAGTTCTGAGGGTGTTATTGCATACTAACATTGCTGTTCTGTTTTGTGTTTCCTGGGTGCAGTTAGGAAGACAACAGGTCCTGATCTGTAGTCATTTACTGGGTGCTATTTTATTGCTCAGCTGGAGTTGAATGACTGGTTGAATGGTTTGAGAGAAGAGGCCTTAAGGGGAGTGGTTTCACCCAAGGAAAGGCTGAGAAGATAGTCAATGAGTGACACCTGGCCTCAGCTGAACTTGCATCAGATTGTTCTCCCCTCTTACTTCATTTCAAGGCCAACACATCTTAAATAGGTTAGGTCAATTAAAGTGGTCCTGTTTAGCCCAGTTTTCAGCATCTCATCCTGTTATTCTGTAGTTGGTCATCAGTTGGTTCACAGAGTTCTATGTGCTGGGATTGGCTAAGCACTGGTATTCATTGCAACCCCTTTTCCCCAAAAACTCTTGGGAAACATTATATTAAGTCAGCTTCCTCTTTAAATTGTGTTACAGTATTGCATCACTACATCCAAAAACTCATTAGGAATCCAACCATCACATTTCTGTTAGATGAAGCTTCTGAATAGTGCATGTCATCTACTGTATGCATACATAGCTTGCTATTACAGAAACAGATACAGATAATACACTGTTAGTCTAGACTCAGGGTCACAAAGGCCAGAATGTGGGTTGAAAGGTCTGAATAAACCAAGCAAGAGGAGAAGCTAGCTGTTAAGTTGAAATTCACGGCCCAGTACTCCCGACCGTCACTGCAACTTAAGGTATTAGCTATCAGCCAAGGGACACTGAATCACACAAATGAAAAGGACTCATTTAGAAGAAAATCTTGCCAGTATGTGTTGTTGCTGCTGCTGCAGCAGCAGTAGTTAATATTGTTTTATAAAGATTTTTTTTTTACATTGTGAATGTATTTCAGTATGTGGGTTTTAGTTGGTTTTACATTTCTAGGTGCCCTGGGAGCTTCTGTAGCCCAAACCTGTGTTATAACTGAAGTAAATACAAATAAACACATCTTCCATGGCCAGCTGATTAACCCAGTTTCTCCTTTATTTAGACTGAGGCTTAATCAGCTCATGCGAAACCCATCCTCAGACTGAGGGCAAATACTGAGAGCCACTCCACTTTCTAGTAGAAAGATTCTCCCTGGAAAGGGAAAAAAAGAGTTTTAATTTGTGCTCTTCTGAGTGCAGCATCAGTTGTTTCTTCCTTACACAAGAGTCAGAATTCCAAGACTACTAATCTCAATTTCAATAAGTGTGCCTGACTTCGCTACTAGTGCATATGGGCAAATTAACCATCTATTCAAGCTAGATAAAAAAAATATTCAAAACTAGGAAGTGGTGGGGGGAGCTTTCCTTTCCAGATATTCTTAGAATTTTTTTCCCCTGACAAGCTTTTGGGAACTGTTTGCAAGAAAAGTCTTTTCAACAGCATACCGTACTATTTTTATTTCTTGTTTTATAAAATTTAAATGATTTTGACCTCTATACCAGACTTTATTACATTTTAACAGTAATCATTTTATATTGTTACCTATATCGTTTTTCACCTCTAGCTACTTTAATTTCTATAAGCCATCTTGGGTACAGTTGTGAGGAATAGTGAGACATCAATAAATTGGAAAAAGAAAGGGGGAGACTGAGGGGATGGGGAGAGAAGTAGTAGGTAGGGATGTCAATCAGATTTGGCTGCTATTTCAACTTTGAGCAACAGTAGACACCTTTCAATTGGTTTGGGGCCTTCTTCCTAAAACTAGATGTCAAGACTGAGCCCCACTGAAGTCCTATGAAAGCTTTGATTTCCAGAAATCCAGCCCCTCTGGTGCTAAGCACAATGACTTTTCTTGCCCAAACACAGGAAGTATGATACAAAGGCCATTTCTGCATTAGACTGTTATAGCACTATTATTCCACCTTATGGAATCCTGGGATTTGTAATTTGAGGCCTCTCCCTAAACTGCAAAACCCAGGATTCCATAGGATGTTGAAAATGGAATAATAGTGCTATAACAGTCCAGTGCAGAAATGGCCAAAGTAGTGATAAGGAGTGAAATTGAGTGACTGACAGATCCTCCTTCTTAAAAATAAATAAATAAGGCACCCTCGAACTGCTGTGTTTCAGGAAAGGGATTTCTGTTTTCACCCGTTGTTTCCTCCCTTCTAATATTACCATACTTAAGCATGTTAAAATATATATTTGTAAAAATATGGTTAAGCATTACAACTCTCCATCTCTGCACCCACCTTTTTGAAATGTTGTTGCTGCTGCTGTCTACCCTCAAGTCATTTCAGACTTATGGTGATCTAAAGGTTAAACTATCACATAGTTTTCTTGGCAAGATTGTTCATAGGTGCTTGTCTTTGCCTTCCTTTGAGACTAAGAGTGTGACTTGCCCAAGATCGCTTGGTGGTTTTCCATGACTGGGTGAGGATTGAGACCCTGATATCCAGAGTAGTACTCTAACATTCAAACTGCTACCCCATGCAGTTTCTTTTGAAACGTCTCTGAAACTTTACAGCTGTATGATGTGTGTCATTTTTATGCAAATTGTCCTCTCCCATCAAATAAGTTAGGGAAGCAACTCATCTTTTCAGATTTCCTTTCCACATGAAATGCTACATTTAGCCATAATAGCAGTCATCCTCAGGAAACCTTGGGAAATCAAGCATCCCCCTCCCTTTTAAAAAATATCCTCCAAATGAAAAAGCTACTCTTGCACAAAAATCTTACATACATTTGTCTGAAATCTGGGACCTATTAAGAGCCAGCATCTGGTTTCAGCATTGGACTAGGACCCTGGAGACCAGAGTTTAATTCCCCACCAAGTCATGGAAACCCACTGGTGACTTTGGTCATAACACACACTATCAGCCCCAGAAAACCCCATGATAGCTTCACCTTGGGGCCACTGTAGGGCAGAAATGACTTGAAGGCACACAACAGTAACATTCCTTGCTGAAGGGGCTACTTATGTTGCAAATGTGAGAGCAGATTGAGAACTAAAAGTTACACGTTCATGAACTATGAGTCCTTGAGGAGCTGTTTTAGTAATCATATTTACCTATACCGCTTAGCTAGATGCTTGTTCAGCGTGTCTGTTTAGGATGTTTGTCCAGTGTTTGGGAATAGTTGGAAGAGCGTCATAAGGGGGGCGAATGATTAAGAAATGTCAAGCTGACAAATGTTGCAACTGTTTATGTAAAAGTATAAAACCTTGAAGAGATGAATGCTCGGGGCTTCTGGTCTTTGGAAGAGATTCCACCAGAGACCCTGGCTGACTAAATAAACTCTTGGTTTCCAATCTGAGCGTCTCCAGTTTTTGGAATTTAGCTGCTGCACAAACAGTACCCAAATCTACCTAGGAATCACATCATCAACATCACATGTATTAAAAAAAAAAAAAAATCAGGCTTGTGGAACAAAAAGAACTAAACTGCAGTTATTTAGCTGCCACTTGTGAGGCACTCTCCCCACTGGACTACTAAGCTTTCACATTTCATTGAATTGCCATGAAAATAACAAATTATTATTATTATTATTATTATTATTATTATTATTATTATTATTATTATTATTATTATTATTTTATTATTATTATTATTATTTGTATCCCGCCTCTCCCTATGGATCGAGGTGGCGAACAACAATAATACATTAAAAACATTAAAAACATACCCAATCCTCCCCACCCACCAACCCATCTCAAACCAACCCCCTAAAACACACAACAATTAACAATTAAGAACAATCAACTGACTATTAAAAGAACACCAAGACAGTTGGTGGGAAGCGGTGGAAGTACTAGTCTGGGAAGACCTGTCAGAAGAGAGCAGTCTTGACTGCTTTTTTTTAAAGCAGTCAAGACTGGTAATATGCCGGGTCTTCTCCGGCAGGCCATTCCATAACTTGGGGGTGATAAAAGAGAAGGTCCTCTGGGTAACCGCAGCCAACCTAGTTCTGACTGGCTGCAGTAAATTCCTCCCAGAGGACCTTAATGTGCGGGGCGGATTATATGGGAGAAGGCAATCCCGCAGGTAGGCTGGCCCCAAGCCATGAAGGGCTTTAAAGGTAAGAAGCAACACCTTGTACTGTGCCCAGAAACTAATAGGCAGCCAATGCAAAGACTTCAGAATTGGTGTTTTAGATCTTCCGGTGACCAACCCGGCTGCCATATTCTGAACTAATTGAAGTTTCCAGACTAAGCACATGGGTAGCCCTATGTAGAGTGCATTGCAGAAGTCAAGCTGTGAAGTTACCAGTGCATGCAGCACTGTTTTTAGGTGTTCCAGCTCCAGGAAGGGGTGCAGCTGGCGTATCAGCCAAAGCTACACATGCCAACCAATGAAATAATCATATGCTAACCAATGAAAGTTATTAACTTTTCCAGTTTCCAAATCATAGCTCAGGTTTAGGACTCAAACAGTGCAACCTGACTCCAAATCAGTCTGAACAGAAAAAGACTACTTTTAGAAGTGCTGAATTGAGGTGAAACAAATTGGGTGAACAAGGTAGAAACATCCGGGCACATAAGAGAATGAAGGATCCAAACTTGTATGTATTTAGACTAAGCTCTTTGAAATAATGTGAGTTGAGTTTGGAGAGGTCGCAGAATTTAAAGTGAATAGAAATAAATCTGTGATTTTAACTAAAAATATGGATAAAGTGGCGCAAAAGAAATTGGAACTAATTTCAAATATTAGGATTGCGCAGAAAACAAAATATCTAGGCATCTGTATTACAAACAAAAACTCCGATTTGATGAATAATAATTATATCCCAATATGGAAGAACATGGGAAATAAATTAATCAGATGGTCTAAATTAAAACTTTCTTTATTAGGGTGCATAGCAGTTATAAAGATGAGTGTTCTCCCCAGATTATTATATATATTTCAGAGTATACCAATATTGAAGGATGAGAAAATTCTCGAAAAATGGATGAAGAAAATTAAAGGTTTTTTATGGGCAGGGAATAAGCCGAGAATAAAGAAGAAAGTCTTGATGGATAGTAAGGATGGGGGGGGTAGGGTTGCCTAACCTTAAATTATATTATAGATCCTGTGCTTTGAAATGGGTTTTGGATTGGATTAGTGTAGAAAATGCAAGATTATTAATATTGGAATGTGCATCCAACAAGTTTGGTTGGCACGGATACTTATGGTATCATAAAGCTTCAGAGGATAAAGATTTTAATAGACATATAATTAGGAGAAGTTTAGCGTATGTTTGGAATACCTATTTAAAGAAACCAAGATGGATTTCTTTGCAAGAAGCTTTTTTTAAAGAATCATATATTAGTAGCAGAAAATGTTTATCATATGAAGATATATTGTGTAAACGAGGTGGGAAGGAGGAATTGAAGACACTAGATGAATTGAAAAACCTGGGATTTCAGGGTAACTGGCTTCACCACGGAATAATGTATGAGTTATTTAAGAAGGATTGGGAGGGGGATGGAATCCAGGAAAAGGGGTCAGATGATAAAGAACTAGATATTAAATATTTAATTGGGGGAGATCATATTATTGAAAAAATCTACCATATACTGTTAAAATTAGAAACTGAACAGATAATAATTAAGGATCATATGATTAAATGGTCTAGAGACTTAGGTTATTCCATTGAATTAGCAGATTGGAGAAAGGCATGGAATTTTAATATAAAATTTACAAGGAGTGCTAATTTGAGAGAGAACTTCTATAAAATGTTATACCTATGGTATATTACACCTCAAAGGATTGCTAAAATGTGTAGTAACTATTCCAATAGATGTTGGAAATGTGGAAAGGAACCAGGAACAATGTATCATATTTGGTGGGAGTGTAGGAGAGCAAAGGAATTTTGGGGCCAAATTCATAACGTAATTAAAAATATATTGGAAATAGATCTGAAATTTAGCCCAGAGTTATATCTCTTGAATATGTTTGTGGTTGCTAATCAAAAGTATCAAAAGCAATATAATAGAATTCTCATATATATGGTGACGGCTGCAATAATTGTTTACGCTTATAATTGGAAGAGTCAAGATATACCTTCTCAAGACCGATGGATATTCAAACTATATGAGATGTTTCAAATGGATTTGTTAACTGCTTTAATGGATGATAAGATCGACAAGGATAAAGTTGAAAGACAATGGTCTTTGGTAGCCCAAATTT
The DNA here is from genome assembly GCA_948474755.1 of Ctenosaura bakeri. Lineage (NCBI taxonomy): Eukaryota > Metazoa > Chordata > Lepidosauria > Squamata > Iguanidae > Ctenosaura > Ctenosaura bakeri. The sequence continues at coordinate 87,806 of CAOLHI010000188.1, read as the reverse complement.
GGAGAAGGGAATGGAAAGGGGTATATTTGGGACGAGAAATCTAATGTTTTGTTATTGCTGTTGGTTTTGTTTTATTTATACTTTTTGTGGCTGTATTATCTGTACTATATAAATATGTAATTAATAAAAGTTATATAAAAAAAAGAAATAATGTGAGTCAAGTCAGTCACAACTAATTTATTTAATTACTTTAAAAGAGAGAGAGAAATATTTTTGCCTTAAAACATGGTTCTCACCCAAGGCAGTATATGTAATAAAAGAGAAAGAGTAAAAAGGTTGGCATTCAAACAGTGAATTCCAGGTCTGGATCTAACCCAGTACAGGCATCCCTACCCATTGGCTAGTGTTAGGGGCACAGGACCCCTGTAAAAATGAAAAAAAATGTCAATAATTCTAGGCCCTTCCAAAACATAATTAACACACAAAAACACACTGTGGATAATTTTGAGGCATTAGGGTTCCTTCACAAGGTAGAAGTGGGTGGCTGGCAGCTGCCACCTCCACTGCTGCCCCATACCATTTTTAATAGGGACTTACAAGCCTTGTTCATAGTTTCAGTCTCACGAGGCTTGCAGTCCCTATTAAAAATGATATAAGGAGGCAGCAGAGGAGACAGCAAACAATCCGTTAATAATCAAATCTGCAAAAGTTAAACCCGCAAGTGTGGAGGGCTGACTGTATTGCTAACAATGTCCTAACATACAGATGTCACTAAATGGAACCATAACTGCTAGCTAGGTAGATACATAATCATAGGCTAGTAAATGGAGTTTTATAATATATTCATATACTCTGAACAATTATCTTTAACTATAAGGTTGTGTCTACCTGTGTAAAGTTGTTCAAAGGATAGAATGTTGATTTAATATATGTCCCTTAAATAGAAAATATCATTAATTGTTTTGTTCAATGAAATACGAAAAAAGAAATGATTTGATTTTTCCTTGTTTCTCTGAAGAAAATCCACCTTTAAAAAATGGGGGGAGGGATAGTATTGAGGAAAGAAGGGAAGGATTCCAAAATGACCATTACCGGTAACTTTTTCACTTCCAATACAAGGTAGGAAACAGATAAATTCTACTTAATACGCTCTGGCCTAATTTGCTTTCAGACACAAAGGAACCTTTTTCTGAAGGCCATTTTAAATTATAATGCATGTGTTCCAATAGGTGCTCTGTATTTTGCTCAACAAAACAAAGAACTTCTGTTTTGGCAACTCATGTTTCAAGTGGCCAATTGGATGATGTTCACATATCTTTCAGATGCTTAAACAACAATGCATACTTTGAACTTTTTCATCTCATTTTCTCTATTAGCTGGTATACCTAGTAGAGACACTCTGTGTCAGGCTGAATGTTCTGAGAGTGCACTTCCATTATGGTGAATCAGTTGCTTATCTGGAAATCTCCAGTCTAGCTAGAGAGCGTATGCTAGATAACACAGAGAGATGTTAAATACATACATTTTAATGCTAGTAAGATGTTTACAGTGAACCATGGATTAGGTTTGTCTATCAAATCTATCAGCTTTTGCAATGTAGACTGTGGCACTGATTTTTTTTTCTCAAAAAGGCATGCCCAAAATTACAGTGGGCACTGTACTTATACACGCAATCTCCATTGATTTAGTAGAATTCTGGCTTGTAAGGTAGAAACATTAAAACGTTTTCACTAGCAGGGAAGATGGTATCAACTGCCACCCATGCACCTCTCACTTCAACTATAATTTTCACTGTTGGTAGAAATGGACATTGTCCATATGGATTAGTACAGAATTTTTTGATCATCCTTGGTTGTGAGGCTATTGAGAATATTATGATAAGCATCTGCCTTTCAAAACACTATGCTGCTAGTTATCTCTAAACCTCCTGGAAAACAGTCACACTTTTATATGAACGACTCTGGGCCAGTTCTTGCACTCCATATGTTCCTTCCTGTAATGTAAAACCATTAAGATCTTGTGGAAGGAGCAGCCAACATGGTAGTGCTACTAACCCCACGGGAAAGAGTAATGCCTACAGGAGAAGCAATCATATTGTTAATTCCATAGTCTCTAACATTATTATTTTTATGGGAGTCATAGGAAAGTCGAAAGTCAAAGCATGCCACTAATTAAGACCAAACTTGATTTTAAAGAGATGGCTCACCTATTTGCATTCATGGCCTGATATTTCCTGCACGAAGGACTAAATTTCATAAGTAAATGAGAAGTATCACAAATCAGTGATACACACAGGACTGTCAGATTACTTCTAATCTCCACATAAGGAGTAAATTTCTCCTGGAAGTGGAATTCAGGCATTAGTTACCAAGTGAGGAGTAGACACCTCAGTTGTGAGTGTAGCAGTAGATTTGGGCAATGAGGGAAGAAAAGCATATACCAGTAAAAGGCAGTTGTAAAGTCTGCTCTGCAAATGTAATAGTGTACTGATATGATACCACCAATATTGTTGTTGACCCATCAGGTCAACAGGATATCGGCCTTCAGTACTATGCACTCAACAATTGATGCTGCCATTGGTGACATCAAAATGAATGAAATGGGACTCTTAGAACTTGAAAAACCATGTGTTCAACTCTTTTGTTAACAGGACAAAGACTTCTTTTAGAGGACAACTGAATCAAATGGCATCCAGTGTTGCATCTGCCACATTATAAACAAACACCTGAGCCAGGCAAAAGAACTACCACTTAACAATGCTGTCCTTGGTTTGTTTGGCACTGAACTGGGCTCAACTAAACTCAGTCATTTCTAATTTCTGAAAATCTGTCATGTTGGCTTCACTCCCTTCCATGATTCATAAGGTAACTCTGCCATGATGATGAATACTTCTTGATTATGCTTTTTGATACTGTAAGCTGGTGTTAAGCTTATCCTATGCTGGAAATGTATACTGCTTTGTTGTAATGAGTGGTTATATTGTAATAGCTAAAGGCTTGGATTCCTATCATATGTTACAATCATCATCCATTAAGCCTTGTGCATAATTTGAACATTATTTCATTGTAAACCCCTACTTCTTGATGGTTTAATTTGAAGCAGGGACCCCATATATAATTATAAAATATGGTTAAGTCTATAGAACGTTTGGAGAAGATTCTCCTGAAAAATATCTGCTCTAATGCCTCGATATGCTCATAATTATAGCAGTGAATACGAGGAATCATCTGGAAGTGGGTCAAATGTCATGGTGCAATTGCTAGCTGCGTCAGCTATAAATCTGTTATTGGAAATAAGGGTCAAGATGACCAGAGTGTTACTTTCTGGAATGAAAACATGGCCGAGTGAGGGAGGGACTGCAAATGTGCTGTGTTGCGAGATTCAAAGGGGGCGGACTTGGGCGGACTGAGAGAAATAAAACTTATATGCTGTGTCTATAAAATAACTATGTAACCTTACTTCAGGGCTTTTGGCTTTTTGGGATGACCCAGCCTGAGCCCGCGTGTTAAATAAATTTACTCTTTTTCCAACTCTGTGGTCTCCTATCTCTGAAGTCTGCAACAAATTGGTAAAATATTTAATTGGTGTAAAAAATAAATTATATCCCACTGTGACTAGGAGCTTGCTAGCGAAAAGGAACTGGCTACACATGCGTTACAAAACTAGGTCAGAATGAGACCACAGAGCATGGCTAGGTCATAGTCAGGGAAATTCTAGAGATAATGGACTTACAGATGTCCCTCAACGACTTGACCTTTAGAAACAGTAGAACCCAAACTGCTTCCACAGAAAGGTTGACTGCCTTCAATCGTCTCCCTTTTGTCCCATTACCTGTCCTACAATTAAGGAGCAATCATGATTGCCATCAGTCCTTTGTCAACTAATGCTAAGACTATTATCTCATTCCAGACCCCATTGTGCACTTTCTAGATACCATTGTCTGGATACCATTGTCTGTTCTGCCAGAGAGTCATTAACATCTTATCCCTCAGGGTAGAAAAACAGTATTTAAACCCTGGTTCTGAGACAGATAACTTGTAATACTTTTAGTTTGCTCATTGTCACTCTACTGCTCTGATTTCCAATTTATACTGTCCTTGGACTCCTAGTCTAAGCCACATCACTTCACTTCCTCTCTGTTGGATCGGTAAATATCATCCACGTCATCCTGAACTCTCTGTATTCAGAGATTTCCTTCTTTCCATTAGTTAGCCTTGTGTGATTGTGAGACTCCTTGGATCTTGTATGTGTGTAATTTTTAATTCCCTCAATAAAACAAACAAGCTTATATTTGAATCTCCATCTGGCTCTTCCCTGTGTTAGTATCTGTATAAACAAGTGTGAAAAATCTCATAAGGTTATCCTCCTCTTGCAGGCCTTCTCTTTTAGCTAATATCCCCCACCATTTCACGGAGGAAGGCATCATAGGTGGACCCCCAAGCCACCCACATTTAGGGATAACATTAATAATTGCTGCAAATGTGCAATGAGATATGAGTCTATTGCCACAGTATGTTAAATGAAGATGATTGTATCTTCATGGCTTTTGATTTAGATGTCTGTTAGAGGTATGTTATGTGCTACATGTTATATGCCTTGCTGGAGAAATATGTTACATTTGCTTCTAGAATGTATAATTGTGCATGTTGCTATGTACTGTTAAGTTACTGCCATACTGCATGTGATTCTGTTGTTCCCATGCTATATTAATGCTGTACAACAGTGTACCATGGGCTTTGCTGTATGTGTTCATTGAGGATTGATTATCCATTGTTACTCTTATGACATATTATCCTTTGTTATATGCTTTGCCTATCATTGCTATATGTAGTATATCCTGCCGTGTATTAAGTATGTCCAGTTAGTGCATGCTGTTAATCATGTTAAATGGGATGATTATATACCATGATTATAATATGCTCCCATGTTACCTTACCTGTATGTGTTGCTGTTTGCATAGAACATGTTTAGTGCCTCACTATATTGTAGAAGGGGCATTGAATTTTTATACTGTAAAAATACTGTGTACTTTATATATATACTTTATACTTAATACAGTACTTTATATATATGATTTGTACTTTTGCCTAGAAGATCATGGCTATGCAATGAACTATTACGGGAGAAGACTATGCTGTAAAAGAATGATGGAAATGAGGAGATGATAGAATTATGTGAATGTGAGTGTGAGAACAGAGAAATTATCTGATAAGCTTTGATGTGAAACCAGGTGCAGTACTAGCCTTCAAGGTTTGTTTGGTCTAGGAGCCTAGGGATCAGGGATGTCTGGTGGAAAGGTTTTAAATCACACTTGGGGAGACAGAGTGAGAAGAACCAGAAAGGAAGATATAACAATGAAGGAAGAGTTAGGATATCAAGATGCAAGAATGCAAACATCTGAAGAGCCTGAGAATGCTCTGGGAGCTGGTGGGGTGACATGACATTTGTGACTTCTACCAGTCACTGTGATGTATGCCAAAAGATGGTATACAGAAGGTATAGAACTCTGTGCCCATCCTAAACTCTTTTGCAACTTTGTGAAATGTTACATTGTTGCTTGCATAAATTCCTCAATATAACTGTTAAAATTCTGAGTGTTTTTTTGGGGAAAGAAAGTTAACCAGCACGAGACAAAATCTCTGATGCCCTTGTTTTGTGACACTGGCTTCTCATAAACATGAGGTTTAAACAGAAATGTGGATTGGTTTCTCCTCTATATTGAAGCTTCATTGGCCCACATAGAATTGCCTAGATTTCCATTTCTTCCTATACAGTTCACTATATTATAGTTTTTATACCCTTGTTTCAGAAGCCAGATACTAAGTGAGCCATGAAGGGTGAACTACTATCATTGTTAAGATATGGTTTGTCCAGAAGGGAGTTGAAGTATTGTTCTAATTGCTGAGGCCATTGGAGAATGGAAAAGGAATACTGGGCTCCTTACTGACATTGTGTGTGTGCGCGTGCGCACATGGTGTTCAGTTCTACTTAAATATTTAATTAAGTTCTTTTTCCTATGTTGAAATATTTATTTGAGTGACAGCAAACTGATCTTTGGGAAAACCAAACAGTGAAAATCTGTATAACAGGTACAAAAAGTATCTTTGTTGATAGGGATGATTTAATGGGAGCTTATTTTTTTTGCATATGACTCAATTTGGCAACATCTAAGATCAGAACACCAGAAGTCAGAGCTCAAAGAATGACTCATTCCTAACCAGCATTGCTCCTTGGGATAATGGAAAAAGTGGAAAGGAGACATGGGATGAATATCTTCTCACTTGACCTGAGAAAGACATTATGGCATAGCACAGAATGATTCAGCAGCTCCGACATCACTAAATATAAATATCTTGAAAGGAAGCTTTTAGGGGAAAGTATTTGGGGATGATGGTGTTATTGCTGTATCAAGTTCTCTGCCCATTGACACAATGTTCTTACAAGCTGGGTCAATCAATACACATGCTTCACCACCACTGTGTTGTTATTTTAAGTTTGGATAGGGAATAGATTCCGTTCAATATATATATAAAGTGGATATCCAACCAAATAGATTGCAATCTACCAGACCTTATATCAGCTATCCTAGAATCCACAGATATCTGTGACACCCACTACCAATTCTCATCAACACATCCCTAGCAAAACAGCTGGCAACCACCAGCCTCCCTTCATGAAATCACATAGTTGTTTGTTGGTGTATCTAGAGGTCATGGTGAAATAGGAGCAGAGATCCTGCTGGTTATTCTTGCCCTGAATCCTTCATTTACCAACTGTCAGGGCACTTACCTGGTAGGAGTAGATCACTAAGTATCAGCAACACAACCAGCATCACCTAAAAAGCCTATAGGAGAATACAAAGGGGAAGGTGATGGTTGCAGTCAAAGGGTGTTTCAGGAGAACCAAAACGTCAGTGGATATTTGGGGAAATGGAACATCCTTGGTAGGGGAATCAGATCTTTTTTTATTAGTATTCTCACTTGAAAAAAAATGAATGATTTCAAAGATGACCATTTTCCGTACTGGCAAGATTACAACAGACTTGCATGTTTTTCAATGAATTTTCATATTTTGGGACTCTCCTGCCCCCCCCAAATGATTTGCACAAGTATAGAGTCTTGCACACACACTTCAAAGCTCACATACATGTGCACACATGCAGAGAGAGAGAAGGAAAGGAAAGAAACTGGGGGAAAAACTTCCTGGTCTTTTTACTAAAGAACAAAAACTATCACAAGCAGTAGACACTTTTTTCTTGACAAGTTGAGAATCCTTTCTTGTCAAGGGCAAGAACATTTGTAATTATCTTTTATGAATATTCTACCCAGAACTCTCTAGAATATGAATGTAGGTCTGAATTCTACAAACAACAAATGTCACATGTACATCTTGCTGGAAGCTAAGCATAGTTATGCTTCTGTATGTGTAATTGTCTCTTGTACTTCACATGAAACCAAATTTCAAGGATTAGTATGGAAGTATGCTCAAAAGCAATTAAATTAATGCACTTATCTTCTCCATGAATATAAAAGTTTGTCAGAGACCCTAATATAGGCCTTCTGGGAATAAAACAATGAAAAGTAACAAAATAATAAAACAGTATTATTCCATTTAAAGTATCCATATGTTCCAAAAACTCAATTACTCCTCCTCTTTTAACATTGGAATCAATGTTTCCTGCAGCTGCTTTCTTAGAGGAACTCTTTATCTATGTATTCTGTGATAAAGCAAGAAAAATACATACATCTCTCCTGTTCTTCAAAGCCATGGGAAAAAGAAAAGTAAGATGTGAAAACAGAAGAAACCCCAATCAAGGTGCTCATATTCTGGGATTTTAAGGTCCAGTTCTTCTCAAACAATCCTGATATCCAGAAAGATGGTGGGAAATATACACCCCAAAGCTATTCAAAATGGGGAAAACTCACATTGTTTCTGCAGGTTAACATGTTTATAATTAGAGCTATAACCAAGGTTACAGAAATTTTAACACTTTCATATTCCTCTCATTTTTTGTGCGTGTGTGTGTGTGTGTGTAAAAGAGAGAGAGAGAACCAAGCAGCATATATGCATCTTAAAAAAAAAAGCTCATGATAAATGATATTTTGCTAAAATAAAAGATGTCGAATATATGCATTGTGTTCTTTTGGAGCACAGTTCCAGAATCCCCACCCAGTGTGGCTAATGACCATGTTTCTTTTTGCCACTTATCTTTTAAAATCAATATCAAATTTGGCTCTATCAGGTGATGTTATTATTCCAGATTGCAATTAGGACTGCTTCTAGAATTACTGGTCATTAGCAATGTGCAATCCTAACAAAGAAAGAAAGGGAAGGGGGAAGGGGAAAGGGGAAAGGGGAAGAAAAGAAATCTACCTGTTAGTCTAAACCATTTTAATTAATGGACATAAACACATAAGCAGAAAACAGAAGTAAATGGGATCTCAGCAGTTTTTATTTAAAAAAAAAAGAGAGAGAGAATTTAAGATTATTTTTTTTAAAAAAAAAAGTCAATAGAAGTGATCATGTAAAATGCAAAATGCCTCTGCTATACTTTTATAAAACCAGAAGCAAAGGTGTACAATATCCAACTTCCTTCTTAATATCTGAGTAAAACTTCTAGGGGCTGCCTTAAAGTAGGGATGCTTCCAAATCTATCCATCTGAATTGCTCTTTAGATTTTGGTGTTTTGAGTTACTTGAATTCAAACAAAAGATTAGAACTTTTCCTTTTCTGGTTGTTTCTTCATTACATTTCTACAATTTGTGCAGCCAACTAGAGGAACAATTATGACATGTGAATGTGGGTAATGTTTTCTTTTTCTAAGGTTGTAGGGAATTGTGCAGTTCTAAAGAACAAAGCTCAGGGAACCCTTGGGAGCAAGGGAGTTACAAAATTCCTAGAGAAGTTTAAACCACCCAGCTTGCAGAATGATAAAGCTTACGCAAAACCCTGTATGTCAGCAATGGAAAACTTGAGGCTCCATAACCTGAAACTGAAATCTCCTTCTCCAGGAGCCACAGTTTGGTCTTCTAGGGTTTCCTAAAAGACTACTCCCAGTTCTTTTTGATACTTTATGTAGTGGTTTCCCAGCTTTGGTTTAGTTTTTTCCTCTTGTTCTAAATGGTTGAAATGTCTCTCCACTATAAAAAGCCTTCGACGTTTTTGACCCACCTCTTTGCTTTTGACCTCAAACCACTGGCATGTGTCTCTCTAGGACTTAGCTGAAATTGAATTTATCTAAACAAGGTTCCTCACCCTATCTCCATATATTTTGCATAAACTCTTCAGCCTATGTGTCTGGTAACAGCCTTTTCATACTCCCAGACCTGCCTATCTGCCCAAGAACTGGGGCTGGGAGCAGACCTATACTGAAATTTTACAAAATAGGAGAGGAGACTTTTGAGCTTCCAGATATTTTTCATATTTACTGCACCCACACTCCCATTGCCTTTACCATTGGTGTTGCTGCCTGGGGCTTCTTGGAATCGAATTGAAAACTTTGGAAGGAATAAATATTTTCTACCTATAGTACAGAGAAATTCTATATATTTAGCTTTAGCTAATTCTCATTGGAAAAATTCTTAGGCTATGCCATATTTTTGATTCAAGGCTTCTCTAAATTGTTTATATGCCAATTAGGCATGGAAAAATGTTTGCCATAACCTGTTCAGGAAGAACAATAGTTTTTGTGCTGTTTTTCCCCCTCCCAAGCTATTCTAGGATATTATTTCGCATTGAGATATATTTTTGTGGATGTATAAAAGTCTTATGAGAGTTTAGATATGACCATCATCCCATTTGCAGATAGTTATGTGTGGTTTGGGGGCAAGATTAATGTGTTCTACACACACACACACAAAATGGCAATCTTGCACAACAAAAAACTGACACAAAACATATTGTGCAAAAAAGGTCAATCTTGCACAAAAAATAGCCACATGGTTTTGTTGTGCTAGGTGGCTATTTTAGGTGAAAGATTTTATGGTAAGAGAGTACTGCATTTTGTTATCAAAAACAGCAGTCTTAGACACATACAAATATCTTCTCAGACTCCACAGTTCTCACACACAAAAATACATGTACATCTGCACAAAATAATTTCCTGAAATACTGTGGAATGTGTAAATACTGAACCAGAACTCTAAAGAAATATTAATTTTCTCTGCAGTGGGAAGAAAATTGACAAAATTATGTGTTGTTTTGCAATGATGAAATAGTTGAGTGCTAGCATCCTTAATATCAAATCCTGAAACATACAGTTCTCTGGACATTTCATGATCAGCTTTTCAAAACTTTCTGAGCTGTGACTAGTATCTAATACTTATAAAGAGCAAAGAGTGACAACAAGAGGATATGAGAAATACTTGGTTTTTCAAAATTTCTTTATTTGATTTCTTAACCATTTTGTAGGATCTTCTGTATCAGTCATGACCTTCCTAAGTCAAACCTGAAGCTCATGAAAATTCAACTCAGAACTAGTTTAAAACAGCTACACCTTTCTCACTGCAGTCACAGATAACAATTCTCTTTTTTCTAATAGTTAACTGCTATTTTGAGATACTTCTACATAGAAAACTTCTAGTGCTGTCAAACCAACAACATTGTTCAGCTATTCCATGTCCACCTCTTTAACAGACTCTTTGTGCTAATAAAAAAAGTCAGAAGAAGCAGTGGGAAAACACAGGAGAGTTACAAAAGGAAAATAACAATGTCTCTTCTTCCTGTAAAAAATCTATGAAAGGGGCAGGGTTATTACACAATAAAACTTGTCTGAAACCCCCTAGAGAGATGGTTTAAAGTATTATGCTTCAAGCTAAGTATTTCACAAAAGAGACAGGGGAAGTAAGAATGAGGTAGTAGCTTTAACTCAGGCAACTTCTGCTGCTTGTATAAATGTTGAACATTGTTCTGACAAAGTCTTAATCAAGTGGAAATGAGATTACGTACTGTAGCCAAATCTAAAAAAATAAAAATAAAAAATCTATTATTCAATTTTACACTGGAATATGGAATCATCATACAGTTATTTCTACTTTGTCACTGTCTCTAATTCCTGATTTCAAGTTATAAACCATGCCAGTGTCCTTCACATTTGTTTCTGGCATGTGCTTTATTGTTTTATCTGACAATTTATTCTTCTTTACATTTATTGTGCGTTCTTTGTCTCAGCCTCCTTGGGGTTATCAGAGTTTGCTGAAGTAATAGGTACTATGCTAAGTGAAGTAGTGCTATTATTCCACCAACACATTTTTTTTCTCTTGGAGATGCTTTTGAAATGATAGTTGTATCACTGCAAGCAACCAAGGCATTATCTCCCAAAGGATGGGAATTACTGGTGGTGGTGCAAATTATTTTCATTTTTCTAGCATCCCACATGGTACGTGTCATTTATGACATAGTTATGCTATGTGTCTCATTTGTGAGATGCCAATTTCAATTATGCAACGCTAAGAAACAAGACATTAACCAAAGAATTGCAAAATACTAAGAAGGTTTGTAAAACATAAACATCTTCCAGAAGGAGGTATTTGGAACTCTGTAACTGATTCCCTGTCATGAAAAAAAAAGCCCTATCAATGTATTTTTCAGTCACATTGTATTTGACTGAAAATAGTTATCAGTTTCCCTGCTTTCCTATTGGGACCATAACCCATTTAGCTAACCATTAGAAGCATGGCATGATAAACCAATACTTTCCAGAGCACCACAGTCAGAGTGATAATTATGAAATCATCAATTGCATAGTCATTCTCTGTTTATATTATGCATGCATTATACATGTTTATATTATATAAGGTTATAAATAGAGATGCTCTTGAGCACTTTTTTTTAAAGTACAGAACTGCCACACCAATCTGGGAGAAGTAAGGGCTTGCCAAAGCGAGGCTTACAAAAGTATGGCTTTTAGGGACTCATAATCTTAAAGCCTCCAAGTTCTCCAACATACTTCCTTCTATAAAGCTCTTATCCCATTCATCCATGATCCTTCCACCTAAATGCTTTCCAGATACTCATACGGGAAAGTGCTAAGGACCAGTGTTTCTCCTCTCCCCTCAAACAATCTCAACAGTAGATCTCTTATCTTGGCTTAATAATGTTTGTTTGTTTGTTATCTTAATGCTTGCTGGTTGTGCTAGCTTTCTTCCTGTGCAGGAACCAAGTCTGTTGACAATGTGCATGAAAAGTGTCACAGATAAAAAGCAGTCACTCATAACATTAACGAGCAATTCAAAATTTCTGAAGAATTTATTGTATGAAAAGCCAGATACTAAACTAAAACAATTTAGTAGGCTTTTAAAATTTCAAAATAAATAAACAATTAATGGAGAGAGGTATAGAACACCAACCATTCAAAGGCCACTTCCACACTAGACTGTTATAGTGCTATTATTCCACTTTCAATATCTTAGGGAATCCTGGGGTTTCCAGTTTAGAGAGGACCATTTAGAATTCTCAGCCAGGGAGCTCTTGGGCCTCAGTAAACTACAAACCCCAGAATTCCACAGGAGGTTGAAGGTGGAATAATAGCACTACAACAGTGTAAGATGGAAATAGCCAAAAAGACTCTTCAGAAACAACCAGTTAACAGCCAAAGTCTGTCTAAATAAAAGAGGCTTTGCCTGAAAGAAGAAGGATAGCAAAGAAAGGAACAGAAGAATCTAGGATTCAGTATAGGTATATGAAGGTCATGACTTCTAACAAAATACTAAAAGGAATCAAAGTGTTGACATGATGGCATGAAAGGCTTGGGGTGTGACAAAGTTAATACTTAGCACTGTTGCTAAATGCTTAGTTCTTCCCCAGACTGCAAGAAGGCAGCTGTTCAGAGATGATTATATTAACCTTTTATCAGTCTGCAGGTTGTTCCATTTGTCCAGTGCTATAATGGAAGAAATAAACTACATTTTTTTTAAAAAAAATACTAAACTAATAATAGCAAATGATGAGACAGAAATGTCATAAAGTGCTGAAATGGCGAGAAAAACTCATGCACAGTTTACAAGGTTGATGCTAATGGAAGTGCATGTTAATTAAAAAGAATTACATTTATACCCATGTTCACTTTTTGCTAGACCACTGCTCAGATGTTTCCTATCTTACACAGGATAAAGACCACAGAATACCATATTTGCCGGTGTATAAGATGCACCAACATATAAGAAGCACTCCATTTAATATGCCGACAAATAGTATTCACCAATGTATAAGACACACTGGCGTATAGGATGCACCCCATTTTGAAACAGTATTTTTCAGGGAAAAAAGTGACTCTTATATGCTAGCAAATAGGGAGTCTATGGTTTACAGGTATTATATGGTTTGCAGATATTATGGAAAAAATTCCCTCATAATATCTTACTGAGTAAAGGAAAAGCTAAACTAGATGCATCTTACTTAAAATTGGTACTCATTTATTCAATATGTTAATGATGACAACACAGATGTTAATGTTCCAGATAAATATAGCATAACTTGAAAAAAACAAATACAGTTTGAAGGAGAAATAGTTTGGAAAAACTGAACTGTTGCTGTATCTTATTATGGACTCCAATACTACAGTTTTATATTTTACATGATAGCGGGAGGTCTAGACAAGAATTAATTTTACACCATTCTTTTCTTTTACTTTTTGTGATTGTAGAATTAATTGCTGGGAGGAGGAGAGGAATAATAGTAGAAGAGATTATTGTTAATTTTATTTGATGTTATGTTTCACAATTTAATCAATAAAAAAATTAAAAGAGAAAAGTTGCAGTCTATCTTTCCTGTGGGAAGCAATATCTATGATTTTAATCACCTGTCACACAATAACACTTACACTTTTTTTAAAGCAGAGGTCATTGTTTTGAAGCAAACTACACAGTTTTATATCATCACAACGTGAGGGAGGATGACACAAAAACAATGATTTTTATAAGAAAATTTTCAATAAGAATTCTCAAAGTGCAAACAAACCAAAAAAGAGCAATGACTCTTGCAATTTCATCCAGCAAGTAAAAACAATCAGAATCCTTTTTCGTGCATACAAAAATGAAAAAAAAAATGCTTGTCAGAAATGGCTAGAGCTTCTAGAGATAGGATTTTGAGAGTTTTGGCTTGGATAAATTTCCTTTAGTAGTCAATGGTGTAATGATAAATTCTGAAGTGTGGCTCATTGTTGTTTTTATTGCTGTTATTGCTTCTGGTGTTGTTATCGCATGTAAAATTGTTGTTTTTCAACACTAAAAATGCTGTTTCTGTTAAAAAAATGCTGTTTTCTGCAGGAAAAAAAACCATAATGTGCATTTTTCACATAAAAGAATTCTGAACTGTGAACATTCTTGCCTATTCAGGATGCAGCTCATCAGGATTTCTCAACATCTGAAATCCACCCCTTTTTAAAAAATTTTTTTAAAAATGTTCTGCCTATCCCATCTATGGCCCTTTCCACACCAGACAATTAGAACAGGGCAGTGTGTCCTCTCATGGAGGTCGTCTTCACCTTGGAGCAGACTAGGAGCAGACTACGTACTGGAGATCCGCACCTCAGTTCGCTCCAAAATGACCTCAAGTGGTCCTTCAGCATGTTTTTGAAAGACCGGAAAAAACAGGTCTTTATTTTCCTGGAACGCACCATTGTGTTCCTGCTCCCTTGTGCAGATTCGCAGGCTCACACCAATGTGAGCTTGTGATCTGTGGAGGGTGGGCTTTCATCGTGGTGAGCTTCAGCAGTTGGTTGGGACCCACGACCATCAGATGCCACCATTTTGGAAGCCGGAAGCCACCATTTTGGAAGCTGGAGCTGCCATTTTGGAAGCTGGAAGCTGCCATTTTGGAAGCTGGAGCAGTGCAGATCTACAGACCTTGCACTGCTCCGATTTGCCCTGGACCAAGGAGGAGGCCTGTGGAAGGGCTTCAGGGACAGTCCACGTTGCTTCGGACCCCAGAAGAAGCGGTAGGTAATGGCACGAAGCGATTCCCTCGCCTCATGCGGAAAGGTCCTATGTTTGGCCCCCATCCTTGAATGACCACTGCAGTTTGTTTTCGCACCTATTCAACAGTCAGGCTTGGTTAGCACTGTTCTACACTGTAGGTCATGCAGCTTTGTTTTGTTTTTTTAAGTTTAGATTGTCCCAGGGAGTAGAGAAAGCAGTCCTTTGAGCTTTGAATCTCAAACTCCAGAAATAAAGGAAACAGACTGGCCTGAATATTTTTGGCCTGAAAGGTACTGAAATAACTGCTTGAGATCTGCCATTTGTTGGCAGCTCTTAGATTGTGGATCATTTTAACAGCAGATTTTGTAAGCCTCGCTTTGGCAAGGCCTTACTTCTCCCAGATTGGTGTGGCAGTTCCCAACCTGATGAGGTACCTCTGTCTTTTCCACATACTTCTGCCCCCCACCCCCCATAACACCACTTCGGTGTAAAAGGGTGAAGGTTTTCAACGTTTATTTAGAACCACTTAATCATTTTATGGCCATGCATTTTTCTGTGTCATTTATCACTGTAGACAACTCAAGCCAAGTCAGTTTTTACAAAGATAAGCTGTAACATTTACAATAACAATAACAACAATAACAATAACAGTAAAATAGCATATTAGAGTTCATATGCAGTTCATATTCTGATATATTTCTTCAGTGCACTCTTTAGATAGTATTAACAGTTAACTCCCTGCTCATATACAGTTCAATTATGTTTTCAGACTTCCACAAAAGGCCCAATTATCATACAACAGCACTTTGGTTGAACTGCCACCAAAAGCTTAAGTGCCAGTCTAGGGCCCTTTTCGCACGCAGTTTCTGTAGCGCGAGGGCCCCTTGAGCGTTGCATAAATGGGAGCATCAGTCCGTACGATGCACTCCCATTCATGTGATGCTCACGAGCCTAAAGCAGGATGCGCACGCATTTTCTTATTTTTGGCTCTAAGCCAAAAATGCTGCATGGTTGCACAATGCTCCTGGGGCCCTTGCACACTTACCTGCATGCGGTGCATCGAACGAGCGGGCCGGTCGCGCTTCCTCCCCCAGCGCAGCCTACAGCTTCCAGACTGCACTGCAGAAGGAAAGGGTGAGGCGCTAGCACGACGGTCGTGCTACCAGGAAGTGACCTGCAGGATGAAGGAGCGGGGAAGCGGCAGCGTTCTGGATTAGGCTTTTCGTGCGAGATGCCCTCCCCAGTCGCACAAACGGGTAAAGTGAGAAAAGCCTCTAGGTTACACTCTCCGACCAGATCCTACTAGGGCTCAATTACTCTTCTGCCTCTCACTAGGCTTCCACTGAGAACTAGACCTCCCAAAGCAGTCATATTCTCTAAGGGACTCTACTCCCTAACTCCTTGCTAGGCTCTCATTAAAGAAATCAAAATACCCACAAGTACTTTCCTTTATATAAATCTCTCAGCCATAAGCCTCTCCCACACACTACTGGGTTGGGTTTCTCTCTAGAAACCTGCTTCCAGGCTGCATTGGTACTTTACATAGCCACAGCCACAGAACTTTGTCACACTTACCCTGATTAGTTAGCCATATGGGAGGCATATTTCCTAGCTGTGCTATTGAAGTATTTTGGAGATTTAGACATTTAACACTGTGTGTGTTTTTGGTGCCCATTGGGACAAGTATAGCATAATCAATCACATGGGGTGTATGGCTTGGTGTGTATATCTGAGTGAAATCTTAGGGGCAAAACCAGTGAATAGCAAAGGAACAATTAACGGGCTCAATTCTAAATGGAGCTGGAGCCATGAACACAAAGGACTTAGGCTAACTTTAAAGAACTGAGTACTGAAGAATGAGTGTCTTCACTGTCAACGAAGGACCCTTTCAAACTACACAAAGTACACAATTCCTGTGATTCGGTCTTATGTAATCTTGGGATTTGCAGTTTAGGGAGGAGTATTCAGAATTCTCAGTCAGAGGGCTCCTCTAGTGTCTCATCAAACTACAAGCTCTGGAATTTCATGGACTATAGTAATGACAGTTAAAGTGGAACCATAGTGCTATAATTGCGTAATGTGAAAAGACCCTAGGATGCTTCCAATTAGAGCGTCCAGTTCCCACTGTGTGTGAAACATATGTAAGCTCTTCTGCAGAACTGAAGAAATGTGGAAGTAAGAAGGAAACATATGCTACATGGTTTTCGTGGTATGTATGCCATGGACACGTAGAAGATTTATGGCCTCTGTTTTTAAGGCCTCCCTCACTACATGTAACTGCAGGTTGAAAGGTGGGAGTGGTATAGGAGTGTTACTAGACAGTGGTCTGGGAAAGGTTTCACATAGACCAAAAGTAAAGCAACTCTGCCTTTTAGCTCACTAGGGTTGGAAACCTCACAGTTCCCTTATGCCTACCATTTGGGAGATTCCTTGATCTGTTCTCTGTGGGCACACATCCTTGGTGCTCCAAAAATCTTTTGAATTGCACAGATTCCCCTTTAAACTGTGATTAACATTCAGATTAGCATCCAGAACTGGGGAGGAGGGACAGAGAAGGGAAACATTTTCAAATTGTTGTGCAATGTTTTTAGTTAATTAATGAGTGATAATTTCCTCACCCATAATCAAACACTGAAATGGTGGCCTAGGGAGAAAAAAATCCTGTAAATTCTAATTATTAGTTGTTTTTGTGTACTTTCAAGTCATCTCCAAGTTATGCTGATCCTAAAGTTAACCTATCATGAAGTTTTCTTGGCAAAATTCGTTCAGAGGGGTTTGTCATTGCCTTCCTTTGAGCCTGTGACTCTGAGAGTGTGATCTGCCCAACACCATCCAGTGGGTTTCCATAGCTGAGCAGGGATGCAAATCCTGGTCTACAATAGCCCTAGTCCAATGCTTAACCTCTGTATCACATTGGCTGTCAATACCATGGGAAAAGGAAAAGCAAATTACTTGTTGTTATTGTTGCTGCTGCTGCTGTTGCTACTGTACTGTAATGTTCTCATTGAAGCCATTGTCTGACAACACTGAGGAACTTAAGAACTGAGGCAAAATAGACAGAATAGTTATGAAGTATAAAATTGTCAGGCAAGTCCAGTGAAGCACATGACATAAATAAATGTAAGAGATTCTGACATGTTTTATAGACCTAATCTGAACATTTGAGGAAATGACACAGCACAAGCTGCTGAATTAAAACATATAAGAGCAAAGTTTCTTTTTTTATTTTTCCCATTTCGTGACTCTTCATTACTGTTACTGTTCCTGACAGCTCTTATTAGAGAACAGTTATAGCAATGTAGTCACTCTTGAGGCAAAAAAATCTGGGAGAGAATATTACAGATAATTCAATTCCTCATATCATTCAGATTCCCCACCCCTCCATCTGTCCATTCTGTCTGGTATTTTCCTCTTCCTTCCTCTCAGATTTATTTATTCTGGAGAAAAAGATAAATTAATTTCAGAAATAACAAATGTTATGTCAGTTTGATGTTATGCTTCCATCATGCACGTTTCATTCTGGCACTACTAAAAAAAAAAAAAAAAAGCTATGTGACCATTAACTCACATGTCAAAGAGGAATCAGACATGATTGTGCAAGACTTCTTTGAAAACTCAGGAAGGCCTCCAATGATACAACTCTGGTAAGTTGTGAAGTGGTGAATCATGACTTCTGAACAGACTGAATAGCCAGAACCTGGAAAGGAATAAAGGGAAGTGAGATAGATCTCAATGCAGCGGTGAAGCTTGGTGTGTGGAAGGGGCAGGAGGGGGTGGGGCTACAGCACAGGGGCATGGCCACAGTGAGTGGGGGCAAGACTGTGGCACGCTGGGGCATGGCTACCAGCTGGGATGCCCCAAAAACATTGTTGCTGGGGGCAAACTACCCCCATTGCCCCCCCATCCCTACGCAACTGTCTCAATGTCCTTCTGTTTAATATCCTTCTGTTCCATGACTTTTCCACTAATAGAAAATATTACCCTGGAATAAGATAGCTCATTCTAACTTATTTTAGACATGCAGATTTGATATTCTTATAAGTTCATCTGTTTAATTCTTTCTCTTGAGTAGACTTTGCCATTCTGTATGCTGCTTGAACTTTTTCTTTCATTGGTTCCCCCACCTCTGTGAAGTAGACTTTCAGGAGTCTTCAGACTATGGCTCATTACTTCAACAGAAAGGCCACAGCTCCTCTGTTGACACCTTGTTTAAGTCATGAATAAAAACATTTAGCAACAGCTTGGCCTCTAACTAGAGCTTTGGTGAGAATGAAAGATGCAAGCAAAGTGAGGCTGCAAACTGCTTAGAAACAGTTTCCCCATGGAACCTATTGTCCTTAACCTTAATTCCATTGAGATATTGATCATGAAGTGAAACATTGCTATGATCAACCAGGGTTGGGTTGGGGAATTAAATTCTGCTCTCCTGCATCAGCAGCCTGGAAACTGGACAAGATTTAGCCTAAGCTTTCAGTAGGAGAGAGGAGAACTTCAAAGTCCCATTTGTTCTGCCAGGGGAGTCTCATGTGCAGCATGTGCACATGAATAATCAGTTCATAGCATCATTATTATTTTTTTCTAATGAGTGATTAAATTATTAACAGGAATAACATCTAATTCAGTCCAGTCTCATCAAATTCAGTATGTTCGATATCCAAAGAAACAGAAATGCAATGTCCCAGTTTGTAAGAAACAAAAGATCAATTACTAATTGACAAAATGATATTGAAAAACTTCAAAGGTTGAAAGACAAATTTACATATTGAACAGACTATTAAAAATTAATTTTAGTCCAACACATAGCACAGATTGATTATGAAAAAAAAAATCTTTTTAATATCCAGGACTGAAAAATCTCTCAAATGTTTAGGAATCAGGAAGAAAATCAGAAAATTTCTCTCACCTCTAATACAATCATGGAACACCGTGTTAATGGTAAATGGAGAAGAACATGGCAGAATTAATATAAGGCATGGAAATTTTCAGGGTGATTCCTCATTTCTTTTTCTAATTTGCCATTGCAATATCATGGGTATGAAATATGAAATCAATCTGCAGAAATAATTTATTATACATGGATGATTTAAAACTATATGGAAAGTCACTACAGTCACTAGAGTTAGGTGCACAGGACTCCCATCAAAGTGAAAACAATGCAAATAACTCCCAAACCATATTTAACACACACAAAAATCTATGATCATCACATTCAACCCACCCTGGATTCCTTTGAGGCATCAAGGTTCCTTCACAAGGCAGAAGTGGCTGGCTGGTGGGGCTTACTGCCACCTCCACTGCTGCCCCACACCATTTTTATGAGGTACTTACAAGTCTTGTTTGCAGTTTCTCAGTCTCATAAGGCTTGCACACCTTGCACTTTAGGCTTGCACACCTTGCACTGCAGGGAGGCAGCAGAGGTAACAGCAAATAATCCATGAATAATCAAATTCACAAAAGTGAAACCTGCAAATGTGCAGGGCTGACTGTGTTAGAAAAATGTATCCTTATTGAATATTGCAAGAAAAATTTAGTCAGTGCAACTCAATAGGATCTGGAATTGATGTGCCACATATCAATAAATAAGTGAAAAAAATGATTGATTTGAAATAGAGCTTTCTGGTGGAAATATCATTGAAAGCCTCAACCATGAAGGAAACTACTAGGACCTGTGCATACTACAAGTAGAGGATGTGAGTGGGACGAAATCTTATACCCGCTGTATCTGAACAGGTTAGACACGGAGCTAGGATGAGCTCTAAAATGGGTAGCAAGTGTGGCAGCAACACAGAATGCAAAGTATGCAATACAATAAAACACAGAAAAGAGTTTCTTTGGCCAAAAGATCTTGCTAATAATCAGAACTGCATTTAGTCCAACCTACTAGCAATAGTGATCCAGAAGGATAACTTTATTATTCAAGCTCCATGTTTTTATACTATTTTCTTGATTAGGAAAGCAGAAACATATATCAGCAAGGTTAGTATTTCACTTAAGATTGACTACTTGTTATTTCTTATCTAACTCTTCCATCAGCTGTCTGGAAGAACAGAGCAGTGTGTATCTATCATAGGCCTTTTCCGCATTTTATTTTTGAAATGGGGTGGCGCGTCCTCCAGCGAGGACGTTCACATTTGGGGGCGAACTGAGTTCAGACTACTTACTGTTTCTCCGGACTTCAGCCCGCTCCGGAATGTCCAGAACTGGTGGTCGCCTGTGCTATTGAAAGACCGATTAAAAGAGGACTTTCAATATTGTGGTGCGCTCCAGTCCATCGCTCTGTAAAGTATAGATCTACAGGCTCGCTCCAGTGTGAGTCTGCAGATCTTCTGGGGGCAGGCTTCTGGCTGGCGAGCTTCTCCGGTTGCTGGAGAGCCTCTGCCAACCAGAAGCCTCCATTTTCGTCACCGGAGAGTGTGTAGAGCAGGCACACACAGCTCCGGACTGTCGTGGATCATCAGGAGGAGTGTGCCAGTCCGGTGAGTAATGGACTGCCCCATTTCCCCTCCAAAGTGCAGAAAAGCCCATAATGTTCACAAACAAGTCTGTCACTGATGTAACAAATATACTCCCAATTTCAGCAATAATAGTTTTGTACAGAAGTTAAAAAAAACAGAGGTTATTCATATAATTGTAATAGAAGCAGGTAACCAATATTCTTGTTAATTATATTACTGAGAGGACAATTGAGAATCTTCTAATATCCCTCATGTATATTTTAAGCGAACAAGAATATACAACATAAAAAAATGAAAGAAATTGCTACTATGAGTGTAGAAGAAGAATATACAAAGTCCTAAAATGGAAACTTAACAGGACAGACAGAATTCAGTCCACAAACTCCGCAACCATTCCAATTATTGAATATAGTGCTGGAGCTGCAGATTGGGCACAAACAGAGCTACATATACTAGATATGAAATCCTGGAAAATTTATAACAGCAAACCATGTTTTATGTACTCAAAGTGACATTAATCTGTACCTACCATATAATATTACTGTTGGGGGGTGGGGGAGAGCTACTACATGTGAAGCAGACTGTTGAAGAAAAGATCCTTGATTGAGTACATCAAAGAAAGCAAATAAAAATGTTCAAAGATTTATATATAAAGAATAAGGAATATACTGAAAATGTGTAGAGGAAAAAAAGTCATGAAGAAAACATATAGAAGCTCTGCAAAACAAACCTCTACATGGTCAACACATTAAAAGCATTGAAGAAAAAGCTCAGAAGTGGCACTTCTAAAATGGTGACAGAATGGGACACTGAAAAAAAAAAAGAATGAAGAACATATATTTGAAATCCAAGAACAGGTACTTTAAACTAAATGGATCAAGGCAAATATTAAAAGGATAGTAAATTTCACATATGCAAAAAAAAAAAAAAAAAAGCTGAAAGTGTTCACTACCTTACCAGTTGTACGGCAAGATTGCATAGAATGAATATAAGAAATTCTATGACAAAGTGGCTGCAATGATACACTGGAATGTGTGCAAAACTTAGATTTGCCCTGCAAAGTACTGGTAGGATGTAAGCCTGAAAAAACTTACAAAAAGGTGACACAAAATTGCTATGGAACTTTAAGATTCAAATGGACAAACAAGTAGAATGAAATATGCAAGACATACCTTTGGTTGAACAAAAGAGCACTTGGGTTATAGTCAGCAGAACAGCAAAACTTGGGGGACAACAGAACTGAAGGCAAAGAGAGGGAAAAGATTTAATTTCAACATCTCTGGGAAAATAAAATAGTTACGATTCTAGTTGTGATAGGTGCTCTGAAAGCAATTCGAAATGGCCTGGCAAAACATTTGGATTGTATCTCCATAGACAGAATCACAATACTATAATTGTATAAAGTGACAATGCTTGGAATGTGCCACATTATCTAATGATATCTCATTGATTCCTAGGCTCTTAGATAGAATCTGAATCAATGATGGTCCAAAATTCTTGTTGGTATTATCTTTTGTGTTGTGAAACCAATATAACAAACCAACAACAGCAGCAGCAGCAACTCTTTTGATGTAAAGGCTGCAGACATTTCTTTTGGATAAAAGTAACTGATAGCTACATTCCCCAAGAGTTGAAGGTGTCCCACTCTCCACAGGAGAAAGCAGTTCAGCCCAACTGCTCTTATTTTCTGGAAAGGAAATTCAAAGTCAATGTCTTCATCATCTACTTTAGAGTGATGCAAATCATCTGTGGTCATCATTTGGTTTTCTTAATGTTCAGTTGTAAACTTGTCTTTGCACTTTCTTCCTTGACTTTGTTCAGTAATCTGTAAATTTCTGCTAGTACTATAGAGTCATCTACAGATCTTAAAATTGTTGATGTTCCTTTCTCCAATTTTCACACCTTCTTCCTCCAAGTCTTTATGTATGATATGTTCAGGCTACAAGTTAAGCAGATAGGGTGATCAAATTCAGCCTTGCCCGACTCTGTTGCCAACCAAAATCCATTTTCATTTCTCCATATTCTGTCATGATGGTGTCCTCTTGTCCTGAAGGCAGGTTATTCATTGGGATAATGGGTGAGGGTGATTCAAGAAATCAAGGGTAAAGAAATCTTGCACAATATAAAAACATATGTCTTGTTTTGTTCCATTTTGTTTTATCTGATTTTATTTTACTTTTATTCCACTTTGTGTTCTCTGCCTGTGAGTGTTGGGATGGAACACACTTGATTATTCAGACACAGTTTGCACATGAAATTTTTAAAGCTGCATAATACATTAAAAATGTTATTGTGGTTAAAAAAAAAAAACCCCAATATAGACTTTTTAAAAAAAAAAAAAAAGATCCAAGTGCAAGAGAGAGAAAAGAAAAGAAAAAGATCTGGTTTATTATGGTTTATTATGGTGAATTTCCAGATAGACCTAAGTAGCTAATCTCCTGAGCCAGTTCCCAAATTTAACTGAAGTCAGACAACACAGGGAACATGTTCCTGTTCACTAATAAGTACTAAGGATGCTATCATCCTAAAATGGAAATGCCCCAAGGCAGTGTCTCTACAGGATTGGTCTTATCATCTCAGAGATACTGTTGCCATGGAGAAAACCTCTAAATTGTGCTAAGGACTCTCACAGATTAATATGTAACATGGCATCTCCTCTTAATACATGAACAAATGCAGCACAGAACTGGAAGAGTAAAAATGTCTCATCATTTGACGCATCCTGTGGTAATTTCAGGGAATTCATTTTCAGCAGGCCAAGACAAGCAAAGGCCAATTATGGCTCCATCCCTAGACCTATACCCTTTTCCTCAATTAGAGAGAGAGGCACAGGAATTACCGACTCTTGTGTTGTACTATCTGCTTCTCCTTCCATGTGTTGGAGTCTGTATGAATATTTGGAGTAGGCTGGGGTTTTTTAAAAAAGAAAATCTTATTTAGTGAGTTCCTTATACCATTTGGAACCTGTACAATTAGGGAACTAAATTATACAAGGAACCTCTCTGAATAGAGATCATTTCCCATTGCAGAAGGTACTTGTGGCACTGTAAATTAATTTAAAGAGAAATCTTTAGGAATTTTGCTTCTGGGTAAAAAGGGTGGAGTGAGGACCGGCAGCCAGACAATCCAAACACAGAGAGCTCTATGAGGGAGGGGCCTTTGTGATTTTTAAAAGTTTTTTTAAAAAAAACAAAAAAGTCTAACAGTTGTTTTGTGTCAGTCAAGAACAGACTGTTAGAAGAATCAGTTGTCTGAGTGGAGTAACTGAGTATTGGTTGGTTGAGTGGATTTAGGCAAAATGTCTGACATAACTTAATTGGAACAGGGTTAATTGTTTGAACCTAAGAAATGAGACCTGAACGCATTCATTCAGTTATTTCAGTAAAGTTATCCTGTTAATTATTTGGTAAATCTGACTCTGGACAGCATTATAGAATCATAGAATGATAGGAATGTAGAGTTGGAAGAGACCACACGGGCCATCCAGTCCAACCCCCTGCCATGCAGGAACACCCTCAAAGCACTCCCGACAGATGACCATTTAGCCTCCAAAGCACACTTAGGCAGACCTACTACAAAGAACACAAAGCTAACACACATACCAGTCCACAGTGAGATCACCTGAAGGCCTATAACCCCAAATTCAAGGGGGGATTTTATAAGGGGATCAGAAGGCAGGGTGACAGTGACAGGTTTCCAGAGTCTAAGGCCAGCCAGGGTCAGCCTGGAGGAGGGCACAACAGAGGAAGCAGGGCCAAAGGCCCAATGGTATGTCCACAGGACAATTATGTGCATCCCTTTCTTATATTTAATGCCTAGCCAAATAATTACAAATGGTTTCAGGGACGGGAGAATGGCTGAATCACTAAAACCGTCTTGTTCCCTTGATGGAGTTTACCTTCATCATAGTAACAACTCGAATTTGATTTGTATCGCTGGAAGAGAAGTTCTAATGTTAGATTACCAATTCAGCAAGGAGGATGAGGAGAAATAACACTGGAGAAACAGGCACAAAAGAGAGAAGTAAGGTATGGCAATATAGACTCAACAATGAGAATATTGCATGATTCAGAAGTGGGCCTAATGAGGTGAAGGACACAAGCAGGATATACAAAGTACTGAGGGTATCCCCTCCAACTTCCACGAATTCTCCAAGACACATGCCCTTTATATTTTATTGACATCTTCCTACAACTTTGATTCTTTGCCTAACTTAGCTATCTTATTCTTGTTAACAATAATTTCAGATCAATTCCCTTCAAGCACTCTTTTCTCACTTCCAAAATATGTTATTTAGATAATCATTGCTGTCCCTGAGTGTATGATTAGTGTATGATGCTCATGGATTTCCTTCAGTGTGAATTTTTAAGAGAACTGGCCTGATTACACTTCCTAGTCTAATATGTAGATTGGGTTACACTCTTAGAACATTTTGGAAGATGGTTTAAATAATAAAATGTGCAAAAATGCACAATTTTAAATAAATGCATACAAAAAAGGGGTAAAAATGCTAATTTTATCAAGGCTGAGTCTAAGAAAATTTATTTCCATCCTGAGCAGAAACAAGTGTGGGAAAGCAAAAGTTTTACTGCTCCCCAGTTTCCTCATGTACCTTTTCAGATTGTTCCATCTCCTGAAGATAGACAGGAATTAGGGAGAGTGAAGGAAGGAAGTCTAACTCTGCTGTGAAAAACATATATGTTGCAATTTAGTTGAAAATAGGTCCCATTGAAATCAGAGGGTCTTAAATTAAGTCATTACTAACTTTCCCCATTAATTTCAAAGGAACATAACTTCTGCTAAATTAGGCTGAAGCAGTAAAAAGAGAATACCCTACAGAACACATTGAAAAGGATAGTATTACTTTGCCTTCTTTTACTTTTAGATCTCTCATATATTTAAGGTTGCCATACTACCCAGTTGGCTGGGTTTCATCTGGTGTCTCAGCCTGCCACCAGGTACCTCTTTGGACTATTATCTGTCTGGATTCTGAGTTTTCCTTTTTTTTTTTTTTTTAAGTACCTCTCTAGCTGCAGCTCAAAATGTGCAGCCCTTTTTATCTTCACTTGTTTTGTGAGGAATGAGACCATCCCTGTCTTTCAGTGTGTTTAACCAAGGAATGAGAACTCACAGCCATGACTGACATTGAGGACAGAGCTGCAGAGGTAGACATGACTCATTGTCTGTCTAAACTAATTTCTAGTTTCTAAACCAATTCTAGTTTTCTGGTTCAGTTTTCCAACCTTGCTAAAATGCTTAACTTTTAGGGAAAAGTCTAGCTAGAGAGCTCCTTGCAAAGACTGTATGAAAGGAATGGGACCATCAAAGTGAAGGAGATGAGATACAACAAAAAAGAGTAAAAGTTGCAACACAATTATTAGTATGTGAGGGTCCGCAGAGTCTGTTTTTTCATGACTTCTTTGTTGTGGCAATATTATGTACTTTTAATAGACGTCCAGAAAAAAATTGAATTCCATTTCTCCCACTAGGTGAAAAGAGCCACCCCATTATTGCTATCTTCCCTCCACCTATCTTTCCCCTACTGCTGCAGACTCCTACTACTTTGATTTATCTTCCACTCCTCTGCAGCAGTAGCAGCACTGCCTTCACCTGGCTGCTTATACAATCTCTTTTTAAAGCAGCACTGGCAACATTGTGCAATCACTGCTTCTTTCTCGGGCAGCATGAAGTGAATCAGGGTGGGAGGGAAGATAGGGTTGTAGCTGCAGTTGCAAGAGAAGGAAGCATGGCACAGGGCAAAGTGAAGCAAGGTGGGTGCTAGGGAGGGTGGAAGTGCAGCAAGATAAAAGAGAAGGGAAGTAGAATGAGATAGGTATAAAGGGAAGGAGGGAAGGTGAAGTGAGATGTTCAAGTGGCAGAGTCCAAGAGGAAGGGAGGGAAGCATGGAACTAGTGTACTCAGAAGAATACTTACTGTAACAGATGGTATCAAGGCTGAAGTATAGTGTTAGAAAAGAATGTAATTATTAGTATGTTGAATTTTTTATAGTTAGAAAGCCAGTTAATAATATACACATTTTTCAGATCTGATGGTCTGGAATATGGAATACCTGTATATCTGGTATTCCTTGAATGCTTTTGTCTCATTCTTTCCCCACTTACGGCTTGTGGTGCTGTGATCCACTTTGGCCTAAATCCAACTGTTAGCCAAAGTAGAGTAAATCTATTGAATCAGCAAGAACCTGCTAAGTTAGAACATAGTTATGTTTCATTGTTTCAATGGATTTAGCCTGACAACTACCTTCTAGCTGATACTAACAGCTGGATTAGAAATGGAAAGAATATTCAAAAATATTTGCTAAATGGTGAAGAAAAACATGTACTTTAAGTGTTGAGTAATTCTGATGAGAAGAATCTGAGAATTATGGGAATCTTTTCAGTTCAGGACTTATTCTGTGCAAAATTCACATGCTGAAATCCTATTAGCTGTTGCACTTTTTCTAGGACCACACAATAGTGGCAAGAGACCATGCCAGCCCAAAGCAGTCTATTTCTCCAGTGCTTTCCTTCCTTCACCACTGCTGTGTCTTGGTTTGCTTTTCTCCTGCTGTCACTGCCTGAACCAGTGTAATTATGCCAACATCATCCACCAAAACTGCAACCTCCCTATTAGATAATACAGCAAAGCTAGAGAACAAAATGAAGTTTAACACACACACACACACATATATATATATATATGTCACTAAATGATAAAAGAATTGTGTTACAAGCAACTCAAGATGGGGAAATATATTTGTAATTTACACAGGCAGGTATATTATAAATGTGGGGGGGAAAACTTACATTTTTTTAAAAAAAATAATACTTGTATTATTATAATTAGTTGTAATTATTTGACCTTACCCCCAAAAGATGAATACAACTATTTGACTATAAAGTGGGTAAAGAGAAAACTACACAAAACCCAAGGGATTTTTTTAAAATGTGAAAATTTATTTTCAGGCTGTCATAATTCTTAAAATATACAGTACAATACATTACAGTGCAATACGTTCTTAGATAATCTAGAGTAGTCTGAAGTTTAAATTAAATGCCGGAATATAAATCCTAACCAGAATTAAACCAAAAAATGATATTTATTATTTTATTCTACATTCATACAGACTATTCCTGTTCCTGGAAGAGAAAGAAACAGATCCAGCGATTTTGAAAACCCTGTTTGTCATCCTCCCCAGCCCCTAAATCCTCTTTCATCTAAATTTTCCCTTTTCCTTTTCTTATAATGTTATTTCTTTACCCACCTCCTTCTTTAGATTGTTGATTCTCATTTAGATCTCAGCAAAAGTCTCAGTGTAAAGACTTGGAGCATTCAGTTTTCTTGGAAGGATGAGGTCTCTGGTGTAGAACACAGGAGAATTATCTGAACAAAAAGAAGACCATCTATAGCTATCCTTATTATTTTTTTGGTGTGTGTATGTGTGTGTATTAACATTGGAACTGTCAAAAATATCAAAATGTAATCACAAACAAAAATAAATTGTTTGAGTCTTCTGGCTGAACATTTATAAGAAGGCTTGAGGTAAAGAACCAATTGGGAAATGTAAACTTATTTTGGTTCTTTAGCATTGTTTCTTGTATCATTAATTCATAACTTAATTACAAAATTATGCTAATCTTAAAATTACATCTTAAGTTAACTAGTTCAGTTAAAAATAAATTTAAGTCACCCTTTTTCATTAGAAAACTTCCATCCTATTTGATCAATTGGTAACCTAGCTGATTTTAATTACTTAGTTCCTGCCTCTGGATTGCACATTGAATGTAACATATCGTCAATACCCTGTTCTCTCAGCAACTCATACACCATTGGGTTATTTTAAAGGTAAACATGAAGAAGCAAGCTGTCTTGAGCTGTTTCCTTGTGGGCCCACCCACACTGTATGATTATAGTGCTATATTATACTTTATATTCCATAGCACATTCCATGGAATTATGAGGTTTATAATTTTGGAGGGAATAGAGTTTCCTAGCTGAGAATTCTAAAGGCCCCTCCTACAACTCCAACAGCCTAGGATTCCATAGGACTGAACTGTGGCCATTAAAGTGGAATAATAGTTCTAAAACTGTGTAGTGTGAGTGGGCTGCATGATAATTGTACTAAGGTAAAAGTTTCTCCATGATAAAGATATTATGAATATTTATGTGTTATTTATTTAGCTAAGAGTATAAGAGAGACAACTTTGACAGGTTGGAACTGTTGAGTTAACTGGGTTTGTGGCAATGAGAATAGTCCAGTGTTCTGTTTTAATTAAGTATTCAGTGGCCTCGCCCATTAGTGTCAATAAGATCTTCTTATCACAAGATCAAACACTCCTTGAAACTCCTGTTCTGGCAATGGAAAAAGGTAGTCGAAAATTAGTCAACTTATATACATAAGAGTGAGAACATTTTGAGGAATGAAGGAATCACTCTGCCAGACAGAAAGATCATTGATGAAGAAGCTGAGGTATGCTGAAACTCAGTAGAGATCTACACACAAATTAGCCTTTCTGAATGCTGAGAATCATACCTGTGAATCTGCACACACTATCAAGTTACCCATGTTTGTGATTTGCCATTTGTTTCTATATTTCCTTAAATTTGATTTTCTGCACATCACTACCCCCATCCCCACATGCAGCACACACTAGTGTCCTGTGGGGTGGGGGAAAATGTTCTGCTGGAACAATATTATGTGGGAAAAGATCCAAACTGAGGAGAATCTCAATGCATTTAAATTTTTTTGGTGTGGAGTTATGACAGTTTTCTCTGTTATCAGGCTGTACCTCCCCTACTTTGATATGGTTCTATTGGCAAAATATTATTTAATTGGCAAAATATAATGTTGCCCTGACTTGTGGGGGTTCCATGAGGGATGCCTTGATTCACTCCAAAGATGCAAAGATTGAGGAAATTAGTGAAGCACTAGTGTGGCAAAACAAGGGGCAGGATAACCCACCGAGACCTTCAACCCAATTTTTACGGGGTCAGACCAAGCAAAAAGTCAGACAATCATACTAATGAATGGATTTTATTAGCAAATATGTTCTCACACACCAACATAGTCACTCACTCACACAAACAAAGCCTATTGAGAAGGGAAAGAGGTGAAAACATATAGGGGATATAGTGGAGAGATTGTAAAGGTGCTGATATTGCACCTGTCCAGAAGTCGTCACTCCAGGAAGTGGAGAGAAGGAAGGAGCTCAGTGAAGAGAGGGTGCTGAGGGGAGCACTCGGCTAACAGAGTGCCAGTCTGCTACCGTGACAGGGAGTTCTTTGAAGAAAGTCTCGAAAACAGGGACTACTTATAGGACAGAATGTACCTTGAGGGCAAGCCCATTCCCAGGAAGAACAATGGCCAAAATAGAAGGAAAAATATCACACAATAGTAACTTGATGGTTTGCATAAGGCAGGTTATTCATTGGGATAATGGTGAGGGTGATTCAAGAAATCAAGGGTAAAGAAATCTTGCACAATATAAAAACATATGTTTTGTTTTGTTCCATTTTGTTTTATCTGATTTTATTTTACTTTTATTCCACTTTTTGTTCTCTGCCTGTGAGTGTTGAGATGGAGCACTTGATTATTCAGACACATGAAATTAGAACACTTGATTATTCAGACACAGTTTGCACGTGAAATTTTTAAAGCAGCATAATAAATTAAAAGGCTGGTTGGACACATGCACTGTGAATTAGTTCAGAAGAGACCTCCAGATGTAGCCAGGTCATAAGAAATCACCAGGAAATTCTAATGATAATGGGCTTGCAGTTAGCCTCTGATGACTCAACCTCTTAGAGATAATAGCATCTGAGAGATTCCCGCAAGACAGTTGATTGTCTTAACTACTTTCCCTTTGACAAACCAAGCTTTCTTTTTGTCCCTACACCTGTCTGGTGTCATGGTCTGCTTCCAGAACATGGACTCTGACTCTGAAACAGGGGGCATGCCAGAGGCTGAGACAGGGGGCATGCCAGGACCTGCTGTACAGGAAGTGATTACAGTGGCACAATCAGAACAAGGGGCAGTGCCAGCTCAAGCAGAGAGTCCTGCCTCTTGAGACACAGAAGAGCACTTACCTGTACCCACCTTTGCAGAGCACAGCAAAAAGAGACCTGGCATCACTCTCACAGAATTTATAACCAGCAACAATTAATTGGCACTAGGCTTCAGACTTATATAAGCTGATGTCCTTCCCCCCCAGGAGTTGTCAGAGCTTATCTGACCTCCTACGCTGCCGGATACCTTGATGAATGCTCTGACTGACCTTGGATACTCCTTGCCTTGGAACCCTGTGGACTTTATTTATGACTCTGAGCTTACTGTCTGGAAGTAAGTAACAAGCTGTTTATTTTGTTTGTTTTATCAGCTGTGCCAGGAGTGAGATAGGACATCTGGCAATTACCAAGCTATCAGAACTACTATTAGCCCTTTGTCACCTAACGCTAAATCCATTAGCTCATCTGGGACTCCATTGTCCACTCTCAGGACTCCATTGTTTACACCTTTGCCCTCCAGGCAGAAACAGGGTATTTATACCCCAGTTTTTGGCCAGTCAACTTGCAATACATTGATTGCTGGTCACCACCCTGCTGGTCTGATTCCCGATTGTGTACTGTCCTTAGACTTGCATCTAAGCCACACCACTTCTTTGCTGCTCTTCTGGATTGAGAAATATCACTCACTTCACCCTAAAATCTTGCTATCCAAAACTTTCCTCCCTTTTTCTTCAGTTAGCCTTGTGTGATTGTGTGACTGCTTGGATCTTGTGTGTGATTGCAGTTCTCCCAATAAAACACAGTAAGCTTGCTTTTGAATCTCTGGCTGGTTGTTCCCTGTACTAATACTGGTAAACATAGGTATAAAAGATCTGATAAGGTTACCACCACCACCCCTGCAGGCCTCCTCTTTGAGCTAATATTCCCCACAATTTCATGAGGTACTGGCAATGTGGGTGGACCCCTGAGTCACCCATGTTTTGGGGTAACATCTCTAACATAATTAGGAAATGACTGAAGACTTTATAGCCTGAATCCAAACATGGATTTGCCAGTTACTAAAGACAGTTCAGCCTACTTGTGTCTGTGAATAAATCTCTACCATGTTATAATATTATATTCAAGAGTAATTTTTGTGAGCAATCCTCTAAAAGGAAAAATGCAAGGAATGAAGCATCACTAAATGGTCCATTCTGAATGCATCCAAGGAGAAACAGCTGGAAAAAATGTCAACACTTGAGAAACCAGTGAAATGGCAAATCAGATGAACATCAAGATCAGGTTATTTGAAACACCAGAACTTAATGTACGATTAATGGCCAATCTTTTAAAGTAGAATTGTTATCAAATTTGAACCCAATCTAGTATTGTGTGTTTATTTTTGTAGGCAAGTAAACGGTAGTTTCATGAGTGAGAATTTTGCTACCCAGTGAACTGGAAATAGATAGTCAAGCAATTGTTCTGAGCAATTTGGTAGGATCTGTATATTTCTGCATGAGCTTTTGATTGTGCTTATAATTTTAGTTGGCTTGTTTCTATGAGAGATACTTGGTAAAGTCTGTAAGAAATGACTGTTATGTCTTAGGTGATGACACCAAATTGCAAAAGGTCACTATACTTTTCCGGCTTTTTTTCTGTTTGGGCTTATTGCACTCAGTGGAGAAGAGTTATTTACATTTGGTATGAAAGCATTTCCAGTCCCTACTTTCAAAGTGTGTCATGGTGGCTGCATCACTCACATACACAATTTGGTTTTAAAAATCAAGCAAGAAATGCCCTCCCTCCCCCAGTCTTCTTATAAACTGTAAGGATTAAAAAAAACACACACAGATGGAAGTAATCTGGATTTCATCAGAACAAATATCTGGGGTAGTTTGCCAGAATGACATGAGGAGAATCTTTCTGCTCACTGTCCTTTTGAGCACTATTGTCTCTGATCCCTAGCTGCAGACAACCTTCTGACTAGTTAAAGTTGATTTCTAAGGAGATGAATAAAAAGCTGTAAGAGTGTTACAGTAGTTAAGGTAGTGATGAAGAGTATGTGTGAGCAGCAGCAAGCAATTGTGATTAAGAATTAAAGACACCAGTGACTAAAGAAGCAAACTAAAGCTTTATGTTGAGAACTTTATTACTGAAATGAAATCTCTCTAAGGATATTAAGCTAACACTAAACTAAGCTAGTTTCATTTTTGGTAGAAGTTTAAGAATAGCCAGGAAGGAAGAGATGGGATGGAAAGATCCCTGTGGGTGTCAGTTTCCATCTAATATGACGTTTCACCTACATAGAATTAGGTATGATAACTTTATTAAAAATTGTGGCAGGTTTTCTTGAAATCCAGAAAATAAGCTCTGATTCTTCTCTGACCCTGGTTAACCTTTTCTGAGGTTTGCAAGTTATAGTGTTATCCCAAAATGTGGGTGAATCAGGGGTCCACTCATGATGTCAGTACCTCTGTGCAAAGGTGGAGGATTATTAGCTCAATTAGGAGGCCTGCAAGGGGCGGGGAATAATCTATAGAGACCTTTTACAGCAATGTTTACCAGTACTTCTTCAAGGAGGAACCAAACAAAGATTCAAAAGGAAGCTTAATTGGGGGAGTGAATCACACACACAGGATCCAAACAGTCATGCACTCACACAAGGCTCACTGAAGAAAAAGAGAGGAAAGTTTTAGATAGCAAGATTTCAGGGTGTAATGGGTGATATTTACTGATCTAGAAGACCAGCAAAAAAACAGCAATGTGACTTAGATTTGTGTCTAAGGACAGTACACAATCAGAAAGCAGAGTGGAGACCAGCAATCAGTGTACTGCAAATTGACCAGCCAAAACTAGGGGTTTATATACCCAATTTTTGCCTGGAGGTCAAGGGTGTGAATGGCTCTCCAGGCAAGTAGAAAATGGAGTTCGCAGAGTGGACAATGAGATCCAGAATGGGCTAATGGTCTTAGCTTTAGGTGACAAAGGGCTAAGAGTTGCCCTGATAATTTGGTGCTTGTTGAACAGGCTTTGGGACAAAGGAAGGATTTGCTTGGTCAGAGGAAAATGAGGCAAGACAATCAGCAGTCTGGCGGGAATTTTCCAGTTACTATTGTCCAAAAGGCAGAGTTGTTAAGGTTAACTGAAAGCCTATAATCTCTGTAGTTTCCTGGTGATTTCCTGACTATGACCTGGTAACACCTAGAGGTGTTTTCTGACCTTATTTACAACATACATACTCAGCCAATCTTTTCCTCTTGTCCAGCTTAGCCATACAGCCATTGCAGGGTACATGTTATATTTATGCCAATAAATATATATTTCCAAATAAATCATATTTCACCAATTAAACCTTATCAAAGTGTGGGGGTTTATGTCCTCGTAACACCAGAGTAGATCAATGGAGCTATAGTTGTTTGACAACACTAGCAGGCCTTAAATCACTATTCATCAAGCCTGGGTACATTTTATTTGTCATAGGCAAAAATGCTGATAATTTAAGATTGGTTAAGCATTGTTTGCTATAAATACTACAGGATCAGATTCTGCTGGTGTTTTTCCCACTTGATACCAAATAGTATAACACAATTAATTAGCAAGTTTATTTTTGTGCATCAAAATTTTAAAAACCTATTCAGAATTTTTACCTTTCTTCTATGTTATCAGGGATTACAGATGCGATTATCTCTAATTCTTATATCTTCTAAAGAGTGGAATATGATAGGGATGTTCTGTCTCTCTCTGCTATTTCCTTGGAGCCTTTGACCTGTGAGATCAGATACCTTGTAGATGGTGTCTCATAAGGAACACTTTGTTTACTAAATTTGCTAAACTAAGTGGCTGAATACAAGAAGATTCTGCATTGGCATAACATAGAACCTGTGGCCTGAATCTTGAGTTCTCATGTGCAAACAGAATTGCTTCTTCAATCTGTGAAAGAAATTTCAATCCAGCAGTGGTTTCACTCCCTCTGCAGCCAAATCCTCTGGAAATGATTTGGGATAGCAGAGGACGCAAGGCAAAAGGTAATCAGCCAAAGGTGCTTCCCCCTTTTCCTCTAGGGGGAGCATCCCATGGGAACACAGTGGGGGATATCTCCATTGATGGGGTTTTAGTAAAGAGCTAAGCCATGGACATTTTTTTCCCTTGATGTTTAACAATGTCTGTGTCAATCCACTGTGGTGGCTAACATTTTCTACATTTGTGTTCAAATTTCCAAATTTTCTGAGTTTTGCTTTTATTTCATTGTATAGGAATATAGTTTATTATGCCAAGCCCAAGGCTATGTGGGTATTGTCCATGACTGCTTATGCCACCTGAGTGCAGAATAGACCCATTTTATTCCTTCTCTCTCTCTCTCTCTCTCTTTCTTTCTTTTTCTCTTTCTTGCATGCTAGCACAAGCTGATAAAATCATTAGCATACTTGAACAGGGAGAAACTACTAGAACTAAAAGCAATAAAAGATCTGCTGGACTAGAATCATGGATTTGACTGATACACTTCTGATGAGCAGAATGAGTCAGACATAAGGATAAAAGATTTCATTGACATCAACTATCCAATGCAGTCGTGTAGAATTCATCTTCTTTATTTTATTGTAGCAACAGCAATCATAGGGGGGGGAAATCAAATCTGTCCTTGTTCCAGAATTGTTCCTGAATTAATTGATTGCTAGAAATGAGGGGAGAGGGAAATTTCTGTGTTCTCAAGGACCTTGCATTGGCTGACAATAGTTGAATCCATTTGTTGTTATTTGCCACCAAATGACTAAGGCAAGGTATGTCTTCATCAGCTGTTTTTCAGTTATGTAAATCATATGTGGTCATTATTTTTGTTTTCTTAATAGTTAACTGTAACTTTGATTTTACACTTTCTTGCAACATTTTGTTGTGTGTTTTTATATATATATATATATATATTTGTTCTGACTGACTTGAATTTATATAGTGGCTTTTGCTTAGTAAATGCTTATGAAATAAATAGTATATAGCATCATAAAGTCACGTTAATAATAATTAATTTCTTTTTAATATATATATATGTGTGTGTGTGTGTGTGTGTGTGTGTGTATGAAGGAGACAGATCAAAAATACACCAATATATTGTAGTTTACAAAAGGTAAAATAAAGCAATGTTGTTACACTGAAATAAAACACATATTTGGCATGTTTTCCCTTTTTTCCCCCAGACATGTAACTTTAAGCATAACATAGATAAATGTTAGAAGAGAGGATATAGACTAATATTAATGTGATCAATAAGTTTGGTGACCTAATTTGTAGTCTTGTAGGCAAATCTGGTGGAAAAAACTGGACACAGTAAAAAGCTGTGAAGGGTTTTTGGTTTTTTGGTTTTTTTCTCCAGTAGGGGAATTTATGTATTTTATCCAGTGTTTTATCCAGTAATACGACATGACTATCTTCTGTTGGCAGTTTGTCCTAGTAGCAAAATTACATCCATGAGATCATTTTTGACAGCTGGTCCTCTGTTGTTGTTGTTACTATCATCATGATCACCACCATGTATTTATATAGCACCATTAGTTATATGGCACTTTATATGAGTGGTTTATGATACAATTTGACAGTTCCCTGCCCTCATGCTTACAGTCTAAAAAGTCACAACTCACAAGAAAAAGGGAATGGCAGTGGGGGAGGAGACTGAGTCCAGTAGATGTTGTCTGCTGCTTTCTTCCTCTGAGAGCACAGCAGTGCCAGTTGGGATGGAAGAAGGGTCTTTCATCAGTTCCTGGGCCCAGGCATGATGGAGCTGTGGCTGCCTGTTCTTTTCTCCCACCAAGACCATAGCTGTGGCCGTTAGGATGTATACTCTAGTGACAGAAAGCATAGATGGGACAGAACCTATAGACATCCTCTCTAACTCAGGCTTCCTTGAAAATATAGAAGATACCCAAGAAGTATATAAATAAGTGGGACTCATAGAAATATCCAATGCCAAAATTCTTTTTTACTGTTTCATTTTCTATTATGTTGGATACAATGAGACTGAATTTTGATGCTAACTGCCAGCTTCTAGCATCATACATAGGGTGGGGAAATGCAGAATATAGAAGAACAGGGATATCAAAACGTGAAACAAGGTGTGCCACAAAACTTAGGCCATTTCCACCCTACACTGTTACAGTGCTATTATTCCACTTCCAACATCCTATGGAATCCTGGGGTTTGCAGATTAGGGAGGGGCGTTTAGAATTCTCAGCCTGGGAGCTCTTGGGCCTCAGTCAACTACAAATCCCAGAATTCCACAGGATATTGAAAATGAATTATAGTGCTATCACAGCATAGTGCAGAAATGGCCTTACTTTCTGGTGTCAAGTGCAGTGTGTTCAGAGAAAACTTAAAAAATGAGGGGGGGATAAAAAAAAGTATATTCCTAAGATAGTAATATAGATGAAATATGTTTTGAATATTGAAAACAGTACTGTGCATAGTTGTCTTCAACGACCAGTTATTTATTATAATCTCCTGAAATACAGAGCAACAAAGGAACAATTTAATAGAACTAGTTTTCCTTGGATGTTAATACAGTCTTATAGGCCCAAGTTTCTTCATACCCCAGAGGTAGTAATACAAGGCCTGCTCATACTAGATTCTGTGCAGAACCGAAAAATGGAAAAGTTTCTTTCAAAACAGAGAGAAATCATGGGTTTCAGCATGGAGGCCTTCTATACATGCTTAATAAATAAGTAGTACATGATGATATAGATGTACAAACATTAAACAGAAAGATAGCAGGCAGAAAAGTAAATAGGCTAAAATTGGCTGACTTGCTTAACTTTTTTTATTTTTTATTTTTTTAAAGTCTTTCTGAATGTGTAGTTGTAAACATTCTACATTAAAAGTGTTATAGTTCAATGCTTTGTGAGACCCACAGTCCAGACTGGATACAATAGAAGGGCAACTTTCTCATGTTCTGGAACATATTTCTTTCAGGAAACCTTTCAAAGAAAATTTAATATGTGTTAGATAGGGATTAGCGAGAACTGTAATTTGAAACTGTTAACGAGAGGAAGGAAGAAGAAATTAACACAGACGTTGAAAAACGTCACTCCTGGGCTTAAATCTAATTGCTAGTTCCCACTTGAGAAGATCCACTGAAATAATGAAACTTAGATAAGTGTAGATTCAGTTCAATGGGTCTAATCTAGTGGGGACTAACTATTGGAATTAGGCCTTGATATGTGTGGGAACTGAAACTCTGAATAGTGTTAACATTGCACTCTGTATTAGGATCCTCACACTTTCTACCTTGAACAGCCTCTCCCTACTACCAATGAGTTGCAAATGACTGAAGCTGACCATAAATATAGACAAAACAGGGGCAGCCCCTGTCAAAATACGGTGGGATATGGTCTCAAAGTTTGATATTATTAGGTGGCAATTACTGATTTGTTTTTAACCTTATACCCAATCTCCCTTTGAAAATGACTAAATTATTTTCTGTAATAAGTTCCTTTTACCAATGACTATGGAGGATCTATGGACTGTCAAATAAAGTTTGTTTGTTGTTTGTACCATTATGTGACTTTTCTCACTTTAGGCATAAACAACAACTCTGGTGTTCTTATAACAATATTTTTATACATGTGCATGTGTAACTGTCTGTACATAGTTGTGAGTGCTGGAATGCTACTATTATAGATATCCTCAGAAGGAGGAGAAGCAAATGGAGAAGACGAAAATGTAGACAGAGAGGAAGAGAAAGAAGAAGAGGAGGGAGGAGGAGGAGGAGGAGGAGGAGGAGGAGGGGAGGAGGAGGAGGAGAGAGGGAGGGGAAGGAGACGGCAGCATACTTTGGGACCTTTGTCAAGAACAAGAATAGACAATTTTGTGTGTTTTTAAATGAATATCCAAATCAAAAACATCGCAAATAGAAAAAGATAATTCAGTATATCATCACTCTAGGTTACTTAAAGCATTCAGGTATGTTATTACACCCTTTATTTTCTATACATTTGTACCTTTCTTGGAACTGCATGATATTCTATTACTTCTAAAATTTTCTGTATACTGTCTCTGAAATAGAATAGCCTGGGATGTCTCCCTTGCATCCTCTCCCTGTCATTGGAGCAACCAGCCACACTCACTATATTCTGTGCCAGAGCCTGGAAGGTTACTTGTAAGAGAAATAAATATAATGATATGCCGAAGCCATCCATAACTGAGCCTGGAAGTGGGTCACAGCATATCGTCCTACCATAAGTCAATTACAAATGGCTCCTGCTGAGCATATTCAGAACAGAACTTATTAAGTCCAAAGGATAGCTTGTCCCACTGCTGAACACCTCATTTTTAAAAATTAAATTAAATTTTTAAAAAAAACAAAACAAAGCTAGAAACATCTTATACTATTACTAGGCCATAACACATATTAGACTTCTTTGGTCTAATACAGCAAACTGCCTTCTAAGAGACACAGGGCTCTTTCATACTACACAATTATGTTACTATTTTTCCACTTTAAATACCATCATTGAATTTTACGGAATCCTATGGGATTTGTAGTTTGGGTACACAATAAACCTCTCTAACTGATAATAATAAATACTCCACTTCAAATGCAAACCCTCAGATTCCATAGGATGATGCCATGGCAATTAAAATGGACGCACAACACCATTATTTTGTAGTGTGAAAGGTTCAGTTGTAAAAATAAAGCAGTCAGATAATAACTCCATCCCCAGCAAAGGCCCTTTTCGCACGGCATTTCCAAAGGGCCTGACATGGACCGTGCACGCATTTTTTCATTTTTGGTTCAAAGCCGAAAGTGCTGCATGGACGTGTATCACTCTGGAGCCTCGCATGCACTTACTTTGCGTGCAGAGCCTCAGGAGCCGGGCTGGTCAAGCTTCCTCTCTCAATGCAGCCTGGAAGGTCCCAGGCTGCACTGTGAAAGGAAGAGGCAAGACCAGGAAGCAGCTGCAGAGCTGAAGCAGCAGGGACGTGAGAGCCTTCCTCCAAAGGCTTCTCACGCAAGCCCCGCACCCCAGCACCACGAAAGGGTAAGGTGCAAAAAGGGTCATAGTCTGGGGAGTGGGGACAGACAGTGTCTGTCCAAGTGGGATAGGTCATTCATCAGCATTTAAACTTCTATGCAAAACCAATTTCTTCTGTTTTTGTGTCAAAATTTGCATGGAGTATCTTCAAACAGATGTCCAGCAGTGGAATGTGCAGAGGCTGGATGTTGGGAATGCTATGATGGCTGTTCCTGCATAGTTCTGGGTTGGACTTGATGGCCTCTGGGGTGATTCTATGATTCTATGATTCTATGTCATCTACCATGCTTGCAGCCCATTGAGCTGTTTTTTGAGGATAAACTATAGAATACAGTGCCTTCCAGATGTTTGTTTATAATGGGAGAATGCCATTTATTCAACAACCTGAATATAAGACATTGACTGGGGCCTTATAATAACAAAATTAATTGTGTGCATATGGCATGCACATGTGCACACACTATGATTAAAAAAAGCCAGCATTTCTGTGAAGTGTGTCCTGGATCCCAAAAGAATGCAATTAATCACTGAGGGGGGGAGGGAGAAAAGAGAGAGAGAATGAAATGGTCAACAAACAAAATTAAATACATACAATGAGAAAAATGTTCTGACGTCTGCCTTCTACAGTTCCTAAAGAAGAAACTGAACTACATCCAAGGCGGCTGTTTAGAACACTCTGTTATCAACATTATTCAGTGGTGATGGGATTGTCCTCTGAGTTGAGGCCATGTGGTATTAAACTCTTAAATCTATGAATTCAGAAATTTTCCATTTTGTCCAAAATGTCTAAAGGAGGTGGCACAAGGACAAATCTGAGAGTTTGTGTTGTTTGGAGCTGAAATGTTTGGTGACTGGTTGCTCCAGCTTCCTGGACAGAATGGCACACTTGTGGTTCCTGAAACATATACACAGGTCTGTAGTTATTTCCCCCCAAGTATGGCAGGTATGACTGCATTTGGTCACATAATTAAGATTTCAAGATCCAAAAAAGATATGTTGTACTTTCAGGTGATATGATACTTCAAATCACAAGGGTGTGATTCTAGATTGCAGACTGGCATTTGCAGGACATTTTTTACCAGCAGGCTCTATAGATTGGATAGCTCTTGGAATGCATAACTTGAGACTGGCTAATGTCTCTATCAAGAAGTTCAGAATTTGTTAGCAATGTGTTGTTATTATTTTGTGCCTTCTAGTCATTTCCAATTTGTGGAAACCCTAAGGCAAACCTATCACAGATTTGTGTTGGCAAGATATGTTCAGAGGGGGTCTGCCTTTGCCTTCCTCTGAGCCTGAGAAAATGTGACTTGCCCAAGGTCAACCACCTGGGTATCCATGACTGAGAGGGGATTTGAAGTCTGGCCTCTGGAGTTGTAGTCCAATGGTCAAATCACTACACCATGCTGGTTCATGGATAGCTTTCTTTAATTGTAATATGGTAGTTAGGAGGTACTAGATGGAAATCTACCACAAATGGATTGCATTGTTGGCTATTACTTCACTCTTTTTGTGGAAGATTTTCTCTCAAAATGATAGCTGCTATGAGGAAGATATCCTTTTAAAGCAGATGTTGTTTGAGTTCCTTGGTCCTTTTACAGTAATTTTCCTGCATGTTACAGGTATACATATACACATAGACACAGGCAGCAGCTTCTATGTTATATATGTTATATATTGGAGGTTCCAGAGCACAGCTTCTGGCTGAGAAGAATGGGGAAAGTGGCCAAGCCACATATGGAACAGAACAACAGAATACACAATTCCTTGTAAAAGTGAACCCCACCCCATCTGACCCTGCTACATGCACACAAAAGTATCAAGAGAAGCAGTTGATGTGGTAGGTGCAGGCAGGTAGTGAAA
Organism: Ctenosaura bakeri; assembly: GCA_948474755.1. Classification (NCBI taxonomy): domain Eukaryota; kingdom Metazoa; phylum Chordata; class Lepidosauria; order Squamata; family Iguanidae; genus Ctenosaura; species Ctenosaura bakeri. The sequence goes on along the minus strand of CAOLHI010000188.1, from coordinate 45,635 downwards.
CTGAACAAAGGATTAGAAGACTCAATTTTTACCACACCCATTTAACCTAATTACCCTTTTAGATTGTGTTGTAATAAGAGGAGATTGCCCACTTCTCCTGGATTCTGTGCCTGTCTCACATTGGTAATACAGATACTTTTCAGGGATTTGAATATATAATATTGGCACTTTGTGCCTAGTTTTAGATCGTTGTGTAAATCAATGTTTTTCTATGAAAAGGAAAACTCTGCTTCTCTCGCCTTGCCCAATGCTTTTTCCAGCAGATGCATACAGAATCTATTTGCTCAATTCCACTAGGGGGAGGGGGGAGAGGGACATCAAGATATATGTGCAATACTTTAGCAGTGCTTTTAAACATCTTTGCTAGTGTCCATCCCTATGATTTTAAAAATATAATATCAAAAGACATTCTAGGCAGGCACAGATTTACAGGTCAGAAAGCAGGCACCAGCTCACTCTAGTAAGGAAGGGAAGAAACTGATTATCTATATCTTACAGGATCCCATGAGAAATGTGGGATAAAAGGCAGGAAAGTGATCACTCAAGTCACCGTTTCCCAGGCTTGGGCTTTTTTAGAAAGAAAGAAAGAAAGAAAGAAAGAAAGAAAGAAAGAAAGAAAGAAAGAAAGAAAGAAAGAAAGAGACTAGCCATGTTGACAACAAAGTATCTATGTTAAGACTAAACAATTGGCCTGTGTTGGGTCCAAGTGCTAAGGATATACATATCTATCGAGTCTGTTTCCTTGGATGCTGTCATTTTTATTTTTTTATTTTTTTGTAACTTCTGCACTAACTAGTTTGCACTGTTTCATTATGGTGGAAAAATAATAATTTTCCCATTTGATGTGTAGTTTTAAAGCTGCACATATTTTAAAAATGTGGACTTTATTTACATGCATCTATCCACTGAATAAAGTACTTTTCTACATATTTCCAAAGACATGTAATTTCTATGGACACTTTTCAGACATGAACATTATATTGGACATTTTCCCCAATGTCCTTAATTGTGCAGATTTCTAAGCAACCTTTCCAAAATATGCCTGGTTTGCAGCCATTTCCAGCTGGTTAGGACTGGAGAAAACCCTCCAAAATGCGACAGCTCTTTTTCCAGAAGAATGGCTTCCTCACACATTGCTACTAATTGCGAACATGTAAAGAAAAGTGGGCCATCTTTCCAGACAATTTCTGCAGCAGTATGTTTCATATTCCTCTCCTTACACAAATGTGCATGGTTCCAAGGTTGTGTATGCAGAGATTGTAAGAACATCTGATTACATCTGTCATTCTCAACTCAGCACCCAAGAATTTATTCTGCTCTCCAATGTGTTTCAAAAAGGATTGTCTTATCAAAAGTACAAATGGAAGCTCCACTTCAATGAACCCTTGTCTTGCAAGCCTCTTATCACTATGGAGTCAAAGAATACATCCTTGTGTGAGCTTGTTGTACTCCACATTTATTGTGTGAGGACAAAATCCATGGCACAGGAAGCAGCAACACCAAAAATATAAGATGCTATTTTTACTGGGGTTCCATATATTTTCCAGCCATGTGGATACCATTATATAGCTTTAATTGATAACACCTATCATATCTTGACTTCCTTGCATAAATTTCTGCAGGTTCCAAGATATTTAGCTGATTTTGAAAACAATCTATATTTGTAGTTGTCAATGACCATGTTGCTCTTATCCCAGCTTGAGATCATATTTGGAACTAGAGAAACCAGAAAGAATATACTATCTAAAGACTGCTTTCAAGAGCTTTGTGAAGCTAGCATAAAGTGAAAGGTAATACTCTGCCTTAATAACAATTGAGTTCAGGGCAGGTACCACGGATATACTTGTCAATTATTTTTGATATCACTAAGCTGTTGTGGCTATGTCTATACCCCAGCATTTTTAGCCATCAGCAAAGTCAGCATAGAAAGTGTCAAGTGTGAGATTTATTTCCAAGCCATTCCTAGACTCTAGTGTCTCCAGGTGCAATATATTGCTGAGAGGCCATGACTATGAATGAAATTTCTTCCCCATGAATCAAAATGATGTCAATGTTGCTCCAGTTTCACTGTTAAAGTGTGGATCTCATACCCCCCAACATTTCACAGAACACATATGGGCAATCAACAGCAAAGTCAATAAGGAAGAATGCACAAGATAGGAAAGGCTACAGCAATTTGCTTTTCCCTGAGCCTACTGAGAAGGGCAAGATTCTGCCTCTCATGTCCTCTTGCTTCTCTGAGTTAATTGCGTCCAAACTACTTTTGCTCTTAGAACCCTGCTTGCAGCAATGGAAGTAAGCTGAGGACAGAGGGAAAAGTAGGAGCAAGAGAATGAAACTGGAACGTTTTAAAAGCATCTAAAAAAGTGGGATGATGGAGGATTATTGAGACTGTCCCTGACAAACTGGCACAGTTGGAGGGAATGAACTCCTTAACAAAGTTTCTGGGGTCTAAGGGTTTTGAATTTGGAAGAACGTACAATCGTTCCAAAACTGTTTTTGTTTCAAAGCACTGAGAAAGTATCAGTGAATGCACAATTCTGAAGAAGAGGAAAGAAGTAATAAGAACTGCAAACTTTTAAGGACTGTTAGAAATCTTCCCTTTCTCCTTCCCTCTTTCTTTCTTTTCTTCCTCTGGGCCTTGGGGGAGGCAGAACTAATCTGTTCCATCCACAATTCATTTCCCAAGTAGTATAAAAACTCACAGTGACTTTAAAGAACTCTACGACTTTATCACTTCCCCCAATATTGATATAATATTACTAGATCATAGGGATGCCTGCAGTCGCAATACAAAATCAACTCCAGCCTACTCACAGCAAATTAAAATGAAATGCCTTAGCAGTTATATAATGCACAAAATTTTATATAACTGAACAATGAGTGTGCACATTATATAAAGCTTTAGTTGTATAAATGGCCCTTCAGCAAGCTATGCTAGTTCAAGGAAGACACTTAGGCATCTAGCTTAAATATATGCCCTAAGAACCTCTAGCTTCAGTGGCATGCCATCGGTTACTTTCAGTGAAATGTAATGTAAAAGTAATGAAACAGCTTTTACTCAGGAAGCCAGTGCTCTAACATAACTTGAAATCTGACTGCAATCTTAAATGAATTCTGTAGATGCCCAAAAACCAGCTTTTCCTCTGTTAGGCCTCAAATGTACAACAATAGATGTAACAGTGGTGATGTTAGCATCTCTTGGGACCACCTTCGAGATCTGCTCTTATATCCAAGGTCCACTCACCATGGAAATCAACATCTTTTTTGCAGGTTCCTAATAGTCATGAAGAATAAAGCAAAATATCACTGAAAAGTAGTTTTCTTCTCCATCCCTATAGAGAACCAATGTTAAGGGGAAGAGGAGAGTTCTGAGAGAAAGAAACTTGCCATGCCATGCCATTCATTCACTCACTGTACGTGGTGACCCATCTGAGAGGTTTCCGGAGCAAAACACAATATTAGAAAAAAAGAAAAAAGAAAAAAAAAGGAATAAATAATGCAGCATAAAACTTTCCTTCTAGTAAAGATAGAATAAAACATTTAGTGGGCTGGATTGAAAATCAAATTTTAAAATACCAATCATTCATGTAATGTATGTGTTCAATCCAATTTTGGTTAAAAGTTATGGGTGATCAAAATGATCTTCACCCTCTTGTTGAGAAAACCATAAAGAAAGCACCAGGAGGTACCCTCTGAGGAGCTGTTCCATATAGAGTCTTCGAAACATTAATGTATATTATAACATGTGAAAGCTTTTCTGCAGTCACAATAATTTGAATACTCCCATGTGGTAAGGCAATTCTATCATGTAAGCATGACTCTTGTTATTGTGTGTACTCCATGGTCTGAACTTGTATCATTGTGATGTATCCACTGTTCTGTTGAGAGTTTACAGGGTAACCCCTCTCATCCCTTCTTTCCCCACATCACTTTAAATGCCACAATTATATTTTTAATTATTAATGTCTGCCACAGAAAGATGGTTTTCATCAGTACAGTGATGGGGAGAGAGACTGTTAAGCTTTTCTTTCTTTGCCCTGGCCCCAGTGCAAACTGCATCTATGGGCATGTATACACATACACACAAACACACACACAAAAATGCATGCTGACAGGCAACCTGTTATTCCTGGAAGATGAATTCTCATAGTTGCTTGTGGGATTTGAATTCCAAGGCTAATAAGTACTTGATAGGAGGATTTCTATTGAGATCATGGCCTGGCAGGAAGAGGGTTAATTCCAAGCATTGTGATCATAACCCAACCAAATCTCTTAAAGGGATAAACATGCTCAGCTGGGTCTTAAATCTTCTTTTCTAGCCGTCAGAAATATCAATCAATCAACAGATAAGAAGCCATCAGAAGATATTGCTATATTTGATAACAGCAGCGAGGTTGTTGTATGCACAACATTGGAAAGAAACAAAGATATAAATCTAGAAGAGTGGAAGTTGAAAGTTTTAGAGATGGCAGAAACAGAAATATTAACATTTTCTTTGAAAAATAAATCAATACAGAATTTTTGAAAGGGAATGGAATGGAGTACTGGATTGGGCAAAGATATAAATTTATAAAATGTAAAAGTCATGAAATAAAATATAAATGTAATCTTTTTTATTGTTAATAGAAATGTAACCGTTCTTCTTTTGTGTAAACAGAAATAATATAGTTTCAACTGGAGATTATAAGCGGAAGGGGGGTGGGTGGGATACATTTAAGGATGATGTAACCTACTCGCTCTTCTTTTTTATTTTGTAATTAAACTTTAATAAAAATATTTTTTTAAAAAGAAATGTCAACCAATCATAAGTCTTCAGAGCAGCAGTCAAAGTATATTGGGCCACCATGTATCAAAACTGTGTCATAATAACTAAGGACCAATTCACATCTGATGACAGTCTAAGTGCCTCCATTGCAAGTAATTTAAGAGCATTCCAGATCATTACAGGCATATATCGTATCTGTGTTCTCCCAGTTAACATTTGTGAGAATCAGCATTTCTGGTACACATGGCAGGGCTACATATATTGCCAGTGTAATTTTCATTTCTTCGAGATCATGTTGCCTCTTGTTCTAAAATCTCCCATGCAGAGGTGTTGGTTCACCAAGAGCTTGGAAAAGCCATTCTTTTCAGAAAATTATTATCAATTATCAATTATTAATCATTAATCAATGATTGTTTTATTCATTGATATCCAGCCTTTCTCTGAAAAACAAGAGTCAAAACAACTAACAACATATTTAAAAACTAGAGATGGGACGAATCCAGAATGTTCCAAATCCGAATCCCTAGACGGTTCTGGGAATCCCCAAATCTCACAAATCTCAACGCTTTCAAATCCTTTTTTTAAAAAGGGTTTAAAAAGCAAGGGAAAGAACGCACTTCTACTGAAAAGTATTTTTGAAGCAGGATTTGATATCTTTGTGTAATGACAAACAAATTATTATTATTCAGGAAAACATTCCCATACTTCTTATTAAGAAGGTACAAATGCAATTGACATGTTCCTTTATGACATGAAGTACATAACTCTCAAGTCAAAAGAATAGAGATCATTACCTTGCAGAGGGAGGCAGCCCCACCGGGCACAGGCAGCAGAAGGCAGTGCACACAGCAGCCCCAGGCATAGGCAGTCTCTGGCATGCACATGTGACTTTATGCCATGATTTTCATGTGCCCAGGGGCCTGCCAGCTAATCAGGCCTTTGGTAGGCCCCAGAGGTGCCAATTTTAAAAAACATGCATGAACTCAGTCCCTGGGGTGTGTTGACACCCAGTGAGCACTGGACTTACATGCCCTTGCAAGTCTTATCCCAGGCACTCATGCGAGCTCAGGCCCTGGGTCGTGCAGGGACTCAGCAGTCACCAGCAGATTAAAAAGATTTTATTTACCTATTTTGGCCCAGGGATTCGGATCCGTGAATCTTGAATCCTTCACAAGGATTTGAGGATTTATGGATTCAGTTAGCCCATCCCTATTATAAACAATATGGATTAAAACTTCAGAAAAGCTTAAATATAAAAAATTAAAATTTAAAAACAGACAAAAGTTAAAACCTTAGAAACATGAACATTCATTAAAAGACAACATACAGATCTTAAAACAGTACTACACAGTACCACACAACAGTACCAGTCAGTTTCCAAAAGCCTGATGGCATAAAAATGACTCAATTTGCTGATGGAAGTATAACAAGGACAGGGCCATTCTGGCCTTCCTAAGGATGGAGGTCCAAAGTCTCAGAGCAGCCACTGAGAAGGTCCTCTGCCATGTTCACACCAAACAAGCCTGAAATGGTGCTTGGAGAGAGATAAGGACTGTCAAGATGATAATAATTGTTGTTGTTGTTGTTTTTTAGAGCTCTGATCGACTCATAAAGGGAGATATGGTCCATCAAATAGCCTGGACCCAAACAATATAGGGCATATCCAGAACTTTGAATTATGTCTGGAAATGGACTAGCAGCCTGTGGAGCTGTTGCAACAAGGGAGTTGTGAGATCCCTGTAGCTGCCTCAGTTAACAATCTAGCTGCAGCTCTTTGAGCCAGCTGAAGTTTCTGGGCACTTTTCAAAGGCAGCCCCATGTAGAGTGCATTATAATAACCCAAACAGGATGTAACCAAGGCCCTTTCCGCATGGCATTTGCCATGCAAAAGGGTGCCTTGAGTGCCGCACAATTGTGAGGAGTGATCTACACAATGCACTCACAATTGCATGACACTCCAGGGGCCAGCAGGCACTGATTGCACACCTCTTCATTTTTGGCTGGAAGTCGAAAATGGCTCACGATCACGCATTGCTCCCGGGCCCTGCACACACTTACCTGGCATGCAGAGCCTCTGGAGCCACACCGGTCATGCTTCCTGCCCCAGCGCAGCCTGGGAAACTCCCAGGCTGCACTGCGGAAGGAAGAGTCAGGGCTCTTGCTCGAGCAGGCAGCTCGTGTGGAGCTGAAGCAGCAGGGATGCAAGAGCCTCTCATTGGAGACTGCTTGAGCCATCACTGCACCCCAGCGCCAGAAAAAAGGTAAGGTGAGGAAAGGGCCATTGGAATGTGCTACCATGGCCAGATTTCACTGCACCAATAATGGGTGCAGTAGGCATTACTCCCAGAATATAAAGTCTTAAAGTACAGGCATACTTCAGCTAACAAAACATCTGACAAAGAAATTCCTTTTTATAGAGTACCGGTATTTATATACCTGTCCAGTCCCCACTTTTTTCTGTTTTCTGTTTGTTTGTTTTTGGCAAAATTGGCACTGAAACTCAGGGAAGGAAAGCAAAAGAAACATAGAATTTTGCTGTTGGATTGTATACACAGGTCTTCTGTGAACAATGCAATAAAACTTGAGCAGTTGAAGGATAGAATTGTACTTTGGCTGATCCTACTATGGCACCGTGTGCCTACCTACAACAGGAATGGTAAATTGTAGCTGCTTCCAAAAACCTTTACTCAGCATGCATGAGCAGCAAAGCAGGGGGGAAATGAAAAAACAACTGAGCCCCAGCTATCCTAGCATGTCCCCCCCACCCCAAAAAACATTGATCTATAATTTTAATCACCCAAATGGAAATCATAAGAAAAGTGAAGGCTGATGAAAGGAAAAAAAATATCTCTTGCTTCATTTTGGAAGAAGTTTTCAAGTGGCCTTTCAAAGGTTTAGGACCTGGTTCTTTCATTTCACATATGTGTATTGTTAGTTCTGCATAAACAGTTTGCTGAAACATGTTAAGCTGATCTTTTCTTGTGGTGTAAGTGCCTATCCCTATTATTTCCATGTTATTTCTGCCTCAGGTACCAAATTTTCTGTTAAAGGAGTAACACTCAGGAACACATCTACTTCTTTAATTGAGGTATGCCTGTAGTACTTAGTCTTAACTATGCATTACTTTTACTGCACTTAATTTAATAGCTTTAAATTGTATTATAATGGTTTACATAGCCCTTAATTTAATTCTATTGTAGGAGATGCCTAGATAAGGGAACTGAAATTCTTACATCTTGAGTAATCTAGAAGACCTGGCACTTATTTGTGTGTATATTTACTTAAATCTAGCACTGGTTCCTGTAGAACAAATTTGTATTCCTGGTATTGGCTTCATTTTTTTTAACAAAACAGCCATTCTCATTTCATATTCTTCTTTTTCATCTAGAAATATATAGGCTGAGTACTACACTCTAAAGTGAGCAGTTAGCAAAGAAACTTAATTCTATAGTTCTTATTAATGGTACTTTGTCAATGTGGATAGGCAAAGCTTGCAGTGCTCTGCAAGGGTCATTTTTAGGTCCAGTCTTATTTAATAGCCTTTAATTTATTAATGACTTGACTAACTCAGTGGAAAAGTGCAAATCAGATTTTCTGATGACCCACCTGGGGGTGAACTTCAAACAATACATTTGGTAAGGTCAGAAATTCAAAAGAAGTTGATAAATCGAAGCAGAAAGCTGAAGGTCAAATGCAATTCACACAAAGAATTTCAGAAGAATAGGATAGCTGTGAAATAAACAATTGGCCTATGAACTCCTGCTGAAAATGTGAGATACAGTAAATGGAGCTGAACTGAGGACCACAACTTCAGTAATTTGTATTTGTGTAATGCAGCATTCTAAGGTAATTAAAACTAGCTTCCTTTGAGCATGTGCAAGTATGCATGCCATCATCAACAGCTGAGGATGGCATATCCTGATGATCAGGTTTTACTGGCAACCCCTTTCTGGATGTGAGATCAGCATTCTCATACTCATATATCATAAATGTGTACTGAGGAGAACTCAACAAATGACCAGTCTTTTATCTAGCATGTGAAACTACAAGAATCTAATACGAGTGTCTTAACCTCATGTAAAACTATTACCTAAGTCTCTCTTCACCACTGTCTCAAATGTCTTAGTGTACTTAGTGTACTTACTTAGTGGTCCTCAGCTCCAAGCTGTCTTGGATGAAACAGATTATCTAGATCCATTTCAAACTGACTTCAGGGCAGGATATGGAGTTGAGACTGCCATGGTCACCTTAGTGGATGATCTTTGCCTAGGTATCAACAGGGGAAGTGTGGCCCTGCTGGTACTCTTGGACCTCTCAGCGTCTTTTGATACCATAGACCATGGTATCCTCCTGGAACGCCTGAGAGGGCTGGGGATCAGGGGCACTGCACTTAAGTGGTTCTGGTCCTATCTCTCAGGTAGATACCAGATGGTGATGCTTGGGGACAGCTGCTCCTCAAAAAAGGAGCTCAAATCTGGCGTCCCTCAGGGCGCCGTCCTGTCCCCAATTCTATTTAACATCTACATGAAACTCCTGGGAGAGATCATCAGGAGGCATGGGGCAAGGTGCTATCAGTATGCTGATGACACCCAGATATCTCTCTCCATGCCTTGGATAATAGCATCTACTAAGGGTGGCATCTCACCTCTGAACGAATTTCTTGAAGCAGTAATGGACTGGATGAGGAAAAACAGACTGCAGCTGAATCCAAATAAAATGGAGGTACTCGCTGTTAAGGGCCCTAGCCCAGGTATGGAGGTTTATCAACCAGTCATGCTTCCCCTGAAAGACTGTGTCCGCAGCTTGGGGGTGGTCCTGGACTTGCTGCTCAAATTAATGCGGTGGCCAGGAGTGCCTGCTATCAGTTTCAGCTGATACGCCAGCTGCGCCCCTTCCTGGAGCTGGAACACCTAAAAACAGTGGTGCATGTGCTGGTAACTTCACGACTTGACTTCTGCAATGCACTCTACATAGGGCTACCCATGTGCTTAGTCCGGAAACTTCAATTAATTCAGAACATGGCAGCCAGGTTGGTCACCGGAAGATCTAAAACTGACCACATAACACCTATTCTGAAGTCTTTACACTGGCTGCCTATTAGTTTCCGGGCACAGTACAAGGTGTTGGTTTTTACCTTTAAAGCCCTTCATGGCTTGGGGCCAGCCTACCTGCGGGATCGCCTTCTCCCATATAATCTGCCCCGCACATTAAGGTCCTCTGGGAGGAATTTACTGCAGTCAGTCAGAACTAGGTTGGCTGCGGTTACCCAGAGGACCTTCTCTTCTATCGCTCCCAAGTTATGGAATGGCCTGCCGGAGGAGAGCCGGCATATTACCAGTCTTGACTGCTTTAAAAAAGCGGTCAAGACTGTTCTCTTCCTACAGGCCTTCCCAGACTAGTGCTCCACCGCCTCCCACCAACTGTCCTCTTGTTTTTAATAGTTAATGTGTTTTAGGGGTTTTTAGATGGGTTGGTGGGTGGGGAGGATGGGTTATATTTTAATTGCTTTTAATGTATTCAATATACTGTTGTAGTACCGCCTCGATCCATCTGGAGAGGTGGGATATATTATTATTATTATTATTATTATTATTATTATTATTATTATTCCACTATTTTTTTAACCTCTGGTTTGTAATGCGCTTAATGCTGCCATGAACATTAACTTGGATGTAGCCATGTATAATGGAGATGTAAAGCTGAATGAAACTAATGAGTGTCAGCAAACCTGATAGCAAAGTATATCTAAGAATTTTTGTCTTCTAGAAGTCAGTTTAGCAGAGGGAACAAAAAGTTCCAGTCTGGCCCATTGATAATCACCTAGACTTGTCCTAGGTCAGGTAAATGGCCCTCAAGAAGTGTGACCTGTGGGAAGGCATGGCCACATTAAAGACAAATAGCCATGCTTGGTATTGGCATTAATTTGATAACATGAAGCTAGGTATACAGCCAGCATTGTTCTTCATCTGTTTAAAGCAGCTGGGAATTACTGGCATATAGAAAAATCTCTCCCCCACACACACACACCTATGAGCCTTGGCATGCACCAGTCAATAGGGCCACTTGGGAAATTCTAGAATCTGTTGTCCACATGCAACATTCCCAAAATCCGGGGATTAGCAATCTGCCTTTTAGGAACTAGAGGAGAGCACAGTCAGCATAATCAGATATTCCGTGAAATACATTGTTTTTAACAAAGTGAGTATTTTGTTTTATAAATCCAGTGAATGTGACAAGGTCCATCATTGAATAATCTTACTATTGACAATAGATTTTAATAAGCACTTGGATTCATGAAACTTTATAAATTCGTATAGCATGATATCTGAAGAAACGGTATTGAATAGTGATAGAATGTGATCAAATAAAACTTTTAAAGATTTTCAAGCAATGTTCCATGTGCAATTCAACACATGTTACAAGCTCCATTATGAAAAGGTTCCCTCCTGATATAAATATCGGATTGAACTCTGAGGGTAACATTCTGTATATTTCAGCTTCTCAATTCAGTAATCTTCCTTCTCCTTCCTTCCTTCCTTCCTTCCTTCCTTCCTTCCTTCACTTTTTAAGCATATCGTCCCAACAAATTCAAGAATCTGAAGTAGAAGGAAAGAAGAAATTTTGTGGTGGAAGTAAGTGCAAAGGAAAAAGGAACAAATTATATAAAGCTTAATGTTAATTATAAGGCCAAAAATTGATCTAAACAAATCCTAACTTGAAAAATAGGCAACTCAGATGATTGATTTTTACTTCAAAAGGAGGAGAGAAGTGCATTTATATGTCCTTTATTGTTGTTCAAAGCAAATAATACTGCAGATCCATTTCAGGTTAGCAGATTTACAAGAGATATCATTTAGAAAGAAAGTACAAACATTTTGCAAATGGTGTACTGTTGCCGAAAGAAATAATAGCGTAAATCCTATTCTTAGTCTCAAGTAGAGTAGTGCCATGGAATCAGTTGGATTAACCTAGATGTTGACTTATTGATCAACAATTAGTTCAGTGGGTCTGCTACAGTTGAACTGACTAACAGGATTCCAGTCTCAAAATTAATGTTTATTATATTTGACACATATTTTTAGTTTTGATGCTTGGCTAAGAAGTGTTATAAAATTAATGAAATATATTGATAACAAAACAATAACCATATGCCACAGTGGACATTTTGCCATTATAAATAAATAAATAAATATCCCCCCTCCTCCTCCTCCTCCGCCCCCCCTCCTCCTCTCTATCATTCTCTCTTTTTTAATTCCATCCAACCTCTAGAAGACTATACAGTGACAAAACAGGTTTGCGAAGCTTCAGAACTAAAGCCTTTTATTCATTTTAGGAATTAGATTTGTCAAAGAAATGAGTGATACCTATTGTCTGGAACACCTCTTTCTTTCATTTGTTTAAACCGTTACATGAAAATCCAACTTGAACCAAATTGAGGATCTTCACCATGGGAGGAATCTGAGTGAAAGGATTCATTTGGCTTTCAGGCTGATTAATTTCTGAAACTCAAAGAGTTTTTGTTTGAGGGACTGAGAGATGTGGTGTTTAACATAGCCAGACAGTGTACTGTTATAAATTTCCAAAGCTGGCAATCATCTTTTGATGAAACTTCATTCGTCTTAAGCTGGCTTTCTGGTTTAGATAGACTGCTTAAATATACAAGAGTGAACCACATAATGTTATTTATAGTGTATGCTAGTGCACTGACAAGGAAAACGTGTGGATGTGTGGTTTAATGTATTATTGGGCCCAAGTGACCATTAAGCTATTTGATGGCAGGTGACTCTCTGTTAAAGAGTCAATCATTCCATGCGTTTTAATTTTGTAAAAAATGCAGCACCCAGAGAAAGAAATCATTAGCTGCAAAATAGGTACAGCAATAAATGTCATGTGCTACAGTAATACACACATATATATCTTCCATTGAAGACATTTCAAGGTTATACATATTCTTCTATAACTCAGATAGAAAGTATTATCCAGGTCTGCCTCTTGTGCATTCACTCTCTTATTTCACATTAGCTCTTACAGTACTGAGGGAGTTGAACAGGTCCTCTCTGTGGAATGGTTAATATATTTTCTATTAAGCTAATCTGTCTTTTAATGATGAGGTATGGTTGAGTGTTGGAGTAACTCTCATCTAGAATGGCCCAGCACTAAGCATAATGTATCCCCCTGTTTACAATGATCAATGGCATTCCCATTGATCACAACAGATCTGTTCTGTTTCAGATGACTGATCCCTATATCTCAGCATTCAGTATTGATAATACATTAAGTCACTATCAGCTCCAAACAGCACAGCACAACAGCTGCAAAGTACATGCTTTATTGTAAACTTGCAAATGAATCATTCACTTTGCTTATTGCCTCTTCCAGACTCTGTCACTTTGCAATAAATTACCCAGTATTTCTCCCTCCCTCTTTCTCTTTTTTTCCCACTCACTAACTTTAATGGCAGTATATAAATGTTCAGGAATTCTGCATGTCTTTGTATTTTGAGAAATCTCGGTAGTTTGTGCAGTTCTAATCCAAGACCTTAATAATTACTATAGGAAAACAAAAGGGAATTAATGTGGTGAGATGATTACATGCATTAAAATTTTATGATAAATGGTCTTCTTATGTCTGTTTTCATGTATTTGGAAAATTAAGTTCCCAACTTCTTCCTACCTTTGCCATGCTCAGACTCATTGATTGCACATTCAGTTTATAATGCATGCATCTAATAAATTTTTAGGTAAACTTTAATAAACAGACATATGTTTGGAGACACGTACATCCTAATAGTAAATTCAAGAGACAGCCAAGACTGGTTGCTGTGCCCTCACAAATGTGCACTCTGTGCTAAGCATCACAGCTCAGGGGCAGAGCACATGCTTCAGATGAGCTCAGTTTCAGACTCAAGTATTTCCAGCTAAATGAGTCATGTACAGTCAATAAAAGGGAGCTCCAACTGAGACAATGAGGAACCCTTGACTTTCAGAGTAGACAAGACAAGAGTCCTAGACAAATAATCTGACGTAAAGCAACCTCCTGTATGTATCTATATTTTGTGTTGGTATTACATAACGAAGATTTTTTTTTTTTAAAAAAATGACTTCTGTAAAATGAAAATAAGAAAGATGGATCTAAACAGTTTGGGAGAATGTGAATTAAAAATTTGTCATAAAAATAATTGTAAATTCTTCATAGAAATAGTTGTAAATGTTCAAATGTGTATTTTACCAGCTGCAGCTTTGCATGAAATTTTGAAAAGTCATTCCTATAAGAGTGCCAGCTTCTATAACTTCAGCTTCATATTGTCCATTAAAGGTTTGGGAGTCATATTTCCACTTACATTGTAGTCTCCTCAGTGGAAAATTATTAGTGAAACAAACAATATTTATTTTGTAAATTAATATTAATATTACTTCAAAAATCTGCAGAATATTATCTTATAAATGAAAGTATAATATCGTATGTATCGAGTTATCGTGTTGTACAGTCATTCTTGGACTTTATCACTTCAGGTTAGATTTCCTACAGAAAGTGGACTGTATGCTTGAATTATTCAAAGGACTAGACTTTTGGAATTGTGTGTATGTGTGCGTGTCAGAAAATAAGTCCTCTAGTATGGAATTCCATGGGCAGCAAGTTGTAGTGGCTTGAGCATTAGACTATAGAGAACTGGGTTGGAATTCCTGCTTGGCCGTGGAAACCCACTGGGAGACCTTGGGCAAGTCACATTCTCCCAATTGCAGGGGAAAGCAAAGACAAACCCCCTCTGAACAAATCTTGTCAAGAAAAATCCCATTATAGGTTCACCATAGGGTAGCCATAAGTTGGATATGGCTTGAAGGAATACAACAACACAAAATCTCAACCTCCATAAAGACCTTGCCTGTCTCATAATGGTTTCAACAACCATCATGGCTGCCAGACACATTCTGGTAAACAAGAAGGGGTTCAAGGAGATTTAAGGGATCAGAAACTGAGTTATTTTGGCCCCATTATTGATGCTGATGATGCAATAAAGTGTAATAAAAGAGCAGATGTTTCACATGTAGAAGGCTCCATGTCTAAACCTTGGCATCTTCACTTAGATCTCAGAAAAATCTATTTTCCCCCCAAAAGCTATGGAGAGCTGTAGCAAGGCAGTGAATGCAACACTGGATGAATGACCTGACTTAATATAAGGCAGGTTTGTGTACGACTGTTGGCAATATTTTTGGGCCTGGTTTTGGAATAGGGTCACAAAAAGTAGCTTCTTTTTAGTAGCTACAATTATTTAGCCACTGAAGTAGCTAAAGTAGCTGCAAAGCTAAGTAGCTACAGTTATTTAAAGTTATGAGATCCAGTTATTTACAGAAGGCAAGTCATTTTAGATGGCCCTATCCATCTTTCAAACAAATAAAAAATCCTAAAGATAAAGACTATGACATCAAGAAGAGGGCCTCACTACAGTCTAATAATGTGTGATAAATTAGTATACAATTAAAATGTCAAGCATATCCACAATAAAGTGCATAAACAAAGTTCTCCCTGGCAAAACTATTAATTTGGTTTTAGTTTTGTTTCTATTTCATTTCTCAAATACAGGTCTCTGAGGTCAGTAACTACTTGTCCAATGTTTTGCATTTTCTCTTAATAATCCCGTTGATCAGATTTGTTACAAATATTCAACATGTTATTAAAAGAGAAATGTTACTAAAGCTGCCTTTTCTAAAATAAATGTAGGCCAGAGGCTAACTATCCCTTTGTAGTTTCTGACACTGACCACTCCCAAGTGTCGGAAACAACAAAAGTTCTGTTGGTCCGTGTATGATCTGTGTTGTTTGAAGCTTGATCACTGTGACATAAGACTCTACATGGATATTGATAAAATTATGGCACTGCATCCACTGTGTCATACAACTCTGTATGGGTGTTGATGAAATCATGGCAGTCTATTCATACGAAATTACCTGTTGCACAAATCTTGGACTGGACCTTACCTGTCAATTGGATCTGACAATCCTATGCATGTTGGGATGCAATTTCTAATAATGGAAATTATTAAAATATGTTTTGTTACATTTGTTAAGAGACAATACCAATGAATTGTTGCATTTTGCAAATTAATGCTGCAAGAGAATAGAATGGAATCCAAAAGAACATAGATCAGAAATGTACTTGCCTATCCCAATCTCTCTAAGTAGGAAATATGAAACATATGAAGCCTCAGCATGGAACTGTGTATTCTTTTACACACGTCACAAAGAAATATACGCAGTTGATGCTGTCAAGGTTTACAATATTATGTAATATTTTAATTTCAAGTCACTCATAGCAATCAAAAAGTACGTAAGTTAAGAGAACATATGCCATTCTTCCCCCCCTCTCTCTGTTGGGATCTACAGTGTGTTCATGTTCTCATTTTATAGGGTGCCTATTAAATGTGGATAAATTCAGGATGGGGGGCCAGAGTGATCTGAGGGAAGGAAAAAATTAAAATCTTCAATTCTAAGATGATTTTCTACACCACTCCTATATATTTATTCCATTCCTCTTCTCCTTAAGAATTTTTAAACTGAAAGAGCCCAATACTAAAGGCTGATTCAAGCAATTATTAGGTATAGCTGTTGTGAGATAACTTGCACAGAATATAGATGCTGTTTTATCATCATCTGATTCTGTAGGCAAGCTTGACATATCTACTGACTTGCACTGACTTCTTTTCTGCTTCCTCAGGTAAAGTAACTGTATTCATCACTCTTAAGTACTCAGTGTGGAGGCAGGGTTTGTCAGTAAGATGTGTCACATTGCTGTGACTCTTGATGACATTGGTAATGACATGTCTTACCTTTCAATGTGCAAAAAAGCCAACACTGTAGGAAATGTGAAGGGATATACACAGCTAATACAACTGCCTTTCTGTTTTTCTATGGCTAGCATGAATGAAATACATTTGGAATACAATTTAGGGGTGTGTGTATATGTATACACACATATCTACACACACATACATACATATATTAACTGGGCCCTTCCAGAAAACCACATGATTATTAAGTGTAGTTCCATCCAACCTAAGTGTTTGTATCTTTTTCAGGAAAATGTGAAGCCTACCAATATTATGTTGTTATATATTTTAAGTTTGTTTTTTGCTATTAATTTTTATTTAGGTTACACGTTACAATCACAGTGCAAAGATAAACTGTAAAGAAAAACAATAACAAAACACCATTATAATTGCAAGAATAACTTTCTGAATAGTAGCATCACATATGTGAGACATAAATGTTAATAAAAGGGAGAAATATAGTTGCTGTAGATCATATGTGTGTCATGTACAAATGGATTCAATATTTTTCATTCAAAAGCATACTGACCATGCAACCATGCTTGGTCAGGACATGGCGCTATCTGTATGAATGTTTGAAGCCAAGTTTTTCCAAGTTCAGAGAATAAGGCTTTTGCAACCATACATAACTAATGAGACCATTGCTATAAATAGCAAAATATTTATTTAAAATACCCAGAAGGGAGTAATAGGGATGAAACAAAGACTTTTTTTGACGGGGGGGGGTTTGCAGCTATATTAACAAAGTAAAAGGTATACTATAAGGTTAATTATTGGAGGTTGCCCCCAAACTGCTCCCTTCCTGGCAGTGAATGAGAAAGAAGACTACAGTGGGCAAGTTGCATAGTGATGCTTCTGTATACAGGAAAAAAGAGAGGAAGCAATGGAAACTAGATATTATTAGGGGGGTAAATCTGAAGGGTTGAGAAAGACCGCAAATGTGGCAGTTTCATTTCTATATTTCCTTCTTTTCCTCATGATATTTCCAAAATACATTGCAGGAAGAACAAGTAGATATCATTTAAGGTGTGATATAGTAAAAGTTTAGAGACTAAAAGGCAATATCCTGGCTCTACAACAAATCTCTGACAGGCAGATAAAAGGGGCAGGATGTGAGAGTGCAAAGGCAGAAGGGGCCCAAACATTCCTAGAGCACAGTCAGCAGGGTTGAGTCCTGCCAGACTATTTCTAAGGAGTATACAAAAGTCTGGATAGGAAGTTACATTCACTAGAATTTTGCAGAAACTATCTCAAACCAAATCAAACAACACAAAAAACCTCAAAGATTTATGAATACAAGTCCAATTATAATCTAAAACAGTGGTTCTTTACAAGGGGTCCACAAAGCCCTCAGAGGGCGTGGCAGTGGGGAGGGGATGTCATGCACACAGACTGCTCTCTTATTTGCAAATGAGGGAGTAGTTAGAATATCCACATATGCCTTCCAATGTGTTTCTCTGTGCCCACTCCTCTGCTGCCACATCTCTGAGGAAAGGGACCCAGTGGCAGTTGTGCACATGTGTCCAAACTGCTCTCTTATTTGCAAATGTAAGAGCAGTTGGGATGTTCACAAATGCCTTCTGCCATGTCCCTCTGTGCCCACACTCCCCACCGCTATGTCCCTGACAAAAGGGACCTGGCAGCAGGTATGTGGGCATGCCCAACATGCTCTCTCATTTGCAAACAAGGGAGCAGTTGGAGCACATGCACACACCTTTCGCCATTTCCTCTGTGCCCACACTCCCTCTTTGGTATGAAAGGGAAACAGAGGCATGCATGCATATGCACCCAAACTGTTCCCTTGTTTGCAAACAAGGCAGCATTTTTGGTGACTGCACAGACACTCTTCTCCCTGATGAAAAGGACATGGTTGCAGGTGTTTGCATGGGCTCATACTATGACTCTGGAGCCAAGAGTCTGAATCCCCACTCAGCCATGGAAACCTACCGGGTGACCTCAGGCAAATCACATTTTCTCAGCCCCAGAGAAAGACAAAGGTAATTAATCTTGTCAAGAAAATGATAGGTTTCCCTTAGGGCTGCCATAAGTCAGTTTTCAAAGAGGAGAGAAATGATGGCTACAAAGAAACTCCCTCTGTCAACAGCACTTTGTAATTGTGTGCCTTCAAGTCACTTCTGACTTATGGCAACCTTAAGGTGAACTTATCACTGGGTTTTATTTTGGCAGATTAGTTCAGAGCAGGTTTGCCTTTGACTTCTTCTGAGACTGAGAGATTGCGACTTGCCCAAGGTCATCCAGTGTTCGAGTGGGAATTTGAACCCTAGTCTCTATAAGCCATGAATAAAATAAATAAATAATATTTCAATATTTAACTCTAAATTTAAACATTTACATATGTAACTCTACATGTATTGATTTAAATATTTAAATTTAAATTTTATCTTTAAATATAAAAATATTAAATATTTAAATCTAAATTTAAATGTTTAAATCTTGAATTAAGTCTTTGGGGCATCCTAGCAACAACTTATATTTACAGGGGGTCCTTGGTAAGGAAAAACCACTTACCTTTAAAAAAGAGGAGGACTAATTTCTCAGGTAGCAAAAGAGAGCAAGTATCTTCTGCACAAAGAGGGGCTTGATTAGATAGGTGCATTTCAGTACTCACTCGAAAGTCATACAGGAGCTTGGGGCTTAGTTTGTCAGGCTTTATGTTGATCACAAACAGGATACGAGGGGGTTTTGCACATTCAAAAATTCCTTAGCCCAAGGCAAAAAGTCTACTTAATATGATTGCAAAATTACAATAAAAAGAAGGAATCATGATGTATTGAAACATACAAAAGAATTTCATTTTTAAATGTGTATGTTGTGTTGTGTTGTGCTGTATTGTATTGTATTTAAAAATGTATTTAGAGGTTTGGACTTATGACTTGCAACATCTAGGTTTTAATCGCTAGAGAGCCATGGAATTCATTTGGTTGCTTAGAATGATCTCTCAGCTTGATCAGCCTCACAGGAGCATAAAACTCTTTTTCTGAGGACAAAACAAGAAGGGAAAGAGCCATGTACTATGTGCCACCTCAAGCTCACTGCAAAATGGTTATATGGCAAATAGTAAATGACTAAGCAGATTAGTACTGTTCATGAATGATCTTTCTACCACAAAACAATGTTAGAAGGATTTTAGTGTAATAATAATAGCAAATACAACCTGTTCCATGTAAGATTTGAAAAATGGTACAGATCAAGTTAAAAACCATGCACACACATGTGCCTATTTATCACTTGTATCATAGTTTCATAGATTCAAACGAGTATAGGAATCCATTAATGTTTGCTCATGAAAAATTCCAAGATTAAAAGAGTTTACATGAAGAAGTAGTAAAGGCAGTTTGTAGGATGGTATAACAACAACAACAACATTAATTTTATTTTGTTACCTACCTCTCCTCAAGCTTGAGATGGGGTACAACAAAGGATAAAATACAATTAAAACCAGCATATCAATTGAAAACACATTACAATTAAAATACACTAAAACATAAAACCATTCAATAAAAATGTGTCATAATTAAAATACATCATAATTAAACATGGGGCTTTTTTGCACTTTGGGAGGAAAACGGGGCATTCTGATACTTACTGGGCTCGCGCACTTCCTCCGCTGATCCAGGCTGATCTGGAGCAGTGCGTGCCCTCACTACACACTCTCCGGGGATGAAAATGGCGCTTTCTGGTTGATGGAAGCTCTCCACCAACCGGAGAAGCTCGCCAGCCTAAAGCCCACCCCTGGAAGATTTGCAGTTTCATGCTGGTGCGAGCCTGCATATCTACACATTAGCGCAGCAACGGACTGGGGTGCGCTGTGCTATTGAAAGACCTCTTTTAAGTGGTCTTTCAATAGCATGGCGAACCACCAGTTCTGGTCGTTCTGGAGAGGGCTGAAGTCTGGACATACATAAAGTAGTCTGGACCCAGTCCGCCCCTAAGTGCAAACGTCCTCGCCATAGACTGGTAGGCTTGCTGGTATTTGTTGCCCATGTGAGGATCTATTGTATTCTGTACTGGACTCTACATAGATATTCCACATCTGTCCAAGGAAACTGAATTTGAAAGTTCTTACATCTTGGGACTTTTGCTGGGATCCATATGGGAATCAATATATTATAAGAAAAAGAAAGAAAAAGAGATGAAATGACAAGGAGGAAATGGGAGGAAAGAAGAGAGCTATTTATTTATGTATTTATTTGGTGGGTGGATGAAATATGAATTTTTCAAAAATTTAATGCAGCAGTTTCTTTCTCTTCTAAATTCAAAAAGGAAACAAGAAGATGATCTTGGATGGCATATTTTATTTTCATTCTGGTAAGATCTGGGGTGCAGACATTTAATATAAATTCAAATGACAATTCAATATAATTTAAGAGTTAGACTTTCTTCTGACACACATGCGATTGAATTAGGGGTTGTTTTTTAGTTTATTGGCAATTAACTAAACACATTAACTCTTTTCTATCTAATTTTATCTCTCTGAGACAGATTTCCTGGTCACAAAGAAGTGTACATCTGGTCTTTCTTTCCTCATTTGCTAGATATTTTGCACTTTTAGTGTGAAATTTCTCTTTGGTTTTCCTTCTGTTACTAAATCACAAGCTTCACCTCTCTGGCTGATAGTGCCCAGTTGCAGTTAACATTACTATGCCTTTAAATCTGATTCTTCCACAATCTGATATGGTGCCAATGGGATTTCACCAGTTTTCTAACCATCTTTGTTAAATACATGCTTGCAATAATGTCACTCATTACAACACTAAAGGTCACCACAATTTTTATGCATGACACATGGCAGCCAGAGAGAGTGAGAGAAGTGGAACACATTAGTCTCTGCAACACTTAGAACTGCAACCACCTTTGTCCAATAATCTTCATTATTCCTTGGGAATCGTTAAAGAATTACTGGAGGAATGTTGTGGAGGAACCATTTCACTGGAAATGATCTGTAGCGTTTCTGAGAAAGAGGAGAAAATTTCAGTCTGATAAGCCAAAACATTTCTTTACATATTGCATAATTAACCCTTGCACTCTTTACCACAGGAAATAATTGAGGCCACGAGATTAGTAGGGATTCACAATGAAGATTAGACAGTTATATGGGTAATGAGTAAATGGAACAAAAACATCCACATCTGACAAGATTATTTAAAAAAAAAACCTTGATGAGGAAATAATCCCTTGTATTTGAAGACAAGCTTTGAGGGCTAGCCATAAACCT
Source organism: Ctenosaura bakeri (assembly GCA_948474755.1). Lineage (NCBI taxonomy): Eukaryota > Metazoa > Chordata > Lepidosauria > Squamata > Iguanidae > Ctenosaura > Ctenosaura bakeri. The sequence goes on along the minus strand of CAOLHI010000188.1, from coordinate 23,807 downwards.
ATCCTTTTTGAGAGGTTTCCTCATAACTGTCTTTTCTTTTTCTATGTGGAATAAAAGAGTAAAAGAAAAATATAAGGAGGCTGTGCATCATCCTTTCAGTGTAGACTCACATGCCATATCACAAAATGTTTTTTGAATATTTCCTGCCAGCATCTTCCCTCGTGGGAAGTTTCTGTTTAAGAACCATGAGCCAATACCCCTTTGGGTTCATCATGTTTGTTCCCAGGTATAGAGAGAAGGTGAATGAAATGTTGTTGTTTTTGTTATTTCTAAGCCTGTAGACTTAAAAAAAACCAAAATGGGCCCGTGGGGGGGGAGCTGTTTATTTCACCCATATTTACATAGCAGGGATTATATTATCGGTGAATATGGCTATTGGGGAAAACACTGGACAAATCTGAGAAAAAATTGTTCTTTTTGTTTCATTGATTATTCACTTAAAATCTGCATAGAATTTTCCCCCTATTACTTATAAATATAAATAAACAAGCCTTTCAGTTTTCCAAAAATTGAAGACATTGCCTATTAAAGAGCCAAAATATTTGTAAAGACTTGCTATTCTTTCTCATTTATTATGATAGTAACTAAACTTCATGATGAGTGATAAGTGAAGCTCAGCCATCATGTTTTGGATAACAATCTATAATAAGGAGTCAGCTTTCTGGATGTAAAATTTAATGGCTGGATCAAATTTAGTTTCATTGGGTGATGCTTGAAGTGCCATGTTATTATATGCAAACTTGTCCTTCTGCCTCCTTCCTCCAAAAGTGTATAGAACTGACTGATGGAACCTCTCTAAATACCAGATTATACAAATTTGAAAAATCTTGCATCTGTTCTATCCTGACTAGAAAAGGATTTGTGATTTTTGGCAGATATTTATTTTTTTAAAAAACCGAACTGAAATTCTCACCTCATTCTTCATCTTGTCCACCCCAACCCAAAATTATTAAAATTGTGTGAACGGAGATGTTCCAAATCTGTGTGGCCTGTGTCATTTTAAAACCTTAGTTCTCAGCCATGCTGTAAATCCACATTCCCTGGTTCAACTGTGTGAATGGGGAATTGATCTTTCACTCTAGATGATCCCACCAGGTGGAAGAAAATTATCTTTTATTTGCAACAAAACCCCAATCTTAGCTCCCAATAAAGTCAGTTTAGGAAGAAGTGTGAGGTTCATATATTTTCTTCACAAAATAGCAAGGACAAGACATTTGCTCTAAGTATTTAACCCTCTTGACTTTATAACCGGCAGCATTCATCTTTCTGAAGTACAAATGCAGCAACATTTTTCTTTCTTTCCTCCTCCAGTTCAGTTCACTCGATCTAAAATGCCCTTTCTAATTCTGTAGCCTTTTATTATCCTTTTATTAAATGAATTTTCAATCTGTCCTTGACTCTCTCCTTTTTTTTTCAGATTTTACAAAGGCAGCCAACTCACTCCAGGTCTCCTAGGGCATTCTGCTGTATTTAGAAAGCTCAAAGCAAGAATGGGCTATCCTTATCTGTGCAAAGCCAGAGGTAGGACAAGCACGCAGTATGGATATATGTTCAGAATTAACCCTGTTCAGATAATGAACAGTGCACATGGGGATGGTAATTAGAACGTTCTGAGCCTGTTTTCTCCATGTTCTGTACAGAAGTAGAGAACAGTCCATTCTCTAACTTCTCTTAATTATAATCATATTGTGAACCCCTGTAGCCTTCCAAAATTAGGAGTGGAGATCAATCAGCTATCCAGAAATTATTAGGCTAAAATTCCCAGTGCTCCTCACCACTGGCTGTGCTGGCTAGGGATGATGAGCGTATCAGCTCAACAACATATGGAGGGGCCACATGGTTTCCACATTCAAGGAGAAGAACCAGCCAGCCAAACATCTAAACAGAACCTATGTAATACTGTTAGATTATTGCAACATATTTGTCATCTGAATAGGGAGATTGGGCCACAGATTGCTTCGCAATTGTTTCTTTGTTTTAATGCTATATTTTCAATCAACGTTTTGTCTTCAGTTTGTACTTTGTTACTATTAGTCACCAAGAATTTTAAGGAGAGGCTGGCTAGAAAATATATAAATTGATTGATTGATTGATTATTAATTAATTTGTACTTACAGAAATTCCATATGCATACATTTGTTTGTACCACAGCTTTAGTTACGCCTCCCATCCCATCATAGCCTAGATATGTAAAGGGCTGGTTGTGTTTATACTTCAGTCACGTTAGTTCTCTGACAAAGAAAAGAAAGGGTGAAAATTGTACATAGTTCACACATTCAGCTAAGTGCCAGCATTCACCCATTTATATCATATATTCTGATTCTGTTACTCAATTCCAACTCCCTGCCACCAATAATATTTCAGATTTTATTTGGCAAAGTTCACCTAGCTCTCAGGGCCTTTTCATATTATATAAATATAGCACCTGGTTCCATTTTAATTGTTATGGCATCATGGGAACTGCGGTTCAGGGAGAAGCATTTAGAATACTCAGCAAGACAATTCTAGAGTTTTAGTAAACTACAAACTCCAGGACTCCGTGGGGTGCTTGAAGCCATGACAGTTAAAGTAGAATCATAGTGTGGTAACTGTGCGGTGTGAAAGCCTTCCTCCGTACAAATGAATTGTTTGGTTCAAGGAGTGGAAGACTAACGATTAGTCTTTACACTTGGTAGCACATATAAGCATACCTCAATCACAGCTGTGGAGACATAGGTGTCACCAATACACACAATATCTTAACACTTATAATGGAAGTGTAAGCCAGCCAGCTACCTCAATCCCAAAAGTAATGGGTGTGATTTAACAAGTCCAAAGATTAAATAAATAAGTAACAACGGCTTCTTGCTGAAGAGCACAATATTCTAAAACAGAAGAAACAACTTCAGGTACTGCAAAAATAAGATCAAATGACTTATTTACTATGAAGAAACTGCTTTGAGTACCATAGATAGTTTATTTATAAAATGGAAGCTTTATTGGAAAATAGGCCATTAATTTTCTTCATAATCTGAGGGTTTTATGATTGCCTCTGTCAAACCTGCATCCTTATTTTTTATGGGACTCAGTGGTCCAAAGTACCATTGCTCTGTCAGCAGGGGAGGGTTTAGAGCTTTTCAGTCACAAGCCATGTATTTTATTCACTTTTTTTGTTGCTGTTGTTCTACTATTTTTTTACAAGCACATCTTGCACCAAGAGGGTGTAAAATTACCTTGATAGAGCAATCTGCTTTTTAGCAATATTGCAATGTCTGCATCTTCCCAGTCATTGGAATTCCAAATATATATTAATGATTTCTTCATAATGACTTTGATTTTTTTTCCTCCCCATGTTCTTCATTAACCCCTTGGCAATGTTCTTCACCTTAAACCATTAAAATTTTGTGGTGGTGGTAGTGGTGGTGGTTGCTAATTTTGCTCCTTGTTCTGACAATCAGATCTTAAGAAGTTTATTGCACCTTGAAGATGCCGTCTTGTTTTCATTTCATCTCAGCTAAAATTGGTTTTGCCAGCTTCCTGAGGCTTTATCAGATGTCTGATGGACTGCAACATATCACCTGACATGACACATAAGGGAGGGAAATACTTGCCTGCCTTTATCTGGAAGGTATGACTAGGAGGAAAAAAGTGTACTTTTTGAAGTTTTGTATGGATTGAGAAATTCCATTATATTGTGATGGTCAGTTTCTGCACATTAGTGTGTCAGCTGTGAACCAGCAGTGGTCCCCAGAAAATCACTTACAGTAAAGATCTCCACACAGGTTGTTAATGCAATGTGGATTCAAGTGTGCTTAAACTGTAGAAATTTTCATAATATTTCTCTGCATTACTTTATTTCATGTCTTTGGTTGTGTTTCTCAGAGCTTCATGCACAATGTTATACATGCCATATTTAACTGAATGTGAAATCTGATATATGGTTTATTGACTATTTTGTCATGCTAATGGCCATGATTGGCATGCTGTTAATGACCCGTGATAGACAACTTCAACTTAATGCCCTCAAGAGTCTTCTGGTTGTTGTGACAACAACTGAATCGCCCCAGAACTTAGCTTTCAGTTGCTGTAGCCCTCACTCCATGGCAATTTAGTGGCTAGTGAAAAGCAGGGGCGACAGAGAATCATCTAGCTTTGTTCCTATAGCCAAGTATAGAATGCTGTCATCATCTTCCAAGAACAAAGGAGGACCCAGAGGTCTCAACAGATAATGTCACTGTTTTATATCTGGCCATGGGAATATAGCCAAATGCTTCTCCAATGCTCCTCACTCTACATTGACCACTAAATGGCTGTAAAGGATGTGGCTGCAACAGCTAAAAGGTAAATCTTGGAGTGGGTAATGGGAGAGACATAGCATAGTTCCACTGCAGAACTTTTATGCTAAATCTCTGTGATGCAGAATCTCACCCAATATTGATAGCAAAAGGATCCTTGGATTTACAGAAATTCTGTAACCTCTATCTTTAACTCACTTCAATTTGACTATTCAACATTTTTTTAAAAAAAAAAAGTGAAAAAGCAAACAAACCCAAGATGTATAAAATCAACACAGCAAAAAACACATGGAACACAACACCTTCCAATGTCACTCAGATTAATTACAATACTAGTAAGTAAATCTTTCCATAAATTACAGAATACTGTCTGCTACTACAGTTATAATGATTGATAAGTGCTATCCATATTGCATAGAATAAATAATGTGCTTACTTTTTTTTTTAATTTCCATGCACTTACATGTTCAGCTTTTCCCTGAGAGATAGTGACCAGAGTCTCTGTTTTCCAGCCAGGAGGAGACAAATTCATTGCATCTTTCTAATGGCATCGCATTGCTAACACTATTATCTATTGTACTTATAATACCCTATTTTGTATTCTTACAGTATTTTGACACTAGGGGAAAAAAGCCAATTAGTTTTTCATGTAGAATGTGGTACAAGAACACTATCCCCCATTAAAGAGCATATTATTCTATGAACAAACACTGTTCAAGGCTTAACATCTAAAATTTATGACTCACACTCATACTTGTCATGGGGTATTGCAATATGTATTCTTATTCACAGATGATATTATGCCCTGGTGCAGTTAAGCTGAATTTCAAAGGTCAAAATTCCGGAGAAGCAAGAAAAACCCAGGATCTTACATGCCTATGTGGTGGGTGTGTCCCTTGATTCAACATTTTTGACAAGCTGTGTTTAATGAAATATTACTAATCAGAAGGACGATATTGAGGCCATTTCCACACTATGCTGTTATAGTGCTGTTATTCCACCAACATCCTGTGGAATCCTGGGATTTGCAGTTTAAGGAGGAGCATTTAGAATTCTTAGCCAGAGAGCTCTTTGACCTCAGTAAACTACAACCCCCAGAATTCCACAGGATATTGAAAGTGGAATAATAGCACTAAAACAGTGAAGTGTGGAAATGGCCTGAGAAAGAGCAGCAGGTCACTTGGCATTATTTTTGGAGAAACAATGATTCTATTAATATTTCGCATCTACAGACACCTCTCCCCAGTATCAAGGTCAGAGATCCAGGCAGCAAGCCAACCCTGAGGAGGGAGTGGAAGAGCTAGCAGAATCCTGCCAGGAGGAGTCAAGCAAGCACTTTACACAAGGGAGTTCATTTACTAGAGCATCAAGCAAGATTCAATTCAAGGTAGCAGGAACCAGGTGCTGGGAGCAAGGAACAGGCAAAAGGAGGGCTTGAAAGAAGTTTGCCACAAGCAAAGGAAAGCTTCCAGGCGGGCAGTTATATAGCCCAAGACACAGGTGTGGCTAGTCACTGCTTCTTGAACTTAATCATGGAAGCCTCCCTTTGCTCAACTCTCTTGAGTCTCCACCTTGTTTGTGGGCTGATTGGCACAGGCTCCAAACCATCTTCAGAATTGGATCCCTGTTGCCCTAAAGAAGCAGGCAGAGGAACACCCAAGCCTGCTTGGTCCATGACAGCAGGGGGAGCTCTTGAGCTGCAGGACTCATCTCCAGCCAGAGCCACAGGGACCAACAGCTGCTGCTCGTCATCTCCACCCTGAGCAACAGGAACCAACAGCTGCTGCTTGTCATCAGCAGCTCTGACAGGGGCTTCAGTTATCACACCCAGATGCTGAGAGGTGGAGTCAAGGTTTCTCAAATTTGGCTCAAGCAAGGAAGCTCCTATGCAAATACTATTTATTGTATATTCCACCACTTGAGTAGGGAGGATGTTGAGATAGTAAAGGAGGAGATAGGGACACATTATGTAGGCCTGCTCCCAGTTCCTGATATACTTGGTGGATCAACATCAAGTTCACACATCCCAACAGCAGTGTGTTCAACAAAGTGTTGTTATGTATGATGAGGGGCAGAAAAGTTGTCTATGCAACAAGGGATCCTCATTTACCTAAGAATCCTTCCTTGAATGAAAGAGCTCCAGGCATGTAGCTGGTCAAGGATGTACCTGGCATGGATATCTGTTCACAGCAAGACAATGCCAACCTTTATGTCTCCATGATCCCCTCAGAATTCTTTGGGTGAGTATGAGAGTGCTATCTGAACCCCATCATTTTCAATCACAGATTTATTGCATGACTGTGACTAATTCAAGAATGAAGTAAATTCAGATAATGTTATTTTTCAATGATGTATATTGTTACTAAGCCACAGAAGGTATCATGATTTGAACTGATAATAGTAATGAATGTCTGCATGGTATATACTCTGTGTGTGTGTGTGTGTGTGTAGATGGTCCATTCCAGAATGTAAGTATGCAATTTTATTTTTAAACTAAAGGCTTTCATTAAAAAAAGACACAAAATACTGATTATATGAAAGGATTTTCATTGATTTTACATTTTCCCATTCCCTCCCTCTACTCAATCTCTCATAAAAGTTTCTATTGAAAGCATGTAAAGTTGTAGACAATAAAAAGGGATGCCATGCTTTATTTTTTAGACTTCAGAATCTGAAGGATATGTAGGGTTTCATTATTCACACCTCCATAGACCACTGGTACTTTAATGTCATCAATGTCATTATACCTCATACTTTATCATGACTCATTTTAAAATACTTGGTCACATGAAGAAAGGATAACTTTCAGATTAATATTTTAGTTCAAATAAATCATAGCTGCAAATTTAAAATGCACTATGAGAATGAAACACTACTGCATAATGGATTCTAAAGAGTTGCCTCTCTAAATTTAAAAGGCACAAAATCCCAGTTATACACAAACGGAAGTATCTGAAAAGGAAATATTTTGGGAATTGCTTTGACTATATAGACTGATACTATGGCTTTTGATCTGGATGTTGGAGGGAAGGCTAGAGGATAAGAAGATCTCTTGTTTCCTAGAGGGTTCTCCCCCTCCCCCCCCCGTTAATCTCTTTCATGAAACAATCTGAGAAGGTTGCTTTCAGAAAGCATTCTAGTGAAAAGCTTTGATGAGATCATATCTTGATGATCTGCAGTGGAAAGAAAATTTTAGGACTGTTCACATGCTATTTTTTGCTGACACTTCTGACTTTATGCATCTAATGCTGTTGTAGCACTGTGACATACTGTGTAGGAGTCAATCCACTCTAGTGAAGAACTGTGAGACTCTACAGAGTTGGTTAAGTTCTATATATTCACCACTCACCTCAGATTAACTGAGAGAAACATTTTCTAAGGCAGTGCAGGGTTCATAAGACAGCCACCCACTAACTCAGTGTTTTAGCCCTCCACTTCTACCCTCCTACCCAATCTTCCAATAAGTTCCAGAATTTTTGTATTAACTTTTTCTTATTATCTTCTAGTATTCACAATACTAGTTTACCATTACGAAGTGGATGTGGGCCATTTTGTCCTTTCCTTCTGTCTTTTTTATTGTTGGCATTTTATTCAGCTGCTTTATTTAGTTGATTTTGAAGCCAAAATTGTAGTAGTCCATTTCTTGAACACACACACACACACACACACACACACACACACACACACACGAGAGCTGTGGAATAAAGATACTGGACAGATCATAACATTAATACAATACCATAAAGTGTATTGTCTGGAGTGCTGGAGTGACCAGAAATATCTAACACTACTTTTGTTGATTCCATTGACAGTGTATTCATGTTTTCTTTTCTCTTCTTTTCTTTCTTTCTTTTCATGCTATCAGACTATGTGGTGTGGGTTAATGTTGTTCTGATTACAGGTTTTCTTAACTCGGAGATTTGGATGATAAGCAGCATGTAACAAATTAAATAATATTAAAAGCGTGTATGTATGTGTGTGTGTGTGTGTGTATATATATATGCCTGCCTGCCTGTGGATTTCTATCTTTGGTTTCAATGGAAAGGTTAGTAAGACAAACACACACACACACACACACAAAGAGAGAGAGAGAGAGAGATTGGACCTAAATCCTGTTGTTAATCTCAGCTAAAGTTACATTTGCTTATGTGTTGACTCACCATTCAACAATTGGTTCAATGTATCCACTCTAGTTAGGAATAACCAATGGGACTGCAGCTAATATGTCCATATGGCAACATCAAAATGCAAAAATTGGCCATCATTAATATCACGGGCTCTTATGTTTATTCTGCCTTCTGATTTGATCATTCCATTTAAATTAATTTTATGAACCAGTATTATTTTTTAAAAGTAGAACTTTAATCTCATTGTCACGTGACTTACCTATTATCAAGAAAACAATTATTATAAATTATTGTTATGGAAAAATGATTTACTTTGATTGAGAAATGGAGCTATAGCTGCCTTTTAAATTAAAAAAAATCGTCTAGACACCCTTTGAAAGTTATTTTATCTTTGGAATAAACATCAGCACATGAGAATATAAAAGCAATGTTGGGTCAGAGTGAAGGCCTGATTCCTATGGGAAATCATGCAGCCTCTGATAATAGAGGTAAGATATAGAGATAGTGGCAATCAACTTTTTATCAAAAGCTAGCTGTGCTGATACCTGTCTATATTTTCCCTTTAGAAAAGTAAGCTTCAGTGGTGGCAATTTGGCCAGCAGGAACCTTTTTTTTTTTTTTTTTTTGCATAAACAGACTTAGTGGGAGGTCAGTGAACCCACCAAAGATATGTTGCCATCAGTATCTTCGAACACCTGAGGATAGTACTGTGCATATTGCAACAGTACACTGATGCCTTGGTGCCTTTTTGTTTTTAAGTTTTTGAATATACATTCATTTCAATGTGCACAGATAATTCCCATATTGGCTTCCCCAATTTTTTTGGCTTTGTGTTGCCTTTGTCAAGAATTCATGTAGTGCTCTCTCCATATCTTTCTTGTCCAGTGGCATGTCTATCGTTAGAATTATATCCTATATGTGCAAATACTTTATACATATATATCTTACAATAGCCATAGTGAAACTGTCATGGTTCCCCATCTCTTTCTCTTTAGATCAAAGGATTAAGAGTCCTTTGCCATTTGTTAACTAATCTGTATCTATCTGGGGGTCTGTGTTATGACCTTCTGGTCACCTTGTGATCAACAGTAAAATCTAGACAGGCGCAGTTATCATTAACACTCCACATAAGCATTCTTACATATTGGAATCTCAAGATATTTATATGAGAGAATGAGCAGGCTCTCTATTTGTCTTTTGGGCTATTTATTGTGTGCAGTCATAGATACATAAGCTCTCTTTAGGGAAAAACACAAATATTTAAATGTTTAGGGACATTACTTTCATTACATTACATATTATCTGTTAAGGAGTTATGCAGATAAAGGCCTTAGCTTTTCAAGCATTTCGTTTCTTACACAGTGTAGCTTAATCACCCATTCACTCAGGTATGCCATCTCATCTGTTGAGGAACTATACATCTCTAAATAGACATCTGAAAAAAAAACATAGAATTTGCTATACTTATAGCAACATATCTTATAAATCTATAAATATATATAACCAGCATCTATTATTCATAATTGACATATATCAATTTAGATACAAAGCATATCTAGCCTACTTGAGAGCACAGATTCTCTTTTACCAGAATGTTCTGTCTTTAGTAACATGATCTGGACGGTTATCAGTGATAATCACATGGGCTGCATATTAGATACATCCATGTATGAGTGAACCTTTGGTCATCTCCCATCTGTCTCCTCTTGGTGTGCTTTACATCTTTCCTAGCCTATCCACTGACCAATCTTATCCAATAATATCAAAGATACTCACAATACTCTGCTTATGTAAACAATTAGACTCTTCCCTAGAGGTGATATAACACTGGGTACCTTGGCTATTGGTTGTTTATCACCAGACTACATCAGCTGTCTGATTGCTTCAATTGGTACTATCTAACACAGTCTCGGGTTTATATAGGTTGGTTTCATGTTCAGAATTATCTAGTGCATTAGTAACACACTCACATTCCATAATACACAGATATTTCTGCTTTATTTTTTATGTTTTAAAAACCCACTAGTTATAAAATCAGCACAAAGCCTATATCAACATAACTGCTTGTTATGATAATGACATTGTCTGAAACCCATCAGTATGGAAGTATCTTTCTTGTAACTCAGTGGATAAGACTTCTACACAGTATGTATTGTACCTGATGACAGCTCAAACTAGTCAGTCCTCAGATTGCACTCTACTTGTTTTGGCTGTTATACTTTGTGTCCTATTTTGCGCCATTGCGTTGTGGTGGATCTATTGCTGCCCACTAAATTCCACCCAAAATATATTAATAGATATGCAAATTATGCAGATAGATAGATATTATATATATTTAAAAGTAGTATCCAATGCTGTCCTGATAGTCTACATAAGCAGGAGAAGAATGAGGTCATATCTGATGTTGAGTTTGCCTTAGCTTGAAGTGCTTCTGTTCCCTGATTCTTCCCTACTTATTGCAGTCCTTGAGGCCCGTGCTTCTCAAAGTGGTGGCCCATAAACCAGTGCTGGTTCACAAGCCATCAACTACCAGCTCCTGAAGAATTCCAAGGGAAGAAAAGGACAATTGTATCCAATGGTCATAAATATCACACTGGTCCTGCCCTCATGAGAAGTGGTTTTTCAGGAGGGGGTGAACATAGGACTTGAACAGATGAAGGAGTCAGTGAACATTGGGTACCTGACTTCTGTAAGGTAAAACCACTACTTAGACAAATCCATTACTTAATACAACTCACCAAGTATCCAGGAAAACAATCTTGGCAAAGAGAAATCCAGAGGGTGAATCCTTGCATTAAATAGCATAATTAAGCATGTTATGAACTAGCAAATAAAATAAAATAAAATACTTCCTTTTAAATCTTTTGTGAGCATGGACAAATTAACTGTACTTTCAAACCTTTCCATTTGTCCCCTTATCTCCTGTATGTGTCTCAAACAGTAATAAAAAGTTGGGACTTGTTTGTTTGTTGGTAATCCAGGGAAAGGATTAATTTCAAATGTTTTATATATAAGTTCCAGCACAGTAGCTTCATAGCTAGAATCAAATATAACTACACATCCATAATCTTTCCAGAGACAACCTGCCCAGGGAATTCTTCTCTATTTGCTCCCCATAGAAATTCGGGATGGGGAAAAATAAAGGATAGTTAAGAGAATTTCAAGACCTGGGGTAGGTATCCATGCCCACACCTGATGTTCTTGGCTTACAAGTCCTATCATCTCTACTCATCAGAACCATTGATGGGGGATTATAGGTGATGCACAAATATCTAGAGGACCACAATTGCTGAACCTATTTTAAGAAAAATATTATCTCATTTTCTTCTTTACATATTATGTTAGATCAATCACTGGCCTTTCATAACAGAAAATGTTGCTTGTGTAATATGACAGAGATGAAGTGGTTTTCTCATATTAGAAAGATTTGAGTTGTTTGTAACAGATGACTCATTTTTGAAACCAAGAAGAAGGGTTAGACTTTTAGAGTGCATGGAGTGGGAGTGAGGATTATCCAGGTCAACACAGGAACTCTGTTTCTTAACCCTATTTGTATGAGATCTTGCCCAAGACACTTTGCTGCCTGTAAATCACATTCTCATCTTATTTGACACACCTGAAGCCACACAGGCAGAGAGCAATAAATTAATTTGGGAGTCACCAGAGAGGCCATAGAGCACATAGAGGTCTGTCCTCCAACACTTTGCTACCACTCCTTACACTCCAGCATCCGTTGCCTGAGGTGATGGCCTCATTCTAACTAGGATGGGATGGGCTGCTTCTCCTCATTTGGCACACAGGATCTTCAGGTGAGGGACCACCTACCTCCTCAAAGCTCAACCTTCCTCAGAATGAATTGCAGTTTCAAGGGGAAACTTTCACCCCACCATTACTTTTCCCTAATAAGCATAGGAGGACTGAAACAAGCTGTGAACTCAGCTGACATCTTGAGCAGTTGGTCCTTATGGAGTGTGAAGAAAACATGTATGGAAGCCTGTTCATCAAGACATATAAACTTGTAATTTTTGGGATTCATAATTACTTTCCGTAATGACCAAACATGACCCCCCTCAAACCTACCTTTCATCCAGCTACCACCCCAGCCAAAGGATTTCCAATGTGCTTCAAATCAGGGCACTGTAAAATAGTGTCTGCAATGTTCTCCTGGTCATGGGGTATATTGACAGAAGCAGTAGTGGCAGGACCTTAAGAATTCTCTCTAGCTGTCTGTCCTCAATGTGCCCAGTAAATGATGGAAAAAAGATATAGACTGGCAGCCTATTGAATATTTGCAAGACTGTAAGCCAGACTTATTATCTCAAGAAGTTTTGGATTTGCATTTACATTAATCAGTGACCAAAGGTGACCTGAAACATCTAATTTTAATTCAGGAAGGTCCTGAACCAAAGGCTTTTTGAGGCACTGTACATCAGTGTGTTAGGAAATGACAACTGCAGAGCTCTCTTGATCCACAAAGGGTATCTCCAGATTGTCTCAATGTGTCCTATGACTTGGACAGCGTTGCAGTCATCTTTTCCTACAGCACATCAGAAACACTTTGACTGAGACACTGCCTGCCTGAAGAGAATAGCATCAGCAGAAGTAGCTACAATGGTGCTCTGTTGCCACGGCTATGTCTACCAGTGCAGGATCTCTGGGTATAATCTTCCTTTGTTTGAATGAGATACAAATCAGAGATGGAGAAAGGGTAATCTCACAGAGAAGAAGGGAAGAGGTGTATGTCTTTACTGAAATAGTTATTTTACTATTTGGAAAGTTCCCTGATATTCCGGAATATGAATGTTCTTATGACTTCTGTACCTGATTCTTGGAAATTAACAAATAGAATTAACAAATGTCAGTTAACAACAGAAGTGGATTTTTGCACCCTTTTGACTGCAAAAAGATTGATCTTCATCACTAGAAAGACAATTTTTCTCCACTTGAAAAATTGTCTAACAACAATTACAACAGTTGAAAGAATGATGTATAGATGAAATTTACAAACAGACATTTGGGCATTTGGACTAGTGTGGTTATTTTTCCTCGTGTGTGTGTGTTTATTTTGTTATACTGAAACATTATTGTATGTAACTGAGATACTATTTGAATGTAAATAAATTTAATTTAAAAAAAAATAGTGATTTTACAGTTGGAAAAAGAGTGAGGCCAAACTGACAGTGGTATGGAGAGGGACTCTGCTGTGACCTTTCTCTGAGTTGATGTGGAATAAAAGTTGCTTTATACAAGTAACTCTTTGAACCTCCATTTACCTCTTACCACTCTAATGATTTTCAGAGGGGCTGCTACATTAGTCTGCTGCAAGACAAAGTCTTCTGGCACCCTGCTGCAAGACAGGGTCTTCTAGCACATTTATTATAGCACAAGTCTTCGTGGACCATTGACCCCACTTCCTCAGATGCAGAAAAAGAAGGATGGGGACAGAAAGGCGCAGTGAGATCAGAGAGGATAAAATGCAAGATATATTGGCCAAAAATGCTAGAGAATATGGAAGAAATATTAATGCCTTGGTGTATGTTAAATAAATAAAGTCAACATTCACAGAGTTCTGTTGATACACATCCTGGCATTCCTATCATCTGTGGTTTGAATTTATACTACAGGATTTTATCTCACTACCAGCATAAATTAACTTATGAATGCCAATATGCTTACTAAACACATCTTTGTCATTTTACTAATAAAGGATAGAGAAATGAGGGAGAGACTCCATGATTTATTTATTTAAAAATTGTATTCATGTTGCAGATATAAGACAGATTCCTGGTCCTGAATTATATTTCTCAAACATTATTTGATGTAGGAATGGATGAAAAAAAATCATTTGGTTCATTTTTTTTCAGTATGAGTCTATTGAATAGCATTTTTTAAGCAAACAATTAGATATCTGAATCTCTACTTTGGGTTGCAAAACAAAATGAAATAAAACACATACAGATGAACAAATATAGACAAGTTTGCACAAAAATGTATGCATTCTTGTATCAATTCCATACACACAGTATGTCAGTTTGGTGGAATGGATACATTTCTTTAAAAAAAAAAAAGCTTACAAAAATGTGTAAATTTGAAAAAGTATGCATAAGTGTTCATAAAATGTGAACAAAATTGTATCTGTTTTGAAAGATGAGTATTAAAATATGTACCCATCCACATACGGAGCTGCCACACCCTCAGGGAATTTAACCAGGGTTAATGGCAATTCTGACTATAGTCTCTCATATATATGTATATATCAGCTGTAGTCTTGGAAAACTTACCATAATTGTTAAGAAAAACATGATCCTCTCTAACGCTATCACCGATAACCTTTTTTTTAAAAAAACAACACTATCAATGACATCATTGAAGATGTAGTTAATGATAAGAAAAGAGGAAACAAATCATGCACAAGAACAGCCAAGTTTTAAGCTGCTCATGGTCATTTTCTGAGCTTTGGTCTACTTTTATTTATTTTATTTTTTTTCTCCACAGTACTGCACTAAGAGACTAGGAACTAAATCAGTTCCTTTTGACAATGCCTCCTCACTCTCTGCAGGTTCAAAGAAACATAAAATACCCTATCACTCCTGCATTAGAAATAATAGAGCAGTCACTCAGCTGAAGCTTGTGAAGATAACCTGCAGGTTGAGCAATTGTGTGGGACCTTTTCATTGTGTTGCTATATACTCACCCCTGTTGTCCTGACTTATCACTAGGGTAGCCAGCAAACAGAGCCATTTGTTTACAGTAAAATTTATTCCTATGCTACCAACTAACAACCCCCTACTATCAGGTTATTATTTTGAGGATTCAAGACTGCCAAAGCTGGAGCACAAATCCCAGCCTATATCAATATATAACTTTCTCTAAAAATACATAGCAAAAAGGAGGCAATTCAGTACAGATTACTAAAATAAAGGAATAACTAAAACACACCATTCAGATGATTTTCATTGGACTGAACAGGCTCACTTTAAGTAGACTATTCTTCCTTCCAATATTGGTTGTAAGAAAAGGCACACTTCTGCTAGAGAAGAGGCACGTTTGTGAGGCTCATGAGGTGACTTTGGCAGAATCTTTGGAAGGATTCATAATAGCATCTCATAACTATCATCATAGCATTTCTAACAGAATAAAATACAGAGTATTCCTTTATTCATTCTCCATTGCCAAGAAATTGTATTAGAGTCTCTTTCTCCAAAAATTCCTGAAGATTTTTTTTTCTTGGACTGCCTGAAGAAGGCCTTAAAATATTAACAACCTGAAACACATCAGGCTAATTAATAATAAAACATCATCTGACAGCATTTTGAGACATGTTTCTCACATTTATGGTTTCTGTTGGATACTGTGTATTGGATACTGCTTTCTGTATGCCACCCCCATCCACACCCCCACTGCTAAGATGGTGTGTATGGTCACACACTAGTGTGATGCCACATCTTTTCCTCCACAGCAGCTATACTACCCTCCATATCAGTTGTTCTCTGGCAAAGTATAGTGGCTATGTAGACTTGAATAACATAAAAATGAATGTGGAATGGCTCTTTCTGTCATAGAAAACAAGAGCCAGACTAATCATTATCTAGGTGCTACCTAATTTCTTTTTAAAAACTTTTTTTACAGTCAAGTGATCATTTTTTAAAAATGACTTTCCCCATCCACGGGAGAATGGGTGCTTTACTAGTTCTGTCCCAGAACTTTAAGTTCATTTCTTGGGCCAAAACACTCATAGTCCCTTAGCTAGAATGGACAGAACCCATATTAATTTGGGCACGCTGAAATCTGTAGCCCAGATAAATAACTTTTCCATGTCACAAGCAGAATCTAAGAGACATTAGGGTGCAATTTCCCCTCACACTGCAGCCCCCTGCTCATCCTAAAAACATGGTCTGGAAAGGTTCTCAGAGAATATTATTAGAGAGTGCTTGTAAGGGTGAAAGCCCAGACACATTTCTTTTCACTCAATTGTGTTAGCAGCTTCTGGGTAATCTGAAACAATATAGACCTATTGAGTTTGTTCCTGTGTTTCTTTTTATGTAGCATTTGTTCCATCATTACAATATATGCATAACAATGGAAAACACAGTGAAATTCTGCCCTCCTTCAATTGTAGTAACTATCTGTGATGAAGTTCTGGGGGTTTGGATATTTGGAGTGTCAGTACAACTTGCAAACAAGTTGTTAGGCAATCAGAATAGCACCTCAAGAGAGAAACCCAACCCAGTATGCAGGGGAAGGGATTATGGTTGAGAAGAAGAAAAATGCCATGTACCTGTGGCTATTTTGATTCCTTCAGCAAGGAGCTAGGGAGTAGAGGCCTTCAGTCAGCCAGAGAGTATGGTTTCAAAGATTTAGTTCTCAGTGGAAGCCTAGCTGGAAGCAGAAGAGCAATTGAACTTTAGCAGGACCTGGTCAGAGAGTGTGATCTAGATTGGCAGTTAAGCCCTTGGTGTAAGTTTAGCTAAAGTGCTGTTGTATGACAATTGTACCTTTCATGAAAATCTGAGGACATGATTGAACTGTTTCTGAGCAGGGAGATAACTGTTAATACTATCTGAAGAGTGCACTGAAGAACTTTACCAACGTTGAACTGCATATGAACTCTAACACACTACTTTATTTTTATTGTTATCTTAATAAATGTTACAGTATATCTTCATAAATAGTAACATGGTCTGAGCTGTCTATAGTGATAAATAAACAGACATAAAATATATTACCATAAAAATGATTAAGTAGTTCTAAATTAACATTGAAAATTCTTGCCCAGTACATGAAGGTGATGTTATGGGGGAGGGTAGAACTATATAGGAAAGACAGATTGGGACTGCCAACCAGATTGGGAATTGTCTACCACTTACAGATTGGGAAATGGGAATTAAGGGCCTGTGACATTATCATTCTGGGATCTCTGGCTGGAAAATAGCTTAAATGAGGATGAACATATTGTATGAAGAATTTCACTGCTTTATTTTACAGCATGATATAACTTTTGCCTAAAGGTGCATGCATCAAGAGGGAGCTCACTCAAGATCCAGATAAAATCTCTTCTCTGACAGTTAAGGTAATTAAGACAGAGCAGTATCATGGCATTTTTAAAAAAAAACCAAAAAAAAAAACCTCATACCTAAAAAGATAGGAAACTGGAGCAGGCAGGAAAAGACAGTTCTTTAATTATGTTCTGTTTTACAAGTAGCAAGGACTAGGAACATTGCAGACCCTACTGTCACCCTCCTCTCAGCTAATTGAGATCCACTGTTTTTGGACAACATTTTCAAGGGATTCACATTTTATATTTTCAGACTATATCTCCCAGGATCGTCCAGCCAGCTTCCCAGCATTCAGAATCTCTTGTTAGCTGGGACATGCTGAAATTTGTAACACAAAAAGGTAGTCTAAACTCTACACGTGTAGAACCCAACACACATCAATGGGAAAACATGCCAGGGTGTAATCAGTGGTGTGACTCTTGAAGCTTTTCAGAATTGTTGGACTCTTGAAGCTTTTCAGAATTGTTGGACTGTACCTCCCAGCTATGCTGGCTAGGGGTGCTGGGACATGAAGTCCAACACCAGCTGAAGGGCCACACGATTTCTATCCCCCGATGTGTTGTTGTTGTTTTCTTTCAAGTCATTTCTAACTTATGGCAACCCTAGGGCAAACCAATTACGGAGTTTTCTGGGGCTGAAAATGTGTGAAACAACCAAGATCACCCAGTGGATTTCTATGGCTGAGCAAAGAATTGAACCGTGGTCTCCACGGTCATAGTCCAATGCTCAAGTCACTATACTGTGCTGGCTCTCCTTGATGTGTATACTTCTTATATACCGGTGCAAGCTTTGCACATTCCAGACACAGAGATTAGTGCATAAGAACAATCCTTATCCTCCTCCCTTGTTCACAGAAATTAATATCTGTTTCAGTGGCTTTATTGTTACAGTACTGCATTCAAGAAATCTCATGAATTCTGGTGGATGAGAGAGCCCTCACCATCTAAGTAACAGTCAAATTCCAATTCATATGAATTGAGATTTAAAACCTAATGTTAGGCTAACTCCAGTATTGCACTGATGCTGCTATGCCAGTGTAGCCTGGCAGTTCAAGACTGGAGACAGATTGGTAGCTGGGAATAGACTGCAGAAATAAACTTGACTGTTAGCAACCTGTTTCTATAGGATCATACTATTTGGATATGTGATAGGTCATGCATGCATGTTTAAATTTCCTTTGTTTGGCCTTGCCCTGTATAAACCTCAGAGCTCCATCTAGCTGAAAAACAGCTGAATCCCAGTTCACAGGATCATTAGCCAGTCAAGGGGAATCTGGGGTGTTGTTCTGCGGCTCAGGCATTTCTTAGTGAGTGCCTGTGTAATTTTGAACTATAAGATGAGATATTCCATTGAGGAAAAATCTAATACAGCAGAGATGGTATGCATCAATCATCAATTTCAACAGCCCACTGAATAATACGACATCACATACTTGCATCTCTTTCCACAATATGTGCACACACTTAAAAACATAACTGTATGAGTGCATGAGAAAGAAATCCTGTTTGTTGGTATTAGTGGTAGAAATCCCATAGTTATATTTAGGACCCCACCAATGAAAATCTGACCAAGCATAATTTTAATGGGTTTAGGATCTTAAGGGTATAGACTGAACTTTTTAAAAGTATAATTCTGAAGGGCAGACCCATTTGCTCACTTAAAGCTGCCCTCTTAAACACACAGAGACAAAAAAAACTTTTAATTTTGCCACTGGAAGATACGAGTAGGTTATCCCCCCCCCTTTTGTCTATGATAAATGCAATCCTGTGCTTGGAGCTGCAGGGACAGTTATATTTCAGAGCTTAACAGTGATTTATGATAAGTTACACACCTTTGTTCTCAATTAGAATTCGTTCTGCATTGTGTGATGTATATGGAAGATTGCATTTCAAACGTATTCAGTGGTAGATTCCACCCATGGTGGAGGTTCCTTTATAAATGTGTTTATTAAGCCCATGATTCTTTAGTAATATTGCCTCAGTGGGAGTTTTGCATGAATAAGAACGGCTGGATCAAACAATATTATAGAGGGTTTCTGAGGAGAATTTATGTAGGTGTATTAATGGATGCACTTCATAAACTATATCACAGGCACCCGAATATTGATGGTTTCGCCAGGATTAAGAAATCTTCAGTTCATTGCTATGCACATTGTTGCAGATGAGCATATTGCTTCCCCTCCCCTCGTTTCCTATTTTTTATCCACTTTATCTAAAGCAGGAAGTGCAGATGAAGTGCACTTCATACAGTGAAAACTTATGCCAACTTTTGTTCCAACTGTTTTAAAGGTTCAACTGGTTGCAACAGATGTGAATTGTTTCCCCTGGTCTGAACCATTATGTACAAAGGAAGGCTACATAAAAGTGTAGAGATGAAAATGAAGAAAACCCTCTGCTCTTTTTGATCAGCTTGGGGCACTCGGACAGCTGGTTGTCTCTGAGGCATTGGACCACTACAACTACTCATTATTCAAGCTTCCATTGTCCCTGCTTTTTTCAGAAGCCATATCCTCCCCAACCCCTCTAGAAGACAACGAATGAATAATTAATCTTCACTGCTGCGAGAGGGAGACAAATAACCTTAAACATTTGTAAATTAATTGAAAAAAAATTCTACCTTCCTTTCTCATTTACCCCTCTCCACTTCCCTCCCTTTCTTCTTCTCATGCATATGTCGTATTTTAACTTCCTTAGACACAGAGACTTGTTCTTGTGGATGCCACAGTGATGACACCATATAAATATACAAGTAGTTTTATATGGCAAGCCCTGTACAAGTAAAAAAGATTCATAACAAAAGAGGGTATGACCCTTTATACAATATAATGAAAGTATAGTTCATATATGCTACCTAAGCTACTTATGTCCTGCTAGTAAGGGTGTATGGAATTGAAAGGGGTTCAAAATTACCTATTTTGTTTTGGCAATAATAGAGGAATGAAAGAATAATGCAGATGGTGGTGATTTCTGCCATTTTGTTATTCCTCAAGAAAACGCTGAGATTAAAAATATAAAATGGCTACTGTCATAAAATATGTCTATCTCCTTTGCTACTCACTGTGGGTTGCTGTCTATGGCTATTAGTAATCTACAGGTAAAAATGCAGTATAATAGAGGAGATGGCTTATTTCTTTAATAGATCATTTTAGTCAATGTAAAATATCAAAGAAAGGGCAGTGATTAGAATTATTAAAAATAAAAAGTCATGGTGTGCTGTTCCATGCAGCCTCATTTTTAAACCTAAACTACTTAGAAAAAATATTATTTATGTTTCAATTCATTTCACCCTTTTTATGTATCACCAAAAAAAAAAAAAAAAGGAAAGTAAGAAAGAAGCCAAATATGCTTTGCAAAAGTACATCTAAATGTTTGCAAAATGTCCCATGCAAGCCAGGACAAGGAAGAAAAATGACAGATTTACACTGCAATTCTGTACCTTCATGAGAATTACAGTTCATTGGTTTCAGTAGAGCTTACTTTCTCATAGATGTAAATCTTTGCTTATTCTCAAGCAAGAACAAATAATTTTTTAAAAATTTTCCATTTCTCCATTCCCACTTCTCTTCACATTATGCAATAAGTTTTAGTATTATTTTGACTGAATCATGTTTTTTATGGAGCCCTTATGTCAAAGCCTAGGTTACACTTTAGAAAAAGGAGCAATTACAGTTGATAGAACTGAAGAGGGGGACTAGACAAGGGTGTCCATTGTCCCCTCTGCTATTTATTATGACATTGGAAATACTAAATAATGCCATTAGAGAAGACAATGACATTAAAGGAGTTCAAATTAAGAAACATCAATACAAATTGAAAGCCTTTGCAGATGATTTGGTGGTTTTTTTGGAGGACCCATGTAGAGGTATTGGAAAATTGATTAAAATAATTCAAGAGTATGGAGAGTTCTCCGGATTCAAGATAAATGTGGAAAAAACAAATTTCTTAACCAAAAATTTGAGAGAGAGAGAGAGACGGAAATAGTACAAAAAACGGGATTCAAGAGAGGACAAAAAGTTAAATATTTGGGAATTTGGATAGCCAGAAGAAATAATGAGCTATATTCAAATAATTATGAAAAAAAATGGAAGGAGATAATTAAAGATTTGGAAAGCTGGTCTAAGTTACATCTATCAATGTTGGGGAGAATCGCAGTAATCAAAATGAATGTTTTACCAAAGATGAACTTTCTGTTCCAAAACCTTCCCGTAATATTGAATAAGAAACCTTTTCTACAATGGAAGAGAGAAATATCCAAGTTTATATGGCAAGGGAAGAAACCCAGGATTAAATGGAACATTTTAACAGATCAGAAAAATAGAGGTGGTATGGGTCTACCTGATTTTCAGGTTTACTACAAGGCCGCGGCTTTCATATGG
Organism: Ctenosaura bakeri; assembly: GCA_948474755.1. Classification (NCBI taxonomy): domain Eukaryota; kingdom Metazoa; phylum Chordata; class Lepidosauria; order Squamata; family Iguanidae; genus Ctenosaura; species Ctenosaura bakeri. The sequence goes on along the minus strand of CAOLHI010000188.1, from coordinate 1,975 downwards.
ATAAAAGACTGGATGGATCTACGAGATGCCAGAATGCTGGCATTGGAGGGAGCAGATCTGAGGATGGGCTGGCATGCCTATATGTTCTATGATAAAGCAAAAATAGATAAAGATTTCTCCAATCATTACATCAGGAAATCGCTTTTGAAAGTTTGGGAAGATTACAAGTCTAGAAACATTAGGCAGCTGCCCACCTGGGTCTCTCCTCAAGAAGCTTTCTTTGGAAGAAGGTCTGAATCGGAAAAATGGCTTCGATATGAGGACATAATTGAGAGGACAAAATCGAATAGTCTTCAGCTTAAATCAAGAGACAAGTTGGAGCAAGAAGGAACAGTTTTAAACTGGTTTCCTTACAGGCAGTTAATTGAAAGGTTTCAGATGGACTTAAAGACATATGGAATTGAAATAAAGGAGAAGGTTGGAGTGATAAAACGACTTTTTGAAAACCCTCCTCATTTACTAGCTCAGATCACTCAGGAAATATTGTACCAGGAGAAGTATGAAGAAACGGTTAAAGCAGTAATGATCTCTTGGGCACAGAATATGGGTCATACAATTCAACTGGACTCTTGGGAGCAGAGTTGGAAAAAGACAAACAAATTTACGGTTGCCCAGAATTTAAAAGAGAACTATTATAAAATGTTTTATAGATGGTATTTGACACCAGATAAATTACAAAAGATTTACAATTCAGGTACTGGGCTTTGTTGGAAATGTTTAAAAGAGGTGGGTACGATATATCATATGTGGTGGACATGCCCAAAGGTTAAGAGATATTGGAGTGAGATACATAAGAGGATTTGCGAAATAATGAAGCTACAATTTCCTATGACTCCTGAAATGTATTTGTTAAATATGACAGATTTAGTAGACGGTATGAATATAAAGAAATATTGGAGAATATTATTATATATGATAACAACAGCACGTATTGAATATGCTAAGGTATGGAAAACACAGCAAATACCTACAATAGAACAATGGTGGGGAACCTTCATTGAAAATAAAAATGCTGACATAGTCTCTCAAAGATTGAAAGGGAAATCAGATGATGAAATTCAGAAAGAATGGCAAATTGTAGGTGATTGCTGGGTGACCTGTGATAGAAGTCTATAATTCATGGTAATATGTGGAAAAATTTCATTGTGATGATTACGGCAGATATCATGAAGCAGGAATATGGTAATGGAAATGCTATGTACTAACGTGTAAAATGGCTGAAAAATGCAGTACAATGATATAACAATGTTAAGAGATTTTGGAAATGAAGTCTAGATCAGTTTGGAAGATTCAAGAAATAATTCATGTGAAATAGCAATAATACTATTGTTGTTTTAATTGTGAAACTTTAATAAAATGATATTGAAAAAAAAAGAAAAAGGAGCAATTAGTCTCAAACTTCAGAAGTGGAGGGAAACACGGATAGTCAGAATTATGGAATAATCAGTACTGTCTTCCTTCATTTAGCCTTTCATCTAGTGAATATCAGTTGCACTCAGATTTCAGGGAAATCAATAAGACATATGATTTGCATTCAGGTTATTTCTTAGCTGTAGCTATCTTTACCAGGATTGTAGCCCTACAGTTTTCAGGCTCTCGCATGTTTTGTGGCCAACAGCTGCAGCCTCAGGTCTGTGTTCAAATTTGCCCAGTACTGCTTCCTCAGAATTGTCTTCTATTCTCCTGAACTGTATTCCACAGCATGAATTGCTTTCTTAGGCAATCTGATACCCCGTTGTATGTGATTTATTACCATGTTTATTTCCATCTAGCTGCAAACATGCACTCATAATACCTTGAAGAAAAAAGTGTTCTAACATATTTTAGAGTTCAGTTTTGAGGGGAAAAAGAAAATAAAGAACTGAGAATTCATTTAAAACAATGTGAAATACCAGTAATTTACCATTTTTCTCTGTTCTTCACTGAAATCTTAAAGCAGTTTGCTTACTTATCCCATTTACTTCAAGGTGGCTTT